>CM042834.1:226331424-227531424 GCA_023653725.1 Bungarus multicinctus | reverse complement strand
AGGAAGGATATAATTGTTACTGCACTACTGCACACCTCTGCTGTTGGATAATGATTTCAATATATTTTTTATTGTAAGTAAAACAGGATTCCTGGTGAGGGAAGATTGAAACAGGTTACTTTCTGGGAATAATTACACTGAATAAAGATGGCATAATCAAGCACTCAAAAACAAGAAACAAAGTAGTTAGGCCACACACAAAAAAGGTTGATTGGATTCATTGGAGTGAGGGGCAATAACTTATGTGATATTAACTAACACTAAGTGACTTTGAGCCAGTCACACTGTTTCAGCCTAATCCATTCACAGAGATAACATGTGCTAAATCATTATCATTAAGCAAAAATTTCACTATCTGGAATCCAAATGAAAATATAATTTCATTTAGTTGAACTTTGTCTTGGTGATGTTTGATTTGCAGAAGGACCATTCCTGCCAGTAATCTTTTGTGGAACACAAAATGAGGGAGAAAGCAAATGCTTACTGTTAAGTCTCATCAGTGCAGAGAATGCTTTTAAAAATAAACATACAAACACATAATTTGCTCTCTGGAAAATTACTTTAATGGCAAATAATGAAGAGAAAATTGTTTAAGTGGTAAAAGTAATAGCTGTCACCAGTAATTCATCATCCTAAATTGTGTTTAACAGAAACCTAAGATGCAGTAAAATGCAATCATGTTTCACACTTGTTTGTTTATTACCCAAGACTTATTAGTTGCTTCTTCTACCTGCCACAGCCATGAAAACACTACTTTATTTGAAGCAGTAGTACAATGACAACAGCAAGTCCACTGGAGCTCAGTGGACAATAAGTAAATAATAAATTGCCAGAAAAGAAATAACCAAGTGTGGGATGTTAACAATGAAAATGATTTTCTTATTTTGTTGTGGTTATAAACCAAACAATTAGCATGTGAGTTTCCACTCTACTCTCTTGATTCATCCATCATAGAAATAAACATATTTGCAGACAAGGTTTTACAGGATCAAAATGCCTGAAGGTTCTGGGTTATTTTATTATATTACTTTATTAATTTATTGTATGATTCTCTTTTATTAGTTTTATTGTTTTTTATATGAGGTTTTTATATTCTTGTAAACCGTCTTGAGTCACCATCTGCAAAAGACAGCAATATAAATTTCATAAATAAATAATATGTTTTGCAAAGCATGATTAGGACAGCTACTTATGCATTCCTGGTATATGCAGATAGGATCCCTGATCAGTGGAAAGAGGAATACAGTTGAGTTCAGTAACAAGTGTGTCAAGTCAGAAAGAGCTGAAGATATGGATTATACTAACAAAGGTCATTATTAATTAATGTTTCTTTACTAAGAAATTGTACAATTCCCAAGTGTACAATATTTAGCTTAACATTTTCTCATGCTAGCCCAAAGGTGCTTTTTCAAGAGGCAGCTGGACTTTGTGGTTTTTCTTTGAAGACATTTCACTTCTCATCCAAGAAACGTCTTCAGCTCTCACTGAATCTGTGCCTCCAGGGACACCTGAGTGGTGTAAATGGGTATGGAGCCTTGTTGGAACTGTGACCCTGACAGATAAACCTTGGATAGCCTTAATGACTCTCTAAAAGAATCCAAATGACCACCTGTCTGCAAGGAGTATAATTCCTTCAATTCCCCACCATTTAGTCAGAGCTGAGGAAGCTTCTTGGATGAGAAGTGAAATGTCTTCAAAGAAAAACCAAGAAAGTCCAGTTGCCTCTTGAAAAAGCATCTTTAGGCTAGCATGGCCTGGATGACTGAGAATCTCCATATACATTCTCATGATAGCATGACTAACTGTAGGAGTCTCTTGGTTGCTAAGAACATTGAAGTTTCTTCATGTGTGATATTCTTGGCTTTAAAACAACTAAAGATGTAGTTTAAGTAAGGGTGTTCTGAAATGGAACTTGCATATCCCTTCAATATTATTCATCTGCCCATTTCTGGAATAAGTAGGATTGGCTTGGTTGCTCTGCTTTTTTTCTTCCAAAGCAAACCAGACTGTTTCAAAGCTACACAGTCAATGGATCTTAAAATTTTATGCTGTTGTAAAGAGTTTCCCATCAATTGCTCTTGAAGAGAATGCAGAACAGCTCCTTCAGTCTCTGCTTAATATGTAACAGCTACCCTGAGAATTTCACAAATAAGATCTTGTGTTCCAAACTGCAAGGTGACTTTATCATTAACATATACCCCATGCCCCAAGCTTTTGCAAATGAAGTGCACAGGAGGGGGTGGTGACATACACAGTAGATAAAGCCCCCATTTGCTATGAAGCTTTATTTTTTAAAAATCTGTATGTTCTGTGCTACTTTTTGATTTCAGTTCAAGTAGGAAAGGGTGGGAAGAATTGGGCTGCCCCTGCTGTTCTCAATGGGGTTTCCACACTTTGCAACATCACCGTTTTGTCCCCATCTCGTTATCTCTACTTGAGGAGGGGAAAAGAACCTTTATTATTCATGGATGCAAAATCCCCGTCTCACACCATCATAAATATTCATAACATTTGCAGCTGTATGCATTCCATTTAACCTTTTGGCAAAGGTTCTTTAGAGGAGAAAAGTTTGGCTAATGAGTACAGTACATAAGAACTGTAGGCAGGTTTGCCCATTTATACCTGGAGACAAAGTCACTTTAATATGTATATGTAAAAATGAAGGGAAAAAAAATCAAAATAGCAACAGCAGACTTCCTTGGCATGACAGCCATAAGGCTCTCATTTGTTCTTCTTTAGCATCATCATCAAGTGAAAGAAATGAGATCTCTTTGCCATGAAGTGTGGTTGCCATCATCCGTGGCACAGGGCCAAACCATTGTAGGAGTCAGCTTACAATGGAAATTGCAATTTTTTTATAGGCTCATACCCACATTTATAATTGACTTAGTCATTAAAAGGCTTGATTGGAACTGCTTATTACAAAGTAAAAATAATAGATTTTTTTTTAGAGGTATGCAATGAAAAGTGAATACTTGATTGTTTTCTTCAGGACTTTATTTTCTTATGTGAGCATCATTTTTAGATTAAAAATTATTTTAAAACTTTCAAATTACATAATATCCCTTAAGATATAGTAGAACTTCAAAATGATGGACCATTTTGGTGGAAGGTAAATTTTTTTAAAATCCAAATTTATCTAATTTTTGCCAATATATATGTACCTGTTTCAGTTATGTCACTGAAATAAATGGCCTAATTTGTACTAACCCCAGCTTAAGGGAGCAACCCTTGATTTAACAGAGAAATCTGATTAACAGGAGTTAACTTAGACATAGTTCTATCCGAATCTATTAAACTGAGTTTTGTTAAGCTGGTTTTAATAGAACATGTATATTGTGACACATGATTCAAATTATTGAATTCCTTTCTGTTTCTGTTAGGTAGAAAGTTCTATTCTATTTATGAATGCTTTGACTATAATCGTGAGAGAGGGGCTGCAACACCAAAAAACTTGTATTTTACTGCTCACATTCCAGTGTTAGATGCCAGCATATATAAAGGAATCAAAGAATAGCTGTCCCATTCTATTAGCAACTCATCCAACTCAGTATAGACCTGATGCTGCACTTAGCAAGTAAATGAAGATATGTCTTTGATGTTGGCACAAACAGAACAGTTCAGTGGTCCATTTAACCAACACGCCATTCAAACAATATGTGGCTAAAAGAATCAAAACTAGAAGTAGGGATTTTGGCCAAAAACTAGTGAGTATTTGGCATGGGAAGAAGTTAAACTTACTGAAAAGACATAAAAGAATTTTTTGGGAGATCAACTATGCCAAATTACAATATCCTTTTTAATTTAATCCTATTAACCTTTCCCTTTCCTTAGTTCAGATCCAATACATATGTTCTCCACAACACTTCTGTATCTCATGTTTAGATCATGGATGAACAACCAGAAGTGGCAGATGACCCCTAAAGCCATACATATTCCACCATGTTTTCTAAAATTGGAAAGCTGATGAACTCTGTTACAGTTTAAAACAATAATAAAAGTAGACCTCCCACAATTCCTTCACCATCTCATTCCCACTTCATGTGATGTGAATCTATCCACTTTTGGGCAATAAGCACTTCAACCTTGAGTTTAGGTGATATCAAGAGCCAAAGAAACAATTATTATTGTGTTCAATATTATATATAACTGGGGTTTAAAAATTATAATCAGTGGAGAGTATAACTGGCATAATTTCATGACTTGAGTATTCTGTCATGAATACTTGAGTATTCTGTGTTCATTTAAACCAGCCATTTAAAAAGATTGGTAAACTGTCATAGAGAAAGCCCTATCAATCTTTGAAAAAATGGAAAAAATCTCTGCAATTTTTTTCTGCACATATTTAAATTTAGTCAGACTCCTAATAATAGTGTGTGTATGTGTGTGTGTGTGTGTATGTATGTATGTGTATGTACATGATTCTTATCTAGCTGTGAATGGACTCTCTTATGCCCTTTCTGAACAGTAATTTCCTTGTTATGCTGCTAAGGCTTCCTTTCTACTTTCCCTCCAATGGCCTAAGACAAGGTAATGTTGTTAAAGGCCTGAGTAATTTGTAAGACATTCTGAAATTAAACTAAAATTATTACATTATTGGGTGCAATCTATGGGAACAGAAACATCAAGGAACCTAACTAGAGAAAAGAGAGAAACCACTTAAATAAAAACATTAAAAATGACCCATTAGAACTATAACCGATCTTATTAAAGCTGAAAAATGAGGTTAATAGGCTAAGCTAAACCAAGAATATATTATGTATGATCTTAGATTTATACTTCCAGAAACAAGGGTTCAGCACATCAGCTCTTTGTACTAAACATGTATCTCTCTCTCTCTCTTTCTCTCCACAGTAGGCTGTCATTCCTAATTTGTAAAGGGAAGTCAAAGCAAGTTATAATTAGTACTTGCTATCCTGTTAACCAATTAAATTTAATAAAAAGCTTTCAAGGAGGTTAATGCTAACATGAACGTAATTAAAGTTTGGATTTGAAAAGATGAAATGTGAGGAGAGATTTCCTTAAGTATACCTTGGTTCAGGGTGGGGGCTCTTTTCCACTATGGCTTTTAGGAGTTTTAATGCACACACAAAGTTGACATTCCAATGGTCCAGGAGTGACAAAACAAAACTATCATTAATAGATAATGAAGCATACTGAACACCACTTGATAACTTGTTTTAGAGCGGTGCAGCATTTTCTAATACAGTATTCAAGAATTGGGTGTCATTATTTCAAATCGATTTTAAAAAGTTGGGGAAATCTGCAGCTATGCTACAGACTTTTCTCCACTTTTAAACTCATTTAGTCCATGAATTTTTAGCTGAAGGAAACTTGAAAAAGGGGTGCCATGCATTGTCTGCCCTGTTTGCAGTCCTTTACATCACCCCAGTCCTCACTTAGCAGAACATCCTACTTTATTCTGCATGAAATTGCCATTCATCAGAAAAACAAGAGAGCACAATTTAAAACATTGGATTATTTCTATAGTCACAGTCTAGACCAGGGCTCTCCAGCCTTGGCAACTTTAAGACTTGTGGACTTCAATTCCCAGAACTCCTCAGCATTCCAAGCATTCCAGAATTGCTCAGTGTTGTATTCCTTGCAGGCTTCCACTCCCCTACAATTATTTAAGATGAAAAAAAAAAAACTCCTGAACCAAAGGCATCATTCAGTAAATAAAAATGTAGCCTGAAAGAATTTATTAAAATGATGAAAATCTTTAATTTTTTTATTCAGATATAATTGTACGGACACGTGTATATACAAATACAGATTTTTATGGGTTTGTTTTTTAAACACTTTTTGTTAAATTCATATAATGTAAGCATTTTAAAAACAGCACTCAATAAATAAGTGCAAAGAAACTGCAAAGCAGGGCAGTACAAGGACAGGACCACACTGAGTTGGACTTTCATACCCAGAAGGACACAATCAGTGGCTTCTTTAGGTCATCAAGGGTAACCATGGAAAGCAGATTCTGTAAGCTCATGGGCAACCTCCACTATGCCAGCATCTATTAAACTGTTCAGATAATGGCAGTAAGATTTTGGCAGGGAGATTAGTCTCAAATCTGAAAAACATGGGTGAAGGCATGGCAAAAGTAGGGCACTGCAAATCAGAAATAGATTTGCCCATTCACTGTTCCACTTTTAATGAGAACATAAGGGGACTTGGTAGCAGGGAAGAGAAAGAGGAATCTGATGTACAGTAGATGGAAATAAGTTTATTAAACTTACATAAGTGGACTTATGGAAAAAAGTATGGAAAATTATTTTTCAAAATTTGCAAAAATTGATTCAGCCACTGCTTTCATAAAATATGTGAAAAAACTCCAAACACACATATTCCCTTAGTAGCTATTATTTCTTTCCTTCAATGGTTAGATAGGAAAGAAAATTATTTACATATAACCCCCTGCTATATTTGGTGTTCAATGGGGTGAGGAATCAAGTCACTGTACATTATCACATATGTCGCTGGGAAGGTCCCTTTTTAAAACAATCACCCATGAAAAGAAAGAGGATTAAACAACTGGAAGGGGAAAAATGTTCTCACAAGAAGGAAGAGTAAAATTCCAAGCTGTTGTGAATCCACATGCTAATGAAAACCTAACACCCAAAGAAAAATGCCATGGGCTTCCAACAAATAGACTATTAATTCCACAGACAAAACATCGATAACCAGATGCTACAATGTTCCAAGTCCTGCCATTGTGAAATCTTGAGAGTGGCTGAATGGCTTTCATGAGTGAATCCTGTATGGGGAGTGATCTTTGGTGGCTACATCTTCAGTAGCCATGATGAGTTTTTTGGGGGATATATTCAGAAGGTGACTTGTTTATTTAAATTTTAATATCACGAAAATCTATTTTCTTCTCACTTACAAAAGACATAATAATCAAATTAATACTTTATTATCAAACACTATGTACAACAAAGGCTGCTAATAATACAGAATTTAAAGAACATAGCATTTTTTTTGTCTTAACTTGTCTTTCCTTCGCCAGCTGAGAAAGTACAGTACAAAACAATATTTCTAAACTAACACAAAATGTTACCTTGTTGTCTATTAAAGGATACACAGTATCCACCACACAGATCAATCCTTATTTCCCTGCTACCCTTTGCAAAGCCCTTAGCAAAATTCGGACTGGATGGCACAGGGCAGACTGTCTGAATTGAGGGGGACCAAATGTTGTATCTCATATTTCATGCTTGAGGACAGGGGCTATTATAAACATACATACTGACAACTTTTTGAAGATGTCAGGACAACACGCACACACACATACCCAAGTGGAGAGATTAAAAGAGATTTTCAGGCACTGGCCACATTTGCATGAATGCACCATAAGGCTTGGTTAGCATCAGCGCTCCTGCATTAGCAGCAAACCTTGTTAAATATCAGTTCCAAGTAGATACAATTCATGGCCTGCACATACCATAGAATAAAACTATGGCTTGCTTATGGCTAATTTATTTGATAAGGAGTTATGATTTGCTTTCAGATGGAGCATTCAAATGGATGGTTTAGTATCTGCATTGTTCAGAAGTATTTATACTAATCAAGTCTTATGTCTCACTATGTCCTGTGAACATGGCCATTTCTTGCTTAACAATATTGCCGATGCCATCAAATATCTGAAGGTCCTGTAAACCTACTGCCAACAAATCTGCATTTGAGGCAGTGTAGCAATTAGCATCTGAACTGTAATTAAAGTGTTGCTTTTATTCATTAGATTAGCAGTGGTGCCGTGGCAAAGCAAAAGTTTGAATTCACTGTGGTGACAATCTGTGGTTTAGAAAGCGTGCTATTGAGGCAAGTGAGTCCAGCCTTTTATTATTGGTAGATAAACGATGAAAAAACAGCTATAGCCATTGTTAGGACAACAAACAGTGCGACTCATATTTGCATTTGGTAGGTTACACTTGTAGGATCTTAATTCGTGTGCATCATTGTCTTTGCCTTGATCACAATTTTCAAGGTCATCCCTTCCTACATATGCACCCAAAATACATATTGAAGAGAGGGGATTGATTGTACTCCAAGGAAAGCAGTGCCACTCCTCAGTGTTGATTATGAAACTTTTTTTTATTTGTGTGCTATATCAGACATCTCTGTGCTTTCAAATACAGCCCAGACTGTGGTATCAGGCAAGCCCAGAGCGCCTTATATTTACCATTTTATTCATGCTATTTTTGAATTCTGAAATTCTGCAACTTTTTTTGGGAAAAAAAATGCTTTCTTTTCATAATACAATGAGGCAATTTAAAAATTTTGTCCATTTGCATTATGATTTAGTATTAAACTCTTTTTTTTCTATCTTGTGAAAATTCAGTGAAGCCTAACCTCATTTTTGTAAAGTTTTGTTCTCACTAATTTTGGGAGATAACTAAGTTTGCTAAGTAGTTTTCATGATCTCTCTCATTTAGTAAATCTAAATTTGGTCTGCCTAAGTTAATGGAATACTATAAAGAAGGCATTTCCCGGTAAATGTTTTATGAGGCTATATCACAGCTGCCTAAGGATTCACTCCCGATTTCAACCGATCAACATCCCATATTCTTGTCACAAATTACCACATTTTATCATCTTTAAATAGGACAAGCATATATAATTATTTTCAGCATAAGGTATATCTAGATAATGTATTTTCTACTCTAGTGGATTTTTAAAAGCAACAAAATAGTTAAAAGTCTTTGGGAGTCTGTCTAGTTTATCTCCTGCCAATGAAGACATTTACACTAATTTTCAATTGTGTTGGAAAAGAAGAGAGATGAGACAATGCCTCAACTTTCACTCTACAGTTCAAATCAATCTTCCTGTACTCTATTCTTCCCATGCAGAACTCCCCTCCATCTATGACAAATGTCCTTTCTGGCAGCATTTTACTCCAAGAGTGCCAAACTTTCAAGGAGGCAGAAAAATCCAGGACACTGGGGATTCTGTATTACTCACCAGGTTTACTCCACCCTGAGCTGTTATCAACATAGTATGTATCATTACCCAGAGTTGGATCCAAGGCTACTGGCTACTAAGTCAGCCTTGGGAAAGGTCACTTTATTCACACAGAAAAGGTATCTTAAAAGTATAGAAATGCCTTTTTGCATTTGAACAAAAATAGTTGTAGCACCATGGTATCTGAGTCAAAAGAAAAGTAATCTAGTGTGCACTATCCACCTAGAGCAGAGGCACTATCACTCCAACATAGTTTCCTAAACCTGACCTTGCATGTCAGTAGTCACGTTTTTATCCCCTAATGACAGAGCTTCTGTTATGGAGCATAACTTCCACTGTCAAGGACCTTTCAAGGCATTTGCATACAAATAATATCTCTTTACTTTGAGAAGCTTGTTCACTGAGATATATCTATTCTTAATATCTTCCCTCCAGTCCTGACATGGTGACACAGTGCATTGCATGATCGTCTTACAGTGCTGAACAAGGAGAAATAAATATTTTATTGAAAAGAGTAAAAAACTTCTCTTGGTTTTTTGTTTTCCAAATAACTTCCTTATTCTTCAACTAACTGCATCTCCTATTATTCTTCCTTCTCCATATACAGATGGCCCAGTGAATTAACTAAGCAGTATCTTAAAGAGAGGCTGCAGAGGAAAGTCAGAATCACTAGTGTCAATATTGAAATTTGGCATTTTCATTTGGAGTCCATTCATTTTAGAAGGGATCAAGGAAAGCCAGGGAAAAGCTTGGGAGTAGGAAGAGGTCTAGTTATTCCTCTTCAATTTTTGCTCAAAGTTCAGGTTGCAGAGGAGAGAAAGGGAGAAGATGGGGGAAGGAAAACAAACCAACATCTGCAAACCAATACAAAGTCCCATTCTGGGATGAGCAGTTAAGTGGATCTTTGATGTTCCGAGATCCTGAAGTTGATTGTGGCAGCTTGCTGGAATATGTGCTATAACGTCAAAAGCGTTGCTAGAAGGAACAGTAGAGTTGTGAAAGGCTGACTGGATATCCTTAAGGTCTGAGCTGCATTTTCACCACGGGATGGCTCAGCTGATTCATGTACCGTATCATCTGTTCAAACAGAAAGCACAATTTGTATTATTTTTCCTCCAAAGATAAAGACAACACACACATACACACACATTATTTTGAAGCTTTTTAACAGTTCCTTGGTCAAATACTATGTGTTGCACTTAAAAAAAACCTTAATGAATCTAGAAGGAACACTGGTTGAAATGTTGGACTCAATTAGTTTTAGATTTTTATTTGTTTTGTGTAGTTAGTGTACAGAAAATCAACAAATGTCCAAATGATGATTTACCAGTTGCAAAACAATTCCAAAATTTCTGCCAGTAAAATCTGGCTACATACAATTTTAAATGAAGAGAGTTGTAGGAAGGAGGAGAGGGTTTTAGGAAGACTGACTTGATCAGAGATCTTGTTTAAGAGAACAATTATATCAATGCATATTGTTTTCTTAAAATATAGAATATTATGATTTTGTTAGAAAAATGGGAAAGTGAAAGCAATTAAGCAGAGAGATGAAAAGCTGCTGTAGCTGCCTATCAGTAGACAACAATAAAAACTCTGAAATTATACCATATTTAAACAGATGACACATCATTTGAGAAAGCAGAAAAAACCACATCATAAAAATATTCAGTGATGGCAAGATGGCCATAAGTGGGAATTATGCAGAATATCTTATTCTGTTTTTTGACATTTCTAAGAAATAGTGGTACAGAGTCTCTCCATCTCTCTCTCTCTTGGAAAAATAAGAATGCTTAGAAGTAAGACCAAAAATCCAGATGGTCTTTTTCAATATAAATCAGTTTTCCATAGCACCTAACTTGTAAAGTAGGAAAATATTTACCTAGAAAAGTTAAAATGTTAACTATTAGAAGTTTTGATTAAGATTTATAACCATCAAGAGACAGTAAACTTAATTGTAAAGTCACTTGTTCCCTATCCTAAACCAAATTAATTTCTATGTTTATGAGCAAATGCATCTAAATTGTCCTAATTATTTCTAAAAGTTTCACAGTTGTTTATATATCAAAATCATAACATAAAACAATATATAACCTTAAAAACATATACAACTTAAAATACATGATTAAGAAAAAAATATCTTGATGTTGGAAATATTCAGTTTAGACACCAGGAATGTCTCTTTCAGGAATATGAGCATCACAATTCCCTGAAAGTACATCTTTCAATATGTAAAATGAAGGTAAGGCTCTGGCTATTTGATCAGGAGAAGCACAATTTATTTTGCATTAAGAACCTCAACAACCAAAGGACATAAACTTGTTGTACTCAGTAATTTCTACATCCTTATATCTGCTAAATTTAGAGGATAGGGATGTAGTACAAATTAGTAGAGTGGGGATAGAGCTGACAGTGACTATAACAAGCTTTAGAATATTCCTTTGAAAACTTCCTCCTACTCCTTTTGGGAGTTATCTTAGGTTCTGAGTTTCTGTCGTTTCTCTTTGCCAGAGGGTCTCTGTCTTGGATTCATTCCTTGTCAGCTTCTCTCTTCATCAGAGGGACTTTTGTTTGCCTGCTGTCCCTTCAGCTTCCTTCATCTGAGAACCTCTGCCTTAACCTTGTTTGACTTCCTCTGTAGACCTCAGGTAGCTCTAGAACAGGACACTCAGAAATCAAGAAATTGATTTTCTCCCCAGTTGGAAGAATGGGGAGAAATGGGAATCATGACCTTGATGTAAAGAGAATGTTTAAAGCAGCACAATGTCCAGAGAAATATGCAGACAATTTCATATTTAACTAAATTTTTACAATATTTTTATTTTTAAAATAGAACCAGAAGGCACACAAATAAATCTTCATTGAGATCAGCTTTACTTGCTCTTATTTAATAATATGTATTGTATCTACAATATATTATTAACATAAATGTGCCAAGAATATTACCATATCCAATTGTCCATCTTTTAACCTGAAATCAATTTTATATTATTCATAATTACTTATTACAAATTACTACAAAATACAGTGCATATATTTTTCTCTAGAACATTGTAAAATTCTGTGCAAAATTCATCTATATATTGGGGCAGGGTAGCAACTAGATAAATTACATTTAAATTCTCATGGAAAACATATATGTCTGTGTGTGTGTCTTTTAGGTACACGTCCCATTTTCCCCCTTACATATTCTTGAATAGAAACACCAAAAAATGGAGTGAAAATGGGAGTAGGACAATTATGTTTTTAAATGAGGTGCCATGTTTGAATAAGCAGATTGTCATGGAAAAAGCATACTTTTTCGCAGCACCATAAAAGAGTATTCTAGCATTAGCAAATTAGATATACCATAAGCAATATTAATGCTGCAAGAAATGAGTAAAAGCAGAATAATTTTACCATGCAAACCATGCAAAGACAAAGAAAGAGACACAAAAGCTCCACAAAGAGAGAGACATTTGTTAAAAGAGAGTCTCTAAGCATACTAACCTGCTGGTTCTAATGAATTTTCTACTTTGTCGTTAACATCGAAAACACGATCATGAACACCTATAGTTTTCATACAGTTGTCTATAACAAAAATAGAGATAACAGCCAAATAAGTTAGTGAGACACCCTTAAAATCCCCATTTTCCTTTTTATTTTTTTTGCTGCTGTCTTCATGTCTGATTTCTATTTCTATTATAGGCATATATTTATAACTTAACTGTGGCCTGCTTCGAAACACCACAGTAGTTTTCTTTTTGGTACCGCAATTTAAGAAACAACAAGTTAGCAACTGATGCATATGGAAAACAAATAAGAAAACTGCTTTGTGAAAAATGATTAAAAGTTATGGCAAAAACAAAAAAAGTGATGCTGAAAAGAAGAGATACCACGTAGGATTTTAAAAGTTAAAAGAAGTTTATACTGATGTTTACTGAACCGAAGCATGCACTAAGTAAAGCCACCCTCTAAAGCAAGGCATAAAGCACTTACTTGCAGGCCGTACAAAGACTTTCAGCTTTAAACAGGCTCTTCTTCCATTATCAGGGATTGCAGATGCTGAAAAAGAAATAGGAGATTGCAGAGCATAGTTATTTCTTCATCTTAAGGAAAAACATCCAACATTCTTCTTTCCTAATCACAGCACAATCTACGTATTATCAGGATATTCAAATAACAAAAAAATTTCTAAATATCCACTGTTCTGTATTTTTATATATTATTACTTTATGTTATTTATGTATTTTGCTTTCCTCACCCAAAATGGGAGTGAAAACAGCACTGATAAGCCAAATTTTCTATCTCTTAACATCAATGTATATAAATAACAAATAGGGCTAAGTTGGTGGTCTTTCCTTGGGAGCCCAAAATTCACAAATTATCCAGAAAATGATAGCAATATGGTCTCGCTTAGGTTCTGTAACTCTGATGATCCTTTACTTTTGGTTATGTTGGCTTATAGTCCTGGAAATATTTGATTGGATTTATCCTGCTTCAGTTAAAACACATCTGCTTTACAGATATGGAGTGGACTCTACATGGCACAATATGCCACATCAAAGAAGTCACATCGTGAATGGGTCTAGAGAAAATGGCAATTTGAATGCAATAGTGGAACAGCAGAATAGGTCTCTACATAGCTTGAATAAAAATACATTCATAATGCATATATCTGTTTAATATGTTACATTTTGTTTGAGAAACTAAATCAATGTTTCATTGGAGCTTTCATTGCAGCATTAAAAAGAAATTAACCTAATAAGGCTTGCATGCATCTGAGAAAGTTTTTTTTAACAAATGTTTTAAATTTTCTGCAGCTATGAAAAATACTTGAAAGGTTGTTTTGAAAATTGGGTTAGGATGAACAAAGTACACCTGCTGCAAGCAACTTCCTTTGGAAGGCTTGTATGGCTGCTTCAAAGGCTATCTTTGATTTTTTTTTCTCCATGCATAACTTCTTCACTATTGGATCAGACAAAACAATTATCTACGCATGGATATATTCATAAAAATCATGAGGTTTAAAGCATCCATATGAGCCTTCTAAAGGAAATGGCTGTTTAATGCCCCACGTAGGGGTATTTCTCTTTCACCCTACTGCTTTTGGTTCTGATCTTGTCCACTTTGATTTTTAATGTAGCAATACAGCATTGAAAACTGAATATAGAGTTAGTCCTTGACTTACAACAATTCATTTAGTGACAAGACCTAAAATGGACACCTAACATCAAAAACGTCATCAAAAAAGCACAACTAAGAATGTTCTTTCTGCACCAACTCAGAAAGCTCAAATTGCCCAAGGAGCTGCTGATACAGTTCTACAGAGGAATTATTGAGCCTGTCATCTGCACCTCTGTAACTGTCTGGTTTGGTTCTGCAACCCAACCGGACAAACACAGACTTCAGAGGATAATTAGGACTGCAGAAAAAAACAATTACTACCAACCTGCCTTCAATCAAGAACCTGTATACTGCATGAGTCAAAAAGAGGGCTGTGAAAGTATTTACATATCCCTCATATCCTGGACATAAACTGTTTCAATTCCTTCCCTCAAAACGATGCTATAGAGCACTGAACACCAGAACAACTAGACACAAGAACAGTTTTTTCCCGTCACTCTGTTAAACAAATAATTTCCTCAACACTGTCAAGCTATTTATTAAGTCTGCATTACTATTACTCCTTCCATCCTTCCTTTCATCCATCTTCCCACTTATGACTCTATGACAGTAACCTTATGCTTGTACCCTAACAATTTTTATTGACTATTTCCTAGTATGATTTGATTGCTTATTGTACCCTATGACTATTATTAAGTGGTGTATCTTATGATTCTTGTCTCTTGACGAATGTATCTTTTCTTTTATGTACAGTGAGAGCATTTGCACCAAGACAAATTCCTTGTGTGTCCAATCTCACTTGACCAATAAAGGAATTCTTTTCTGTTCTGTTCTATTCTATTCTTTGAAGTTACAACTACACTGGAAAATGTGACTTATGACCATTTTTTCACACTTATGATTGTTATAGCATCCTCATGGTAACATAATAAAAATTCAGATCTTGGTAACTGATTCGTATTTATGATGGTTGCAGGGTCCCCTGGATCATGTGATCAACTTATTTGTAACCTTCTGAGAATCTGAGTCAATGGGGAAACCAGACTTAACAACTATGTTAATAACTTAACAACTGCAGTGATTCACTTAACAATTGTGGCAAGGGTCATAAAATGGGCTAAAACTCACTTAAAAATATATCAGTAACAGAACAGTTGGGCTCAATTGTGGTCATAAGTTAAGGACTATCTCTCAGTGCTGATTCTATAAACCAAGCACTCATAGATTATACTCTTGCACAAGGCTGAGTTTATATTATTTATCTACCTAGAGTGACAAATAACAGAAAATTATAAATGTGTTCTATTTAAAATTGAATGTGGTACCTTTGCTTCTCTTATAAACTCCCTGGGCTAAGCTCTATGCATAGCTTAGCTGATCTGGAATAAAAATTCTAAGTAAGCTGTTTGTCTGACTTGGACATTCCAAGAGATTGTGATTTATCCACATAAGCAAAATTAACTTTCCTTCTATTTTTCAGCAAAAGCATTTGATGGTTTGGGCCATTATTGTAAGAGCTTGTGTCCAAGTAATATACTAACATAAACAAATGTATCTATCTACGCGATTGCTAAGACTCAATACTGACTTGATGGCACACAATCAATCATAACAATGTAAAATGTGTATGTATTGATAAATAAATTATTCCTGACAATATTGAGGTTGAACAGGGCTTTTCTTTTCAATCAGCAGACACATTCTTCAACCCTTTATTACGATATGGGGAATTCCTTCCCTAACAGTCGGGAAAATATGATTCAGTTACCATATAGTTCCAGGAGTAAAGGTAGTAGAGGGATTTTATCATTAAATGTCTTGGTAAGAGATATTGTTATAATAGTTTAGAAGTTTGAACTTTTTATCAGAGATTATATATAGATTATTTAACTTGGAGGCTTTTATTTAACCTGATGTGTAATTATCACTGATATTTTTTTTAAATGCTTTTGAATATTACAAATAATGTCTGTTACTATCTGATTGTGTTTGCTCATAAATTAATGTATGTGATATGTCATTAATGGTTTGCCAATATTTATAGTTTTATTTATTTAATTGAACCTACTATACAGCATAGCAAAATGAATTATGTTTCTATGTCATCCAGATAATAGACTACCAAAGATTGGAGATTTAATAGTGTACCTGGAACATAGAGATAACACAATTACTAATTAAGATCAATTGTTGAGGATTGTGGTATAAATTTAAGAAGGCCACCGAGAGGATGCTCCAAAAATAATGTTATAATGATGGCACAAAGAAGGGAACAATATGCACAATCCACTTGACTTGGTGAAAATTGCACTGTCCCATGATGACTGAGAAAATATGTTGATAAATAATTCTGAACATTCTTATTAGTGTCATACATGAACTTAAGGTTGATAATCAGTGGTTTGTGTGTACAGCCAGGCAATACTCCACATACTAAATTTCAAGGAAAGTAGGACTTACAGGAATTTAAGGGGTAACTTGCTTAAAAATGATATGCTACTTTATAAAACAATTGTTTATATTACAATGCTATATTTCAGTTTTTGATGCTAATTTGGAAAGCATATAGATATAGACAGAATAAGGAACTCTTTTGAGCATTGATTTAAAGACATATTTGATCTCAAATGACAAAATATTGGGTTAAGAGGGGAAAAAATCCAAAACAAAAAAAGATTAAGAGGCATAAGAAGTCTGCCTCTTTTAATCATAAAAAAAATTGCACAATGATGTGACTCAGTTTTAAGTCATATTCAAAGACAAATACTTAAGAAGTGCTAACAGCTGGCTTCCCTGTGTGCTCTCAATAAATCAAATATGGGGAAAGCCTTTACTGACATTTATTGTAAAAAATGTGTTACAGGGCAAAGTATTGCATTCTGTGGAGGCATGCAGGAAACTGGCCCCCTTCCAGAGGCCTCTGATGAATATACAAATCTTATTCAAGATAGATTATGTGGCTTAATAAAATAGAAATATCATGTTCTCTACCTAACAGGGATACAGGTACAGAAGAAACTTCCTCATTATCTTAAATGACCAAAATGTGTGATTCTTTCTATCCCATTGGTCTTTTAATTGCCTTTACAAATGACACCAAAAAACATAAAAGCATATTCAAAGGGAGGATGTCAATTTTTATGTTTATACATTGGAAGCTGTGCCTTTGCAAAGCAGTATATAATAATTGTACAGTGGATTTTTTTCTTTGACAAAACAGCAAGGCCAGAATTTCCATAAACTTACTTTCAGACTACAAATTATTTCTCTTATAATGAAAAGCTCCAAATACAATTCTAACTTTTACGACCACAGAAAAAGTTTTAAAAATTGTGATGATTATTACATATAGTCAACCCAAATAGTGAAACTCTCTTGTAACTAAATACTACCCATCATTAATAAAACTAGCTCAAAAGGATCTTACTGTAACATCCCTTAACTCAGAAAGCTCAAACTGCCCAAGGAGCTGCTGATACAATTCTACAGAGGAATTATTGATCTGCCATCTGCATCTATGTAACAGTCTGCAACCCAACAGGACAGACACAGACTTCAAAGAATAATTAGAAATGCAGAAAAAAAAAAACAATTACTACCAACCTGCCTTCAATCAAGAACCTATATACTGCACGAGTCAAAAAGAGGGCTGTGAAAATATTTACAGACTCCTCATCCAGACACAAATTGTTTCAACTCCTACCCTCAAAATGACAATATAGAGCACTGCACACCAGAACAACTAGACACAAGAACAATTTTTTCCCTAACGCCATCACTCTGTTAAACAAATAATTCTCTCAACGCTGTCCAACTATTTACAAAGTCTGAATTACTACTACTATTAATCTTCTCATCGTTCCTATCAAACATCTCCTCCAATATATGACTGTATAACTGCAACTTTGTTGCTTGTATCCTTACAATTTATATTGAGTGTTTCCTAGTATGATTTTGATTGCTTATTTATATCATTAAGTGTTGTACCTTATTATTCTTTTTATGTACACTGAAAGCACATGCACAAAAGACAAATTTCTTGTGTGTCAAATCACACTTGTCCAATAAAGGAATTCTATTCTGTTCTGTTCTATTCTATTCCATTCCTAAATGTTGCTTAGATTCCAAATTGTTGATAAATTCCCAACTAATAAAGGATAATATTTGTAGCTCAGGATTGAAATGAGGGATCCTTGGTCCTCTCTGAACTTAGTTGCTTTCTTGCAGATGTTTCATTACCCAAACTGGGTAATATAATCAGTGATAGTTGATGAAGTTACCTAGTTTGGGAAATGTAATGTCTTCTGAACCAAGTTCAGAGAGCACCCAGGACCCGTCAGATTCCCAATTGAACACCCTTACAAATTAATTTGAACATCAAATAAAAAATAATTATCTTATTTCATCTCTTCCAATCACTGTATATTTTGCTATTACACTCTTAATACATTCATTGGCTGATTATGTACCAATTAGTCAGTGTGGATTCTTAGTGGCCACATTTTCTTCAAGACGATTCATTCCTCTTCAACATGGTCCTTCAAGTAATCTAATAGCGCAGCCACCGTCACCATAGCTGAATCCAATGGTTGATTTATTTGTTGAACTATTTGATGGGAGGGGTGAAGGGTTTGGCTATTCATAGAATTCTCAGGAGCTTTCTTCAACCAAAGTTAAAAATCATCAATCCTGCTTCTTTAGGTCGAACTTTCATTTCCATAGAGCATCACAGGGAAAACCATTTCTAGCATGGTTCTGATTTTTGTAGGTACAAATCGTTCTTGATTTATGACCGGTTACTTAATGATCGTGCAAAGTTACAACACCAGACCCCCCTAGCCTGCCTGCAGTAACATTTTGGACACTTGGCAACAGGCTCATCTTTGCAGTGTCCCATGGTCCCATAATCACAATTTGTAACGTATTTATTTTTGCCAGTTTTTTTTTAAAATTTACTTCTGGTTTCTGACAAAAAACCTGGGGAAAACGTATTAACTTAATGACTGTGGCATATGCTTAATGACTACTAAAAAAAATGTAAAAATCAGATCTAACTATGCAATGGGTTTGGTTATGATTTTAAATTTACAACTACTTGCATGGAGACATTCAACATCAGTATATATTTTTAAAGGATTTCATTACTATACTGTCAATGCTTGGTGTGTATTTCTTGACAGCTAATTCCTTTACTGTTAATAAAAGGCAGAAGTGCTTCAACATCTTATCAATTCTAAGGAAATTCTAAGGCTAGTTGCAGTACAGGTACGCCTTGTTGAGTGGCTGCCTCATTTAGTGACTGTTCAGTTGTGACAGTGATCCCACCCTGATGAAATAGTAACTTTGCAACCAGACTGTGATGACCCAGGGTGGGATACAAAAGTCATAAAAACAGGTGAAATCCCTTTAATTCCTTCAACTTGGCTTCAAAGGTCCAAATATCATTGACTGGAGAAAAAACTCCAGCACAAACAGTTGCGAAAAGGAAGAATTTCCATTCAAACTCAAAATACATATGCATTATAAATAGAAAAAAACAACACAAACCACACTGAAGCAATTAAGGAGACCAGGCAGGTTAAGGGCTTGAAGACGTCCACAGATGTCGAAATACACACAATGGGAAGGATGCCAGAACTCAGATAAGAAAGGATAGACTAGAAATATTTTTCAGGCCCGGGCACAGTACCGACACAGCATTGGTCGCGTTGGTAGATGATCTCTGGAGGGCCCGTGACAGAGGTTACTCCTCTGTCCTGGTCCTGTTAGATCTTTCAGCGGCTTTTGATACTATCGACCATAGTATCCTATTGCGGCGGTTGGAGGGGTTGGGAATTGGGGGCACCGTTTTGCAGTGGTTCTCGTCCTTCCTCTCGGACCGCTCGCAATTTGTGTTGACGGGGGGGAGAGGTCCACCCCTAGGCCCCTCATTTGTCAGGGGTCGGTCCTCTCCCCTCTTCTGTTCAACATTTATGTGAAGCCGCTGGGAGAGATCATCCGTGGTTTTGGGGTGAAATGTCATCTTTATGCTGACGATACTCAGCTTTACATCTCCACCCCAAACCACCCCAACGATGCTGTGCAGGTTATGGCCCGTTGCCTGGAGGCTGTGCGGAACTGGATGGGCGGGAACAGGCTTCAACTCAACCCTTCCAAGACTGAGTGGCTGTGGTTTCCGGCGGCCCGATATAGTCAGCTGACTCCGTCGCTGGCTATTGGGGATGACATCTTGACCCCCACAGAAGGGGCTCGCAATCTTGGTGTCCTCCTGGATGTACGGCTGTCTTTGGAAGATCATATCATGGCCGTCTCCAGGGGGGCTTTTTATCAGGTTCGCCTGATACGCCAGATGCGGCCCTTTCTCGATCGGGACACCTCACGCACGGTCACTCATGCCCTGGTCACCTCCCGTCTGGACTACTGTAATGCCTCTACATGGGGCTCCCTGCGGGGAGCACCCGGAGGCTTCAACTGGTACAAAATGCGGCCGCGCGGGTAGTTATGGGGGCGTCGAGATACTCCCACGTGATGCCCCTCCTGCGCGAGCTGCATTGGTGGCCGGTGGCCTTCCGGGTTCGCTTTAAAGTATTGGTTTTGGTCTTTAAAGCGCTCCATGGCATTGGACCAGGATACTTACAAGATCGCATTCTGCCAGTAGTCTCCCACCGACCGGTGCGCTCCCACAGAGAGGGTCTCCTCCGGGTCCCGACGCCTTCTATGTGCCGCCTGGTGACCCGAGGAATAGGGCCTTCTCTGTGGGGGCACCTGCCCTTTGGAACGGGATGCCCCCGGGGCTACGAACGACCACTGACCTGAGGGCGTTCAGACGTGACCTGAAGACCTGGCTCCTTGAGCAGGCCAGCCTGAGCTGACTCAAATGGGATTTTAAATGGGGTTTTAGATTAGTTGGGGTGGGGTATGAAAGTTTTAATTTATTTTAATTGGGGGTTTTAGATTTTTATTGGGGCAGCCTATAATTTAATTCTTTTTTAACCATATTTATCTCTGTTTATATGTATTTTAGTTTGGCTGTTCACCGCCCTGGGTCCTTCGGGAGAAGGGCGGTATATAAAATTTATGAAATAAATAAATAAATAAATTTTCATGCTTTGCTTCCAGCACTGGCCCATGCCCAGTTTGTCCTATTAAACAGTCCTCACAGCTGCAGCCCATGAAGAGGATCAAGGCTCTTTCCTCCCCCGTAGACCATGCCATTCACGTTTCTCCCTTATCCGCTCCTCCCTATATGCCCTAAGATGAAAAGGAGATGGGCGTAGGTCTTTCTCTGAATGCCCAGCTGGCCTGTGTCTTCCCCAGTTTCCTCGACAACCTCCGGAGCCAGACTCCCACTCCCTGTTGGCTGTTCTTCCTCTCCCTTGAAGTCAGATTCTAACAAGGCCATGACACAGACTTGCATTTACAATCTTCACAGATCTTTAAAGCAAAGGAAAACTAAAGCCAGTTGTGGCTTCACTTAACAACCACTTACTTAATGACTGAATTACCAATCCCAACTGTAGTCACTAAACAAGGATTACTGGTATTTTGCCATTTTTTCTTAGGCTGCTGGGTTCCTATAAACAAAACCGATGGAGTAGCTGGCAGGAAGTCAAAAGTTGGTCTTGCCACATTTTTGCCCACCTGACTATGTTCCGGACCACCTTACCCTCATCCCTGCACCTCAGAGTGCATTTGACCTTTGCACTCCTTCCCCACTTGTTTGCAGCTTTCACTTGCAACCTGTTTGCCTGAGACCACTTACCACTTAACAACTTGTGCAATCCTGGGATTATGACAGCAACCAGGCCTGGTGAGATTTCTCTTGTCAAACATCATGCTTTATTGCTTAGTAAATAAAATTCCTGTCCCAATCACCATCATAACCCAAGGACAAGAAGGAAGTTGAAGCAGCCCCATAGAGACAAATTTGAAATTTGAAGTAGAGGTAGTGTTTGTAATGGACAAGTTCTCTGAAGTGTGTGAAAAGGGCGTTGGTACTTACCTGATACGCCCGTTCTCAGTGAGCTGCGACGAGCATCCAGAGATTGGGAAGTGCTTAGTCTCTGGCATGATAGGCTGAGCTTAATTAAAAGGACGCTGTGGCTCCTCCCCGTCTGCTGCCCAGTGTCCCCAGTTTTTGACGAAGACAAGGAGATGTATCCCCGCCCTTACTAATAGCAAACTAATTGAAATTAGATATCAATAACAACAATATCGTTGGTCGGAGCAGGAACAAACAGACGGACATTGGGTGGGGCTGGATGCTCATCGCAGCTCACTGAGAACGGGCATATCAGGTAAGTACCAATGCCCTTTCTCCATTGAGCTGCTCCGAGCATCCAGAGATTGGGACATACCAAAGCTTGGCTGTCCTACGGGAGGGCCTCCGTCTGATTTGGAACTCTCTCCCTGTCAGAATGGACTTGCTGCAACACCCTCCTGCCAAAGGAGGCCTCAGCAGAAGCAAAAGTGTCAATTTTATAATGCCTAATAAAAGGCGATGGAGTAGCCCATGTAGCCGCCCTACAGATTTCAGTGATTGGAGCCTGGGTGGCCCAGGCTGCCGAAGTTGCCGCACTCCTTGTAGAATATGCAGTGATACCTTTGGGCACCTGTAATGAATGAGATTCATAAGCCTTGGCTATCGTAGCCTTCAACCATCTACCAATAGTCGATGGTGACACCTTTTGTCCCTGAGTAGCTGGTTGAAAAGAAACCAACAAAGCCTCTGCCTTTCTAAAAGAAGCCGTCCGGTGAATGTATAAGCGGATGGCCCTGCGAACGTCCAGTTGGTGCCATTGTTGCTCCAGGTCCTGAGAAGGGTTGGGACAAAAATTCGGGAGAATTAGTTCCTGTGCTCTATGAAAGGCCGAGTTTACCTTAGGAGGGAATATGGGATCAGGACGAAGCACTATTCTGTCCGCATGGAAGATACAGAGGTCCTTACGGACCGACAAGGCTGCTATTTCCGAAATGCGTCTAGCTGATGTGACTGCGACAAGGAATACCACTTTGTAAGTGAGATAGTGGAGGCTTGTCGTCCTCAGGGGCTCAAATGGGCTCCCAGTAAGAGCTGAAAGTACCTTATTGAGATCCCAGGTGGGATAACGGTGGATCGTGGGAGGACATAGATTCATGGCGCCCTTTAGGAAACTCTTTATTCTAGGGTGATGAGAAATAGATGGAAAACCTTCCCATCTCACCACCGAAGCAATAGCTGCCACTTGCCTCCTCAAAGTGTTTGGGGAAAGCCCCCTATCTAGGCTGTCCTGCAGAAATTCCAAAACCTGTGCTGGTGACGCTGAGCACGGATCTATCCTAAATTTAGTGCACCATTTATGGAAAATGGTCCACGTAGCATTGTATATGCGGTTTGTGGAAGGCCGCCTGGCTGCCTGAATGGTAGCGATCACCCTGTCAGAAAACTTTTCTTGAGTTAGATGTTTCCACTCAACCTCCAGGCGGTTAGTTGTAGCCATCAAGGCTCGGGGTGCTCGATCGGTCCTTGTGTAAGGCGAACCTTCTGAGGTGGGATTTTCCAAGGTTCGGCTACGGACAGCTTCTTGAGGTCCGCAAACCATGTCTTCCTGGGCCACTGTGGAGCCAGCAGGAGTAATTCTGCTCTCTCCTCCAACAACTTCCGGATCACCTTGGGTATCAGAGGAATAGACGGAAAAGCGTAGAGAAGACCCTGGGGCCACCGACAACGGAGGGCGTCAAAGTTCTCCGCCCCCTGAGATGGATATCTCAAAATGAACCTGGGGAGTTGCGCATTTTGGGGAGAGGCGAACAGATCTACAAGTGGAAGATCGAACCTCCAAATCATCTCCTGAAATAGATTCGGATGCAGGTGCTATTCTGATTGACCGACCGTGGCCCTGCTCAGCCAGTCTGCTATTGTGTTTGTCGCCCCAGAAATGTGTTCCATTATGATGGAGGTCAAATTCCTTTCCACCCAGCGGAACAGTCTCTCTGCTTCTGTCATGAGCTGTCTTGAACGTGTACCCCCTTGTCTGTTGATGTGAGCTTTGGTTGTGACATTGTCCGTAAGTATGAGAATATGACCCATGTGCACGTGAGGAAGAAGATTGAGAAGGGCCAAATGAACTACCAGCAAAAAGAACAGCAAAAAAAGGGAGTTCGGACTCCAACGCCCTCACCCCTACACTCTCGTGGGGAGGAATTCAATTAGCAAGACATACCCAATTCACCTAAATCAATGGCAAGCAGGGGAGGCAAACTAGCGTGATCGCAATCGGAACGTTTTGAACGCTCCGTGATCGCTCTGACTGCTTCAGCCCAATTGTGGTCAGTTAGAAGCCAATTTTGAAAGAGTCATTCAAGGAAAGGCAATTTAACACGATCAAACCGATTACCACAAGTTGTCCTGCTCCGAGCAAGGAAATGCTGCCTACCGTCTCCAAGGCTGAGAAAAAACTGGGGACGCTGGGCAGCAGACGGGGAGGAGTCACAGCGTCCTGTTAATTAAGCTCAGCCTATCATGCCAGAGACTAAGCACTTCCCAATCTCTGGATGCTCGGAGCAGCTCAATGGAGAAAAGTATCAGTAGCAGAGAATTGCTTTTAACCATTTTCAGCACAAATACCATATTTATTAGACAAATCCAAGATCCCCATAACCTTATGTAACTCTCAGATCTACATTGTAATTGCCAGAAGCACCAAAATTCTAATATTGTGTGTCAGCTGTAGAGATTTGGGAAGTTTCATTTTTAAGAATAGCCATCTGCTTCATCCTTAGTAAAGAAATGAGCTTGTGCGGAAGCATTAAAAATGCAGTTTCCAATTATGTTTGCCAAAGGCAATGTTTCTCAATTTGTAGGAGTCAAACAAAAAAAAAAAAGAAAGGAAAAGTTAACCTCAGAGTTAAGCCCTTATTTTATAGGACTTGGTTGAGTCCTTATTTTATAGGACTTGGTGTGATTTACTCCACAACACAAACATATGTAGATTAGACAGGTAAATACAGTTCAAACATTAATATTCTTCTCACAATGGAAATTGAAAGAATTTACCATTGACATAAATACTATTGAGAAACTGCTGAAGTTTAATGAACTGAGAGAAGATTTTGATATGCTGAAAAACAAAGAAAAACTTGCTGACAAAACATATTTTTAAATTATATACTCATATATTATAAATCCTTTAACTTAGACAGGTATTTTACATATGAAGTAATGCTATCTTTCAGAAATCTGCGGCTCCATTTTCAATGCAGTGTCAATTGCATTTAAAACTACAGTAATTGCTCATAAGAAACTTAGTCTTGCATGTTTATTATGTGCTTATTTTGGGTATGTGGTTTATCCCTACAAATTCTATGATAAATTCTTTGCTAAACAACTGTAGCAAATTACTCATCTTGCTGCAATATTTGATCTCGCTCTCTTCATTTAATTTTCAAATAGGTTAAGTTCCAACAAAGCAGAAGGATTTTAATATCTTGAAGCAAGGAACACAACGATACCAGCTCAGAAGGTGCAATTGCATTATTGTTGAAAAAAATTCATGGCTGTGCTACAGTATCCTGTTTATATATTTTAATTTTTTAATTAGTGGATCCAAAGTCTAACTTTTATTGGAAATTTTATTTTATTTATTCATTACATTTCTAATATAACAGATTCTATAGTGCTTTTAGGAAGTGAAAAGAAATTTTAAATGCCTGCTATCAAATTCAAAAATACCACGTGTGCACATTTCAAATTGTCTTATGTTAGCAGGAGGGTAACTGAAATGTAAAGTGACAAGGACCCTACATCTTACAAAAATAAATAGGATTGCTTTGGCCCTACAGACTTTTGTCTTTTTTACTCTGCCTCAAACCAGAGGTGGTACTCAGCAGGTTCTGAACAGTTCTGGAGAATCGGTAGCAGAAATATTGAGTAGTTCAGAAAACCGGCAAATAGCATCTCTGACTGGCCCCGCCCCCATCTATTCTCTGCCTCCTGAGTCCCAGCTGATTGGCTGAGTTTTCTTTTGTTGCCCTGCACAGAAGAACGGAGCTGGAAAGCAGGTTAGTGGAGTGGGTAGGGAATGGGGATTTTGCAGTATCCTTCCTTCAGGAGTGGGGGGAAATGGAGATTTTGCAGTATCCTTCCCCTGCTATGCCCACCAAGCCACGCCATGCCCACAGAACCAGTAGTAAAAGTTTTTGAATCCCATCACTGCTCAGACTGATATAAGTGGGCAAGGACTATCTACCTTTCAGAGTCCAACATTCCAGCCCAAGGATGAAGAACTTTTTTAATGCAAATGTTACACTGAATGTACAGGAAAGTAGACA
Organism: Bungarus multicinctus; assembly: GCA_023653725.1. NCBI lineage: Eukaryota > Metazoa > Chordata > Lepidosauria > Squamata > Elapidae > Bungarus > Bungarus multicinctus. The sequence continues at coordinate 227,505,051 of CM042834.1, read as the reverse complement.
CAATTCATCACCTCACAATATATCTAAAGTCTATGATGAATTAATTTCTGTATAGTTGTAAGATTATTACATATTGTTAAGTTACAACTATAAAAATGAGCAATTCACAAAGCATCATGATTCAAATGAAATATCCCTCCTCAAAGACAGTTAGGTAGTTTAGAGGGCTTGATGTGACTACTTTGATGACTTTCACAGCTGGTTTCCATACTTGCAGGTACAACTGCTTCATTCCACTGTAATTCTTATTTATAAGCCACAGTGGCACAGTGATTAGAGTGCAGTTCTGCAGGCTACTTCTGCTGACTGCCAGCTGACTGCAATTTGGCAGTTCAAATCTCACCAGGCTCAAGGTTGATTCAGCCTTCCATCCTTCCGAGGTGAGTAAAATGAGATCCAAAATGTTGGGACAATATGCTGACTCTGTAAACTGCTTAGGGAGGGCTGTAAAGCACTGTAAAGTGCTATATAAATCTAATTGCTATTGCTAGTGTGCTGTCTGTGCATGAAGGTGGCTGACTCTTCTGCCTGGCTGTCTCAATACTTTGAGGATAATGTTCATCCCAACAAATAGTTTAGAGTTCCCCTTTAAATATTTTGTGCTGCCATGGTTACTCCAGTAATTTATAATACATGTCTCTATACACAGATCACCTTGAATATGAATGGAAATTGACAACTTAGTTCAAGTCTGCATTGAGACCTCTGACTCTATTTTGTTAAAAACAGGATGCTATCTTTCTAGACAAATAGAATTTTAGAACACCATAGAGAACACAAGCATTCACACTGTTTACTAGAATCAGCAGAATGTATTTGAGAGATAAGAAGTGAGACTTTCCAAATTGGAGTTTAATTGAAAAGTTTTAAAAATCGTAATCTAAGATTTAGATTAGAAAGGATAATTTGATAAGTAATTATATTGTCAGATAGATATCCCTTTGGTGGATCTTGTTTCTGGAGTAAAGGAAAAATCACAGTAGAAATTGGAAAGCCAGAAGAATAAAGAAACTGGTATTTTATTTTTTGCCCAAAGCAATAGGCCAATAGTTTTTGGGCATTACAATTCTAGTCCTAAAAGTCCTAAAAGAAGAAAAAATTAAGCAACTTTTTCTTTTAGACTTGAGAAGGTGTAACTGAGGAGCATTCAGAAAGAACTACACAAATATGAAATTTAGTATTCATCTTGGTGAAATCTGAGAGTAACTAGGAGAATTCAGAGATGCATAATTTGGACAAGGTATTAACAGGGAATGTTCACAAACCAGTCAAAGAAATAAGAAACTTTGAACCTCAAAGATTGAGTGAGCTGAAGAATTTGAACAACTGTTCAATAATTTTTACTGTTATTTTAAATAAAACTTGTATTGCATAAGATTCTGAACTGACTTCTAGGTATTATTTCTGTCAAATCTTGGTATTAGACAGATTTGACTATTTTGATTTGATATAGAATAGAAATGTCAGGGTCAATTGATAGATGATACAAAGTTTATTTGATTAATTGGGATTGGGGAGAATAATTTCAAACATGCCTATGCCAATGAATACCAGAATATAAAAAAGTCAAAGTCATTGTCTTAACTATTTTTCTAAAGAATTTTCTAAATTATCAAGGACACTCTTTCCTAAATTTGATAGACCACCTGTGATGACCTTGGAAAAACATCATGAGCTTAATCCAGGAATCCAGGAGAGCAAGAGAAAGAAATTCAAGGTTGTCTTGACTTGATTTCTTTGGTATAAGATAAAAGGAAGGGAAAATGCTGTCAGGCATTTGAGATATTGCTATGATTGTTTATGGCAATAGAGTTTTAGTATTTGTGTACATATACATGTATATATGTGCGTGTATCTTGATGTCATGCAAGTGTTCATCAGTATCTTCATGAATTGATTAATAAGATATTCTCCAACAACAAGCAATATATCATAAGGGCTTCAGTCAATGATCTATTTTGGAATTTTAAATTAATATATTGATATCAATTGTTATTTCACCATATTATTTCTTAACACTAGGACTCACTTAACCTAAGTCTCACTATCTAAATCTAAATCTTATATCATTTATTACAACTGAAAGTATTTCCAGCTTTGTGGTTCCCAGAAATTTAATATTTCCTTTGTTAAAAAATTTGGCAGAGAAGATTGTTGTCTTGCATTTCTATCAGGTAACTCTCTTTATATTTTCAATATAAAGTTTGTTATGCCAACTGATGCAGTGAAGGCAAAAGGTTTTTGAACTTTAAAAAGCAAAAACTGGGAATTCCATTATAAAGGATGCTGAATTTTATTTGAAATCAAAGTGTCCTTAGGGTTCAGTTTATATCTTTGATAAAAAGACCCACATTTAAATCATATTTAGATTTTCAAGCAGTTTGAAGGTACCACAGAACTAAAAGTTTCTTCTACTGGTAAAACAAAACAAAGACTTTCTTGAATTTTTTCTGGACATTGAAAAAGTCATTTAAAAATATTCTTTCTTTGAATGGTTAGATACAGTGTAGGACCCACAATTTCTTACCTGCCCACCAAAATAAACAAGCAAACGATGAGGACATTTTGAAACCAGAGTAAAATGCAAAACAAACTCCAAGTTCTTTCACATGAATATCCATCTCAACCTCCACCAGGAAGAACACCCACATATGATCCAAAAGGAGGAAATTCCTCACCGAATATAAAAGATGGAACAGGCACTACATTTAGAGTGCATTATATACACTATAAAAATAAAAGTAAGGAAAGCATGGCTTTAGGAATTATTTCCAATGCTTTTACCCAGCAGTAGCCATGGGAGATGCTGGTAGAATCTCAATTGTAAAAAAGAAATGTGTTGCATCTTTGTGTATCTGTGTGCACTCTTTGTACCATGTTTTAGTATAAATATTACCTTTGTATACATGTGAAACTGTAATAAGGATGGCCTGTTGCTTTTGGGCATATATAGTCAGGATAGATGCACATATACAAGTAATCTTTGTCCTATGGGCACAATTGGGACTGGAATTTCTGTTGTAAGCTGCTGTGGTTGTAAAGCATGTCAGGCCTAATTTTATGACAATTTTTAATGTGGTCATTGAGCAAATCATACAGTCATTAAGCAAATCCAGCTTTTTTGCTGGAAATAGGCCAAAAAAGTCACAAATCAGGATTATAGGACTGGATCTTGCAACCAATTGTAAATGTTAACTTAGCTGGTTGTCAAGTGTCTAAATTGTAATCACGTGGCTGCATGAGTGATGCAATGATTGCAAGTGTGAATACAGATTGTGAGGCCATTGTAAATTTGAACCATCATTAAATGAACAATTACAGGATTACTGTACATGTTTCACATGTTGTATACAGTATATGTGTGTATGTGTATATAGCAGTGTTTCTCAACCTTTTAAGATATGTGGACTTCAATTCCAACCAATTGGGAATTCTGGGAGTCCATGACTCAAAATTGCCAAGGTAGAGAGTGGGCTGTATACATTGCAGGTGGAAGAGCATTAACAATACTGTTACCTTGGGTGTCCCTAAGGAAAGCACTGAAGATTTTTTTCTGTTTTTTTTTTCTCATTTTCTTCTAGAGTTCTTGGATGGATCCCATTTTCCAATCTGATCTTTGGGCAATCTCTCCCACCAAACTTAGTAGCATTTTATTTCACTTTTTTTAGAGTTACAAGAGCTTATTTACCAGCAACAAATTCCTTCTGTGTCCAATCACTTAGCCAATAAACAATTATGTCCTATCCTGTCTTGTCCTATCCTATCCTCCAGCTGATACCAAGATAAACAGAGTCCTGAACTTCTTTAGATAATTTACTTTCAATGTTTCACTGAGTTAAAAAAAAAAACTTATCCTCCTATATTTCTTATAGTCCTTCTAGTTATCGTTTTCTTTATACAGGGAAATGATACATCTACCACCTACCAATGTATAAGTAAAACACACCCTTATTTTAACATTTCCTCAGCCATATAATCTAAAATGTATCATTTTTCAATAATTTTGCAGCATTTATGGCTCCTTTCTCAAAAAAAAATTCCCACAGACATGAACACCTATAACATTTTAGTTCCATTCTTCAGCTTACCACTATTATTTCCATTTAAATCTCAAAAATACACTCTCTAGCATTTATTACTTTAGTTTCATCCCAAATCATTTAATTGGTTATTTTTATTTATTTTAATACTGCCTTTATTATTTTTCTAAATAACTCAAGGTAGTGGATAAACATACTACTCCTATTTTCCCTACAACAACCATCCTATGAGATGGGCTAGACTAAGAGAGAGTGGCTGGCCCAACTCACCTGACAAATGTTTTATGTCTAAGGTGAAACTAGAACTCACCATTTCCTAGTTTCTAGCTTGGCGCCTTAATCAATACTATACTTCTAAAACCTGTTTTTATTTTTAATGAACTAGTCATTCTTCGCTTCCTATAGTTCTATATATAATCTCTAAAACTAGTGGCTCAATTACAATGAGTAAAAATAAATAAAATATTTTCAATTCCTTGCTTTCTTTCATTTTGTCACTACTTTTTTTTGTAAACACATCATACAATAGTTTCCTTACTTTTATGTAGTATTAATTCACTTCATCATTCCATAAAACACTGTATTATATTCCATAATCATACATATTTTGTTGCACTATGCAATGTAATTATTTTCATTCTGTTCCAAATATCTTGTACCTTCTTTTTCTTCTTGTTCACTTCCATCAATTCAAGTGTGAGACTAATCCATCTTCTAACACTTTTTTATAACACAATTCATACTCTCTTCTGGTTCTACTTTCAATGTAGTTACTTTCATATATGTTCTTCTCTCTCTGTGTGTTTTTTTTCCACATTCAGTCATATTACGAAAAATTTAGTATCTGTAATCGTTCTGATCCTTCACTAATTCTCTCACAATTTTTCCTCATAAATATACAGATCAATTATGCTTTTTGAGTCTTTCCTTTTTTATAGGCACAAATTAATAGATAACTGTTTAATTCATGTAAATACATTCATGAAAATAGGTCTTTTTCAATGCAGAAACTTTACAGGTCACCATATTCTTTATTGACACTGCGTACTGTATGTTACATAGTTCCTACCCATCCATTCTTGTAGATTATTTTTCTTCTAACTTGGGTTGCATTAATTAAGAATGTTATACAACTTGTATCATAACTAATCTCTGCCATTAGGAACATTTACTTGGAGATAATATAGGGCTGTAAACCTAAGGATTCTTATTTTTCAAAAACAGTAACAACTTAGATGAGGTTTCTTCATACTCTCTGATACACATTTTAGTCCTTCATTCCTAACTAAATGTGCAATTCCATTTCCTACATATAATCTTCAACTACAAAGTCAGATCACTTTCACTATTTCACAGTTCCACATTTCTCTCTCTATCATCTTTCAAATTTTATTCTTCTTCTATTCTTTCAAATGTTCTGATTATCACTAAACTAACTCACAGATATTAATATGTACTGCTTAATGTGGTTTGGATTAATAAAGTATTTAACATAACATTTCTTGGTGATATTGTTGCAGAAATTACAAGACTCAGACCATGGAGTCAAAGATAATTGTTTTATTTGCACAAAGGTTCAGAGCTATTTAGCCAAGGCACATCTCAATGCCTTCCTATAAATTTGACACATTTATACATTTCAGAAGTACTAAACCACAGAAATATAACTTGTCAGAATTTCATTGGTTACTTCGAATTCCAGCTACCCCCTTCCCTGTTGCTGGGTTAAAGTAGTTGGATTTTTACAAATAATTTGCTAACCCATCTTGCTAAACTGTCTAGCTTCCTGTAGTTCCATTTGTGGTTTTCTTGCATGGGAGACACGGCTTCCTGCTTAACAAATATGAGTGAGTGACCGACAGATAACCTATGATCTGACATTTTTTTATTTCTTTAATACATACATTTCACTATCAAAAGAACAATCTTTCATAACCTTCTTTATGTTCTGTCTTAATATGTGAATCTGTAGACTATGTTATCAGCCATTGTCATATTCATGCCACCTGCAGCATTCTCTAACACTGGCATTTTTTAATTAGTATTCTAGCAGAACCAAAATCCAGTTTTATCTTAAGCATGGTCACACTGCTCTATGTAAGCTAGGATCCCTGATCCAAAGACAATTTTGCCTGAATCCTACAAGTTAGGAGGCTTGTACAGATTAGTAACACCATTCAAGAAGTGTCTGTTTCTATTATATAGCCAAATACACCTACACATTCTTTCCTTTAAGAGTGAAAGGAAAAAAAAGAGGTCTAGTGAAGTGGTGTTAGCTAATCTGTTAGCAAATACCAAAAAAATGTCTTTAAAAAAAAATCACAATTCTTGCAACATTTCATACAGTGCTTAAAGGCAGAACCACCATCACTTAGCTTGAATCAAGCTACATTCAAATGTTTTATCACAAGGCTGTCAAACTCCCAGCCCATGCGCCGGATGTGTCATATGCTGGCTACGCCCATGCCCAGTTTAGTGAAGGGGAAAAAAAGTCCCGATATGACATGTGATGCTGCCATAACAATGTAAGCTTGACACCCCTGTTTTATCATTTAGAACCATTGTTCTTATTAAATGTTATGTTAGAAGTTTGGTTTTCTTTCCTAACTCAACTCTGGCTAACATAAGATTAAAACATCATTCCAAGAGATATATGAACTGGACTTCTATTTTCTTATTTTCACTGATATATACTTTTTCTATTTTTCTATTAAAATACAAAATTAAATAAATAATTTATCTATAAGTAAAATATTATTTCTTCTTATTAATTAAACTTAAAAATATCTGCAAAAACCCTAATTCAATCCAAAGTATCTTTTTCAAGGATTTTCAGAAAGATTTATTAATCCTGTTAGTAACTGTTTTTAGAAATTTTTAGTTTCATGTGAACCATAAATGAGTTTCTGTGAATTACATTTATATGCCTGATAAACCAACATATTTTGTTTAATTCTATCTATAAGCACTTGTTTGCTATGAGTGTTAAGTATCACAATCATTTTCAACTTTTATTTTTGTAGTTATTTGCTTAACTACAGTTTACTGAATAAATCACACTTAATCATAAACCATAGATTACATACCATGATGATTTAATTTTTCCATAATGATTCCATTATGATTCATTATGTGAAACAATTTTCCCAAAGCATAAATGTTTAGTCCACATGGAAATTGTTTAGTCTTTTACATTTAAAGGCATAAAGATATACAATTATTTAAAATGTAGCACATTTTAGATAGAGTTGTAAAGATGCGTAAATTTTGACTGGAATATTTTGTTAGCAGAAACTATTTCATAGTTTTAATGTCATCAATATCAATGAAAGTATGTTTTTAAATAGAACTCTATATTCTTGGTATGATGCAGCAGTATTAGAGGAACACCAACTTGATCATATTTAAACTTTACAAACTGTTCTTATGAATCTGACAAACTCTCCTTTAAGGCAGCTAAACTACTGGGATTATCATTTCCTGGGACAGCAAATCTACAGATTATTTTTTGAGTGTGTACAATGTATTCAGAATTTCCTTCTTTAAAAAGATAACTCTTTGTAGCCTACAGAATTTATGGGCCAGTACAACAGAATAGGCAAAATGATTTGAAAGTGAATTGTTCAATAAATCCCATATTTTCATGTCAAATTTTCTAAATGTATACTTCTTTTTTAAAGAAGTTTTTTTAATTGTATACTTCTCCATCATTGAGAATTAAGGGACAACAGCATGAATCTGCTTTTACCTGTGCTTATATAAAGCTCTCACATTGTGTTTTAAATAAGTCTCTCTCCATTTTCTTAACAAGTAAAATGAAAAGCAATTCTGAAGGTGAACTGTTATGAAAAAAACATAAAAGATTTTATTTAAATTTGTCAGAAAAATGTGCTAAAACTGAGTGCCAGTAAAATGTATGGCTGAAGTGCCCATTTCTCTTTGTATAAGTTAAATGACTATATTCTTTGATTTGGGGAAAGAAGGAAGAAAGAAAAGAAGAAAGATTATTCCAAAGAAACTGGCCCTCCTGTAAGTGAGCTCTTTTGTTATGAATATGGAACAGATGCTCCAGAATACATCTGCTCTGTGGGAACAAAAACACTTACAACCTAGCTCTCTCTATTAAAGACTATGCTTTATACCACTAGTTTTCTGTGCACTGCTGTGAAGAGTTTTGACTTTATAGAAAAAAGGCCTCATATAAGCAATACTCTAACTCTTAAACGAAAATGGTCTAAGAACAACAAATGACAAATACAGAGTTTAATTCACATGGGTCCTTGGAGATATGCAAATATTCAATTAGATTTTTTTAAGCTGCAAGAAATTCTAAAGCAAAAATATTTTTACAAATAGACTTTGTACCAATAATAGCAAATTCTATGAATGATATTCTATTACCGATATTAATTCAGGATCAAGAATAACTACCTAGTTGAAAATTAGCAAACAAAGATTTGAGTCCCAGGATGAAATAAAATAATAATTCTTGAAACAAATCTTTACAAAACACTCAAAAGTATGTTTTTTACAATAATGTAAAATTAGCAACTGAACTTTCAACTTATATATTTTTTAAAAAAATAACTGTACTTGATTACTTCAGGATATGGTCTATTTCTTTAGCTTTGTTAATTAAGTTTTGCTTTAAGCTTTGTTAAGTATGTTAAATTAATATCTGAATACAAACTTTCATTTATAAAATTCAACTGAAATTCAACATGAGCACATTTATATATCAATATGAAAAGTTTAAAAATGTTATTTCAAATATTGAAATAACAAATATTCAAATAAATCAAGGGCTGTGTCTGTGTGTTTGTGTATGTCCCCCAAAAGCAAAAACTGCACTCTTGTTTTATTAAAAACTATGCAGATCTTTGCAAAAAGTGCACAAATTAAATAAAACACTTGTTTTCCCTACTGATAACTTTTCTATATCAATATATTGCTGCCTGTCTGTTTTGAAAATAATTGAAAGTAAGATTCCAGAGGCAGAGTGCTTTGCTTCTGACTAGATCAAGACTTCAGGCAAATTTCCCCTGCCAGTGAACGCACAGCTTGCCTGAAGTCATAACCTTTGTTGGTGGAAGGGAAGTAGCCTTGAAACAGATCACGAAGCAGATGTTTAATGTCAAATCAGAGTCTAGGGATACATAGGCTACTGCAAATAAAACTCTTCGCCTGTCTGCCTAGTTTCCAACCATGTAAAATATGAACTTGACAACAAATGGCCAGTGTGCTAGGCAGCACAGCAGGCAGAGCGATTGCCACAGCTGCATCAAAGACAGAAAAATTCATATATTTGTAACATTTTCATTATCCTCCTTTTCAGCTGTAAATTAAGAATGTGACATTGTACTACTTTACTTCCTAAAAGGCAAGAAAGCTTAGTATTGGTCTCTGATATGAGATGAATTTCAGGAAGTAGTTGTCTAAAACCATGATCTTTATTAAGCCGATCCAAGTGCATCTACTGGCAGGCACAAAGTCTCATACAAAGCAAAATAATCAAGAGCAATTTCCCAGTTTCCTAATCTAACACACACAGTTATATATGCACATGGGAAAATATTATGCCAACAACACAACAGAATTGCTTTATTATTTATTTTCCAATTTGATACATACAATTGATTATGAAAGGTGCATCCTCAATTTTCAAAGTACAATTTTCAGATCCTAATGTGTAAAGAGCTTGGATGAAATTGGTTGCACAAGTGAAGAAAGAAAAGCTGGCATATGACATCGATATGACAGAATGCACATAGTGGGGTTATAACACAAAATTCTGCCCTTGTGTATTTCTATTGCAACATCACATGTCCTTATGGAAGTGGAGCTGGCATTGTCATACACATTTTGTCACATGTCCCTTCTTCTACTTGCCCCCCTCAATCCTTTGTCTCCTGGCCATCTTCAAATGCATACAGAACTTTAGCTAGATTTCTATCTTTAAAGGGTAGAGACAAAAAACATATTGTATAATTCTATCTTTGCTTTTGGAAAATAATGTATTTTAGCCACTCCTGAACTATATGTAAAATTAAGCAACTATGTTCAAAATAACTGGCTTATGTTATGGAAAATACACTGCTTGTCACAAATGATTCCTTCTTTAAACATCTGTTTCCACGATCTTCTCCCTTTCATAATATTAAGAAACAATTACATTAAGACAGCACCACATTAAAAACCACTGTCCATTTGTTAGAAATTATACTTTATAATAAGTACTTTGAACTCTACTTTGATACGATTTACGACTACACTGTCTTATACCAAACATTAGAATCCACAATAATTTTTGTTATAAAATATTATTAATCATTTACATGACTGCTAAGCAATTGTTTGTAAAACTTATAGAATGTTTATATATTTCTCCAGGTATTGATTATAAATCAAATCAATCATGACCTGTACATAACATACAGCATAAAAGTTTCAATAATATATAGATCTGACAATAAATATTTACAGCACAAGTTGTGAGTAAACAAAGGCATTCTGCAATTGCTAGTTACTTTTTAAAAAAATCAATTTGGATATTTTTATAGGAACTGAAATAATATTACTAAAATACCCATCCAAGAATTATTACTGAATGTATGTGCCAATGGGGCTCATTTTACAAAGGGGCAGATAAGCAGAATTATTTATGTGCATGATTTATTTTATAAGTATGGCTTACATTGCATGCTAAGCCACAACTAAGCAAACCTGATTATGGCTTGGTGCAAAGTATAAGTTTAGAAGAGACTATCCATATGCCCCTGCATTTTTATTATGAATGATTCACATATCATATTAATTCAAAACCAAACAAGCCATATTGTATCTTAATGCAATATATGAATTTGCCACCTTTCTGCTGGAGAGTAGGCAGTTCTGTGGCCTTCTTGTTTATTTTAGGTTTGTACATGGAGGGTGCTGTTTGGTTACCTTGAAGACGATCCTGTTAAGCTGAAACAGTCACACATAACCATTTCTTACCTATAATACTAAGAAAGAGGAGCCAGAAGGCCCAAGAAGATATGGATGATGAGTGATCCTTAGAGTTTATGATATTGTCCAGAGTCAGAAAAATATAATAGGTCAGAGGTGAGAGCAGTAAAAACAGCAGATCTAACATTTTCCAAGCAAGCACTATATGCTTCAATTTCAAAAGCTGTACACTTTGCAAAACCATAACAGCAATAACTACTTTCACTACCACACTATTTTCCTTGACAGTGAGAAAAAACATTAGCAAGGGCACTGAACCCTGGGGTAATACATTATTTCAATATTCTTTCTGTAACATGCTAAGTAGGCTATATCAGTCAGGCTAGACCGGCTATATTGGTCAGGCAAAAACATTAAATCGTTCCAATTTCTACCTGCCTTCACTCTGGAGAATTCCATATATGGCAAACATGGATTAACATTTGCAGGTATCCTGTCAACAATTCAGCATCTCGATAAATTTTGGAATCATTAATGAGAGAAATGTAACTGAACACTTTGGAGAAGCCTTACTTCCAAATATATTTACTGAATCCAGTTGTCATTAATTAGAACCAAAAGCAAACCTAGTACTTAAGCTTAAATTATGACATGAAATCTAACTTTCAAGAATGACTTCCAGCAATTTTTCCTTTTAATACTGAACCATAATACATATGTCAGCCAGTATGTGGAACAGCATCAATTTACGCACACAAGGTATTTAATTTCTCTCTACCAGAGAATGTGTCATCATTTCCTGCATTCAGGAAAAATGAGGCAATTTGAGGAATATTATTTGGTGGTAGCGATAAAACTTCTCCCAGTCTACTGCCTCAACACCTAGGGTAAACTGATTTCTTCTCAACTGTGTTCCTTTTCATTATATTGCTTTTTAAATATACTACTATATTACACATGATTATTGTAAGCTAGCCAGAGTCACATTTTGTGAGATGGGAAGCCATGTAAATTGGATTAATAAAACAAATACAACTTTTTATCATACTACAATGTAACACAAATGTTATATCATGTATAAAAATGATATTTGAGAAATAGCCAGATATAGAAATAAGAAAGTTCAGATTAGTTGTTTTTATTTTTGCTTTTTATAAGAAAAATGTACAAAATAATCCATGTTTTTGTTTTTTCCTACCATACACCAGAAATTACACTCTATACATAAATAGCTACAATTATTATAATTGCTGGAAAACAATTTAAATTGGGATACTGTCATAGATTTTCCAGGCTGATACTTTATAAATTAATGTCTGCTGCAATAAACAAAAGATCCACAAGTTATTTAAAAGCATCTGAAAAGTTTTAGATACAGTTCCTTGTATTTATTTGGATTTATAGTTTCTTAAAAGATCATTGCTGCATTTAAACATTATCAGAAATCTTTTTTTCAATATTTTCATCTGGTAGAATGTTTAAAATTGGAATAGAGCAGGGATGTCAAACTCAAGGCCCGGGGGCCAGATCCAGCCCGCAGGGTACTTAGATCCAGCCTGTGGAGGAGCCCTGAAATAGCAGCCTGCAGTGCCTCTGCCAGTGAAAATGTGGTCCTTCTGAGCTCCATTTTTGCTGGTAGATGGTTACAGGAGGTCGTCCCAGCTGAAAATGGAGCTTGGGAATCCGTTTTCCCTGGCAGAGCGTTCAGGCCACAGGCTCCCCTGACATGAGTGATGTCAAGTTGGCCATGTCCACCTCAGCTCCCGAGATCAAATACAACCCTGATCTGGTCCTCAATGAAACCGAGTTTGACACCTATGGAATAGACATTTCATTTCTATCTACAAAAGAGAGACTTTACTTTACCTTCACTTAATCCATCCACTACTAATCAAGAAGTTGAAACCTGTCACTGTATTCTGAAGTGCCTGGTAGAAGTGAACCTTCTCAAGGCTTCTACATTTTATGCTGAATAGGAATCTTTTATTGTAAAATCCCGATAATGGATTTAGTAAGTTTCCCTAGGAAATTATACCATCATGACAGATTTTTATCATGCCCTTTTCCTGTGAAATATTTCACTGAAAATAATTGGAACTTAATGATCCTTCAGAGAAGTTGCTAGTCAAGGGAGAAAAATGAAATAATCCAGAAGAATGTCATGTTTAAGACTGCAATTTCATTCTGCAGAATCCTCAGATGTCCAGTGGGAACTGTCAAAGCCATGGATCAATTAATTTTCTAATCTCTTCATAATGAGCTTCTCCCTCCCTCCCACTTCTTGTTTGTATCTTCTGTAGTGAGCAGTTTGAACTTTATGGGTTTGTTTTGATTATCTTCTTTTCTCCTTTCTAAAAGTTTCCAATGTCTTAAAAAAGAAAATCAATTATTTTCAAGGAGAAAAGAAATGTCAAAATAAATTTAAAATTATCAATTTTAGTGCTTACCCTTAAAGCAAGGAAACAAACATTGCCACGTCTGGTATATGGCAAAACTTATTTTGCCGATAGATCCAGAAAGTGTGACAGACATATTGTTAGGTTGCCCTATAATGCTGATAAGAGTTCTTATATTCATTCTAATTTCTTTCTTTTTATTCCCATTGGCTTTCTATCTTCTGTCAAAAAATACAACATTACACAAGATTTACCTATAGATTTGCAAAATATTAAATGATTATTCATTACTGATTCAAAGCCTGTATAATTTGTGTCTAAAAACGTAAGAATTAAAGTTTGACCAAATTCATTCAAGAATGGTTTCCCTAGGTATCATAAGGTATATTATATTAGAGCAGGACTCCCGGTCTGCGGGCTGGATGCGTCATGCGCTGGCCACACTCTTCCCCAGTTTAACAAAGGCAAAAAAATCCCAATACATCACGTGATGCCACCATGATGTGAGTTTGACACCGCTGTATTAGAGTATGCTTTTTAACAGGAAAACAATTAATATAATAACTGAAACCAAAAATAATCCCAACATATTAATATTAAACATATTAATATAAATCTCAATCAGGATATAATGGAGAAAATTTAAAACTAAATAGTGGTTTTCTTATCCTGTTTTTATTTCCAGATAATCCTTGGTTAGTGACCATTCGTTCAGCAACCTTTTCAAGTTACAAGAGTGGTGAATGAAAAACTTACAGCCAATCCTTGAAACTGCCCTCAGAGCCCCAGTATGATCATGTGATTGCAAAGGCATTTGACAAATGGCTGGCAATTATAACAGCTGCAGTGCAGTCTCCTGCAATCACATGATTGCCAATTGCGATCTACAGTGCCAGCTTCTAACAAGCAAAGTCAATGGGGAAGCTGGTAGGTGCTCATAAATGGCAGTCATGTAACATCACACCTAATAATTATGCAGGATTCACTTAAAACTGCTGGAACTTCCATCATAAGTCATCATGGTCATGTGATCACCATTTGCAACCTTTTGCCAGTTTTCCCATTGACTTTGCTTGTTACGCTATATGATCACTTTGCTTAACAATGGAGATCCTGGTTCCAATTAATGTAGTTAACTGAGAGTTATCTGTATTCTTGTTCTTTTTTTCTTTGTAATTATGCACATTTATTCCCAAACTAAGGATAAATGGTGGTGATACTGTTGTGGTTCACTGGCAGCCTGTTCAAACAGCAGCAAAATTGGACAGTGGGGAAGAAAGGGGACCAGTTTGTGAGTCTGGGGAGGACTCAGACGAGGGTCCTGCATCTGATGCAGAGATGGAGCCAGAAAGATTTGGGATATGTGTGCTGACTCTGAAGCCTCAAGAGTCTGGCAGCAGTGAGGCAGAGGAAGGGGAACCTGTTCTCAGCGTGTGCGCGTGCAGAGCTGTTAGAAGGCAAGAGGAGCTGAGACAAAAGGGGTGACTCGGGAGTAAGGCTTGGAGGTGATTGCCCCTCCCATAAGGAATAAAGGAAATGCAAAGGTTGAGAAATCTTTGTAGGAAGCAAAGTCATTCACTGTTTGGATTAAACCTTGAATCTGTGTGGACTTTGTACTTCAGTTGGTTTTTATAGTTAATTTGGCACTTTAGTTGTTGGCAACAATTCAAAGGAGAGAAAGGTAGGTGCTTATCTCGAGGGACTGTTTGGGACTCATTACAGGCTGGGAATGAACATAATTCCCAGCATTGAAATAAAACTAGAGTTGTTTTAAGTAAGCATGTGCTTAATTATGGTCTCAGGAAGCCTTGGTCAGAACAGATACTAATATCATGTTCAGAGTTTTACAGCCCACTATAAAGACCATAGTGTGCCTCAAGGTTTCATTCCTGACATCCATGCATCCATACAGGTATGTAGACCCATGGTGGCTGACTTTTCCCATTCCCAGGAGTTTGATCCTGACAGGCTCAAGGTTGACTCAGGCTTCCATCTTCTGAAGTCAGTAAAATGAGGATCCAGATTGTTAGGGGCAATATACTGACTCTGTAAACAGCTTAGAGAGTAAAGCACTATAAAGCGGTATATAATTGCTATTGTTATATGTAATCACATGTGAACATATTCATATAAACCAACATTGTTCAAACTTGGCAACTTTTAAGTTATGTGAACTTCAACTCCCAGAATTCTCAGCCATCCTGCTCACTAGAAAATTCCAGGAATTGAAGTCCATACATTTTAAGGTTGCTAAGTTTGACAGATACTGATATAAACAATGCCAACGAATCCATACAGACAAATATACACATTAGGTAACAATCTACTTTTCTGGTAGAAAAATGAAACACAAATATAATCTCTCATTTTTTCAATGTAAGTGCTGGATACACAGAAACCTATCACGAACACTTATGGCACACAAAGGTACTAGTATAAATGATTTTTATTGCCTCAAATACAAACTAAACTGGGACAGCAAACATACATACACAGGAACAATTGACTGCTTGAGGTCTGTTAGAAAATGTCCTAATTTCTACAGTACATATAATGCTGAATTGCTATATACATTTGAATTAATACATGTAGCAGAAAGATGAACACTTATCAAACACCAAGCAATCAGCTATAATATAGTTTCTTAAGTATTTTGTTAAGCCATTACTAGTTATAACATGTTTCTCATAAAATAAGGCTGGGTCTTATTTTTTTTTTGGAGCCCTGAAAAGATGGCCAGGCCATCTTTTTGGGAGTGACTTAATTTCCCCTCTTGCATGCTCACCTAGAGCGCCCCATGGGCATCCATGCCTCGCCACCAGCCGCTCCTAATGGGTGATCCTGGCGGAGTGTGGAGAGCTCCCTACTCCCACCAAGCACCTTTGCTGCAGACCTGAGACCTTTGGAGCCCGCCGCTACTGCTTCCTCCGCCACTGTTGCTTTCCCTTCTGCCCATGGTGCAGCCGCATTTGGAGCTTCCGCTTCTGCTTTTGGAGCACCGCTGCCACGTTTGGAGCAGCCGCCGCATTTGGAGCACCACCATTGCCACTGCTCCAATATGCTCCAAACGGCAGTGGCGCTCCAAACGTGGAAGCAGTGCTCCAAATAGTGGTGGCGCTCCAAACGTGGAAGTGGCGCTCCAATGGTGGTGGTGCTCCAAACACACTCCAAATGGCAGCGGTGCTCCAAATGTGGAAGCGGCGCTCCAAATGGTGCTGGCATTCCAAATGGCGCCGGTGCTTCAAACACAGAAGTGGCAGCTCCAAATGCGGTGGTAGCATGGGCAGAAGGGAAAGCAATGGTGGCAGAGGAAGCAGCAGCTCCTAATGGCAAGTTTCCTCCCTGCCCTTCCCCCATTTCGCATGTTTTAAAATAGGCCTAAATTTTGGGGGGGAGGGGCTTAATTTCATTTTATGCCTAGAAAACATGCTGGGTCTTCCTATTGGGGGGGGTGTATTGTTGGAGAAACATGGTAGGTTCCTACTAACTTTCCTGTAAGATGGACTAGAATTTTTAAAATGTAAGTTGAAAAGTAAAATAAAACTTTTCCAAAAATCAATTGCCAATAGAACACACTAACCGTGGAAATCATTTGTTTATCCAGGTGCAAAGGCCAAGAGTTTCTTTTCTATATGTAATATACTTGTAAAGTGGAGATTACAAGTGGAGTCCTTTAAATACTTCTGTTTCTAGTGTGTTAATGATCCTTGAATTTTTGAACAGCAGGAATAATCTCTTTTCAAATTGTAATATGATAGGTATTTAGGGGAAAGGACATTCAAACAATAGAAGCCAGTGATACTTGGACTCTATCTTCATTTTCTTACATAATTATTTCTTCAGCTGCAAATTATGCAATAGCTTTTAACACTCCCTTTGAGGGTTTTAAGAACACTACTGACATCAAAAACTATTAAACAGTGATAATTGTTCCAGCTTTTCTTTTTCAAGACCAGCACTTAATTCTTCTAATAACAACTAGCCCTTTAATCAGCATTCTAAATTAAGAAAAAAATCCTCTTTAAAATCACCTTGATAGTCCATTTAATGTTTCATTATCAATGCTGAACCAAAAAAAATCAAACAATGATAAAATAAACATGCAAATCTACCAAATTCTTCCAATTCTTCTGATTTCACTTAGAATAGTTAAAGCAACTGTGTTGAGTTTAATATCAAGACCAAGATTTCTTGCTTTACATTAGTGGTGACAGCCAACAGCATCATATTCATGTCAGAACTGATTTCCATGAAAACTTAAAAGGATGCCTAATAATAAAAATAAAAATTACAAGTAGTTCTCGACTACTATTTGTTTAGTGACCTTTCAAAGTTACAACAGTATTGGGAAAAAGTAACTTATGACTGCTTTTCACACGGCCATTGTAGCATCTACATAGTCATATGATCAAAATTTGACACTTGGCAATTGACCTGTATTTATTATGGTTGCTCTGTCCCGGGGTTATGAGATCACCTTTTGCAACCTTCTGACAAGCAAAGTCAGTGGGAAGCCAGACTACTTAACAACTGTGTAACTGACTTAAGAAATACATACTTAAGAAATGAAATACTTCCCTTAACAACAAATGAAACAAACAAAATGTTAGAAAGTTATGATATTTATTGCCATTACTTACCAAGCACATCAGTTGTATTAAAGTAACTAAATATCTTTATAATTCCCAAGGCATGTCACAACTTTTGAACCCCCCTGATATTTGGAAATTGAAAGTTGAAAAATTTGACAAACCCTGAGTGTGGCAAGAAAGGTTGCAAAATGGAACAAGTTCACTTAACAACTGCCTTGCTTAGCAATGAAAATTTTGTGTCCATTGTGATTGTAAGTTGAAGACCACCTGTATTTGTAAAATAAATAGTTCTAAAGATGCTAAGTAGATCTTGTCAAATTCTTTGATTTATTTTTCATTCCTAAAAGTTCATTCAGGTATTCATTTCTCCCAACAGACCTATATGTGAACAGTATGATAAACATTTTTGTCAGATCAAGATGATAAAACATGGTGAGCAATCATTTGATGGCTCAGGGCTATAACTAACAGGTTTTGTGTGTTGTTGAATGCATTGCTGGAACAAGATATTTGACAGGACTAGTTTCTAGATTGGGGATAGGATTTATTTATTTATTTGTTTGTTTGTTTTATTTTGTCAAGCAATTTTAAGATAACAGGTATAAGTATAAACGTAGTTATGAATGCATGAAATGAATACATATAAGAAAAATAAAAAGAAACAATAGGACAGGGACAGTAGGCATGTTGGTGCACTTATGCACACCCCTACAGACCTCTTAGGAAAGGGGTGAGGTCAATAGTAGAGAGTCTAAAGTTTTGAGGGTTTGGGGAAGAAATCACAGACATTGACCAATCTGTTGCTGAAGTCGTATTTCCTGCAATCAAGTTTGATGTGATTAACTTTGAGTTTGTATCTATTGTTTGCTCTTGTGTTGTTATGGTTGAAACTGAAGTATTCATTGACAGGTAGGACATTGCAATGTATGATTTTATATACCAAGATCGGACCGAAGGTGGCATAGTTCTAGGTTTTCTAGGTCTAGAATTTCGAGTCTGGTGGCATAAGGTATTCTGCAATGAGTAGAGGAGTGGAGAACTCTTCTTGTGAAATATTTCTGGACTTTCTCAACTGTGTTAATAACAGATACGTAATGTGGATTCCAGACTGATGAGCTGTATTCAAGTATTGGTCTAGCAAAAGTTTTGTATGCTATAGTTAGTAATGTGATATTACCGGAGAAAAAGCTACGCAGGATTAAGTTAACAACTCTTAATTTGGCTATGTAGTTACAATGTGCTCTAGCACTTAGATCATTAGAGATGAGTACTCCAAGGTCCTTGACAAAGTTTGGATCATCAACAAGGTCTTGATTTATTTTATTTTCTGATATTTTTTTGCCAATGTATAAGACAGAGCATTTATTTGTTGAAATTTGAAGTTGCCATTTGTTTGACCATTCCGATACGTAATCAAGGTCTTTTTGAAGAGTAGCAGTATTGTCGGTGGTGTTGAATTGCTTTACATCATCAGTGAAGAGAATACAGTTGCTCTTTATATGATCACAGAGGTCATTTTTGTAGAGTATAAAAAGAGTTGGTCCTAGAACACTGCCTTTGGGGACACCACTGTTGACAGGTACAGAATTTCATAGGACGCTCCCAATTTTGACCATTTGTTGTCTGTTTGACAGGAATGCTTCTATCCAGTTATGCAGGTGTCCAGAGATACCATTAGATTTTAGTTTTAGGAGTAGTTTGTCATGTACCACTGAATCAAAGGCTTTATAGAAATCTATGTAAATTGCGTATATTGCTTTGCCCTGATCGAGTTGTGTAGTCCATATGTTCTTGCAGTGTAAGAGTTGCAGATTACAGGATAGGTTTTTTCTGAAACCAAATTGTTTATTAGAGATTAGGTTGTTTGCTTCTGGAGGATAATGGATTCGTTAATAATTGATTCCATGACTTTACAGGTGAAGTCCAGTCAAATAGATACAGATGGTTTTAGATTGTGTAGTGCTTTTTCAACGTTGTCTTCTGTAAAATAGATATGTATTAGATTATTGTAGTTTTCTGTGGTTCGACTAGGAAATACTGGACATGATCCATGGCTGTTTACAAATACTGAGCCAAAAATGTGTTAAAGAGGTTCGTTTTAATGGTGTCATCATTACAGTCTTTACCATTAGGTCCTTTCAGGGGTGGGATGGACCTTGAGTCTTTTAGTTTGTTGTTTACAAAATTGTAGAAAGTGCAGGTGGAATTGGTGCGCAGAAGGTTTTCCTCTTGTTTAATGTGATAATTGGTGCATTCAGTCTTTATCTGTTGGCATAAATTTTTGTATCAGCTTTTGAAGTTGACAACGTGACTAGATTTGTATTTCCGCCAAAGTGATTTCTTTTTGAATTGAAGCTTCCTTATTGTTATGGATAATTTGTTTTTTCTTTTGGTTTTGGGAGTTGTTATTGGTACATATAGTTTGATGACTCTTTTGACTTCAAGTAAAAATATGTTGTAATGGTCTTCAACAGAACTGCATCCAGTGAATAGAAATTGCCAATCAAGAGATGAGAGATCGTTGTCTATAAGATCATAGTTGCCTTTTTTAAAGTTATAACTGGGGATCCCATTGTTACGATGATTTTTGTAAGGATGTATGTTGAGACAAAAGTCAATCAGGTTGTGGTCACTGTTGGAAAAGGGTTAAGTTGTATTCCATAAATTGAATTTAAATTATTGCAGAAGATGAGATTGAGGCAGTTGTTAAATCTAGTAATCATGGCGAAGGTTGTTGAGAGTGTGGTGGCAGGTCAGCTTCCCCAGTACCTGGATGAAGATATGTACCTGGATCCCTTCCAATCGGGCTTCAGGTCCAGACATAGTACTGAAACGACATTGGTCGCGTTGGTTGATGATCTCTGGAGGACCCGTGACAGGGGTTATTCCTCTGTCCTGGTCCTATTAGACCTATCAGCGGCTTTTGATACTATCGACCATAGTATCCTATTGCAGCGGTTCGGGGGGTTGGGGGCACCGTGTTGCGGTGGTTCGCCTCCTTCCTCTCCAACCGTCTGCAATTTGTGTTGGTGGGGGGGAGAGATCCACCTCTACGCCCCTCAATTGTGGGTTGCCTCAGGGGTCGGTCCTCTCTCCTCTCCTGTTCAACATTTATGTGAAGCCGCCGGGGGAGATCATCCGTGGCTTTGGGGTGAGGTGTCATCTGTACGCTGATGATACTCAGCTGTACATCTCCATTCCAAGCCACCCCAACGATGCCATGGAGGTCATGTCCCGTTGTCTGGAGGCCGTGCGGAACTGGATGGGTGGGAACAGGCTTCGACTCAACCCTTCCAAGACTGACTGGCTGTGGTTTCCGGCATCCCGATATAGCCAGGTAGTTCCATCGCTGGCTATTGGAGGTGAGATTTTGCCCCCTTCAGAGAGGGCTCACAATCTGGGTGTCTTCCTGGATGTACGGCTGTCTTTGGAAGACCTCATTATGGCCGTCTTCAGGGGGGCGTTTCATCAGGTTCGCCTGATCTGCCAGATGCAGCCCTTTCTGGATCGGGATGCCTTACGCAGGTCACTCATGCCCTGGTCACCTCCCGACTGGACTACTGTAACGCCCTCTACATGGGGCTCCCGAATGGGAGCATCCAGAGGCTTCAACTGGTACAGAATGCGGCCGCGTGGGTGGTTATGGGGGCGTCAAGGTTCTCTCATGTGATGCCCCTCCTGCGCGAGCTGCATTGGTTGCCAGTGGCCTCTCGGGTGCGCTTTAAGATTTTAGTGTTAACTTTTAAAGCTCTCCATGGCATCGGACCAGGATATTTACAAGACCGCATTCTGCCATTTTCCTCTCACTGTCCGGTGCGCTCCCACGGGGGGGGGTCTCCTGCGGGTCCCGTCAGCATCTATGTGCTGGCTGGTGATCCCGAGGAATAGGGCCTTCTCTGTGGGGGCGTCTGCCCTCTGGAATGGGTTGCCTCCGGAGTTACGTATAGCCACGGACCTGGGGACCTTCAGGCATGCCTTGAAAACCTGGCTCTTTGACCTGGCCGGCTTGAGCTGATTTTAGATTCGGGTGTTTTACTTTTTATATTAAATTTTGGGGTTTTAGGGAAGGGTTTTAATTGATTACAGCCAGGGCCTTAGTTTAATTTAGTTTTAACTTTTCACATATTGTTTTAATTGTGTGGCTGTGCACCGCTCCAAATCCTTCGGGAGAGGAGCGGTATATAAATAAATATTTATTATTATTGTTGTTGTTGTTGTTGTTGTTGTTGTTGTTGGTTACTAGTTGTTCCAATCCCAGATTTGTTACAGCATTGTAGAAGGTTGCATGTATGGGTTCAGTTTTACATTTGTTTAGGATCTAGTTAATATGAGGTAGATTGAAGTCACCAAGAAAGATAAAAGCGTGTGGGCAGGAGGTTGCCCATGTTAATAGTGAATTTAACTTGTTTACATGTTCAATGTCATAATAAGGGGCTCTGTAACATAGTAAGAATTGAAATGTGTTATTTAAGGACAGTTCACAGACAATGGTCTCAAGAAGAGCAAGTATCGGGGTAACTTGGATGTTTTTTAGATGTAGGAACTTTTTATAGAAGATAGCAACACCACCTCCTCTACAGATTTGATCTGATCGGTAAACATGACTTACTGTGGTAATGGAGTCAGGAGAGATGTGTTGACCATGTTTTACAGACAAATATGATGTCGAATTTAGCCGTATTTAGTAAGAGGAGAAATTCAGGTATTTTATTTACAAGGCTTCTTGCATTGAGTAACTTGCATTTAAGGCCAGTTGTAGTTGGAATTGAGGTAGTTAGGGATGTGCGTGCCTAGTTTTGAGTGATCATGGATTGGATGAAGTAGGATTGGATGTGGAGTTGTGGGTTGTGTGACTTACTTTTGATACAATCAGCACGGTAGTCAATGTAGTCAAGGTCCTTCTTTCCATTGTCTAGACGTTTTTTGAGTTCTGTGAGGAGTTCACCGGAGCGGATTCTTTGCAGTATGGATAAGTCTGAGCGAAGTTTGTTATGGGTGGGATTGGTTTTTGCAATGGCAGTTATTGTATGAATAAATATACATTTGCTGGATTCATTTTTGTAAACAACTCTACAAAAACCTGGGGCTACCGAGCCGTCATTGTATTTGAACTCACGGCCATCTCTGGTTATTTCAATGACATCTTCAGGAGAGATGTTTGTTGTATTTGAGTTGCTTGTGATATTGTAAACTTTGGTGATATCATCTGATTCGTTGGTGTCTTTAAGACCAAATAAGATGGCATTTGGACGGCAAGTGGATGGCATTTCTGATCACATTCCATGATGTCTCTGATGAGTAAGGGGATATCATTTGTGGAATTATTTGATGGGATAGTGATCATTTGTGGCTGTGGTTTGGTGGTTATTTTTGGTTGTAGTTGTGATTTTAGTTGAGGTAGTAGTTGTGGTAGTGGTTGTTGATTTGGGATTTGAGTTTGAGCTGATAGATATTCCCGTATCTGTGCTGTATTTTTTTTTTGCTTGTATAATTGTTTCAAAACATGTTGCTAAGTGTTCTTCTATCGAGTGAATGAATTATTCTATATTTTCAACTCTGTTAGGCAGGGTACTTAGCTTGTTTAGCTTAGGTAAACATAATGGACATAGACAAGGGAAAGTATCTGATGTTTTTAGGAAATCAGCTAGGTTTTTGTTTACGTTTTAGCAGGAAAGATGGGCTTGATTGTCACATAGATGGCATTTAATGTTATTTTCGTTTTCATTGATGGTTTCAAGACATGTGAAGCATATGCAGGAGTCTGGGAGGTCATAGGTAGAGATATTATTCTTTTGTTGTTGTTTGGTAGTGGAGGGTTTGGAGTTTTTGGCTGGCATGGTCAATGACAATGGTACACTAAATAATTACAATAGCTAATTAATGTGATAGGTAGATAGTTACTTAATGAATGTTGGTAATTAATAAATGTTAATTGATACATTGAAGAACAGATCAAAAGTAAGATTATTTATTATTAAAAATCAATCAATCAATCAACTAGATAATCAATGATACAGTATTAAATCTCCATCAATTCAATAAATCAGTAAATTAGTGGTCATTTAACAATTAATTTTATACTATTAAATTTAACAATTTAACAATTAATTATTATACTATTAAATGGTAAATCAATTATTTTAGACAAAGTATTATCTATCAATAATTGGTCTTGAAGTAATGAAATAGTGGAGGTAGTGAAGTATTGGAGGTTTGTAGTGAAAAATTTCTTTGTTTTTCCTTAAAGCCACATTTTTTTGTTTTTGTTTTGTTCTTGTTTTTAAAGAGAAATAGAAATGCTTGATAGATTTGAATGGAGAAGATTTGAATGAACTCTCCAATCATCTACTTGGAAGTTTGGAATGGATGAGATTTGGGTGGGAATTAAGTGGAGGTTGTCCAATCAGCTAAGTGGGAATTTAAATGCAGGCTGACTAATCAGCTGGCTGATTTAAATGGAGACTGTTTAGGAGATTATTCCTCTTAGATAGTGTCTATCAGTTCTCTGTGAGTCTCCTCAGTTCTCCGTAATTCACAGCCGTTCAGAATCACACTCTCCTGCTCTCCTCCAGTCTCAGCTCTTTTTCGGATGTTTAAGATCACCCTCTGTCATTTCCGTCTCTTTCTCTGCAGTTCAGAATCATACTCTCCACCAGTCACAGCTCATTCCATGCCATTCATTCTTTGCTGCTCAGAATGGCTCACTCTCAGAATTAGCTTCACTGTAAGTGTCAGAATCACACTCTCGTCTAATCACAGCTCGTCCTGGCTCTTAGCACTATCTGCTTTCCGCTCTCTGCATGGAATCGCACTATTCACTATCCTCCAGTCCCAGTTCTTTCAAGTCTCATCCATTTGGAATGGCGTCCTACGGAATGGAGTCTTGGGCTCTTCGCCCGGGATGGTGTCCTGGCCTCTCCGCTCACTCTTGGGATTGTTGGCAAGTTCTCTGTTCTTCTGAACCTTCTGAAAACTTTCGACAGTCCTTGGTTGAGGTAGATCGCGGCTTCATTGGCCCCAGACCTCACTCCGCATCACCAGTGATGTGGTTAGGCATTCGCCTCGATCACCATCTTGGGAAAATTCACTTAATTTGTAACATCTTTGTGTTTTTTAAATACATTAAGCCTTGGTTGACTTCTATAATTTCCTGTCTGAAAAAGGCAAGACACTATACTTCTCCTGTTTTTTAACAGTGATTGGAGTCTCAAGGGGTAGTATTAAAAAGTTAATTTATTCATTTTTGTTCTATAAAATATCCCAAGGAGGCCACCTATAAAAAATGATGAAGAATTGTGAAATGTTTCAGCATTTAAATGATGGTACAAATGTGAAGATTTCTGGAGAACATTGCACTTTTTACAGCACTGAGATATAAGAGAAAAACATACAAACATTAGAATATGTATAAGATGACAGTGGAATAAACAAGATTTCCAGAAAATTCTGATAAGGGCATTTTTATGATGTGGTTTCTGAATGGTCTGACTAACCACTATTTTCTATGGGTCTATAGGAGTACTCATTTGATGCTTTCCAGAACTGATAAAGATGGGCTGTAATAGTACATGAAATACAAATCAGCTTTTGTTTCTCTTCAAATCTAAATTAAATATTTAGATCTTCAAATATTTAACTTCACTTAATGCAAATTTACAATTGAAAGTAATAAACAGTTACTCTTAATTTTGCATTTAAAAATAACTAGTGAATTTAGTTATAAAGCATAAACATTTTGATCCTTTTAATCACTTTCAAACAATTACCTTTCTTGAATTCTTGACATTAATATGAATTCCAGAAAACTACTTGAAGGTGACACAATATTTTAAAGTAATTTATTTAATTTAATTTAAATGTAAAGTAATTGCTTTTAATAACTTTTACGCAAAACCTAATTGTAAGCATTGCAGAATATTTTTAATATTTATGTTAAATAAATATTTATGTTAATAATTACAACTTATTGTTTATAAATATGGTGGATTTTGTATTTCATGATAAGCCAACTGTTAAAGGATAAAGTCATACTGAAATTCCTCACCACTTTTCAGTGTAATAGTTTCAATAAAATGATTTGTATATTTATTGAGCTTTTCCTGTTTCTAAAAGCTAGTTAAAAAGAGGGCATGTATACATCTGTAATGCAGGGTTATTTAATATGAATGGGAAATATTAAGTATAGATTTAAAATTAAATATATTAGATCAGTTTTTTTACTTGTCAGACAGAACATTAAACTATTGTTAACATTCACATTAAGAAAATACTTAACGTGTGGCTTGTTACAAAGAAGTATAGACTTGCATAATGAGTTTTTCAAAGTCCACTGAGTTGCTGGCATACATAAGGTAGGTACTACGTGAAATAGATTGAAGTGTTTCATAGTCATCTCCACTTTTCAGATTCATTTCATATTTATTCATAGGCTATGAGCCAAAGTTTAATTTTGACATGTCTTCATGTGAAACTCAAGAACTTAGCACTTAAACAATTCAACTGTTACTGTTTCAATTTATTTTCATTACTAGTTGGCATGTAGTAGGAGTGTATAAATGAGAATGGATGCACACATGCTCGTAGTGCTTCTCTTCTGAGGCCTGGCTGACATATTATCACTTTGAGTAGATATTAGGTTTTGACATTTCATAAAGATAATTTTTGCTATTATTCATTTTTAAGATATCTAAATTTGAACAAATGATAATAACCCAGTAGGTAAACATGAACTATATACAGCTACAGTATTTACATAAGCCAATTAGGCTCTGATGAATTAGAAAATAAATAAATAAACTGTATCTGCCAAGCATTCTTGCTGAAAGTTACTGGAAAAAAGTAAGATACATGAAATGGACTCTTTGTCAACACATGGTAAAATAATTGATCATTTGATCTAAATTACAGTCATTTCTGTGTGTAGCTACAAGGCTACTACTCTAGGGTGTGTTTCTTCCAAATGATCAGGATGGTCTAGGAAAAATAAGGGATATTGACATGCAAAACAATGGCTTCAAATCTTGTGGGAAAATGCTGTGATAGAGAATTTTTCATTGATTCATTTGATTATAGTTTAATAGAATAATTCAGCACTGCCTTTGACAGGCACATAAATTTAAAAAAATATAAAACTTTAAAACAAAACAATAAGTAACATAAAAGTAAATGTAATGCAAAGAATTCTTACAAAAAAAGAAACTGTACATCAGAAAGGTACATCCTAATCCATCCAGAGCTTGAGAGGGAAAAAGAGATTTCCAGAGATCATTACAGGCTTGTGTGATCAGAAATGTCTGAACCTTTGAACTATAATCTGAACATATGAGAACATACTCTGAATATATCAGTCTGAACTATGAAATGCACTATGCCACCTTAAACCATCCTTAACTATTGGTCCTGATGGGTTATATGTATTTGCCTTAAAAAAGCTCTCCACTACTATAGCAGAACCACTAAGCATAATATATGAATTATCATTCAGAACCAGCTCTTTACCAAACCTATGGTCTTTAGCAACGGTCATCCCTATTTTCAAAAAAGGTGACCCTTGCTTGGTTGAAAACTACAGATCAATCTCATTGTGTTGTGTTATATGCAAAGTTATGGAATCAATTATTAATCAATGCATTACCCTCCATCTAGAATCTAACAACTTATTCTCCAATAAACAATTCGGTTTCAGAAAAAATTGTCCTGCAATTTGCAACTTCTACACTGCAAAAACATATGGACTACACTTCTCAGTGGTACATAACAAACTACTATTAAAATTAAAATTAAATTCTTATGGCATTTCCGGATCTGGATTACTGCCTTACTTACAAACAGGCAACAAATAGTAAAAATAGGGAACGCCCCATCAAACCCTGCACCAGTTATCAGCAGTGTCCCACAAGGGAGCGTTGTAGGACCACACTCTTTACACTCTATATAAATGACCTTTATCACTTTATTAGCAACTGCATCCTCTTCGCTGATGATGTAAAACTATTCAATATTACCGTCAATGCTACCGTCCTTCAAAAAGACCTTGATCATGTGTCTGAATGGTCTAACAATTGGAACTCCAAATATCTACCAACAAATGCTCTGTCCTACACATTGGTAAAAAAGAAATCTATATACCAAATACAATCTAGGTGGATATGACCTTGTTGATGACCTTCACTTTGTCAAGGACCTTGGAGTTTTCATGTCGAATGATCTAAGCACCAAAGCTCATTTCAACAGTATTGCCAAAAAGGCTTTAAGAGTTGTAAATTTAATTTTACAAAGCTTCTCCTCTGGTAATACTGTTTTGCTAACTATGGCATTCAAAACCATTGCTAGACCAATACTTGAATTCAGCTCTGCTGTCTGGAATTTGCACTGTATATCTGACATAAATACAATTGAGCAAGTCCAGAAGTATTTTACCAGAAAAGTACTATATTACTCTGTTCACAACAAAATACCTTACAGCACCAGACTTCAGATTCTTGGTTTAGACAACCTTGAACTATGCCGACTAAGATTAGACTTAAGCATAGTACATAAAATCATATGTTACAACATCTTACCAGTTAATGAATATTTCAGCTTTAACAACAACATTAGAGCGCACAACAGATATAAACTAAATGTAAACCACTCCAAACTCGATTGCAGGAAGTATGATTTCAGCAACAGAGTGGTCAATGTCTGGAAGTGATTACCTGATTCTGTTGTCACCTGCTCAAACCCCCACTCCTTTACCCTCAAACTAACTGCTGTTGACCTCACCCCATTCCTAAGAGGTCTGTAAGGGGTGTGCATAAGTGCACAATCATGCCTACCATCCCTGTCCTATTGTCCTCAATTAGTTCCTATTTCTTGTATTTAAACTTATGCAAGTTATAATACAACTTGTTTCTGTTGTATTATAAGCTTTTGACTAAATAAATAAATAAAATGAACTGTATGCTATTCCAAGGGGCAGATGCACATCTTATTTTCCCTCAGATGATATTGTTTAATGGATGGGACACAAAGCACACCAACTTTGTCAAATCTTATGTGGAAGGCGGAAACAATCTGAACCTTTTTCCACCTGTTACCATTGACAAAAACCAGCCAGTTTCCTTTTTCTCTCTAGGATCAATTCCAGTATTTGCTATGGAGGAAGAAAGCTGTAGTCCTAAGAGGCTTGTTTTGCAGAATGCCCATTTTCTCTCCAGGTTTGTTTAACATGTCCATGAAACGGGTGAATGAAGGCTTTTGTTAGCATAGGTGAAAGATCAACATAATTAGCTGATGAAACTCACTTGTTTATTTATACCCTGAGACAATCAGGTGATCCTGTCAAGGTGCTTCCCAGTAACTGGAAGATCTGGGGGCTTGGATGAGAGGAAAACACGTGTACTCAATTGTAGAAAAAGCCATTAGCTCAGGGTTTGATCACTCCAAATATATTTTCTAATGTTGGTTCTGGAAGGATACTGTATTTTGCCACTCAGTACTGGTGTGCAATTCAGGGGCCTCTTGGAGTCTCTGTTCAATGAATGATGACAGCTGTAGCCAGGATGGGCCTTTGTATAATTCCATCTTATATGCCAACAATGTCTCTTCCTGGATCAAAAGGACCTGCCTTAATAATTCCTTGGTTGGACTAACGCTGACTTTTAATATCATATGGAAGCTGTATTTGATCCAAAATGCAGTGGTGCAGATAGCCATGGCTTTACCATAGTGTCTCACATAATTATTTTTAGAATGATACTGGCTTCCACAAGATTTCCAAATACAATTCAAGATATTGGTTGTCATTTATAAAGTCCTACATAGGGCCCAATGACTCTGGGTGACATATAAAACAGCAACAATTTCATAATTAAAACACAACACCCAAAATTAAAGCAATACTCTGCATTTATTTAAAAAAAATCTTTAACAGAACACACCTAACTTCTGACGCAAAGCCTTTGGGGAACAACCAGGTTCTTGTCCACATACCCTCATAAGATAGGCATGGTCCAGGTCCTTTCTTTGAAAACATTCTGTTGCAATATCTGCTCTTAGACTAATCCCATTCCTTCATGGCCCCGATTTTGAATAAGCCTTCAAAAAGGTTTTTAAAAACTGGGCTTTTTCTGCAGATACTCGGTCCGGATGATATATGAATCTCTTTTCTGAGAGGGAGTGTAAAACTGGTTAGCTGTATGATTTTTGATGCGACAGTTGATGAACTTTGTTTTTACTAACATTCTATTTTTACACCACTCTATGATTTGTTTCAAGAAAGGGCACCCACAAATAGAATCAAATGTCTCCATATTATATTTCACCTCAAACCTGATTCAAATAGATAATCTGCTTCTTCCAGAGCTCCCTGGGATCGTAGTCCTTGTTAACCACCTCATCCCAAAAGAGAAGACTGGAGACGATGAAAATTTTCCAAAATCACTGAACACCCTTTTTTAAGGATGATTTATCACTGCATGATTCCAACTACACATCAATTCCTATACATCTTAACTAACAGATTTAATTAAACAAGTAGACTGACTAACAGTCAAGAGACTCCTCCTCTCTGCTTCCTCAAAAGTCGCAAGATTAGCCACCTTTTAAGAAATAGGACCTGCCAGACAAAATTTAACTTAGAATGGATCCAAGCAGCTATATATGCCAGATATCCAGCATATTCCTCATACAGATCTGTAATATGCAATCTGTAATCAGCAAGGAATGGGTCATTTTGAATGGGGCCTCTGGTTGGCTATCTGATGATGCAATAAGACAGAAAAATAACATTATTTTCTAGTGTGCATTATTTATTATTTATTTTATTTTTAACATTTATTAGCCACCTATCTTACCACGCAGTAATTTACTAATGCATGTGTATGTCTTTCTTGTCAATTTACTTCGAAATTTGCTTCAACTATATTTTGTATCTCCTTTGCGCTCAAGAATAGCTACAATGAGTTAAAAGAAGACTGCTATTCAATAATAAATATTATTTAATACTGAATAATACTATTCAGTATTATTTAATACTGCAGTCATGCAGTACTAGTGGAGATACCATATGCAAATAAGATAATATGTTTCACTGATATTATTTTAGTGGCACCAAGGGTATTTTGGCATAAAATCTGAAACACAAAAGAATCATATAAATCTGAAATGATTATTTCATTATTTTGGGGCAGTGTGGTTTCTGTCATCTTAAATGAGTTATAAGGTATTTCCATATTGTCTACTTCCATACCATCTGTCTGTGTACATAGTGTCTACTTCCATACTGTCACAATATTTCCATACTAAAAACTTTTAAATGAAAATGAATTTAATAACTATTAAATTAAACCATAATAATATTGCTCAAATAAAGGTTTGTTTATATAAAGAACTGTACTGTTTTATCCTGCTCCATTCTGAAAGTACAAAACAGAACAAAAAAAAATATTTGAAGGAGAATAATATCAAAAGTTCTTGCTTTGTGGCTATTTTCAGTTCACTTTTTCTGTTTTCACAGTGCTTAAAAATTAAAAATGTCTACTTTTACTAAAACCAAGAAAGTCCACTGCATGTGATTCCCACAGATAAAAACAGTGCTATAATAATTCTGTTCTAGCCATAAGGGGCAGAGTGGAAAGGGAAAGCCCTTGTTAATAACTCAAGTGCTCATTTATTTCCTATGGATACAACTAGATATATATATTCCGCAAACCCATGGTGATTTACAGAATCTAATTAGGCGCTTCTTCAGAACATAAAAATGTATCCACTGCAACGGGGCAAAATCACCACGGTCTCCTGATTTTATAGAGGAAAGATAAATCTCTGTATACTCACAGATGTAGAAATATTCCCGGCCTGGCCTGAATTCAAATCCTAATGAGAAGGGAGTGAAGAGTTGGAATTTTTCTGAAAACTTCAATGGTCCATTGGGAGAATGAGGCCGGTTGCACTCCCACCTCTTGAATCCTTTGGAGGTATGATCACAGGAACTGTAGCCATCAAAGTTCACCATGTAAAGTATATATCGTTCAGTCTTATCTTCTGGCACTGAATCCTCATAATGAGGACAGAATACATCCAAATAGTCATTGATGCAGACATCAATATGATAATCCCCTCGCTGAAATCTAAAAATAAAATCAAGACAAAACCAACTCAGGTAATTTTTTCTAAAAAAATATTTTACATCTTAATCAAATGAAACATTTTTCCTTCAGAGATATTAATATGATCAGTTGTTTTGAATTAACTGTCCTTTAAAGAAAGGGCATCATCCAGTCAGATCCTTCACCTTCATACAATTGCTTTTACATCTGTAGAATAGTTTATTTCCCCAATCAAGTTTACTTCAGAAGTGAATCTATGATTCTATAAGGTTTTTTTATAATTAAACATGGATTAGGGTTGGAATACATGTAAAGTATAAAATACCTGCTTGCCAACAAATTGGAATGTACTGTATTTTTTGTTCCACAACCACAACTAATTGCAAGAACATGCATTTCCTACAACACTCACTCATCTTGACTTTTTCCTTACAGCTGGCAAGAGTTAAGATCCAAGAAAGCTCTAGTATGCCTTGAAATACTTTTGAAAAAAGCAATATAATTCCATTGCCAAGTACAGAGAAGAGATACTGCTGTTCAGATAAAAGAATTCCAGGCTATGAATTATCAGCACTCACCTGACAGTTTGGAATGAGAGCCAGATGAAAAAGGCAGTACAAGGCATTTTTACCAGTGCACTTTTGTTATCAGCAGCAGTATTAGTTGCAACAATTGTAAGGCTGGTTTTGCTGTCATTAAAGTGCTGGTAAAGCTAAAACAATTCATTTTCAACTCTTAATGATATGGTATACTGAAGGTTGAATTTGTAAATGGACCAAGAATTTTTTTTAATCATACAGGTTGCACTTGAATCTAACTTGGTAATATGGTCTTTACTTGCATATAAAACTTGGGAAGTGTTTCAAAATTAAGGTGACATATTCTTGTAGTATTAATCAGATTTATTAAGCACATCTATAAACTAGACAAGATGCACTGGAATACACTAATCAAATGTAAACACAATTAGCCAACAGATTATGACTGTGCCACACACTCCATATTTATCAAAAACACAGAAGCTGTTTTGTTTTCTATAATGATGAATATATAAGAGGCATAGTATGATATTATATTTTTCTGAGAGACAGACTATTTGAATGTCACATATCTCATACACCATGGATGGCATATAAATACAGGAAATATAGATATAATTTATTTATTTATTTCAGACACAATCCTTCCTGCTTTCTATTTACTGGTCATCACTACCATATCATTATCTGTGGCTTCTATTCCTTGGCAGCCAGCTATCCGTCAAATGCGCAGAGAGTAATAAAGACACTGTGACATATTTAACTATAATGATCCTTGTCACCGGAGGCACATATTTTAAGCACCTAATGGATCTGAAATCTGCCAACTGGATCCTTCTATTTAATTTGAGAAGAAAAGCAATAATAACCCTGCCTTCTGCAAGGATATATGCAGAGAAACCTATTCGATCTTTATCATTATTTTGCTTCTGAAAAACAGGTTTTTAACAAAATTTGGATGAAGTACAAAAAGAGATAAATTCTATTTCTCTCTCAAGGTATACTACTATGTGAATTTACTTTGTCTTGAATATTAATGTAAATTAGATATAGTTTTTCATCACTGTAACTCCCAATATCACTTCTCTCTTTCTTTCTTAAAAAAAAAGTAGCGAGATCATCTTTCTGCCTTACTTTATGGTGGTGTATAAACTAAACTATTTGGAAAAGATTGTTTCTAAAAGGTTGTATCTACACAAAAAAGGGAAGGTTTAACCATTCTCTGTCAATCTCCTATTGCAAATATTGCCATTTGTTTTTGTGAGTCCTCAACTTATGACTACAATTGGGATCACAGCTTCCATTGCTAAGTGATACAGTTGTTAATGAGCCATCATGTGACTGCACCTGATTTTAAAAACTTTTTGGCATGGACATTAAGTGAATTCAACCTCTTGCATTGACTTTGCTTATTGGAAGCCGGCTCAGAAGGTCACAAATTGCAATTACATCACTCTGGGACACTGCAACCATCTCAAATATGCACGAGTTGCTAAGCACCCAAATTGTAAAGATCAGTTGTAAGACACTTTTTGTAGGGCTGTTGTACCTTTGAATGGTCACTAAATGAATGGTTGTAATCAAGGTAATCCTTACAACATTTAGTGACTATTTGAAGCTAAGCCACTGAAAAAAGTTCTTATGGCTATTTTTCATACTTTTTGCAGCATCCCCATGGTCATGTGATCAAAATTTGGATGCTTGGCAACTGGTTCATATTTATAATAGTTGCGGTGTCAGAGTCATGAGATCACCTTTTCCAACCTGACAAGCAAAGGCAATGGGGAAGCCAGATTCACTTAACAACCATGTTACTAACTGCAGTGTTTCATTAACAACTATGGCAAGGAAGATAATAAAATGGGGCAAAACTCACTTAACAACTGTTTTGCTCAGCAGCAGAAATTTTGGGCTCAATTGTGGTTGTGAGTAAAGGACTACTTGTGACTGTATGCTGTTGTGTTTCCAGTGGTTCCATTTTACAAATTAGACAAAATAGCCTTTTTTTTAAAAGGATGTAGTAAATGATTAATTCTTATTCTCTACCTCCATCTCATATTGGGACACTTACACAAAGACAGGTGCTTTTTTATAAAAAATTCCATCTAGACAGTAAGGTATCATATCACAACTATTTTTTATCTTTAAGTGACAGACCACATCATAGTACTCCAATAACGCTCTATAAAAATGTAGCATGAAATAAATTGCTTTGATAATTCTACTTATTATGTTTATTCTCTGCTTCATATGACAAAGCATCTCAGACTAATTTACAATAAAAATTGGGTGCATTGGATAAAAACAGCTAAAAATATAACAACATAGTAAATAATACTCAACAAAAAGAAAATCATATTCATTAAAAAATGGTTGAAAAAATATTTAACATTCATACTAGGGATGCCTGAATAAAAAAGTATACAATGGAGCTTCGGGTCATGACTGTAACTGTTCCCGGACTCCAGCTGTGACCCACTTTGGTCATGTCCAGAAGCACAACTGACTGTGCATGTGCCAAGTCAAAAAAATGGCAGCAAAGAGGAAATTGGTGTGGAAAGGAAATCTTTCTGCACCAATTTTGTTAACCACCCGATTTTTGAATTGTGACCTGATTCAAAAATCAGGTGGATTTCTTGTTCACCACCCGATTTGATCATGAACAGGAGTGTTTGCAACCCGAGGTTCCACTGTATTTTCAATGAGCCTCTAAAAGCTATTATATTAGATCCTCTTGAATTTCAGGGGGGTAGCATTTATGAGCGCAAGTCCCACCATATAAAAAACATATACCCACAATCATCTGCCAGATGGGAGAAGGCAACTCTTGGCACATGTGGTAGTATATCTCTTCATTCCCCTCTCCCATTTCACTATTTTCTCATCTCTGTCACAAACCATATTTGTAACAGTGAAGGTTTAGCAGTTTTTCTGATCCCAACTTGCTTAGAATCTTGTACATCATAACTAAAAACCAGGACTTTCCTTGGTAACTAAATGGAAGCCAACATAGTCCAGCAATTCAGCTGCTGTATTCTGCACTAGCTGAACCTGGATTAAGAGCTAATGTGCTCCTATACCAAATGTATTAGTAGCTAGGTTGCCCCTCTGTTCCAAGGATATAACTGGAATACAAAGTGAAGGTTGGCAGTCCTAGATATGAAAGTCATGGACCAGTGATTGTGATGACATTATCCCTCTCTCCTAAATTAGGTATCTGTTTTTTCTTAGAACAAATCATGTAAAAATCTCAATGACTGAATCCATGAACTCTCACCACCACCATTCCAGATTATCTTATCAGGAGTCAATAACATTTTATTAATTCTCAAAGTCCCATCACAATTATCAACTTATTTGGGATGACAGAAGATTTAATAACTAAGATATTATACTGCAGAGGCAAAACAACTGTATTTTAATTTATTAAACATATATGCAGAGGTTCATGCATTGGGTAAAATGTAAAATTAGAAGATGATGAAAAACGGTGTCCAGAGTAGGGAAAAAGCTATTTGCAATAGCAGCTTTGCATGATATCATTTCTAATGTGACCAAATTGTTACAAAAGTAAAATATTGTTTCTAAATTATATTTTTCTTAGAGTCACTTATATTGTGATGCAAAAATCTGGATGATCACTAGAAAACAGCAAAAGATTCATTACTATATATTTTATTAGCCTGTAGTGATTGTCTGTTTTTTTTCCAGCCTAGAATTAAATAGTTCTTACTTTAATGTATAAATCAACATTTAACCACTTACTATTCTTCTCCTAAATAATTTCTAGTGATATTTATTTATTTATTATTTATTTATTTTCAAGATTTATATACCACCTCCTCTCCTTGGGGGACTCAGGACGTGTACAGACATTAGAAATATGTTGAAGATACAATAATTGGAATAATTAAAGAATAAAATTTGGTTGTTAAATAAACGGGAAGGGTTTAAAAGTGAGGACTAAGAGCAATTTTGACCGAATTTAAAGTAAATGAAAAACCCTAGGCCAGACCGGTTTGATGGAATAGGTGAGTTTTCAACGTGTGCCAGAAGGTCAAAAGGTCAGGGATGATCCTCCTCTCCGAGGGTAATTTGTTCCAGAGGGAGGGATATAGCGTAATACCTGCAGACTTCATGAATTCAAAGACACAAACCAACCAATATGTGCAGTAAAATATTATTCAAACTGACTTAAATTAATCTTTCTTCTGAATCATTAATAAATTTGCATTAATTAGATTTTCCCGTCAATAGTCTTTCTTATATAACTACTCACTAGATACATTGAAGTATAAAATTATTTACAGTCATTGCAAAAATAGTGCTTTGTTCCATATTTGAAAGTTAAATTATGCTAAATCATTATTCAGAGATAGCTAATAATTGTTCTATCCTTTTTTCAAATTTGCATGCTCCTTTCCTTAGATTTGTGTTTGAAAACAGTTTAATTGTTCAAATGTACAGAATACAAAACCAGGTAAACTATTAATTTCAACTTATTTTCACAACCACACATTTCCAGGTGAACGTAATCATATAGAAGAAAACTGAACCCTACAATAGTTTAGTTTTATTTTGATCTTGCAGGATCCTTAAAGCAAAATAGGAAGAGCCTAGATCTTTAGGTTTTCTTGTTTAATTTTAACAATGTGCTAAAAGTATTTCTATAAGTAAAGTAAAATGGCACACTGCGAACATAATAATGATATAACAATCCTGCTCAGAACTGGAAAGCAATGTCTAAGACAGAGGAAAATGTCTTCCCTTTGTCATTAAACCCCTGGTATTCAATTACTATTTATCTGGGTAATTAAACTTAGAAAAGAATGCCAGGCTAATTGCAAGATTATGATAATTACCTGTCTTTGTTATGCTGCAGCTGATCAAAATAAAATACAGTCCAGGCATAGAGATGTACCTGCTCTGTAATAGTTAGGCTTCCATAAGAAGCCAAGGTATTTTTTAGTTGATCATTACAAATCAGGCACTGAAGCTTATTATTGTAACTTCTCTGGCTTTTTTCTGTCACTCACTCTGTTGGAACAAAACTCCCAAAGGTTATTCGTAAACTGTTGCTCTCATTGGCCAACTGCCATCACTATTATACAGCTGAGTAGAATCAGGTTCCTGCAAGAATTGATAGAACTTGGCTTTGCTGTCTCATAATAGACTAAAATAAGTGGATTACACTTGCACAGAAACTTCTGTCTTATTTTCCATTTATACCAAAAAGCCATGGAATTAATATCAAGCTGTTCTACAGAATGCTTCATAGCACTGAATGGATAAGCCACAGCAATGGAAGAAAATGCAGAAGTATTATTTCACAATCTTCATCTTTAGATAGACTTAAACATAAAATTTCATATTACTAAAAGCTTTAAAATAAACAAAAAAACAAAAGCACAAAACAAGCAGATACATTAAAACATATGACAAGAGTTTAGCTTATTCTTTCCCAAATTTGATACCCTATAGATGGATTAGCAGTGTGATTGGATGTTATAGTATTTTTAAGATAACTAATAAAGGCTGATATGAGAATATGCTATCTGACCAATGGCTTCGTACTTTCGAGACCAGTGAGATAATGAAAGTATTTTGGAGTCTTTGGTAGTCTCTGAGCTTGGATGTTTGGCTGAGCATGTTTCATAACCTGACTAGGTAGCATTACCAGTGCTAGAGAATATGGGATTTGTTCTCTGTTTATATTATTATTATTTATTGAATTTCTATACCGCCCCCTCTTCCAAAAAAGGGACTCGGGGCGGTGCACAGCCAACTAAAAACAGACAATATATACAATTAAAAACAGATTAAACAATTACATCAAGGCCAAAATATAATTTAAAATATAAAATTAATACAAAATTTAAAATTTAGAATTTTTTTAAAAAAATTTAAAAACCTAGTTATTAAAAACCCCAAAAAACCGTTACTGGGCCAGGCCAGCCTGTTGAATGTTACTGTGCGCCGGAAGGTCTGAATGTCGGTAATGGCCCGTATCTCCGGGGGGCAAATCGTTTCACAGGGAGGGGGCCCCCACAGAGAAGGCCCGCACCCTCGGGGCCGCCAACCGGCAACGATCAGGTGGCGGAATCCCGAGGAGGCCAACCCTGTGGGAGCGCACTGGGCGGCAGGAGGCTGTTGATGGCAGCAGGTGGTCCCGTAAGTACCCAGGTCCCAAGCCATGGAGCGCTTTAAAAACGATCAATACCACCTTGAATCGGATCCGGAAGGCCACAGGTAGCCAATGCAGCCCGCGGAGAAGCAGTGTTACTTGGGAGCTCCGAGGGGCTCCCAAGATCACCTGCGCAGCCGCACTCTGGACCAACTGCAGCCTCCGGACACTCTTCAAGGGGAGCCCTATGTAGAGTGCATTGCAATAGTCCAAGCGGGAGATGACGAGAGCAGAGGTGACTGTGCGAAGTGCGTCCAGATCCAGAAAGGGCCGCAACTGGTAAATCAGACGAATCTGACAAAAGGCCCCCCTGGCGACGGCTGTAATGTGATCTTCTAAAGGCAGCCGTACATCCAGGAGGACACCTAGATTGCGAGCCCTTTCCATGGGGGTCAAAATTTCTCCCCCCACGGCCAGCGACGGAACAAGCTGGCTGTATCTGGGAGCAGGAAACCACAGCCACTCGGTTTTGGTCGGGTTGAGACGAAGCCTGTTAAGACCCATCCAACTCCGCACGGCCTCAAGGCACCGGGTCATGAAGCGGTATATCTAGACCCCCTCCAATCGGGTTTCAGGCCCGGTCACAGCACGGAGACGGCGTTGATCGCATTGGTGGATGATCTCTGGAGGGCTCGGGACAGGGGTTGTTCCTCTGTCCTGGTCCTGTTAGATCTCTCAGCGGCTTTTGATACAGTTGACCACAGTATCCTGTTGGGGTGGCCCGGGGTAGAGATGTACAGCTGAGTGTCATCAGCGTACTGATGGAACTCCACCCTGAAACCACGGATGATCTCACCCAGCGGCTTCACATAAATGTTGAACAGCAGGGGCGAGAGCACAGACCCCTGAGGCACCACACATAATAGGGGCCTCGGGGTCGACCTCTGCTCCCCTGTTAACACAAATTGCGAGCGGTCGGAGAGGAAGGAGGAGAACCACCGTAAAACGGTGCCTCCCACTCCCAACCCCCCCAACCGCCACAATAGGATACTGTGGTCGACAGTATCAAAAGCCGCTGAGAGATCTAACAGGACCAGGACAGAGGAACAACCCCTGTCCCGAGCACTCCAGAGATCATCCACCAACGCGACCAACGCCGTCTCCGTGCTGTGCCCGGGCCTGAAACCCGATTGGAGGGGGTCTAGATATACCGCTTCATCCAGGTACTGAGGGAGCTGATGTGCCACCACACTCTCAACAACCTTCGCAACAAAGCGGAGGTTGGAGACCGGACAATAATTCGACAATAATGCTGGATCCAGGGACGGTTTCTTGAGGAGGGGCCGCACCACCGCCTCTTTCAAGGCGGCGGGTAAAAGCCCCTCTCTCAAGAAAGCGTTAATAATCCCTTGGAACCAGCCTCGTGTCACCTCCCGAGTGGCCAATACCAGCCA
The DNA here is from genome assembly GCA_023653725.1 of Bungarus multicinctus. Classification (NCBI taxonomy): domain Eukaryota; kingdom Metazoa; phylum Chordata; class Lepidosauria; order Squamata; family Elapidae; genus Bungarus; species Bungarus multicinctus. Next base: position 227,464,868 of record CM042834.1, on the reverse strand, counting down.
GGAGGGGCACGGGTCCAATAAACAAGTGGTGGCATTAAGCCCCCCCCCAGTATCCTGTCCACGTCCTCCAGAGTAACAGGATCGAACTCATCCCAAATGACCTCCCCGAAATTCACCTCCGCCCCCCCGCTCGGAGATGCCCAGTCAGAGTCCAACTCATCCTGGATCTGAGTGATTTTGTCCTGCAGAAACCTAGAAAAATCCTCAGCCCGTCCCTGCAAGGGAGCCTCCCGTACCCCCACCTCCAAAAGGGAGCGGGTCACCCTAAACAGGGCGGCCAGGCAATTTTCCGCAGACGCAACAAGGGCAGAGAGGTAGGACCGCCTCGCCGTCCTTATCGCCACTAAATACGCCTTAATATAGGATCGCAATAGTGTTCGGTCAGATCCAGAGCGGCTGGCCCTCCAACTACTCTCTAGGCGTCTTTTCTGGTGCTTCATCTCCCTTAGCTCCTCGGAAAACCAAGGAGCCACTTGGGATCAGCACCAGGTCAGAGGCCGCAAGGCACGACCCGGTCAAGGGTCCCAGCGGCCACCCTATCCCAGGTGGCCACCAAGCCCTCGACTGAGTCGTGTGTGTGTCTCGGGAAACGGCCCAAGCTCCATCCGGAACCTATCTGGGTCCATCAGGCGCCTGGGGTGGTACCATTTTATCAGCCCCGCCTCCCTGCGGCAGGGGAGTGTGGAATGCAAGTCGAGTCTAAGGAGCGAATGATCAGTCCATGACAGGGGTTCCACAACTACATCCCCTATACCAAGATCATTCTGCCACTGATCAGAGACAAAAACCAAATCCAGGATGTGACCCCCCAAGTGAGTAGGATCCCGAATTAGTTGGGTCAGGCCCATGGCTGTCATGGAAGCCATGAACTCCTGAGCAATCCCCGAGGCCCCACCGGCAGACGGCAGGTTGAAATCCCCCATGACCATAAGCCTGGGGGTCTCAACCGCCAAGCCGGCTATGACCTCAAGGAGCTCAGGCAGAGCCGATGTCACATAGCAGGGAGCCAGGTATGCAATCAACAGGCCCACCTGAACCCTAAGACCAAACTTCACGAAAAGGGACTCACATCCGGTCGTCTGAGAAACAGTGGATTCCCTAGGACACAGATCTTCCTTAATAACCATCGCAACCCCCCCCCCTCCCCTGAGCCCTCGGTCGATGAAAGACCCGAAACCCGGTTGGGTACATCTCCACCAGAGGAACTCCTCCCTCTTAGCCCAACCAGGTCGCGGTAATATCCGCCAGGTCCGCTCCCCCCTCACAGATCAAATCGTAACTGAGGGGGGCCTTGTTAATGACGGTATGCATTATATGCAGTAGCTATACTGCCAATGTTTGAGGTTGGTATTTTTCCTTGGTAGTTCCTTGATTAGGATATGGTTTTCTGCCTTATTGTTTATTTGGTGTTAATTCTATAATGAAAGTTTGTTTAATGAAGGTTATTTGTGAGACATCTAGTATTCAGTTTTTAAGAAGTTTGCCAAGCAGTTGGGATGAATTCAACCTCCAATTAAACCAAGGAAGAAGAAGAAAAGCTAAGAAACAGGAACAATTTATACACCTCAACCCAAAAAGTGGCTTAGTTTGAACAGAAAAACGAATCAGTATTTAACTGCAAACATCTAAAATGCCAAGATATATCTCAATCAGAATCTTGTAACTTAATGGACAATTTTCAGTCTGAGATGACATATAAAACGGAAACCCAAGCATAAAATTCAATATAAAGATTTTAAGAGCATATCTGCATGCTGCCACTTTTCAATGTACATCGATTTCTCAAATTATAAAGGCTTTGATTTTTATATAGTGGTCTCTTGAATTATATCTGACACTAAGAAAAAGAAGCAAACATGCTAAGATAGAACAGTTATAAAACTACTTCGTATTTCTATAAAATACACAAACACATCTAAGATAGAACAGTTATAAAACTACTTCGTATTTCTATAAAATACACAAACACATCAACATCATTTCCCATTTATAAATCCCTGCCTCTTTAGCACCATTTAATTCAATGCTGCAATTTCTTTATTCATTTTGATAAAACTACACTTTGGAATAGAATGCATAAGCCATCCTTTAGAGGAAATACATGTAAACTTCTTCCTGTGAAAATTCTTACTACAATGTTAAGAATAGAACCCTTGTACAGAATGTGGAATTTCAAGAGTTCCCTAGATAATATAGAAAGAGGGCAAGAAGGAACATACCCGTACTGTGCAACATGTCAGACCACCAAATCCAGAGATGAGGCTCTTATCCTCAAATTCTCAAAATGACTCCACAGTTTTAATCCCTGAAGTAGCAGTATTGATTTTCCATTGCTGTAGGCATTTAACTTTGCAAGTAGGATAGAAAGAAAAGATGGGGGCAATTGTACAAGAAAAGTTCTTACTCTGTCAAAGGCATCAATTAAACTTATCAACTGAACTTTATCAACTGAGTCTCATAAACTGCAGGGTATCTCTTCTCAGCAGCTATTAAGGTCAGCCAGGGATTTTTAGTCTGTCACCAGTTGATACAAAGGTAACAGTCCAAATTATACCAGCTTCTTTGACCACATAATTTATAAATATTAGGTGGACTTCTGTCCAACTACTTCCTTAGCATCAGCCCTAATTGTTACATTTGGTGTCCAATTCACAGTGTTGACTCAATTTAAAAGACAATGTCAAAACTCTGGATAATATTAATCTGTTTCATGGTGATGTCACTGTTTCAAGTTCTTTTTTTTTTTTACCATTTTCTTCCAGTTTGGGCCATACAGAAAAGTATTATACAGATTTAATCTATCTCTTCTCTGCTTTACTGCCCTTTTGTAAATTTTTAAAACCAGAGATTCCCAAATTAGTATCTAACACATTCTAGAACATGCCATTTTAAGGTACAATAAGTGTATAAATTAAGTTTTGGAAAGATTGATTTTCAGATTTGCAAAACTGATATTCTAGCAAAAACTTAAAGGCAGAAGAGCTATTTGATTTGGTAATGTAGTGTGAAATAGTATTTAAAACATTATATTAAAGTATTATATCTTTTAAGTACATGGAACTTTTGTATATGACTAACATTTTCAAAAGTTAATAAAATGTATCTATTGTAATTAAAAAAAACCAATTTAAATAGATCATATAATGCTTATATAACTTTTTTAGGTTTGCTTTTTCCAGCCTAGCATAGAGAATTTAATTTGTCATCAATTATTTCTAACATGCTTACAAATGTATTCATTAGGTATTTTTAGTAAAAGAAAAAAATGATTTTATGCAATGTAAACTATTAAAACTTACTGATCCAACTAAAAGAAATTAAGTTTATTAAATTAACATTATATTAACAATAATATAAAAAAGCATTTATTTATATATAGTTAAATAAAGCATTTCTGAATCATGTAAGATGTGTTAGCCATGTTATCTGACTCAAAAACTACAGATCAGTAGACTTGATGGAATGCAGCTAAGACTGATATTTGCTAACCATATCCTGAGGCATTCACTGACATCCATTAATAGATATGATGAACAAGGGACATCTGAAGAAAGGTCTTACTTTTCACTCTCAGAAACTGATATTCATGATGATTGATAGAGATGGACTGAAAATCACTTTGTTTTTCTGAAAGTAGCTTCTATCAATATAAATGCTATCACCTTTTATAATTTTTTACTTTCTTTTAAACCATTATTGATGAATGACAATCAATTGAATTAAATGGGAAATGTGTTATGAAAATTTCTATGACCTTACATTTATTTTTCCACTATCCTGTTGTTGCCACATAATGCAATAATAGCAAGTGTGCTGCTGCAACCTGCTTAATCTTTTTACCTGTGGAAAACTAAGAAAAACAGATCCAGCCATTATTTGTTAGTTGGACCAGGAATTCTGGTTTCTTCCTTGCTCAGACCAGAATATAGTTATCAACTCACAATTTTGTCCGACTGCACATGCTAAATATTGCACATAATTATATATATAATTGCATATTCTAACAATAATCTCAAATTGTCAGCTCTTTGTATGTGATGAATAAATCCAACTTAAACAGTTTTGGGGAAAAGGAGGGAAGTTCAATGTTTACAAGAAAAACTCTCCCGCCCAATTATTTCGAAAGTACATTCAGTACAATAGCCATTACATTTCTTTTTTAACATTATGGCAACAACCATGTAACATGAAGATGACAGGATACTTTAAGAGCCATTTCTACATATAGAGACAGAGATTCACACTGTAAATATTACTGTCTTCTAATTTCTAAGTAGTTTTCAATAAAAGGTAAAATATACTTTAATCTGTTGGTTAACAGATTAAACAGTGTAACATGATTTAAGGTTCAGAAGGTTGCTTTATGAAAGAAATATGTAGCATATTACTGAAGAGAAAATGTAGCAGACTTTCATTCATCTAATCTTGAAAGAAATCCTAGCTTAAAAAACAAATTCAAAGGAATATTTCCTGAACTAAAAATCACTCTTAAGTATGATTCTAATGCTTAATTTTGCAAATGCCACAAAGTCCTGAGAGGTTGATTTTTTTGCTGCCTAAAACAAGTTGGGAGAATTATCTTGCATGTAAAGAAAATCTGTTTATACTTCTATAATTCAATTACAACCAATAACTTAAAAAAAGGTAAAGTATTATTTGAAAGTTAAATCTCCTTTAATTTGAAATTTATATGGAAATATTTTCTCAAAAGACTAAATGTTTTCTCCTTAAAGAAACTTGAAGGTTGGAAGCAAGGACATAAAGGCAATTTTGATTTTGCAAACTGTTTTTGTTATTTTTGTATGCAGAAAAGGATAAACCAGATTTACTTTCCTTGTTCAGTTATGCTGAACAATGTGTTCCATTTCCTACACAGATATTAGTCCAATCAAACTATGAAGCAGTACAACTCTTTGCTCAAACATTTTTGTATTCACAACTTTACTAGTACATGGATAAGAAGTTATTAGTAATCTGATTATCAAGTTCTACCAATATTTGTGGGAGCCCATACTTTAACATAAATAGATGGCGAGGAACAGATACAAAGTCCCTGATATATACATGAAAATGCATGCAATTTATCCACTCCCTCAGGATCAATTAACACCGCATATTGAATCTATATCATTTGGTTTCACCCAGAGTCATGATCCCTATTGTATCATGTACCCTTACAATTGAAAACTGGTGAAATAGTCATGCATCCAAGAACATTATTCTTGATATCAACTAAACGACACAACAATGTACAAAGTGACACAACTGAGATGTAACAGAATGTGAGATTGACTGTTGGCTATCCAACCACATATTCAATTTCAGGGCATTTCAATAAGGGTTTGAAATTACTTTGGAGCAATGAATGTAAAAAATAATAATTGGAAGTCAAAACATTTTCAGACTAAACTTCCAAATATGATATTATCTGTATATACTATATTCTGTTCAGCAACAAGGGGGAAAAGGCAATATGGCCTGTGAGAAGATGCTAATGCTAGAGAGCTAGACTAGAAGCTAGTGCTGAATAGTAGGAATAAAATGTAGCTATTCTTATTTGTGGGTTTGGGCAACATTCTGAATGGGAAGAATAACCTGATAAAATAATGCAGCACTACAGCCCGATTTATCATTTTACCATGTTGCTGTATGATAGCAGAGAATGAAAAAAAATGTTTCTGTAAACAGGAAGGAACAAGTGTTTTCTCTCTCAATTATATCCATGCCTATCTATCATTTCTTTTGGTTTCAATAAGCTCAGATGATCCCATGTGCCCACCCCTCCGTGAAGAATTGCTTCCTGGACTTAAAAGAAAAGGCTGTGAGTTTCTGAAGCCTTTGTAACTAATTCCATGGCTGCAACTACTATGTAGAATAATATCTCTCTTGTAGCAAAGTGGTAGTATGCGAAGAAATGGAGGACTACATCTTTTATCTCTGCAACTCTCTTGAGCTGCAACTATTAATCCCTGTTTGCTACAGTATATTTTAAACTACATACATTAAGTACATGCTATTTGTATCATAACCAAAAAAGAAAAAGACAATATCACATTTCAGATTATGGAATTTGCAGCACGTCAGCTGCTTAATCTCATCTGTTACTGTCAAATCTAGATACTCCTTCTACTGAAGGTGGCAAGTTCTTGCAGCCTGAATTTTATATATAAATAAGAATACACAAAATCAACCTCCTTAGGGATAAAAAGAATATTAATGACAGCAGGTGGAGCTGAATACAGACTACAGGGACACTTGTTGGTGTGATTCAAGAGTGCTCCAGGCCATCTGATGCTAAGGGCCATATGAGAAATCAGCAGAGACCTAACGTAGCTAATTGTCTCCCCTGATTGTAGCAGCTCTGATTAAAAGAATAATCAGCTCTCATCAGCCCATAGGCAAAAATAGCATCCAAGGGTTTTCCTTCCCTTTTTGAGGATACAGAACAGAATGAATTCCAGATCACATCATTATAGTTCTTTTTTCAAATGTGAACGGAATTTCTATACGAACAAAACCAATAACTATTTCATAATTAATTAAATTTATTTTTATTTTTTAAAGAAATTGTAAGGGAATACAGGGTCACAATTACTGATAATAAAATGTAATTACAGCAACAGGTAGTTTATTTGGAAACTAAAAGAAGTGCAATATTTTGATATTATATTCAAAATTTTGAGAAAATGTCACGATGGTCACCACGGAAATAAAAGCAGTTACAGAATTTTATCAGAATGCCAATCCCCTCTTTTCCCATATGTTCTACCTACCATCCCTGTATCCTTTTCCTGGGCAAATGGACATACTTCCAAACAAGGCACTGGAATGCTGACATCCAATCTTTTTTTTTTTTTAAAGAAAATTTATTGTGCCAGTTTTCATTCTAGATATTTTTAGGAAATGAAGATGGCAACTGTAGGCTATTGCTTGCCCTGGTAATGGTTCAGCTTTGTGTGTTTTTAAAATAAGTTTCAAATATGGAAAAAAGTCAGATAGAACAAGGAATAAGTACAATATTATTGAATAAGGTGTCCCTGTTGGACAGTTCATTTTGCTTTTTAAAAGATGATTTAATTAGTTTTTTAAAATAAAAACTGAATTAAATCTTTGCAAAAAATTTAAATACAATTCAAATAAAAGTATTGGTCTAAATAAAATCAACAAACAAAAAGTAAAGAAAATAAATCTATTTTTTCACTATGCATATATAAAAATTACTGTAACTCAATTTTTAAATACAGATCACACAGCATCATACTGTAATATCAAAAGTTGTACATCTCTACAGATACAGGTATGCATTTCTTATCTGAAGTTTCTGACAATTCAACAGTGAGTCAAGTTTTTTCTTGTAGTTACAAGATAAGCAAGAGTACAAATTCTAAAAATAATTAAAGGAACAGAGGAAATAGCGTTATATCCAGGTCAGATCAATACAGCATTTTATATTTTCTGTATTGGCTGGTACAGACAATTGTCAAGAGTCTCAAATTGAGACATTGTTACCCACCTTAAATATGCCACTTTCATCCTGGAACTTTATGAGCATTTGCAATGATATTCCTGTGCTAATACTAACACTCATGCTTTATATCAAACACAGAATCTATAATTATGATTATAAACTGATTGAAGTTTGAAAACTCTAACTCACACCTAATCTGTTCTGAAACTGAATTGTAAGAAAATTCATAGGATAAAAGAGAAAGGGCGTTGGTACTTAGCTGATACGCCTATTCTCAGTGAGCTGCGACAAGCATCCATAGATTGGGAAGTGCTTAGTCTCCTGCACGATAGGCTGAGCTTAATTAATAGGATGCTGTGGCTCCTCCCCCATCTGCTGCCCAGCATCCCCAGTTTTTGACGAAGATGAGGAGATGAAACCCCGCCCATAGGAAGGTCAGACTAATGGAAATTAGAAGTTTACAACAACCATATCGTTGGTCGGAGCAGGAACAAACAGATGGACAATGGGAGGGGACGGATGCTCGTCGCAGCTCATTGAGAATAGGCGTATCAGGTAAGTACCAACGCCCTTTCTCCATTGAGCTGCTTCAAGCATCCGTAGATTGGGACATACCAAAGCTTGGCTGTCCTACGGGAGGGAGTCCGTCTGATTTGGAACTCCCTCTCTGTCAGAATGGACTTGTTGCAACACCCTCTTCCCAAAGGAGGCCTCAGCGGAGGCAAATGTATCGATTTTGTAATGCCAAATAAAGGGCGAGGGAGAAGCCCATGTAGCTGCCCTACAAATTTCAGTAATAGGAGCCTGCGTGGCCCAAGCTGCCGAAGTTGCCGCACTCCTAGTGGAATGTGCGGTGATACCTTTCGGCACCTGTAATGAACTAGATTCATACGCTTTGGCAATCGTGGCTCTCAACAATCTACCAATAGTCGATGGTGATACCTTTTGTCCTTGAGTGGAGGGTTGAAAGGACGCAAACAAAGCCTTCGTCTTTCGGAAGGAAGCCGTCTGGTGAATGTATATGCGGATGGCCCTGCGGACGTCCAGTCGCTGCCATTGTTGCTTCAGGCCCCGAGAAGGGTTGGGACAGAAATTCGGGAGAATTAGCTCCTGTGCTCTATGAAAGGCCAAGTTCACTATAGGAGTGAATGTCGGACCGGGTCGAAGCACCACCCTGTCCGCATGGAAAAGACAGAGGTCCTTACGGACCGACAAGGCTGCTATTGCCGAAATGCGTCTGGCTGATGTGACTGCTACAAGAAATACCACCTTATAGGTGAGATAGCAGAGGCTTGTCATTCTCAGGGGCTCAAATGGGCTGCCAGTGAGAACGGAGAGTACCTTATTGAGATCCCAAGTGAGATAGCGGTGGATTGTGGGAGGGCGTAGATGCATTGCGCTTTTCAGGAAACTCTTTATCCTTGGGAGATGAGAAATAGATGAAAAACCAGCCCGTCTCACCACTGAGGCACTAGCCACCACTTGCCTCCTCAAAGTGTTTGAGGAAAGCCCCTTATCTGGGCCGTCCTGCAGAAATTCCAAAACCTGTGCTGGTGACGCCGAGCACGGATCTATCTTGAGTTTGGTGCACTATTTATGGAAAATGGTCCACGTGGCATTGTATATGCGATTTGTGGAAGGGCGTCTGGCTGTTTGAATGGTAGCGATCACTCGGTCAGAAAACCTCTCTTGAGGCAGATGATTCCGCTCAACCTCCAGGCGGTTAGTTGTAGCCATTGAGGTTCGGGGTGCTGGATCGGTCCCTGTGTAAGGTGAACCTTCCGAGATGGGATTCTCCAAGGTTCAGCTACAGACAGTTTCTTGAGGTCCGCAAACCACGTTCTCCTGGGCCCATGTGGAGCCAGCAAGAACAACTCCGATCTCTCTTCCAACAACTTGCGGATTACCTTGGGTATCAGAGGAATAGGTGGAAACGCGTAAAGAAGACCCTGGGGCCACTGACAATGGAGGGCGTCGAAGTTCTCCACCCCTTGAGTTGGATACCTCGAAATGAACCTGGCGAGCTGTGCATTTTGGGGGGAGGCGAACAGATCCACAAGCGGGAAGCCGAACCTGCAAACTATCTCCTGGAATAGATCCGGATGCAGGCGCCACTCTGACTGGTCGACCGTGGCCCTGCTCAGCCAGTTGGCTGTCGTGTCTGCCATCCCGGAAATGTATTCCACTACGATGGAACTCAAATTCCTTTCCGCCCAACGGAACAGCCTCTCAGATTCTGTCATGAGCTGTCTCGAACGTGTACCCCTTTGCCTGTTGATGTGGGCCTTGGTTATGACATTGTCCATGAGAATGAGAATATGACTCATGCGCACATGAGGGAGAAAGTTGCGAAGGGCTAAATGAACTGCCCTGAGCTCCAACCAGTTGATGTTGTGCAATTGGTCATGTACTGACCAGAGTCCTTGAGTCGAAACGTTCTGGAAGTGTGCGCCCCGACCTGACAGGCTGGCATCTGTAGTTATGGTCAGCCTGTGGGGTTCTTTCAGAAGAAAACCTTTGTTGATTGTCAGAACGGTCCACCAATAAAGAGAGAGACGAATACTTGTCGGGACCAGCACCCTGACTCTGGAATTGCTTCACCCTGATCTTTGGTAAGGAAGTAAAAACCATTGTAGCGATCTGGTATGGAACCGAGCCCAAGGAATAATAGAGATGGAGGAAATCATTTTTCCTAACAGCTTGGACAAATCTGCAAGGGGAACTCATTTCTGCGTTCTGACATTGAAAGCTAAGGACCTTGTTAGTTGTAAATCCAATTCAGCCTGTTCAACGGAAGAAGATAATAGTAAAATATCATCCAGATAGCAATGTAGCCGGACAGAGAGACTCCATAATTGAGTGGCCACAACCGCCAAGACACTTGTGAAGGCCCTTGGGGCGGATGATAAACCAAAAGGTAAGGCTACGTACTCAAAATGCCTGTTATTGTAACAAAACCTGAGAAATTTGAAGTGAGAGGGCCGAATTGGAATGTGTAGCTATGCTTCTGTCAAGTCTATGGAAGATAAAAAGTCTCCTTCCCTTACTCCAAGAAGAATGGACTGCAATGTGTTCATCTTAAATTTACGATAAACCAAGGAACGGTTCAATTGCTTTAGGTCTAATATGGCCCTCCATCCCCCCGAACTCTTGGGAATGACAAAAAGAAGGGAGTAAAATCCCTGGCCTTGCTGTTCTGTAGGAACAGAGATGGCTTTGATTTCAAGAAGATGAATAATCGCCGTCTCCATAAGGTTCCTTTTAATAGGATCTCTGGAGATAGGGCATCTCATAAAAAAAAATTGGGGGGGTGGAGAAGAATTCCAGTGCCAGGCCAAATCTAATAGTGTCACGGACCCAGGAATCTGATGTAATGGAATCCCAGCTATCTGCAAATCCTTTCAATCGACCTCCAATAGGAAGTGATTGACTGCAGCTATCTTGGACGCCTGAACCCTTTTCCTCCAGGGCCCCTGAAGGATCTCCTCCCCTGTCCTCCATGGCGGGTTCTATCCCCAAAGTCGGGACCCTCTGGCTGTCGGCCCTCCTTAAAGTCAGATCCACAGTAGGTATATATATATATACATACATACAATAGGTTGTATTGTCAGAGGACACAGCCAGGTTCCTGCAGCCGTACGGTGACAGGTAACCCGCAATTAATCTCTCCCCCCTTTTATTTTTATTATTATTATTGTTGTTGTTGTTGTTGTTAATATATATATATTTATAAGAATTATATATAAGTCAAATTAGACAACTCCATCTGTCAAGAATTTAAGATAAGTTTTGTCAACAGATATCCCACAGGCCTTGGTAATCAAATTATGCTGAGGCAGTCATAAGTGCTTGAACTCAATGCAAAAACACTTCCCCCAACCGGAATTGAGAGAAGAGAAGAAGCTGCAGACAATATCCTCCTTTGCTCAGAGGGAAAAAATCCTCAGCAGTCTGTCAGACAAGGTGGAGAGGCCTCACGAGATACGCGGTGAGGCCTGCAGCAGGGGAAACGCACGCACAACAATGGCGGATTGTCCCCAACTATTTTATACCTCACGAGATACGCGGTGAGGCCTGTAGCAGGGGAAACGCGCACACAACAATGGTGGACTGTCCCCAACGATTTTATGGCGCAGAGCCAATTGGCGCCAAAAGTAACGGCTGCAGAGTTGCGCTGCTGTATGCCAAATGGGGAGAAGAATGGCTTCAGCACCCCCACCCCTGCGTCCTGGGGAGGAATTGAGACCACCGCCGCCGAGTTTTGTTAAATGGCAAGGAAGGGAGAAGGAAATGTTGGGAACGAGCTGCTGAGCGTCGTGTGAGCAATGTTATCAATGCGATCTCCACAGAGCGCGGGAGACGCTCCACGATCACTCCGATTACAATTTAGAGATCGCAAGTCGGCTAGAACACAAAGAAGGCGATTTTAAGGCCAAATTAGAGCAAAAGCCCGTCCAAGGATCAACAAGGATCACCTCAGTCGTCCTGCTCCGAGCAAGGAAGCTGCCTACCGTCACGAGGCTGAGCAAAAAACTGGGGATGCTGGGCAGCAGACGGGGGAGGAGCCACAGCGTCCTATTAATTAAGCTCAGCCTATCATGCAGGAGACTAAGCACTTCCCAATCTATGGATGCTCGGAGCAGCTCAATGGAGAACAAAGCAAATGACATCTGTAGAATACTCCGAAACTCCAAAGAACATTGCACCTTTTGTAATATATCAATGTTCATAATAAACATAACCAAATAGTTACAATTTATATAATCAAGCAGTCATTAAAATCAATATAATATTTTAATAAAGCATTTCCTGAATAGATGTTATTTAATGTTATTTAACTCATGGTAGCCAATTTCAGCTGCTTCTTGCAAGAAAAGCTTCAAACAGAGGAAACTTATTTTGAGGCTTGCCTCCTTGTTACTTTTCTATTATACTTTACTCTTTCTGTTTTCTGGCTATACTGTAATGACTTCATCTTTCTATTAAAGCTTTTCTCCCTACAGAAGAAAAGCATATGTATTCTTTTGAATGCAAAATACCAACAAAAATTATGGTATTAAGTTCATGAAAACATATTGTCGCTTTATCTTCAATACAAGAAACTTCATTGTTGTTTACATATTATTCAAAAATATGAATCTCATCAAGCAGCAACATAAATAATTGACATCTCTGTACTAAGAATGCTCTTTTGAGCTTATCTTATGCTGACTTCTCATGGGCCCAGCAAATTTGTATGCTGCATGCTTGTGGCAGCAGCAGTGTATGTATTAAGTGCAGATATGATTATTGGCTTATCCTACACATTACATAATATATATGGTAATTCCAATTTAAAAATGGTTTCAGTTAGATTATCTGTGGATTAAAAAAAATAGTATATTCATGACTGTTCAATGAAGCCTTGAAACTTAAAGGTCAATAGTAAGTGTTACTTCCAGATATAGCCTGATTGCACCATAGAAAACAAAACAGTTATATTTGGATATTTGCTAGCATAAGAGTTTAGGTTAAGGGTCCTTCACCTGTTTGCTTAGAGGCCCCACATTGGATCAAATGTTTGTTTTAGAATTGCAAAATAAATATTGGTTATTTTCTTATCATTGACTGGTTAACTGGAACAGCAGCTGGGCAACAAATGATTGGAAATTATTATTTCCATGACATCATGAACATTAAATTCTAGACATGTTCCTTCCCAACTAAAGTTCCGAGTTCAAAGGAACTTGCTCCTGAGAAATGAGTACAGGATTGCAGCCTTAATAAGACACTTTTAAAAATTACAGGGGGAGGAGGCTTACTGGCTATTTGACTGGATATAAGTATATTGTCAGAAATTAAAGTAAAATGAGCATATAGCACAAAGAGAAATTATCTTGACACTTTTACATAGAATTTTAGAAGCCCTGCTTGTTTTAAAGAGAAATCCTTTAAAAATAGCTCATAAATGACATACAGGCAAAGGCTGTCTCATCCTCCCTCACCAACTCTTCACAAAGACAGAGAGATTGAAGAAAATCAGTAGTATCTCCTTGCGGTTAGAGCTCAGTGCAATTTGGTAATGGAAATTTTCTTCACTTCTTTCAGGGCAAATTGCTTTCTTTCTTTTTCTTTTTTTCTTCCCTCATGATCCCCAATGAACTTTAAAAGCCATCACTTTGGTCCAGTTAGCATCTGTATCCTGCATAATAGAGACCACACTGATTTATTGAAGCAGGCTATCCCAGTCTTGCACATTTTCAAAATACAAAGTCATTCATTTATTGGAAAATAATGTTTCAGATTCTTCTAATGCATATTACATTTGATTATCTATCTATGCACCTTAGCAAAGATAAGTGAAATTCTATGCTCAGTCACACTTCAGATTATTTTTCTAGAATGGAATGTACTAAGCGCACAGATTATTTTAATCTAGGCTTAATGTATTTTTTATTATGTTGGCTCATATTCTATTATTGATTATTTGTGTTAGTATACATTTGAATAACTGCTCTGTGATGAAAACTGGAAGGAATTGATGGCAAATAAGCATATTTTTAAAACAAAGCAAAAATAATAGAATTTATTTTATCACTGATGATCCAAATAATAAATATTTTGACACCAGTAATGTTTCAGCCGTAGTCATATTTTAGTAAGTTGCATTAATTATGAAATTATATCTTTAAAACATTTTAGATAATTAAAACATAGTTAGGAAACTATTAGAATACAGAAAACAGTTAACAGAAAAACGTTATTAGAGAAAATCTTGTTTATGCTTCTGTATAAACTAATTACCAAAGTTTTTTCCCCTGAGGGATGGTGGGAATGGGAGCTGATTAGTAATTTCATCAAAACAACAATTCTTAAAATACACACAACTATATCCCACTACTCCTAGGAGTGTTTAAAGAACCATTTTATCAAAGCAGCCATACTTGTTGATTACTTATTTAAAACTAAAAAAAAAGGCATTCTTCAGATCACTACCGGAAGTTGTAAATGAGCCATTACAATTACCTTGAAAGAGAATTAAACAAATTACCAAGTTCTAATTAACTGTCCATCTCTAGCTTTGTTTTAGGATTGCCTGTGGCTATTCTGCATTAGGCCTTTGCCAAAGTGTCAAGTCACTGTCTTTCAACAGAATTGCCTCCAACAAGCTATTACATTCAGCATCACCTTCTTTTGCCAATCAGATAATATAAAGACCTTTTCAGACCCTCATTTAACTCAATGTCTGGCACAGAAAGATTGATTTGTAAAGTGCTAGTGGTTGACACTAGTGCTGATTCTAACTTAGCTACAATTTTATAAGTATTTGTGAGATTATCTATGCCACAAATCAAGCAGAAAAATTATGTGCTGTAAAATAAAGGATTGTAAGCATCTTCTTTTGTTCTCTCACAGTTCTCTTATTATATACTCATAAACAATTGTGAACTATCCCTCAGTGCAAAATGGATGTAACACAAATTGGTTCAATAACATCTCACAGACCTCTACAAGTAATTAGATTTCTTAGCAGTGTGTCAAGCAGAAAGCATACTGGTCTAGCTGGTTTATTAAAAACTTGACTGTCTAAAATCTTACTCATTAAAAAGAACGTATGTAAATAATTTGTTCTTGATATGTGTCCCTTTTGTAAGCATCTCTCTTCAAAAGAGAAATGTCATTTCAATTTTTTTCCTTAAGTTAAGAAAGTTTTGAGAAATTGTACAGTATGTCTTTGTTTACAAGTATACAAAAGCAGATCCTGTTGAAAGCAAGTAATGTGCTAACATAATAGTACACACTGAAATTCCTTTGAATATGTTAATTGAAAACAACTTGAACTCTGCTCAAGAAGTTCCACATCTTGATATTTCCTTCTTCAAATGTGTAAAAACATATAATTTAAACATACAATTCCTAAAACATACAATTTTGAAAATCTTTATCCTAGGTCTTGAAATCTGTATTTTGATTAAACTAAAGCTTCTAAATCAAGCAAAGGTGTATCTTTTATTAAGTTAAGAAAACATTCAAAAAAAGCTAGAAAGAGTTGGCAATGTTCATGCACATAAGTGACTTAATTTTGGTTTGATTCAATTTCCCTACAAGAATGGTTTCATTTCAAAAGTGATTTAAGTGATTAAATATGGGATTGGAAAATCAGGGAATAGAAATCCTTGTTCTTTTTCAAAGAGTAAAACTGAGTATCTCAGTTTTATCTCTAAAGCAGTACATAGTGGGTCTATATTCCAGGCTTCTTTTTGTGCATTCCAGGTTTTCTTCTTATAAAGGGACAATTTAACATATAAGCATTAAATAACTCCATTAATAATAACTGGTGATTACTTTAAGATTGATAGCAAGTTTTGTCTCTAATAAGCCATCCACATTGCCATACGAAAAGGGTGGTAAGATTGTAAGAAAAATAGGCCATGGTGGCCCAAAAGTCAAGGCCAGCATCTGGAAAGCTGAAACTTTGTTGGGATTATTTTGATCCATTTTTCCATACACTGTTATGAATTTTCCTTTATATTCAGATTCCTATCATATTTTAGTTATAAACTCTTTATTAAAATGCATTCCAATATGTACAAATATATTGGATTTTGCTTATTAAAAACTGTAATAATAAAGTACTATATAAAGATTACACTTTGGGAAAAACATTTGTTTTTCTAAATTTAGGAGATTGGGGGTGAGGAAAGGAGGCACTCAAGGAAAACTATTGCCTAATATTTATTTTGCCTACATATTTTATAACCATTGATTCGTGTTGAAATGACTTTCCTTGCCATATTTGATATTGTCATATTTTGAGATATTGCAACATATCTTAAAAATATTGCAGAACTGTTTCAGGTGGAAAAGAAAATTAGTTTATATGAAAAATATTTATTGAAACAGATGCATGGATAGGATAGGACAGGACAGAATATTTTATCTGGCCAAGTGTAATTAGGCACACAAGGAATTTGTGTCTGGAGCAGAAGCTCCCTGTGTTTCTAAGAAACTAAAAATATTTACCAGAATCTATTTATACTTTATGTAGAAAATTAGCAACTTGAAATAATCTATAAGATTCTGGGTTATCAAACAAAATATTTTTGTGTTAAACATTTGTGTTAAATAGTGGAATCACAATTAAAAAGCATGGTTATATTAAGCTTCAAAACTTTAGTTTGATCCCCATCATCTGTTGACAAGAAGATTCCTGTTTAGGAAATGATGTTTTGAAGAAAACACTGTAAGACAATTGAGATCTTCTGTCACATTTCTGGATAGAAATGTTGTTACTAAATAAATTATGGGACAGCCAGGAGCCATGGAGGGGCAGTGGTTAGAACACAGTATTGCAAGGTAACTTGCCTACAGCTACGAGTTTGATACTGACCAGTTCAAGATTGACTGAGCCTTCCATCCTTCCTCAGTAAAATGAGGACCCAAATTGTTGGGGGAAATAGGTTGACATTTGTAAAACACTCAGTGCTGTAAAGCATAATGGAGTGATTTTTAAATCTAAGTACTATTGCTATTGCTACTACTATGATAGCAGTAACAGTAGCTACTCTGTTTAGACAAAAGTTGTGTTCTATGAATAAGGAGGGTTTTTTTTGCTAGAATTATTTCCACTGTCCTTGCTTCCAGGATTGTTCTTGTATATTGCTTTTTAAAATCAAGGATTACTGTATTTATAATACTGCCATCATTATCTTATAGCTCTTTTCTTACAGCTTCACTAAATAAATGCATGTTGTGCTGCTATGTCCGAAGTATGCTGCTGTAATCATTCCCTTATTTTATCAAATCACTTACATAATACCATAATTAGCATAAATTACATATAAATTACAGAAAGAAGTTGCTTCTCTGTCCCCTTCTAGGTTTGCTGTCAAAATGCGACATAATAACGACAAAATGCGACATTATGTTCTTGTGACATAATAAACAACGTGTGCTTCAAAACAATAGTGTGTTGGTCTCTGGATTAAAATGAACTCTTGTGGAAATTTGCGAAAAATCTCTCCTACAGCTACAAAGCAATAGACTAAATTAATGGAGTATTCATGAATGTTAAATATAAAAAGCTTCTCTGCTGTTATAAAACCAATTATCAGCTGATAGAGTACAAATAAAAATGGATAGCAAACTGTTTTTATGAAAGAGATAATGGTAGATATCTTCTGTTTTAACTTCTAAATCATAATTAGTTCAGAATGTTTTTATAAAAAAAATCCCATTTTCTTTCTTTCATTAACTTAAAAATTATAAATAGAAAATAAACTAATGTAATTTAACTAGAAAAGCTATTACACATTTCATAATAACTAATGATATAAACTTAGATCATATTATGGTTATTATGAACTATATGGTTATTATTATGAGCTGCTATTTATTACAAGCCAGTTTGTTTGCTGCAACACAATGGAAGGGGGGTATGGAAATCTTTGTTTCAACATGATTCAACTAGTGCTAAATTCTCCCAGGACAGATTATCAGTTATGTTAACAAGCAACAATAATTTAATTCCAATGCTGAGAAGCACATAGCTGAAGGCTATCTAAACATTAAGGTCCAATATATTTTAACAATGTCATGTTCCAACTTCTTGATATTAACTCTTTACAGGCCTGGCTTTTGGCCACTTATACAAAATGGCAAATTCAGTCTATAGTAAGGCTCCCATTATCTGTGATTTAAGTACAGTTGAGAAGGCTGAAATGACATTTATTACTGAGACCTAGCTGGGTCTAAAAGGGAGGGTGGCCTTTTCAGAAACCTGCCCAATAAGATTGGAGTAGGTTATCAGCTGAGATTTCAAGGTAAAGGTAGTATGATTATTGTTATCTGTGAATCTCTGAAGGCTTTCAACTATGCTGTTCACAGATTGCTAGATATAAAGATCTATTCATTCATGGCCTCCATGAATCAGTTGAGATGGTTGCAACTGTACCAGCTTCCCTGCTGCATAACAACTTCCCTGCCTGAGCTGCTTGATTTTATTTATGGGCCAGTGGTAGAATTCCTCAGACTTTTCATCTCGGGGGACTTCGATCTGCCATCTTTGCAAATGAGGTAGGAAGTGGACCAAGTGGCTATCATGACAAATGTGGGCCTATCCCAAGTTATCCAGGGCCAGACATGGGACTGTGATCACAAATCTTAGCTGACTCTAATGTCAGAGCAATGTCAATGTTATCTGAAACTGGGAAGTTTTTAGTTACCCCTGGTCATGGTCAGATCACGGTAACAATAGCACTGACTGCACTTTCAGAGAGAATGTGATGGATGTGGTGCATTCATCCTTGCTCTGCTTAAGTTCTTAGTTGCTTTTGATACCATCAATCTTTTGAACTGAATGAATACGGTATGAACAGCACTGTATTATGTTGGTTGTCCTACTTTCTTTGGAGTCAACCAGAAAATGGTGATGAGGAAAGGGGGGAAGATCCTGTTCTCAATCCTATTATGTGCAGTGCTGCGGGGTTCAGTATTTTCTCCTCTCCTATTTATCATCCATACAAAGCCACTAGTGAGTTCATCTGTCATCATGGTACCACTAGTATATGGTTGATATCCAATTATACATTTGAGTCCATGGCAAATTAAGTGATGCTGTTGACTCTGTACCATCTATGGTACCATTGCACAGTTGGAACAATTGAAGCAACACCCAACTTTTATTTCCATTCAGAACAAAATAGTACAGTATCCTTGAAACAAATTCTCAAAATACACATTTTGTTTTACACCCAGAAGTTATTTATTGCACAACTAAAAAAGATTATTTCTGGATTTTGTATAGCCTGTGCAGTGAAGCTTGTATGAATAGGTATGCCATAATTTATTGCACACTATTAATTTAGCAAATAAAGGTGTTATATTCAATGATCAAGTATTTATTTATGTTTTTTTCTAATTTTAAAACAAGATAATTTTTCATTAAATAAAGTTAAAATCACTAAATAATTAATATAAGAATTATTATAATGTAACATTTTACAGATAAAATTTACATTTTGCCAGTAAAATATAAGTAGCATATTATTTTCCTAGAAAGCCACCAAAAAAATTCACCCTGCGTTGTAAAAAATAAAGAGGAAAGGAACTTATGAAACAAAAGTAACGGTCACAGGGATGAAAAAAAAGCTTGTCAGTGTAGTTTGATAAGAAATTATCTTATGCCAGGGAAAATAGTTTTTCAGCCATCTATGAACTATAATTATGCCAGTCAAACTTTTTTTGACAAGAGGACTCTCTTTTAGAGGTGTTTTTGAAGTATTCCAGAAATGAGTTATCACAATCTCATAAAATGAGTTCCCCAGGGTTTTTTCAAAAGTCCATTAAACCTCTCTCTCAGACACAAGCAAATACATTTAAAAATAAATAAATAAAATCACACTTTTTAAACAGTTTCCACTGACTCATTTTGATTAAATAACAGACTCATACAACATTGTTCACTTTCCAGCTAAAGTTTCTTTTAGTATTTAAATGAAACATGAGTAATGTGAACTGATGCTTTTTTCTTTTGTGATATCTTTCTTTTTTAATACATATGCAAATATCTTAAAAGTATTTTTAAAAAGTATGATAGTAGTTCTTTTAACTAATCATTCTTCTTTTGAAATGAATTATACACAATTTAGTGAAACATAATGCATGCATTCTTGATGAATGTGCAGTAGCACAGTAAAGTGTCTCTTATTTATCTGCATATATACCAATTTGTTTATATGTGTGATTAGCAGTAAGCAACTTGATATGATAATAGCCACAAACACACTAGAGATTTTCCTATACGGTATAAAATAATGATGTATTATAGGTAAGAAAGTAATACTAAAGTTACATACAGATATAGAATTCCATATTGAAAATTTTTAATATTAAAAAGGGATTAAATGCCTTATAAGTTACTACATTTTATACATAATGTGTATATCTTAAGATATATCTGATATGATATTAGAAAAAGATGTGCAAGGTTGATTTCATCGACAAAAGATCAGAAAGCACCAAGTCCAGACAGAGTAACTCCTTCTTGCTTCAAACACACTGCTATCATCCCAGTTCCCAAGAAACCCTCCATTAGGGGACTGAATAACTATAGACTCTGATTTCTTAGTTATGAAAACCTTTGAGAGGTTAGTGCTGGCCCACCTGAAAATCATCATACGGATTCAATGTTAGATACTTTGCAGTTTGTCTACCAAGCAAAGAGATTGGCAGGTGATGCTTTCAACATGGCATTGCACTATATCTTGCAACATCTTGAATCTCCAAGGACCTATGCCAAGTTCCTTTTTCTAGATTTCATCTCAGCATTTAGAAATTCTTCACTCTGATTCAGCTAGTTGTCCATAGTTGTAGGTGGATTATTAGTTTTTTGACAGATAGGAAACTAGGGAAAATCACATTGAACACCTGGCTTACCACAGTAAAAGCAACAGATTTCTTCATGTTTTGGGGTTCTATAATCTCCCAGGATTTGAAATGGATACCTAACATTAGAACCATCATTAAAAAGGCAGAACAAAAAATGTTCTTCCTACATCAACTTAGGGGGTATACACTCCCCCAGAAACAGATACAATTTTACAGAGGAATTATTGTGTCTTCTCTCACTGTCTGGTTTGGTATAGCAACTAAACAGGAGAGGTACATACTCCAACAGAAAAAAAATAGTTGCAAGAAGAACAAGAAGCAATGGGGGATCAAGGAAAGAAGCAATCCAGAACTAAGGAGAAATTTCCTGACAAAACAATTTATCAGTGGAACGACTTGCCTCTAGAAGTTGTGGATATTCCAACACTGGAAATTTTTAAGAAGAGACCAGACAACCCTTTGTCTGAAATGGTATAGGGTTTCCTGCACAGGAGGTTGGACTAGAAGACCTTCAAGATCCCTTCCAACTCTGTTATTTTGTTATTCTGTAATTGCAACCAGCCTGCTTTCTATAGAAAACTTGTATATTGCGCGAGTCAGAAGGAGCACTGAAATAATAAGTACTGTATATACCTCTCACATCCTGGACATAAACTGTTTCAACTTCTCCCTTCAAGACAAGCTATAGGGCATTATATGTCAAAACACTTAGAGACAGGGACAGGTTTTCCTCTTGTTCCATCATTTTGCTGAAAAAAATGTTCCTCACAGTATTGGCTTACGTCTAAGTACATTCACCCATGTTGCATGACTGTACAATTATTATTATCCTTTTCATTTCTCTTCTACCCCTCCTATTTGTGGCATTATTATTATTACTCTGTTGCTTTACATGTACACTCAGAGCTTATGAACCAGGGACAAATTCCTTGTGTGTCTAATCACATTTGGCCAAATAAAATATTCTACTTTGTTCTAAAAATCTTGGATTAACAATATTTACTCAAAATGCAGAAATGATATTTTGAGTCTCATTATTTTTCATATTGATTACACTGTTATACTGTTTCAGTATTCTCTAACTTTTTCTCCAAAATAATATATTTTATAAAACAGAAATGTTCTATATTTGAAAAAAAAATTCTGGTACAATTATGTTTCTGAGTAATAGATGTTTATCAAAAAAATCTTGTTTCTCTAGAGGATATGTGGTTTTCCCACCCTATGATGCTCCACAGATACAACCATGTTCTCTTCTTTAAAAAAATTAACTATCATTTCTGACAATGAAATATAAATAGGTGATTATTTTTAAAATTAGGATGAAGTTAACAATTAAATGTTTATGTGAGCATTCCTACCCTAATGCAATTAAAAGTATATTCCACAAAGAGCAATAGGAAATAATTACTCTGATTCTCAAGTGATAGCTCTAAGAAAATTACATTCTCAATCTTAAATTCATTACGTATATTCCACAACTCTGATTATAAGCCCTGGTCTACAAAAATCTATTCTTTGTTAATAATAATTCTTTAATCACTGGACTGTGATATTGTCTGACTTGTCTACTGGTAACTGAAGACCAACTAGGATTACCAATGTCCCATTAACTGGACTCTACAAGGTAGTGTCAACAATTACAGAAGTAGTTTTGAAACTGAGACTGTGATATAATTTCAAGTCAAATCTTAAGCACTGTAAGATATTTCTGCCAAATGTAAGCAGCATGCACAATGCCAGTTTCTTTTTCATTCAGATGTGTGGGAAGTTAGCATCCACCCCTCTCCTAGAAAAATTGAAATAGCCCAGGAAATATTAAAAGGCAGAATATTTCTTCTAAAAAGAGTAGAAACTCAAGAAGCAGAAACTCACTCAAGAAAGCAGAAACTCACCCCCACCCTTGTTAATGAGTGGGCCATTAAGGACTGGGCCAGAATACTTTACATAAGAAGGAATTCCAGGTAAAAGCTATAGCAATTGCCAAAAGCCCTTTTAAGGGCATAATCACCCAGAAAGGCCAGACCAAGCCTATAGAGTTGCATGTGTGTAAGAGGATCCTTCTCCCAAACACAACTGGATCTTGCTTCCTCTGTGCATTTCCTAACCGCAAAAAGACCAAGAGTCTGGAGAGCATGGGGTTTTTGCCAGAGCACAGGACCTTTTGTTAGGGAAAAAGGAAGGGCATGTGTATGAATGGCTTCATCCTTGGACAGCAGCTGGATTTCATTTCTTTGTTTGGCCTCTAGCCGCCCTCTTGCCTGTTAGCTTTACAGAGCCATGACCTTCAGGACAAGAAAAGCAAGGGGGGGCCATCAGAGTGTGGGACCTTCTGTATATAAGAGGAAAAGCCAAGCGGGTTATGATTGAAGGGAGGGAAGAAAATTTGTCATTTTTTTTTTGTCCAGTGTATCCCAAAAGCAAACCCCAGGATTTTAGGTAAACTTAGGTAGTTTTAATGTAATTTGGATACTAAATTAGGAGCGCCAGTACTTGCCTGCATAAGAGCAGCAAGTTTTCCTCGGATCTGAGCTCTTCCAGATCTGTAAACGTGGGCTAGGAAGCAAAGAATAGAATAGAGAAAAGTGGAGTACTCGTACTTGTCTGAGGGGGGCAGAGAGTCTCACGGGCTGTTTTTTTTGGGGAAAGGAAAGTAGGCTGCATTGACAGCAACACCCCCAGTCCGAAAACCGTGGTGAAGTGAGAGAGAGAGAGAAAAGTCTCTCGGGAATTTTTTACTAAAAAGGGGAGTGCGCATACTTTGGGAAACACCTAGTTTTTTTTATATTTTTGTTCTGAGGTTAAAGAAAAGTGTTTGATTCCGTTGCGCCAGGAGCAACGACCAGTCTCTTTTATATTTTTGTTCTGAGGTTTAAGAAAAGTGTTTGATTCTGTTGCGCCAGGAGCAACGACCAAAGTCTCCCCCAGACACCCTTCTTTTTTTTTCTTGCTCGGATATTGCTTGTGTCTGAAACTGGTTCGCCTAGCTGACTGACCCGACTAAGCCAAAGTGTGAAACCCCACATGTAAGGGGAACATGGGAAGCGGTAGTTCGAGGGTCCTGGATGGAACCCCCCAGGGAGAGCTATTGGAGGCTTGGGATGAGCAGCAGATGCTGACCCTAGCTGGCATGAGCAAGAAAAAGGTAAAATGTATAGGTAGAGATTTGGCTTTGCTGAGGGATACAGGAAGACCAATGTGGTAAATAAGGGTACTTAAAAGGGCAATGTATAAACAGGATCACATGAAATTTTCTTAATTCTTTCTATCTTTCTTTCTTTGTCTTCTATGCAACCACGTGGTTTGTTCCTTAAGATTTATGCCTTCCCCAATTTAACTAAGATATTTATTGTGGGAATGATCAGTGTGTGTGTAAATCTCAAAAGTTTTGTTTTCTTTGTCCTTGTTTCTCTGTGTGTGTGCGTGCGTACGTGTGTGTGTCTAAGTCTTTGTGTGTCCTCGAGGTAACTGTTGCAACTGTTAAAAGTGTCTGACCTCTTCAGATATTAATTTTAAATTGTTAAGATTTAAAAACACTGAGAGAAATTGTCTTCTCCCGGTCTGGTCTGGCCAACCAAACTGGATGAGGAATAGTCAATTTTCTTTCCTCTCTGTGCTTTTAAGAAAAACCCAAGGTTATTAGTGAATGTTCTAAGTTCATTTACAAGAAAAGTTTCATCCTTGCATTTACTGTGTGTTTAAATGATTTTACCTGTTCATCCTTTTTCCTGAAGCTTGTGAATCCAGTTTTTTTTCCTTTCTCATCTACTGTGTCTCCATTTTGTGGAAGCTGATTTATCTTTTTAGTAACTGCAATACTAATGTGTTATTCTTCATCCTCAAACCATGCCTGCAAGCTATCTACCCCCCCACCAAAATCTAATCCTTTTACAATGCCTTTCCTGGTAGAATTACCAGCGAAGGGGGGAGGGGACTCTTGTTCTGTGTGTTCCAGGCCTGCCACATGTGGAAGCAGATACTGCCCCTAGAGACATTCCATCCATTGGAGCCAGGAATTGGGTTTGGATCCAGCCTCCACTGAAAGTCATTACAGTAAACCAGAGTGGGCAGACCTTCCCAAGCCTGACTGACCACCCATACCACCAGGCCAAGCCTATGCCACCCAGAGACGTGAAGGAAAGGACCCTGAGATGGACCAGTAAAAGACTAAAAGACTCTTTTCAATCCCCAGAAGACAGAAAGATTATGGGGGGAAGATGGAAATTCATTGTAACTGAAAATTCATTGTAACGTGAAATCTATTGTAATGTTTTCTTTCTTCTTATCATTTATATTGTAACCAGTTTAATGTACTCATGTAAGGATTGTATTTGAGAGTGGCTGGCCCAGCAAGTTCTGAACACCTTGTACTTCTGTCCGGTGGGAGGGAAAATTGTCCCACATATTTATATTATCTGTATTGTAAAACTAGCTGCATACATAGGCACATACAGAGACACACCATTTAGAATTAGATAGAGGTTAACCCCTTTCACCTACTTCTACACAAAGCTGCTCCTAGCTTCAATTTTAATGTATTTTTTTTTTTGTTTTTGTTTTGCTGCTCTGAGGCACTAAGGCCCAAGCAGTCATATTGCCCTGCTAATTCCATGGGGGAGAAGGCATCTCCCTCAGGTAATTCTTGAAGAGATAGCAGAAAAACGATCTCCAAACCCCAAGTCCTGATTGTGACTCACAAATGATGCTGCCCAGTTGCCCAATAAAGCAGGATATGTTGCACTGGTGGTCTCATGAATAGAAGTCCCAGGGCTCATTGTGTGTAACTTTAAAAATACTAAATAGCCTGGTTGCACACTGGCTAATCTCAATTTGGCCTCACAAACCCTGGAAGCTAAGAGCTAGGCAGGTAGTAACCATAACCTTGGATATGAGCAGCCTGTGATTTAAAGGTTGTGAACACTGTATAGAGGCTTGTGCTTACAACCTGACTGTAAGCTCACAAAACGTATATCAAACATCTGAAAATTATTTGGCAAGAAAAATTGGATACTGTTTAAAAAAAAAAAATCCAGAAGTTTTCCCAGAGCTTTATGGTTGAAAGCTTTTGGGAGCCACTGAAGGAATCCTTTTCTGTTGCCTCTTTTTCAATGCCTTTCCTTTGCATCAGAGAAAAAAAAATTTTTTTAAAAGCACCCATCAAGTTTCCCTGATCTGATCACCTTTTAATTTTTTGTCAGAACTCTCACGTGCTTTCAAAAAAAAAAAAAATGAGGGATTGTGGGAAGTTAGCATCCACCCCTCTCCTAGAAAAATTGAAATAGCCCAGGAAATATTAAAAGGCAGAATATTTCTTCTAAAAAGAGTAGAAACTCAAGAAGCAGAAACTCACTCAAGAAAGCAGAAACTCACCCCCACCCTTGTTAATGAGTGGGCCATTAAGGACTGGGCCAGAATACTTTACATAAGAAGGAATTCCAGGTAAAAGCTATAGCAATTGCCAAAAGCCCTTTTAAGGGCATAATCACCCAGAAAGGCCAGACCAAGCCTATAGAGTTAAGACCCCCGCCCCTGGGAGTCTGACTTCCAATTAGAATACAAGCTCCAATTCAAATCTCAACAGAGAGTATAAAACCCAGGTACTCTCAGCACCTCAACACTCTTCTTCTTTTTTTCTTTTTCCCCTTTTCCCTTTTTCCCTTCTCTTCTCACCTTGAAGCATGTGATCATTCTTCTCTGGAGCTCTAGGCCATGTGGCCCTGTAACCATTAAACCTTCCAAGCAGCCTCCATGTTTCCAGTGTCTTTTTTCCCACTTGGAACTGAACCCAGAAGGATATTTCTTTCAACAGATGGAAATAGTGTACAGCAGAACCTTCGCAAATGCTACTTTCCTGATCTGTTATCAAAACATATTGACATATTAACTGCAATTGATGAAAAGCAAATCTAAAGGTTTAATATAAATCATACTCATTTTACCAGAAATTATGCTATTGTTTCAAGATGTGTGCAAAATCTGAAAACTCAGAACTGAAAAACATTTAACAATACATCTCACCATTTTGTGGTTATTTGGCATTACAACATAGGTAGGAAATCTGTGACCAGCTACTGAACTGCAACTTGTGACACTATTGTGTCACAAGTTGTAAACTATTGTGATAAAGAATGCTGGATATTTTATTGGATAGTCATATTAATATTGGATAGTCAAATCCAGTAACACTGCAGTCAATAGGTCCTTGCCCGGATGAAGAAAAAAATATCCCTCTAAATATCAGAAAGGAACAAAAGATGATTATGAGTAACTCTGCAAAAGTTTTAAAGTGTGGTTAACCAAATTCTCTAACTTTATGGTTTAATAAGGAAAACCTCACAATAACAGTCTGTTTGCATTTTGAAGTATAAATATATTCATTTTATCTAATTTTATTTATTTCAACATTTCTGTTGTATAATAAAGATCAGGATAATTGTAAATCATTCACCAGTTGTTGTTTTTCTCCCACAAGATAATTAGATAAATTGTGGCTTGAAAGCTTGTGGGAGGTATGTTGAATTGGTCCTAAAGGACCAATAATTAAACATATTTAATTTAGATTTCTGTAAAGGAGAATTTACATGGATGTAATTATCATAGATAATATGATAATAGCCTTTGAAATGACTATATATCCACTGTATAAGATGACTGTACCTGTTAAAAATGCAACTAAGAGTCTTAAAACAATTTTTAAATCTAAAGATAGTAATTACTTAATTAGAATTAATCAAATATGACAAACTGTATATTCAGTTTGGACTTTTTTTGTCAAGCATTAATATACCTTTTGGTCTGATTTTGGAAGAGAAGATGTTCTCTTTAGAAAAGTAAGTTTAAACAAATGGCCTCTTCTTTTTAAGAAGGATGTCTTTTCCACTTAGGGAAATAATTTCTGCAGGGCAAATAACTTCAGGAAATCTATTTAGGCACTGTTGCTTAATGGCTAATGAATCTTTTATATCTTATTTATGTAGAAAAGTTATGTGCCTTCACTTTATTAACAGCTTTGTACAGCTTAGACATATACAATAAAAGCGTTCCTGAAAGTAACAATAAGTTGATAGATTTTAAACACAAACAAAAGGATCTTACAAATACAAGTTTACTGAATCCCCTATTTAAATGTAAAAATAAGTGTCTCTGTTTCCACAACATAACAGCTCAGCACCATAATGATAAAGCAGGGTTTATTTTCAATGTTGGCTGTATCTATGGCAGAACCAGAAAAATGTTCCTTCAAAAACCCTGCAAGATAGATTGCAGAAATTTAAGTGAAACTACAGGTAAATTAGACCCAAGTCATGTATTCATATTGTAATGCTTCATATACCAAGTGAGAACTCTGAAGGGAGATCAAAGCAACAATAACCAAACATGTTTCAAAGATTCTAGAAAATGAAAGAGTTGCTTTTATAGTTTGTCTTGCACTGCCGCATTCTACCATAATTTCAGGATAATTTTCAAGGGTTAATACATAAAGAATGGATAGTTCAGCACCACTTCCAAATACCAGAGAATACAGAAATTGATTCATATCACCCAAATTTTGAAGCCCCTATTCTAGAATCAGAAACAAAACAAATCTCACTTTTCTGAATTTTGCTCAGTGTCCTCTACCTTGGAACTGGGTTTGTAAAATTAAAAGCAATAGAAGGCACAGCATTTAAACATTTTAAGTATGCAGTTTTGAGCAATTTCAATCTTTGAAACTCCAAAAGAATTGCATAACCAAAGCACAAAACAGAAATGTCATCAAGGCATTGTCTCAAAGGTCTCAGTCATGGGAAGGCTGTCAGCTGGATTTTAAAAAAGAGTTAATGAGTTAACTTATGTGAAACTCATAAGTGTTCTGTTCTGTCCTTCATTCATCCCTATGGGCCTTAGGGGCCAAGAGAAAGTCCAGATTGAGCACCTCAATCTGTTCTGCTTCCAGCTGCCACAAATGCTCTGCAGCAGAAACATGCCTCAGTGTCTCCCTGCTACTCCTTGAGGCAGCAGTTCCACATGCTTATCTGAACCTCCAGTCAAAGCTAGCTCTGGCAATCACTTTGTTTTTCCACAACCAATTCTTTAAGGCAGAGGCCCCCAAACTTGGCAACTTTAAGCATATGCTGGCTGGAAAATTCTGGGAGTTGAAGTCCACAAGCCTCAAAGTTGCCAAACTTGGGGACCCTTCCTTTAAGGTCTGGAAACAAGAAAATTCTCAAGTTGTGCACACTCAGGTTTTCAGTGATTGAGAAGTATATCTATGTAACATAAAGATGCTGATAAAAACTCCACCCACATACAATATTTGTCTGTTGCTTCAGGAAAATATTAAAAACATAAGAAACAGTGTGGAAGTTTGAAAACTTTTTCCCCCTGAGAATTATTCCCAAAGACTGAATAAGATACTTTTCTAGGTGCTGTCTAGCAGTAAAGTCATATGAAACAGTGTCTCTGAACCTGACCTTTATCAAACAATCCACTGTGGTCAGTGGTATCACAGACTGCAAAATTCATGATTGCATTCCTACTATCTTTCCTGATATAATCACCCATTAAAATGAAGATGGATTTTCACCAAAAACAATATTGGACATGTGACAATGCTGCCTTCTATATCTTGGCTAACAGTGAAATATAAAACACCTATTCATTATTGTTAAAACCAGTCAAATTCAAATATGTTTTTTCCTTTAAAGTGGCTGGGAATTCCAGTTTGATTAGACGAATGCTAATAAATCTCAGAAACTGTTAATAAAATTTGGACTTTTTGGAGGCCCATATCAAGGAGACCAATAAAATGTGGTAGCATTTATCTAGGAATCTAGACAATCAACCAAGTAGGTACTTTTTATTCAGTAATTTCATAGCATCTTCAAAATAACTCTCTATATAAGTCTACTAGCTAGTTTTTCCACAGATACCATGAGGGGGAACCTCCCTATTACTTTATATTCTAGATCATCCATGTGTGCATTTTTATAACTGTGCCACTGTTACTTAAGTTGCCTGTCATTACTTCATTACCTAAACTTCATATATCATTGGGTGTTACAGACTTATATGAGCAGGGTTAGGAGCCATGATACGTTGTTACTCTGTGTCTCAATTAGTTTACTAATGGAGTGGCTTATAATAATTTGAACTTCATCCTTATAAAAGAAAATTTACAGTGCCACAACTAAAGTGATTTGTCTACAAGAGCATGGTACCCATATTCCATTTACCTTCTGAACTGACATGCCAGATCATATTATGAAATAAGTTTTACTTCACAAATCATCTTTGTTTTTTTGACCAATGTGTGCACAATCAATTTAATTCTCCAGCTGTTTATTTCAAATGCCAAAGGGTTTTCAGAGGAGGCCCTCTGATCCTGTATATCTATTTCAACTGCCAGCATTATTAATCCATTCTGAACATCTCTGGTTTTGCTGTTTCTATTTGCTTTCTACATCTGGCCTTGTTATATAAATCTCTTTGTTTTAATTCCTGGAGTAGGTGAATTAAATTCTAAATGTTTAAGGTACCATCAATTTACTGAAATCATTGCCAAGCTCAGAGCCTGCCAGGATACTTATATCTTTAAAAATCATATACAATGAAAACTTGATGAATTTCACCTTCTTTCATGACTTAAGCATTCAAACCGAACAGTCACAGTTGATATACAGATTTAGTTCTTTAGAAATAAACTCAAAGCTTTCTTCTTCCCACTTGAAGCCTTGGAGGTTACACTACAATTATTCTTCAAGGCTATATCTTCCGGCATTTAGTTTTGCAAATATGTTATGGGCTGTTTAAGATAATATTCCAAAATATTATTTCAAAAGCTGTTTAGTTTCTTCTGCATGGTTGTATAAGAATTTTTCAAAAGGAACCTAATAGCACGTTTCTTACATTACTGAATCAAAGCTGATATTGTAATTGCTTTCTAACTATACATTCTTTGTTATCTTTTAGTGGCTATCACTCCCCACCTCTCATATTAAACTCAGGTACAAGATGGATTTAATCATTAAAAAGAGCTTGCCAAAAAGATGTTAGCACAAGGAATGTGTCAGGTGACAGGGTAGTGCCTCCAAGGATACTGGGATCTGTCAGCCTATGTAACTGTATCCTGTGGCCTGTCACAGTAAAGTTAATTAGAGACATCTGTAGCACAGAGATCAAGCAGAAGTACTAGTGGAAGCTTATTTGCACTAGAAAGGTACAACTCATGTGGGAGGTAAAGGGAACAGAATCACAAACAGATATGGATCAGTAACATAAGTCTGAACAGTTACCTGAACCATATTCACTTTTGAAATAAAGCTATTTAGTAATGTAGATATAGATCTGAGTAAAAATACACTTTGATATGCTGAAATTTTAATACCATAAATGGAGTTCTGAGCTACCTGTAACATTTTTCATGCAGCCTGTTTCATATTAGTTACAAGCTATTGGTTTGAAATTTTCATTGCTCATTCATATTCAATGTTCTGTGCAGTTATCCTTTGTTAAAAGGTAAAAGACAACACTGAAACCTCTTTGCCAGACACTAACAAATACTACATACTGTATGGCTTGGAGTCGAATATTTTTCAAGGCAGTGCACAATTAATATGTACTGTGTAATTCATCCTGACACTGATATCACATATACCATGACTTTTAATACTGTGAAAACATAATCATCTTTTTAAAGTGATATAGGATACAACTTTATTAAAATAAGATGAATAAATTATCAGTACAACACCGATATTCCCATGTCATTTTATTTAAATATAAGGATCTTATACAGCTTTAGTAAAATCACAGGTATTCCAATGGTACATTCTCTCAATTGTTAAGTGACTTCTAGCTCATAAAAGATGATGATGATCTGATGACTGAAGATGATCTGATGACTAGTATTTTCATTTTAATCCCTAATTGGTGTGACATTATATATCATATGAGATAAGAAAGTTTACAAACTTTTTCAAACTACAATCTAACAATTAAACAGTTAAGAGTGGCAGCTATTATTTGACTCTTTTAGCCTTCAAACATGTAACACCAACATTATACAACTTGTAGTGGCTGTGATCTGCTTTTAGAAGCAATTCAAGGTGTTGGTTATTATCTTTAAAGCCCTTTATGGCATGGATCCAGGATATTTTCAAAATCATATTTTTCCAGTGGGATTGGCCCACTTCTTTCCTTTTGGCAGAAGGGGCCTACTGTAGATTCCTTCAGCCAAGGAATTTTGGTTGTGGAATCTAAGAAAATAGCATTTTCTGTCATGGCTCCTGCCCTCTGGAACATCTTCCCACAGAGGGTAAGACTCTCCCCCTCTCTTCAGTCTTCAGGAAAATTTTGGCTATACTTGCTGGCATGGGGTCCTGAAGAAGAATCTCTTTGCTGGAGTTGGTTGATATACTAATAGAGCAAGCGCCCCATTTCTCCCTTCCAATCCTCTGTATTTCAGCTTGTTTTAATTTTTATAATTTTAATTCACTTTTATATTTATAATCATTATATGTTGTTTATCCTGATGTGGGCTGTTCAGAGTAACCTAAACCCCAAGATGGATAGTAAATAAATTTGATAAATAAATATGTAAATAAGCAAGCAAGTCTGTAAGTAAATAAGTAATATTTAAATACATACATACATACAGGTACACCAACATAAAGAATTCAGAGTATTTCGAAGCAAAGAATTCCATGCAATTTCAGTGAAAAGGCATTGAAAATGAATATGGTTTCTTAATAATTTGTATCTCAGAAAAAAAATTATAGAAGCGGTATGCAACATTCATTGGTAAGCTCAGGAAATGGCAATAAAAGCCTAATCTGACTGCATCATCACAAAGTTAATGGTAGAACTCTACCATTAATGTCCAACATGTCCCCCATCTAAATCTCTGCTTTTTTTAATACTTGTTTTTCCACATGTATTCAACTAAATCTGAAACTTTAAATAATGAACTGGATCCAACTTAATGTTGCTTAGAATGCATCCACTGAAATCAATTGATCATACTCCATTTAGAACAGCAAGATTGACATGACATAAAAGTATATATGGATCTTTGGTTCTTCGGGTTTTCTCCCGCGTAGAATTGGAAGTTTCTATGCGACGTTTCAATGAAGTCTCATTCATCATCTTCAGGTTGTGTCTTCGGCCTTGTGCTTCTCGGAGTAGTGTGAGCTTGCAGCTGCTTCTTCCTTTTAACTGCTAGTGGGGGTGTGACTTAATTGGATGGGGGCTTGGCTGTGTTCTGATTGGGTGGGTGTGTGTTCTCATTGATTCCAAAGAATTTTGAATCATACGAAGAATGGATTCCAAAGAAAGAAAGATTACTCACCTAATCCAAAAAGAACCCCAACCAAAATCCAAGACAGAGAACAAGAAAACGGCAAAGCCCTCCTCCCATATATAAAAGGCACTACAGACAAAATCAGCAAGATCCTCCAAAAACACAACATTAAAACAACATTCTGCACAAACAGAAAAATATCCACCATCCTAAGAAACCCTAAAGACAAAATTGAGTTAGAAAACCAAGGAGTATACGAAATCCCGTGCACCTCCTGCCCCACCACATACATCAGACAAACTAACAGAAGAATAAGTGCATGCATTGAAGAACACAAGAACTCAATCAAAAAAGAAGAACCGACCTCTTCCCTGATCCAACACCTCAAAGCCACAGGACATAAGATTGACTTTAAAAATACCAGAACTATCGCCAAAACCGAACACTTCAACAACAGAATAATCAGAGAAGCCATAGAGATAGAAAAATGCCCACACAGCATGAATAAACGAGATGACACCTCCCGCCTACCAGCCATTTGGAAACCCGCCCTCATTAACAAAAAGTACCTAACATGAAGAATGACATCAGACACATACCCACGAGGGCCACACAAGAAGCTACCACCACACTTCCACGTAGAAAGCATACTCACACTCACACAGAAGATGAGACACGACCACGGACCAGAAGCCGCACTGCAGCTGCATCACTATTTGCTTCAAACCCCCCCAACCCATAC
Source organism: Bungarus multicinctus (assembly GCA_023653725.1). Taxonomy (NCBI): domain Eukaryota; kingdom Metazoa; phylum Chordata; class Lepidosauria; order Squamata; family Elapidae; genus Bungarus; species Bungarus multicinctus. Next base: position 227,431,010 of record CM042834.1, on the reverse strand, counting down.
ATGAAGCGAACTGATGCCCACCATGAAGATGTGGCACGACCACGAACGCGAAGCCAAACAACAGCTCAACAGCTCAAATCCCCCAGCAACTAAGACTAACCTGAGTACAACCAAACCCCCACTGGAACAGAACATATCCCCAGCCAATCAGAACACAGCCAACCCCCTAACCAATCAGAACATAGCCAAACCCCCTACCAATGAGAACACACCCCCACCCAATCAGAATACAGCCAAGCCCCCACCCAATCAAGTCACACCCCCACTAGCAGTTAAAAGGAAGAAGCAGCTGCAAGCTCACATTACTCCGAGAAGCACAAGGCCGAAGACACAAGCTTGAAGATGATGAATGAGACTTCATCGAAACGTCGCCTAGAAACTTCCAATTCTACGCAGGAGAAAACCCAAAGAACCAAAGATCCACATACAAATACCCGCAAAAACCTCAAAAAACAAATATATATATATATATATCCCCCACTGACTTATGGATATATTCCAACCACTAGTATAGCTGAATACAACTCAGTTTATTTATATTTAACTGAAAGCATAAACTAAACAATCTATGCTTATATGTGACTCACTGTACTAAATGCAGAATTACATTTCAGAATGTTCAGTATTACATTTCAGAATGTTTGCATCAAAGTTTTCTGTGCTATATGGTAAAATGCATCTCATGAAATGTACCAGAAATTTTCTTGTGCCAAGCTATTGTTGTCATGTAATTTAGTAAAGCTCAGTTCCCTTTTGCCTAACAAGACATCAGTCAAAGGAAGGTATTTAGAAAAAGATGACCTGATTGATTGCAATGGGACTTGATTTTTTTTTTTAAAAATACCCACTGAAAATAGATGTGAAAGATTTCAAATCTTGAAAAAAAATTATCTGACAAAAGCTGACAGATCACATAATGCCATGATAGAAATGCTATCATTATGTCATATTTATTATCCCACTAGTGCCAAATTACACAGCTGCCTCCATTAGTCAGTAGTGCCAAGTAAAATTTCTTATTTCTTAGCCTGTTTTTCTCCCTAATTAATGATGAATAAAATCACACCAGTGGTACTGTGACTGCATAGGGACAAGAAGACCTAACAGGGGGTGGAGAATTAAAACAACTAAGCGGATAATTTCTTCAAAATTATGCAAAGATTTCTAATTGCTTGCTCAAATTCATTAATAGAGAATCAGTTCCCACAGGTTTACATGAAGTAATTAGCAGCAAACAAACACTAGTTGAGTTTTTCTAATGTGTAGGTCCGGCTGTGGGATTATGCACAAAGGTTTGTAAATTTCAGAAGCTATCACAGATGTCTGAGGTAAAAACGTTTTTAAAAAATCAGGGTGCATATTTTATTAAGGTAGAACCCATGAAACTTTTCCATAACATTGGTTGGCAAAGTAATTTTTTTTAAAAAAATAGCATACAAAGTGAAAACTTATTGATAAATTATAAAACCAGGGATGGGGAGAGAGAATAATTATTAGGCATAGTCAAACAACTTATTTGGACACAGTCAAATGAATTTCTTCTGCAACCTGGTCAGAATTTTGCAGGTTTTTTAAAGGTATTAAATAGATGTCATATACTAAGCAATGTTAGTATTTAAAATATAGTGCTATTTATGGGCTTCTCTGCACTGTATTCCACAAATGCTTGAATCCTGTATGCAAACTGGCTGGAAGTGAAATCAGCTTAGGAAATGCTTTCCTGGTTTTCTCTTCTTTGGCTACATCTTCTGGAGACTGATATAAACAACAACAATTTTATAGCTCACTTTGCCCCTTGGACTAAGAAGGAGAAACTTAGTAAAAAGCTTCATCAATTTTACTCAATAAAAAGAAAAAAAAAAGGAAATAGAATTATAGAATTTCACCACTTCAACCTGTTAAAAGTAAAAACTGCAGCCTTTATAACGTGTAGCCACGATAAAACAGCCACTGAAGAAAGAAATCTGAAATTTTCTGACTTTAAAAATATATAAATAAAAGAAACTGTTGACCAGAATATTTTTAAAAATTAACTTTCTAATACTCAAAAGAAGAATTAAGGGAAAATGGATCAATAAGAAAATAAATCAATAAAGTGTGTGTGTGTGTGTGCGTGCGCGCGCGCGCACGCACACACTACTCTAAGAAGTACCAAAGAAGAAGGGAGTTACTGCCCAGTTGACAGCATTGGTAGAAAAAAAATCTACATACACAATAACTTAACATGTAACTGAATTTATAGTAGTCTCTTTTCACAGCGGCCACAACAACCACAACTCTGTGAGGTGGTTGGGCTGAGACAGACTGACTGGCTCAAAGTTACCTAGCTGGCTTTCATGCTTAGTTGGGACTAGAACTCACAGTATTCTGGTTTCTAGGCCAGTACTTTAATCACTAGATTTGCAGTCTTCATTGCCAGCTCTCAACAAGCAAAGTCAATGATAAGTCAGCAGAAGATCACAAATGATGATCCCGTGACATGCTTAAAATCTACACAGGATTCACTTAAAGACTACAACTGGAAGAACAGGAACTGTAATCATAATCAATATGACGATACAATGGCACACTTTATGACCATGCTGTTTAGAAACAGAACTGCTAGTTCCCATTACTGTTGTTACTATTGGCATTCCAGATGCAGTAAATATATATCCCATAAGAAATGCTGTATGATACATTTTCATATTCTATGATTCCAGGCTGCAGACACTATTTAAAAGCGTAATAGAATATTGGCTTGGTTTGACACACACAAACACCTCCAACTTTCTTACAGAATCCTATCATGCTTTTGCAGAACCATTAGAGTTTGAGAACTCCTGGCCTAGATAAGAACGGAAGAGGTTCCCTATATTTTCCTATCTATACATTTAATTCTTTTCAAACCTCAGTTCAAGTATTATGTGTGGATTCAAAATTGACAATTCTTTTTAAAATATGCATAATCCACATGTATATTTATATCCGGCAATATCATTTTTGTTACTGCGCTTGGTTTGAGTGAGGTAAGTAGTTCACAGTGCAGATGTTGCAGGACATCCCTAAGCTTAAGTCGCTATTGTCAAATTGAACAGAAGTTGTTACCTCGTTAACAGTATTTTTGGTTAGATTCTATATACGGATTTGGCGTTTTGTTTGTCACTTTTGGCAGTCCTCCCATCCCCCACAAGCTGGCCCTGTGGTATCAGTAGTACTGCCAACATCATGCATGCTGGGCCTTTCAATTTCTGCTGTTTATTCACAATAGCAATAAATGCATGCAGATGCAATTCAAACAAAGAAGGGATTATTGATACAAATACATCAATATAACAATATATGGGGTGGGGGAAGCTTCCCAATATGAACGAACACACACACACATCTCCATCCATCATCTATCTATCCATCCATCCATGCATCCCTCTCCATGTATCTCCTCAGAGAACTTCTCTTTACCAGAATATGTGCTTTGGGCTATTCTAATTTATTCTCTTCTATATACATATATACCAAGCTTTTCAATGACCACTTATTTAATATACAATGATGTGCATTCCCAGCAGTACATCTTGACCATATGTACTTGTTGCCTACATCAAGTTGTGCAGGCATCTGTTTACAGGGAAGAAAAAGCAAACCAATCACTAAATTGACAATGCCAAACACCTGTCTCTGTTTTCTTACCCATGTGGTCTCTCCCTCCTCTGGTTTTGTTTCTAAATACCTTGATACTGGGCAAACTAATTAATAATGCCTCAGCTCCTTCATGATTACTTTAGCTTGGAGCTGCCAAAGTGGCTCTGAGCAACAAAAGTATTCCTTTGGGCCTTGTCATGACATCATTTTTTGCAATATAGCTGGTAATGGCAGAAAACGAAGGTGGTACTTATACAAAAGTATTACAGGCAGGCACTTCTGCATCGTGTTTAAAATGACAAAATGTCAGCTTCAATCATGAGCCAGGTTTTTATTTCTTTTTGTAACCTCTTTTTTTTTGGTTGCTTCCTGTTTTATATACATATGACACTAACAGAAAAATAAATTGAAAAGAGCACTGAGGCAGAGTGTATTTCACGCACTGATGCCAATGTTTCATATCTCATGAACCTCTGAAAAACAATTCATCGAACTAATTAGTTTACAGTGTTTAATCAGCTTGTTTTCCGTCTTTAATCTTCTTTATGTAATATTCTGAACAAAGCCATATTATCTTCTAACTTTTTTTCTCATACAGTTTAACAAATATAATCTTTTTTATTTCTTAAGATTACTTGAATTACTCCTACAACTCCCCTCTTTCCTTTCCAGGACAAAAGACAAATAAGGCAGCATTAATTCCACTGTATTTCAAATGGCCTTCCATACTCAAATAGATCGGGGTGTTTTTTTTTTTAATTAATCCATCTGAAATATTTTATTTATTTGTGCAATCTGCAACTCAGACATTAATTTCACAAATTATATGAAATAAATACTGTACTCACTTATGAATTGGTGGTTCCTGGGGTGAAATCCACAGCAACTGCACTGTTATCGCCTGGCACCACTAAATTCTTTTTACAAGGAGCTACAGGAATTTCAGATCAGATAAAGTTCTATTTGTAAATAAAGTGGTGATTATATTTTCTGTTGCTGCCTAGATTTTTTTCTGCTTTATTTAACACACAAACAAAGGAAAATTGTCTAAGTATACTATTTAGTAGGACAGCAGCTATGAATAAAATTCAACAGTTTGCATCAAAAGACTAACATCATAAATAATATTTCATTTCCATTCGAGGATTAATAAAGATGCAGAAGTTTTCTATGATTAGTAATAATCATAAGAGAAGTCTTCAGCATCTTTATTAATTCCAATATTTATTTTTTATCCTGATGACAATATACTGTGGATTGCACCAGTGGAACCACCAATTCAGCAGGGAATATACAATATTTTTTTTTTAATCCTTTAATCCAGGGATGTCAAACTCGATTTCATTGAGGGACGCATCAGGGTTGTGTTTGATCTCAGGGGGCCGGGGTGGGCATGGCCAGGGTGGGCATAACCAGCTTGACGTCATTCATGTTGGGGATGCCTGAGGTGGCCCATGTGCTCTGCAAACTCCTGAACTCCGTTTTCAGCTGTGATTGCCTCCTGCAGCCATCTGCCAGTGAGAGTTCTAGCCCACAGCCCTCCCGAGCTCCATTTTCACTGGCAGAGGCATCATAGGCCATTCCTTCGTTGTTTCCAGTGTGTTTCCACAGGCCAGATCTAAGCACCCTATGGGCCAAATCTGTCCCCTAGGCCTTGAGTTTGACACCCCTGCTTTAATCCCTTTATTCGGGGTGGAATGGAGCTGAGAATTTATTGGCTGGATGCCCTTCCTAATGCCTCCGAGTGAAATGCGAGTGTCTTCACCATTAGGCCACCATGCCACTCACCACACAAGGAATATTTCAGACAATTTGTGAAATTAATTTCTGAGTTATGGTGAGCCCAGTAGTTTCAAAATAATTATTCAGATCATATGTTTTAATGAAGAACAGAATTTAGCTTGAATATTGCTAAAAAGAGATTTTCATTTTAAACAATCATTAAAATATTAACAATGCAAAGAAAATGAACTATTACTATAGTTATGTAGTCACAAAAAATAAACGTTGATGGAGAGTGAGCATTAATTTCTAATTAGCTACACATGCCCACAGTTGATAAAAATATTCTTAGTGATATATGATTTGATAATGCCACTTCTGGTGCAGAAATAATTGATTTCTACTTTTATATTAGCCATTTACCATACATATCATTAAACAAAGTATATAAAGCAATAAATCCTGGTTGACTTTTTGCTTGCTTTACAACAGTTTACTACCCCATAGTGCACATATGCGCTAAAGTTCATTGTATCTTTAATTGTCAAATGGATTCATGGTAACTCTTAATTAGTGCAGAATAAGTAATACAGCTGTGACTTTGTGAACCCCAAATTCTTGAGAGATTTGTGACCTATTGTGCTCAAGAGGACTCTTCCACTCTCCCTCAAGGTTAATGACTTCACTATGTGCCAGCAGCTAATATATAGACAACGTAGCTAAAGATATACCTAAAGCCACATTGCTACTTGGGGCTTTAATAAATGAATAAAAAGTCTTGTCCTTAAATATACAAAAAGCTATATAACCAATCAATCTATGATAGTATTTATTCATTTTAATGAAAATTACAATTTAAATCCAAGAGAGTGAATCTAAAAATCTTATTAAAACTTAAGGAGCCAGCTAGCTTAGTATCAAATTAAATTTTTTCTACAGTTTGTGTATACAGAGTTTAGTATATACTTCTATCACTGAAATGATGACAATTCAAAGCTCAGTGAGAAAAAAGGAACCAAATGCTTTAAAAACTGAGTTGCAGAATTGCTAATTTTCTGTAACTGATCCCAGCAAAACGATACAGGTGGACAGATTGCTCTATTTTATTTTTAAAGGATTTTATTTCAGAATGGTAAATAAGCATAAAAGCAATAAGATACTGCATAAAATATTTTTTTTAATTTCCTTTTCAATAAATGAAAATTATTTGAATATTTCAGTAACTGATTTCTAAATCAAAAGAATGCTAAAACCTCAACACATTTCTAACTGGGACAGTATTGAAAATAATCTGTTTCTTGGAAAAGTTTTGTATCCCTAAGGAATACAAAGTGAAGAGCTTTGCAACTTTAAAAAATAGTCTAACTGATATATAGCTTTTGATCCTACATTTTTAGAATAGAAAAATTATAAAAAGTATTTTAGAACCAATGTTCTAAAAATATCCTTTTTGATACATCTAATAAATTTACAAACACATACTAAAATTTTAAAAAGAATACAGGTAGTCTTCAACTTACAGTTATTGGTTTAGTGACCAATGGTCATTCACAGTTACAATGGCCCTGAAAAAAACATCCTCATGGTCATATGATGAAAGTTCAGATGCTTGGCAACTGACATACATTTATGATGATTGCAGTGCCCTGGGACCATTTGTGAACTTCTGACTAGCAATGTCAATGGAGAAGCCAGATTCACTTAACGACCGTGTTGCTAACTTAACTATTGCAATGATTCACTTAACTGTGGCAAGAAAGGTCATAAAATGGTAGAAAACTCTTAACAATTGTCTTGTTTAACAACAGAAATTTTGGCCTCAATTGTGGTTGTAAGTTGAGGACTACCCGTTATATCATTACTTAGAATTCTGGAGCTAAACCTTCATCCATCTTATACTTCAATAAGAAAAAAAAAGTTTGGTTATGTATTAATCAGAATCTCAGTGCATCAAAATTGGACAACAAACTCTTGTTTAAATAATTATTTATTTCAAAACTAGTTATGACATTGTCATGTTTAAACCAATTCTGATTAAGATTAGGACTTCAACATAATATAAATGTAAACTGTAAAGCAAGTTTTCAATTTTCTCCCGGGTGACAGCCTGAAAATGTATGAATTCAATCCAAATGAAGGCCTTGTTATTACACCACAGTGCATGCTAACAATAGAAGAGACTTTAGATCAGGGTGTCAAACTTAAGGCACACGGGTTGGATCCAACCTATGATGTGGTCAGATCTGGCCCATGGGACTGTCGTGGAAAACGTAAGGGGCTGGCCTGTGTAACTTTGTCCAGTCTACCCACAGTGCTTCATCCCTATCTACCCAATGCGAAGAGATATTGGGCCAGCGTGGCTCTGGCCCGATTTACCCAATGCAAAGAGGAAACATGCCAGCAGTTTGGGGGGTGGCGACCAACTAGCCAGACCCATCCAGGCAGCCATTCTTGCCCAGCCCCCGAAGTCAACCACAATCCTGATGTGGCTCTCAATGACATTGAGTTTGAAACCTCTGCTTTAGATATTCAATCTCCACAAATCAGGAATTTATTATTAATGTTAAAAAAAAGGAACAGGAGATGGGTAGATCCTGTAAACCTTATGGAAGGGGACTAGTATAAACACAAGCTAAAACTCTTATTAAAACCCAGGTTCTCTTCCTCATCAGTCTAGCATCACTAACTCTAGCTATAAACATCTGAAATTTTCATATGACATACTTCACAATTGCAATTATAATCTTCCAGAAATAATGCTCCAAAATCTAAAAAGATAGAACTAGAACAAATGATATGAAGTGCAATAAAATTAATAATAATTAATAATTAAATAATTATATGCAAAAAGGGCCCCACTATAAAATCAACAATTTATGAGATAAAGTACCTCATTTATAAAATAATAGAGACAAAGAGTGTGTGTCTAGGGATTGATTTTCTATTCCTTCTTTCTGCAGAAACAAAAGAACAGAATATAGGTGGAGATAGAGAAATAACACATTGAGAAAAGAGATAAAAAGCAAAAGTAAGGGAAAGGAAAAAGGAAGCAGAGGGAGGGAGGGAGGGAGGGAAGAAGGAAGGAAGGAAGGAAGGAAGGAAGGAAGGAAGGAAGGAAGGAAGGAAGGAAGGAAGGAAGGAAGAAAGAAAGAAAGAAAGAAAGAAAGAAAGAAAGAAAGAAAGAAAGAAAGAAAGAAAGAAAGAAAGAAAGAAAGAAAGAAAGAAAGAAAGAAAGAAAGAAAGAAAGAAATCCCATACAAAAAAAATAATTCCTTCTAAGCAGAGGCTAAGATTCAATGACATCCAGGTTTTGCAACAGCCTGCTTACAGTCGCATCTTAAAATACAGAATAACAGAGTTAGAACGAACCTTGGAGGTCTTCTAATTCAATCCCTTGCTCAGGCAGGAAATCCCATATCATTTCAGACAATGGTTGTGCAATTTCTTATCGAAAACCTTCAGTGTTGGAGTACTCACAACTTCTGGAGGCAAGTAGTTTCACTAATTAATTGTTCTAATTGTCAGGAAATTCCCCCTTAGTTCAGGGTTGGATTTCTCCTTGATTAGTTGCCAACCATCATCCCAAAGGTTCTTTTTCAAGAGGCAACTGGACTTTCTGGTTTTCCTATGAAGACGTTTCACTTCTTATCCTGACTGGATAGTGAAGGGATATGACATCATCTATTTCCAATGTACAACACAGTCCTTTCAGCAGTTTCAAGAAGGCTGGATGCCTTTCTTCTTGTGCTAATATGGCTTCCAAAGCTGACAAAGGCTCCACATCCATTTGCACTACTCAGGTGACCCTGATGACACAGATAAACTTCCAGATGACCTTAACAACCTGCTAAAAGAGTGCAAATGACCAGCTGTCTGCAAAGACTATAAATCCTTCCCCACCAACCAGTCAGAGCTGAAGAAGTTTCTTGGATGAGAAATGAAACCCTTAAATTAAAAGGTAATATTCAGCATTTGCTGTGCAATTTTTTTCACTACGTTCATTTTTTAAAATTATTTTATATATTTTAAATTAAATGGCAGGGGTAACAGACATGCTTTATTTTGCTTGCTAATTCAGTCAAGCAATGTTTGACAGCCATTTCTTATAGTTTCAATTCAAACTACAGTCAAATTTTCCATTTATGCTATTTACTGGAAGATCATATCTTATAATGATTTAATGGCTTAAAATATATTCTATCTAACAAGATGCATTTTCTAAATTAATTCCGATATGCCTATTATTTTAATAATATGAAAAGTTTGCAAGGCTATTCCCAACACGAAATTCAAACATAGTATTATATTGTCCCTCGAGACCTGCATAAATATTGCAAAAGCCTAAAAAGGAGAAAAATGATTCCCCATCTCTGTTTGCAATTTAAGGTTCACAAATCTCAATAAACAATTTTATTTGGGGCAGAATCGAAAGGGCCCCTGCTTCATATACTAGCAGAAGCTGGTCTTATCTACAGTAGAGATATAAAATGATGCCATTCTTATGGATTGATTAATTATAACAACTTAAATAATCAACTGGTCTTCAAAAGAAAAAACAAGAAAGTCCAGTTGCCTCCTGAAAAAGCATCTTTGGTGCTTTTTGACCTGGATGCCTGAGAATCTCTACAGACTTTTAAATAATCAAACAAACTAAATATCCTCCATAGCAGCTATCTTACCCTTTGAATTTGAAGGACCTAATAGCAAAAATATCTAGCACTTTATTCATGACAGCCAAAACGTTATACAGTCCTTGATTTATAACCATTCCTTTAGTGATCATTCAATGTTACAACAGTTACCACAAAAAGTGACTTAGAAACTATTTTTCACACTTACGACCATTGTAGCACTCCCCTAATCATTTGGTCAAAATTCAGAGACTTGGCAACTGGCATATGATGGTTGCAGTATCTCAGAATCATGTGATCACTTTTGGCAACCTTCTGACAGAAAAATCAATGAGGAAGCCAGATTCATTTAACAACCATGTTATTAATGTAACAACTGCAGTGATTCACTTAACAACTGTGGCAAAAAAAGTCATAAAACGATGCAAAACTCACAGAACTGTCTTTCTTAGCAACGGAAATTTTAGACTCAACTGTAGTTATAAGTCAAGGACTACATGTACAGCACTTTCAGTGCAAAGCTCATCAGCTATTAAAACAAGTACTTACTAACATAAAATGCTTCTACACAAAAAATACGTGTCCACAGAAATGGAAGAGATAAAATATATATTATGACATTATAATGCAAAAAGCACAATATTAGTAAAGGTAATCCTCAACTTAAAACAGTTTGTTTAGTGACCATTCAAACTTACAAGGCACTGAAAATAGTGACTTATGACCAATTTTTATACTTATGACTATTGCAGCATCCCCATGGTCATGCGATTTACATTCAGATTTTTGATAACAGTTTCATATTTATGACTATGCCCCAGGGTCATGTGATCCTCTTTTGCAACCTTCCGACAATTTTTTTATTTATTTCTTTAGTCTGCATGTTCTTCTTTTTGATGCTTAGTGTATTTCAGAGATGTCCCAAAGGTGCTTTCTCAAGAAGCTTCTTGGATAGGAAGCAAAATGTCTTCAAAGAAAAATAAGAAAGTCCAGTTGCCTCTTGAAAAAGCACCTTTGGGACAACCATGACTTGTATGACTGAGAATTTCCATAGACATGTGTTTCAGAGAATTACTCTCAGCTTAACTACTGTAACATGCTACACATGAAATATCCTTGAGAATAATCCACCTTCAATTAGTCCAGAATGCAGTGGCACAAGCATTAAGGAGTATAGCTCAGTATGCCAATATAACATCTTTATTTTGTGAGTTGCACTGGTTGCCAATATATTATTATATACCTGCCAGAGTCACTTTCTGTGAAATGGACAGCCATATAAAAGTGTGGTCACTCTTCCCGAAGAGTAGTTTGGTTGCAAAGCCCAAAGCATCTTCTTTATTATATTTGACTAAGGTTTTGCTTATTGAAACAAGCACACATTCATCTCAGAAAATGAGAACTGAAGTTACCGGATTGTATCCTTCACTCAAAATGTATGTTTGCTTAGAGGATCGCTGAGAACTGAAGTTACCGGATTGTATCCTTCACTCAAAATGTATGTTTGCTTAGAGGATCGCTGAGATTATGCCTTACAATTCTGAGATTCCAATTAAGTTTTTATAAAAATAGAAATATAGTTTTGAAAGGGAACTGTTTAATTATGTTTAATCCTTAATGTTTATTGATCGATGATTTCCTTTTTAAATATCTGCTTGTAATATATCTTTTTTCTTGATATTCTGTATATCTTGCTTTCTCTTTTATAAAATTGTTTTCAAGGAAGATCTTAAAGTTCAGCTGTCCTAATAGAAGACTGTGGAACTGATATATATGACTATGTTAACATTATTTGTGGCACAAATCCTAATCCTTCTATTTGCTAAATGAATACAGAATAATGGCTAAATAGGAATGAAGCTTCTTAAAATACATCAAAATCTAACTGTAGTTTTATTTCTCCTTCAAAATTCCTTCTTTGCTATCTGAGTAAATCATGTTTATTGCAATGCTTTATTTCAACAGTAAGAGTCTGGATGCCCTTAGGTGGAAATATTACCAACTTAGCTGAATCAATTTTCTATCCAAAAACAAAGGGGAATTCTCAAAATAACAATAAAACAGAATATAGGAGGGAATTAAATAAACAAAATAATGTAAATATCTCATTTTTACCACTTTTTAAAAAACATTCGGAAAAGAATAGCCTCTCCAGTAAAATCACATTAATCAGCCACAAACAAAATGTAACTCAAAACATCAGTGTATAGTGTACAGATTTTTTTAATAAATTGAGATACTTCCACACTTGATCATTGTTATCTACTCTGCATGTTCTTCTTTTTGAGTGCATTTCAGAGATGTCCCAAAGCTGTTTTTTCAAGAAGCTTCTTGGATAGGAAGCAAAACGTCTTCAAAGAAAAATCAGAAAATCCAGTTGCCTCTTGAAAAAGGATAATTAATATGGATTACTGGTGTTGAGCGTCTGTTGAATCATCTTGTTACAAATATGTACTTTTGATTGTTTAGATTCTAGAAATAGCAGAAAATGGTAAGTTGTTATTTTTGCAGGCAGAGAAAATATTTGTCCTTCTGGCTATTATCAAAATATTAATGAAATACTAAAATCGTGTTGCTGTCCCTATCCTTTGGAACATTATTGGTGCCAGAGATCATAGTGGTCCCAACATTACTGGTTTTTCATAAGGACTTGGTTTTATCTTCAGGTCGGGAACCCAAATGTATGGTAGACCAAGTATAGTGCTATATTGATTATTTTTTATATACACCATATACACTCATGGGTAAGTCATCTATTGAATTTTTAACCAAAATCTATCACTCTTAGATAAGCATACTTTGATGATTTGATGTTTTCATTTTCACAATTGTCTCATCCACCTATCGTGCATGTTTCATGATACTTTGATTAACAATTTTAACATCAGCTTATTCACAGATCAGCTTATACACAAAGATAAGTATTTTTTTTAAAAAAAAAAAATTCAGTGAAAAACCTATGGGAATAAACCGAACGCAATATTTCAGAGTATTTTGGCCACCTAAAATTGTCGGTTAATCCACCATTAGTATATCATTTTATGTTTTTTTTTTCTGTTGCTTTCTATTTTTTTATACATGTTTTGGGGATTTATTTTTTTTATTGGTGTAAGCTACCCAGAGTCATATAATTGAGATGGACAGTTATATATGCTCAGCAACTAAATGTCTCGGCAAAAAAATCCATTTATTTGGCATACTATGTGAATTGGGAACGTTACAACCACTGTATGAATGCAAAATTTTTGGTTAGATTTTATATGGTTAACTGCAAACGTAGGTGGGCATATAAATGCAATGTTTCAATAGCAGTACTGTAATGTCCAAATAATTTCAAACAGGTTTCAAACTTATATATAGTATAAATATATATAATATTATGATTAATATACAAATACAACCTATAAATTAATAGTAACAGAATATTTCTAATGTTTAGGATAGGACAGGGATAGGCATAGGATAAAGGAGTGGAGTGGGATGGGATGGGATAGAATAGAATAGAAATAATCAATGTGAAAAACTAAAAGAAGCTAATACTTATTCCTAAAGTATATATTTCTTTTATACAGAAGTCTTCTGTTTTCCTGAAAAAATATGTTAATTAAAAAAAGGATGGGCTCCAGCAAACTTCACCATTTTTCTCCTTTCCTGTACAAAGGTAATGGTTTACACTTTTTACAGCAATTATTAACTGTTTTAGCTCTATTGTACCATCCAGAGCCATTTGTTTATGAGACAGGGAGCTATGTAAATTGGTTTAATAAATAAATAACACATTCAGAATTTTTTTCAACATCAACAGAAATATTTGGTGAATGAATCCTTTCTTTTGCCCTAGTGTGAAGTTTATATGCATACCATTGTCTATTAACACTGAAAGGTGACAGATTGCGAAGTAGGAAAAAGATTTCAATCCTCTTTCCATTCAAAACTTGCATTATCAACACGTAGCTCCTGGAGAATGACGTATCTTGCCAATTTACACTAAATAAACATATTTATTGTTTGAAACAAAAATATGTATGCCAAAGAAAAAACAAAATGCAAACAAAAATTTCCTCACAATGAGCTTTTTTAAAAAATTATGATTTTGTCCTGAAAATTATTTCATGCGATTCCTCCATTTATTTTCTCTTTCATTATAGGTGGTAGGGATTCCATCAATTGTAAAGACTACATGAAGATATTTTTTAAATTACATGCTAATTAAACTATTAATTTCTTGGCTCTGTTTTGACCTCTGGAAATCTTCTGCATAATTAGTTTTAATGAAAAAATATTTAATCAACTTTTCTTTATGGCTATCTGTAAGTAAAAACATTTTATTGTTATACAGCAGGAAAAATATCCACTGAACTTTAATAAACTCTAAAAAAAGATTGGATCATATTGTTGAAATTTTTGGAAGCTGAAAGCATCATTAACTTGGAAGGTATCAAATTTTTTTATTCTAAATTCAGAATTGTACCCATCAACATATGCTAATACTGCAAGAACTTTTAAAAAGGGTAGATAATATGGATGTTAATTCCATTTATTTCCATACCACTTAAGTAACAGATGGTTTATACTTTAAAAATTCATACATATAAGTATCCCCTTAATGATTACTGCATGAGCTAGGTAACATGTGTAGACCAAAGTTTTAAAACCAAGTCACATATCATTTGATTCAAGTAGGGAAAGGGACCCATTCAAAAATCAAATGCAACACCTTTCATTTATATTAATTAATACAGTTTATAAGCGTGGCTAATTATGGTTATTTAACTGCCAAACATAGAAATATTGAGGAGTAACATTTTCAAGTCAATTCTATTGTTATGAACAGGGGGCAATAGCAATTTGAATACCTTATTTTTCACACAGAAAAGTTTTCTTTTCCAGAACCTTACCAACTAGTAATATGGAAGTGGGGGACGGGGGGGGGGGGGGGGGAATGGAATTAATAGAGAGTGTATTACCATCAGCCTTTATCGTAAGTGAAAACAAGGCCAGAGAAGCTTTAGGCTCATAATGGCAGAGGACTGGAGATAAAAAGTCCTGCCACGATGTATGTTCTGTTTCATGCGTCTTCAGTATAATTGTATGGCTTCATACAATTACTTTTCCTTTACTGCATCTTTTAATATTATTGACAATTATTGTGTTAAAGATATAGAGATTCCTAACAGAAAGGAAGAGCAGGTGAAGCTAGGAGGAATCACATCCGATACCTGTACAATGAGCACAGCCCCCCCCCCTCCCAAGTCTGTGTGCTATTTCCACTTTTCTTCTCCCTATATACCAATGACTGCATCTCAAACGATCCATCTGATAAAAATACTGAAGTTTGCTGATGACACAACAGTGATTGGTCTCATTCGAGACAATGATGAATCTGCATACAGACAGGAGGTTATACAACTTGCCTCGTGGTATAACTGGAACAATCTGGAACTGAACACACTCAAAACCGTAGAAATGGTGGTAGACTTTAGAAGAAACCCTCCCATACTATCACCTCTTATAATACTAGACAACACACTATCAACAGTAGAGACCTTCAAATTTCTAGGTTCTACTATATCACATGACCTAAAATGGACACCTAACATCAGGGGTTAGTTAGGACTACAGAAAAAACAATTACTACCCACCTGCCTTTAATCGAGGACCTGTATACTGCACGAGTCAAAAAGAGGGCTGTGAAAATATTCACAGAGCCCTCACATCCCGGACATAAACTGTTTCAACTCCTTCCCTCAAAACGACGCTATAGAACACTGCATACCAGAACAACTAGACACAAGAACAGTTTTTTCCCGAAAGCCATCACTCTGCTAAACGAATAATTCCCTCAACATGTTCAACTATTACAAAGTCTGCACTACTATTACTGCTAATCTTCTCATTACTCCTTATCACCCATCCCATCCACTTGTGATTGTAGGACTGTAACTTTATCGCTTATATCCTTATAATTTATATTGACTGTTTCCTAGTATGATTTGATTGTTGATTGTACCCTATGACTATCATTATGTTATGATTCTTGATTCTTAACAAATGTATCTTTTCCTTATGTATACTGTGAGTATTTACACCAAGACAAATTCCTAGTGTGTCCAATCACACTTGGCCAATAAAGTATTCTATTCTATTCTATAGTTTGTTTTTTGGCAAACAAGAACTTTGGTTATTATATTGTAAGAAAGATCATAGTTATTAAATATAAAACATCAATTTATCAAGCTGTTGGTTTTTATTTGGAGAAACAAAGGAAGTTAATTATTACATATTCACTTTTATTTTAACTATATATTAACTATTATCATTATCTTGCAGAATTGTTTTAAGCTAGCATTTTATAGTTGCTTCTCAGTAAGGTAATATTAGAACATTAGATATGTATTTACCTTGCAGGCAATGATTAGTTTAACAGTTGGAAATTTTGCTCTGGAAATTTAAAATAATTCTGTTGCTTGGCATGTAAAAGATAATTGGGTATCTAGTATTTCTTATTATATTTTATATCTAATTCTATATTTTATAGCACAGTTCTATTTCTAACAAGTTTGAAGTCCATCCAATTATTTTCAATGGAAAATATTCCCAAGTAAGTCTAAGGACTATAGATTAATTGGAAATGATAAAGTATTATTATTTTCTAATTTCTACTTTTAACCTAGAGAAATATATTAAATTAAATCTTAAATCATGGAAATTTTATCTATTTGATTTTTTTAAAAAATAGTGTATAATTTTTGGATTGGATACGATGAGTCATTTTTTAAAATGTCATTATGCAAGCTATCAAAACTTGTACTGCATTCTTGAGCAATCCAAATTCTGAATTTTATTAGAAATTATTTTGTGGGATTTGGTTTCTTTTTGTTCAAAGCTCAGTTAAGTTCCTGACCATTCCCAATTTCCTAGTAGTTAAAGAGTTCACGAGACACATACAAGTTCTGCCTGACATAATTTTATATTGCATGCAAATTATACAGAGACATAAATGTTAATATAATCCATGATCAGTACTGCACCCAAAAAGTTTAAGCTTGTTTGTGCTTTGATTTGCTTCACTATCAATAATGTTAGAGATGACAAAAAGCACCTAAGTATAGGTTATGTATAGTATATATTTCAAAACAGAATAATTAAAAATTATGAGAAATATATGATATAAACAATACAATATTATTTCCAGTTTTTTGTTAAATCCTTTTTTTATCTACCTCTGAAAAAAAAGTTTATCTTAATTGAAAGGCAGAATGAAGGTCCATTAGATATACTGCAAAGATAAATGGTCTGATGAGAATAAAGTGAAAACTGGTTTCAATAAGATGATAAAAAACACACATACTGTACCCACACAATTGTATCAGGTACAGCAAGGGTCAATGGGTTTCAGAACTGAATTAAACAGGAATTGTGAGCATGGAAAAGGCAAGAGAACTTATTTTATTTGCTCTATTTGCACTTTTGCCTGATGGAAACAGAAGTAATGTTGATAGACAGTTTATAAAATGAAGTTTAAATAACAAACAGATGCAATATAAAAACTTTCCTTTTAAAAGTTAGTAGGTCTGGTAATTACATTACTTTACATTAAACTTTTCCAAACAGTAAATTAGCCTGGCTTAAAAATGGATTTCTTCTAAGTGCTTTGTTGTGTTTGCATATAATTCCAATAATTAGGGAATATTACACACCCCTTTCTATCACACAACAAACAAATAGCACAAGGATACAATCTGGAGAAGAAAAGATAATTTCAGACCCTATTGCCTTGTTTTGCCAGGTCATTAGAGGTCATCATGATTAACAAGACTTTGGTAATTTTGAAATTGCAGATAATACACATACCATTTCTAGAAATAGAAATTTCTAGAAAAAGGGCCTTGGTGGTGCAGGCTGTTAATCATCTAGCACTTAGTGCAAGCTGCCTGCAATTAGTGCAGGTTCGAATCCCACCAGGCTCAAGGTTGACTCAGCCTTCCATCCTCTCGGGGTAGGTAAATTGAGGACCCAAGATTGTTGGGGGCAATAAGCTGACTTTGTAAAAATGCCGCTTGGGGGGGCCAAAAAGCCCTACTAATAAGCAGGCATATACAATGGAATGAAGGCTATTGCTGAGCACTTAGCATGGTGCTCCATAGACTGTAAGCCGCCCTGAGTCTCCGGAGAAGGGCGGCATATAAATGTAATTAAAAAAAAATATATATAAGAGCTCCAAGTATTTCTAAACATACTCAAAAGGAACACTGAAGAACTGGGATAAATAATGCTCTATTAACTATATGATTCAAATATAACTAATAGCCTCCTGAACCAATTAATAACAATTAGAAAGCAAAGGGCTACTGTTTGTAAAAACAACAGCCAGTGTTTTTTTCCAATCCCATAGCCCAACATCTGGCTCTTTTTATACAATTCCTTAGGAAAATCATCTTCTACAATATAGCCCCAATTGTATCGAGTTTATTTTGCTACCTTCAATTTTTAAAAAGAGAGACCAGGTGCAAATATTTGAGTTTTAATAACCTATAATAATCCAAGCACTCAAATTAGGATTTCATAAAATGATAGTAAGAGAGCTAAAAAAAAAATCCCCAGAACCAGTTTCAGAAAGAATGGTTTAAAAAAACTGTTAATAACTTGTAAAGCATGTACTTTTCCAACGTGAAAGATCTGAATGCAGTGAAAGTAATACATCATATTTAAAATTTTAACTACAGTATATTGTTAATATCTGTTTTATTTTCTTCAAATGGACTGACAGATGTTTACCTTTCTGTGAATGATAATAAGACATAGTTATAAACACATATTTTATTCTGCGCATAGCAGCCACTCTTTCCAACTAATTCAAAACTACTAAGAACTGAGTGAAAACAGCCGTGTGTTTTCATCACAGAAAACATTACTTCCTTCAGTTTTTCAGGGCAAAATTCAATGAATACTGTTTGTGTACTTTATGCCCTACTGATCTTCTAAATTAAATGAGTGATCCATTATGTCCAATCATTCTGTATATGCAATTCTGTACATCCATACAGTCAACTTCTGGAACTATATTCTAAAAGAAGTATCACAATTGATTTCCCAACTTTTTGATCATTTGTCTTACCCAATCTAGCCAAAAAGAAGTGAGAAATACAGTACCAATCAAATACAAATCTACTTCCTGCTTATTATGATGTGAAAATGTACCAAGTTGGATATCATCGGCATGCTGATAGTATATCCTGAACTCATTAGTTCTCCTAGCAATTTATGTAGCAATTAAAAATAACGGGAAAAGAACCAAGGACTAGGCCAGCCCAGAATGAAGTCACCACTGGGTCACTAACTCCTCTCTTACTAATTGTGCATGTATAAAGAGCTAAACCATTGTAGAAAGGTACTCTCAACTTCCAGCTATTTCAGATTTCCCCAAAGGGCACCATGGATAATCATACTGAATGTTCTTTAGAGGTCAATCAGGATGAGAGGCAGGTTTCTCCTAGTTAAGTCTTACTGCAGGCCATGCACAAGAATGACTACAGGTCGTCCTCAACTTATGACCATGATTGAGCCCAAAGTTCATGTTGCTGAGACATATGTTAAGTGAGTTTAGACTCATTTTACAACTTTTTTGCCACAGCTGTTAAGTGAATCATTGCAGTTAATAATAATAATAATATTTATTTATATACCGCTCCTCTCCCGAAGGACTCAGAGTGGTGCACAGCCATAGAATTAAAACAATAAATATATAAAAGTTAAAACTAAATTAAACTAAAGGCCCTGGCTGAAAACAATTAAAACCACTCCCTAAAACCCTAAAATTTGATATAAAAATTAAAATACCCAAATCTAAAATCAGCCCAAGCCGGCCTGGTCAAAAAGCCAGGTTTTCAAGGCACGCCTGAAGGTCCCCAGATCCGTGGCTGTACGTACCGGAGACAACCCATTCCAGAGGGCAGACGCCCCCACAGAGAAGGCCCTATTCCTCGGGGTCACCAGCCGGCACATAGATGCCGACAGTTAGTAACACGGTTAGGTTATTAAGTAAATTTGGCTTCCCCACTGACTTTGTCAGAAACTTGCAAAAGCTTATCACATGACCCTGGGATTCAGCAACTGTCATAAATATGAACCAGTTCCCAAGGATCAGAATTTTTATCATGTGACCATGGGGATGCTGCAGCGGTTGTAAGTGTGGCAGATGGTAATATCACCTTTTTTCAGTGCCATTGTAACTTTGAATGGTCACTAAACGAAATATTGTAAGTTGAGGTCTACCTGTAGTATCATTTTTGGTCCAGGCTTAAACCTAGGTTAGAAAGATCTAGATAATCCACTTAATCCACTTAGCACAGATGCTCAGCATCACCATGTATAGCCAAAATCTGGGATTGTATCCATGTTTGGCCATATTTGTTCTTTGTCTTTTGCTTGTATTGTTTTAGGTGTTCATTGTAATGTTTTATCTCCAGAGAACTTCAGTAAACTATAAAACATCACTAGATTGATGTACAGAGAAACACCAATAAGGGACAAATCTTCTTCATCTCCTTACTTCTAAGATCAATCAGGCAACCAACTGGATAATGAGGAAAGAATGAATTTTTTAGCCAAGCTTGACTCTTGTAATTTCATGGACACATCAATTATTCACAGATGGAAGTTTAAGATTTATATAGAATACATGCATACTTAAGATATACAAAATACACCTTAGAAGCAGCTTTAAAATATTTTACTTTTGTTTTAAAAATAGAGGAGCAAAAAGCTTTACATCCCTTGAACTGGAAATGCTATTCTATTTGTATCAGGTCAGATAAAAATAACGCAATTTGTAGCAAAAATGTTTTCCAGTATTTCTAAATTCTTTATTTTGTTTTCCATACAAAATACTTGGGGATATTTTAAAAGGAGCTCTCAATTTATTTGTATTTCTGTACTAACAAGATTATAGCAGTAAAATTGAAGACCCAGTTAATCACTGAAGTTTTTCTAAGTTATTCACATGCTTCATAAATCACGTCAAAGTTATAGTAAGCATTTGCACTGTGACCTAATATTATACTTCTGCACACCATCCAGTTGATAATGTTTATATATAAAGCAATGCTAGCATGTCACTAAATGTCATAAATAAAGACTGAAGCAGGCATACAGAGTTTTAAACAATATTACAAGTAATAATCACCACTTGTGAAACATTAAATTACCAATTGCCAGCTGCATACACTTTAAAGAAAAACATACCAGTAGTTTTTATAAACAGAAACATTTTTATTTAACTGAGAAACAGCAATCTTTTTACCTTCTCATCATCAGTATTTTTTTTCTTTTGACCGATTTTTAAGTTCAATGGCAACTAGTTTTCCCTGGGGCAAATAGGATGTAAAGAAATAGCAAAGAGATCACAATACGGAAAATTAACTGGATTTAGTAATTTGAAATTTTATATATTTGCTGCAACAGAAATTCAATGCACAATAAAGGCAACTAAGTGACTTTGATTTACTGAAAGAAATATATACAAAACAAAATATTGGTGTCGTAAATCTGATCATTTTAATATCAAAGCAAATTTTTGAAATGACATTTCATAAAAAAGAATGAAGCACTTTCTCAAGAGCATGATTTATTTTGTGTATCGCTTTCATTTTATTGAATTTTTAATTTCAACTTTGCTTAAATCTGTTTAATTTGGAAGCATTGTAAATCTAATATGTTGTTGCTGTTATTATTATGGTTCATTACAAAGTTAGATGTTTAGACTGGGTTTGGCCTTTTTATCCACCTTTCCAATGACCTGGGATAAGGCAATGGTACTTGATGGCATAATTATTATTGGCATTATTATTTTATTATCAAAAACAATGTTTGTGTAAACTATATGGAGCTGTAAATCTTACCAGCAACAATTATTTCCAGTGGCTCTGGAAGCTAAACATACAATGATCATCTAGTTTGATTAAAAATGTAATAAAATGGAATAGAAATCTATCAGTCTCAGGCATATACTATTGACTTAAAGTTATGTTTTATATGGCGAGTCAGCAACCTTCTAAGCATTAAGGCTAGAGATTGTACAGTCTTACTAACATTTCCTCATCTACAGTATTTCACATTTGCTCATACTTATGCCACTGGGGGTTCTGTTGCACACTGAAGCAGTAAGTAAACCAATCACTAAAATAGCCAACTGAAGAGGCAGAAAGAGCTCACAAGAATAGGTAAAAGACAGCTGCTCTCTCCCTTTTTTTATATAAGCCAGGTAGATTTGGGGATGGGGGAGGGACTGTAGGAAGTATCAGTTCAGATAGCTGGCCTTTGAGTGTGAACCCTTACTTTCTGCACTAATTATGATTATGCTTTATCTCTGTATACACACAGGAAACTGTACAATTAACAGCTCTTAAGAAAATAAGAAACCATGAATCTTCCTAATTTAAAAATAAAAAAATAGATTTTTATATACTTGTATATTTGAAATAATTTATCTCTCTGACACACACACTCTGAGTATGTGTCAGAGAGAAATTATTTCAAGGAGTGTATGTCTGAGGGAGGGGGAGGGAGGGAGAGGGAGAGGGGGAGAGGGAGAGGGAAAAAGAGAAAGAAACATGTCAGGAAAAATATAAACATAGATAAATGGGGGAAATACATTATTTCCTTGTGGCACCTAAAATTGTAGAGCCAGTTGGAGTCTGTAATGAAGCCTGTTGGATGACCTGAACCTCGCAAGTATATCTTTGGCCACAACAACTTCCACCATATTTTAATTTTGTCTTTTTTGTACTTTTCTGAAAGCTAATAATTAATATCTAAGAAAATAGTAAATCTCTGTCATCTGGAAAATAAATGAAAGACATATTTTTTTCTTGCCACCCTATTTCTTCATCTTTACTCTTGGAGTGTAATTATTATTAGTAGAAATATATCTCTACTAACAAGTACTATGGAACATGCTATACAGAATTTTAAAAAACCTAGTCTATACAAGGTATATTTCAAATATATCTTTGAGAAATAAGATTGAGCTAAACCTGAAAATCATAAACCTACATTATAAGCCTTCTGGTGACATTTTTTTGAAAGAGAGCCATTTTTCTAATCTAAGTTTAAACACTGGACCATTTTACCTGTTAGTACATCAGAATGCAGATATATGTGTGTGTGTTAGGTTTTGAGCTGATAAATAATTAAATAAGGGAGACTAGGATAGATCTATTTCAAGCTAGTTAGCTCTCTTCAGCTAGCCATACCCTTACTGGGATTCGAACCAGGGAAGTATTACATGTGAGGCAGTTGTAATTGCCATTAGATCATTGGTTCTATCCTATTCAGCTATACATGACTTTTGTTTCACTTGGTTTACCTTATATGTACATAAAAGAATGTATTTATATTTTTATAAGATTTTTTTGATAGAGTAGTTTGGTAGAGTAGTTTGAGATAACTGTTAGATATGTAAATAAAATGTTTTAAGGTGAATTGAATTACAGATATTTATATACTAAGGACAAATATATTTTTGATTCCTATTTCATATGCTACAGTAGTACTTTTAATTGTTGCATTAAAATCCCTAATCTTTCTTCTAATGTGTGCTAAAGCATTTAATACAATTGCTAAATCAGTCTAGATTTGCAGTCTGAATAGTGAGGTCTCCCATCCCCTTTCCTCTCTTGTGAATTTTCACTGAGCTTTACAGTTAATAAGTGTAATGTTTTGTTTTGTTTAAAATACCTACATCCTGTATTTTCTTAGGCTAGCCTCCACTAAGAATTACATATATATCTCCTTACTACTATGCCAACAATATACGGTCACATGAGACAGGAAAAATGTAAGAGCAAAAAAAAAAAAGTGATCATGATCTAGCTTGGTGAAAAGTAGAAAGATAACAGCATAATGCTACAATAGAAAAATGAACTTCTTTAGTGCTTAAGGAAAATCTAATGAAACTAAGTTTCAGAGCTGAAATACTTTTCAACCATATTATATAGCAGTTTTTCATAAAAGACAAATTGCATAATATGCATGTTAACTAAATATATTTGTTTAATAACACAAAGTATATTACATTATAAAGATAAACACTATTGTAGTAGTAACAAAAGATACATACTTATGATCTATAATCAAATTTTATAATTATAAATTATTACTCATATAAATTAATCTGCATTCTTTTCTATTCTTTACCATTAATCTAGTGAAAAACAGGTATTATGCAAAATATTGTAGCAACTAATAACTCAATGAACTTTTTGTCTTGTCTCATTATACTACCTTCACAACTTTGTTTTGTTAACATTATTTTTATCTATGAAACCATTACTTTCTCTTCCATGCTGCATCGAAAGCCCAGGATGGATTGACTCCTTTCTTTGACGTCATTTAGCTAAGTCCATACTAAGATATAAAAGCCAGTCCCTGGAAGAGACCCCAGCTTTTGACTGCTACTTTCAGTCAGTAGCTGTGTCTCTGAAAGGATTCCGATAGATAGCAATAAACCACAATCTTCAGGACTTTTCCCTCACTTCAAGCACCTCCCAGGGATCTGGGCAGCTGCTCTTCCAGGAGAGCAGGGCTCCCTCTCCTGCAACGTTGCCAGAGCGCTGCGCAGGCAAGCTGTGCAGCGTCTTGAGACCTCCCCTATGCCTGGTTTGAGCGATCGTAAAAAAGATCAGCAAACAGATAACAGCACCAACCAGCTGGTCATGTGGCCAGTAGCTGTTGACTTCGCTCGGGGCTCCTTAAAGACTAAGGAGCAATTCTTCTATCTCGTAGCCCGGTTTCTCTAGTCAACAGCCATCTTGGATTGAAGCCTTCCACCACGAGGTGAGCGGCCAATTCGTAAGCCCAGGGGCCATTTTATACCCTAAAGGACTAATTCTAAGTTTCTAAACAGCTTCTTCCCAACGCAAGAGCTTTCCTTCTACCAATGGATCAGGATAAGGCAGAGTTTCCCCCCAGTGGATCAGTCTCTTAAGCCCAATAAGAAAAAAAGACGTACGCAGCGCACCCAATCAGGCCAGAGGAAGATGGCTGCTAAAATCAGAGCTAAGGATCTAGCCCCTAAGAAGGCAACTCAGGCTGAATTGAGGGCAGAGAAGTGCAGACATGCGGCCCTAAAGAGGCAGTTTAACAGAACAATTCAACAGATGAGAGGGCAACTGCAACAAGTTTCAGGTGATACCTGTGGGCCCCAGCCATGCCCTCCCAGAGGAGGAGAAGTTATATATGAGCCTTTTCATCCTCCATCCTGATCTCCTGGGGCCTCTGCAGAACAATCAGATCCTCAGGATCTCAGCAGATCTGGGCCCTATTTCCAACAGGCTTTTGGGCCCTATCCCCCCCTTTCTCCAGACCTTGAGCCTCTTCTCAATCCTCCTCAAGCCACCTTCACTCCCACAACAGTGGACCTTTGGTCTTTTGCCTCTACCTTTGAGGGATATCCAAGATGTTGTCTCATTGGCCATTAGGCAGGGATTGGCTGAAGGTTTCAAGCAAATTCTTCGAACTCTGGAAAGGGTTCAGACCCTTCTCCCTTTCAATCTATAAGTTCCTTGCCTCCTCACCCTGAATTTCATAGGCCCTAGGACCTCAGGGTCCATTCTTCTCTACCAGAATGGAAGGAGGCTGATGAGGAAGGAGGTGCTTCATCATCTGAACACAGTTACTCCTCTAGTTCAGAGTGTGAAGAGGGTGAGATTTATGACCAAAATCTTTCAGAGGAAGAAGATTCTCGCCCAGAGCAGACATCCTCTGCATTGGTCTTCAAACCTACTCTCTTCAGGCCATTACTCAGCAAGGCCTTGTCACCGCAGGAAGTGGCTCCTGAACCACAAGGAGATTCTTCTGGCCAAGGAGACTCGCTCTTCTCCAAACCTGTAATGCATGCAGATGTTTTGCCTTCTCCCACGTTGTTCCTAGACATGGTCAAGGAACAGTGCACTTCCCCTTCGGCAGGTCCTTGCCCATCTTCTCTGGATAAGTGTTTCTACAACATCAGTGCAGCCCTGGACAATGCCCTGGCAGTGCCTTCTGTTGACATTCCAGTTGTGGCCTCGTTCTCATCTTTTGGCACTCCCACTGAGCCAAAAGATGTCCTGAAACCGGATGATAAACAGACCCTCAAGCGCAATCACCAGACTGCTGCATGGGATGTTCAGGCTTCAACAGCAGCATCTTTTTTCACGAGGGCATCCATACGGTGCCTGCGCCAACTCCATAATAGATTGCCTGCTTCTGACCTTCGGTCTCACCAAGACCTTAACAAAATTATCGCAGCGGCAGAATTCATTGCGGATGCCATCCCCAATTCCGCCAAATTTGCATCTAGGGCCATGGCATCTTCAGTAAAAGCAAGAAGACTTTTATGGCTCCGAAATTGGCAGGCGGATTCACGCCGAAAATGGAAGTTGGCTTCAGTTCCCTTAACAGGCAATAAACTTTTTGGCGATGCTCTAGAACCTTATCTCATCGAAACCAGAGATAAACGTAAAATTCTCTCTTCCTCTGGGAAAAAAACCGACTATTGCCCAGCTTCTTATTGTCCTCCTGCTTTTCGAGTAAAGACCTCCTCCCGCTTCCCTTGCTCTCAGAGGCCGTACTCCCAACGCCAAGACCAACGTGCAGAAGCATCTGGCAGGCAACAACCTTCAGCTGGTAAATGGCCCTTTCAGGGGGGGAGGGAATAGTTCCTTCCATCGCTCTAAGTAATCCCTCGTTCTCCCCACCCATCGGAGGTCACCTAGCCTTCTTTGCTTCCAAATGGGAGGAGTCAACAATGGACGCCTCAGCATTATTAGGTCAGAGTTACAATTGGACTTCCTAACACCACTCCCAGAAAAATTTTTGATCTGTCCTGTCTCTCGGGACATTTCAAGGCGAGCCCTCATGAATTAGACCATTCAACACCTTCTTGACATCAGGGCTATTCAACCTGTTACCCCCTTTCAACGGGGACGTGGGTTTTACTCTTGCCTTTTCATCATTCCCAAAGCCTTGGGAGGGGGGGTGGCGAGCCATCCTTGATCAATTTGTAAAATACAGGCGATTTAAAATGCAGACTCTACATTCTATTTCAGAGAGCGTTCGGGAGGGCAACCCCCTCTCTTCCACTGATCTCACGGAGGCTTACCTCCACATCCCCATTTGGCCTCATCATCGCCAGTTTCTCCATTTCTGTTATCAGAATGCCCATTACCAGTATCGAGCACTTCCCTTTGGCCTCTCATCGGCTTCAAGGGTCTTCACAAAGGTTCTGGCAACATTGATGGCATCTCTGCGTTCTGTTCCAATGAGGATCCAATGCTACTTGGACGACATGTTGATTCTGTCCTCCTCCATCCATGTGTCCCATCGGGATCTGCAAATTACCCTGTCATATTTCCAGAGCCCCAGGTTTTCCATCAACACCAAAAAGAGACAGCTCTCTCCCACAATCAAATTGCAACACCTGGGAGCAGTCATCGATACCATGTCGTGCCAGGTTTTTCTGTCCCCAACTCATGGAAAGAGCCTTGCAGAGATTATCAGCCAAATCCAGCATCATCAAACTGTCCCCGTCGCTGCTGTCCAAACTTCTGGGGAAGATGGCCTCCTGTACTGGCATTGTCCCGTGGGCTTGGCTCCACTCCCGATCGCTCCAATAGTTCCTGCTTCCCTACCAATGAGCAGGAACCAGCCATTCATCCATCAAGGTCCTGTTGCCGCCAAAATCCGGCAATCATTCAATTGGTGGCGTTCCCCATCAATCTGGAAAGGACTCCTGTTCAGGTATTCAGACAAGCTAGTGGTAACCACCGATGCCAGCCTCCTGGGTTGGGGTTCCCATATGCAGGGCCAGATAGCTCAGGACATTTGGTCCAGGTCAGAGCAGAGCAGACCCTTCCTATAAATTGGCTAGAGTTCTAGTCCTTATGGACAACTTGGCTGCAAAAGCCCATGTCAACCGGCAAGGGGGGATGAGGTCCAAGGCCCTCATGAGAGAGGCTCAATGGTTGGGGTTATGGGCAGAGAAACACCTGTTGTCGATCTCAGCGGACCACATCTTCGCGGTTGACAACTCCCACACCGTCTGGCTCATCAGGAGCCTAGTTGACGAGGCAGAATGGTCCATTCCTCCATCTCTATTCAGGGACCTTTTCCTCAATTCGGAACACAGGAGGTGGATCTCTTCTCCACTCCTCAAAATGCCCAAGTCACCAGATTCTTCACCAGGTTTCCTTGCCAGGAAGCAGAGGGGACCAATGCTCTTCAGTGCAGATGGCCCAAGGGTCTCCTCTACGCCTTTTCCCCGCTTCCCATCATTCTGGCATTAATTCGGAAGATGTTGGAAGAGCAAGCGGAGCTTCTCCTCCTGGCACTCTATTGGCCAAGGAGGCCCTGGTTTGTGGACCTGGTCAACCTATCTGTGGCTTCTCCTTGGAGGATCCCAGCCCACCTAATCTCCCTTCACCAGGGGGCTCTGCTCCATCCAGAGCCCCAGTGGCTCAAGTGACTGTGTGGCATTTGAGCCACTGGGCTCAGTGTCTAGAGGAAGCTGATCTCCCAGAAAGGGTCATCCTCACTATCCTGGCGTCTTGCAAACCTTCCACAAGGCGCATCTATGATGCCACCTGGAAGGCTTTTTCCCGATGGTGCCTTAGGGAAGGTCTCTCTCCTGATTCAGCCCAGTTGACAGAAGTTCTTACATTCCTTCAGCATGGTCTGGAGAAAGGTTTGGCCCCCAACACCTTACGCAGGCAGGTTGCGGCCCTCTCCTCGGTTCTCTCATGGGGTTCGCTTCCTTCCTTATCCCATCACCCTTCAGTCAGGAGGTTTTTGACAGGGATTTCTAACCTGCATCCACCGGTGGTTCACAGATATCCTTCATGGGACCTTCATGTGGTCCTTATTGCCCTTACAAAGCCCTCCTTTGAACCCGTTAGGACAGTGTCTCTCCGTTTCCTGACTCTGAAGGTAGTGTTCCTTGTTTCCATCACTTCAGCCAGGCGGGTTTCCGAGCTCATTGCTCTTTCCATCAGACAGGACCTTTGTTCCTTTTACAATGATAGGGTTGTTCTCCGTTTGAACCCCTCATTTATTCCAAAGGTTAACACCTGATTTCACAGGTTCCAGGACATTGTGTTGCCTGACTTCTGTCCCCTCCCGCACCATGACTTAGAGTGGCAGTGGCACACGCTAGATGTAAGAAGAGCTCTTGGAATATACATTAAGTGCACTTCCTTCTTCAGGAAGTCGGAAGCCATCTTTGTTTCCTTTTTCCCTTCTCACTTGGGGCACAAGGCCTCTTCTCCTACTATTAGCAGGGGGGTCAGGACTTGCATTGAGCAGGTCTACAAAGCTGCG
This sequence comes from Bungarus multicinctus, assembly GCA_023653725.1. Taxonomy (NCBI): domain Eukaryota; kingdom Metazoa; phylum Chordata; class Lepidosauria; order Squamata; family Elapidae; genus Bungarus; species Bungarus multicinctus. The sequence continues at coordinate 227,401,683 of CM042834.1, read as the reverse complement.
GCCCTTCCGGTTCCCTGAGGTCTGATAGCACACTCTACCAGAAGCACGACCACTTCTGCTGCCTGAGCAACCCAAGCATCTTTGGAGAAGATTTGTCGTGCAGCGATGTGGATATCCCTGTCTCCTTTCATCAGACACTATTGTCTGGATGCCTTTGCCTTGGCGTCTGCAGTCTTCGGCAGACAGGTGCTTCAACGAGTGGTTCCAGTTGGTGTGATGAGCCGGACGAGGACCTGCCCATGGACAGGCAAGCTTTGGTATGTCTCATCCTGGGCTCTTGATGCAGCATGGAGGAGAATGGGCGTTGGCAGAAGTTACCATGAATGCCCTTTCTATCTATGCTGCAAGAGAGCCCAGCCCCTCCCTTGATTCGTCCGGAGAGGGTAAGACATATTTCTATGTTCATTTTGTGCTTTCAGAAACACCTTTCAGTCTGTCAAGTATCTTCGCCAAAGTTGGGCCTCTTCCGGGGGGCTGACTTTTATATCTTAGTACAGACTCAGCTAAATGACGTCATAGAAAGGAGTCAACCCATCCTGGGCTCTCTCGCAGCATAGATAGAAAGGGCGTTCATGGTAACTTCTACCAACGCCCATTTTATGGCCTTTTAATATAATTATTTCAAATGATATGGAAGAAAGTTGATTATGTCTTCTACATTAACGTTTTAATAAATCTGAGCAAAATAATTAAGGGTGAATTACTCTTACTTAGTATGTGAGTTTAAGTGTCTCATATTTTTGGGGTATCTGCCTATAAAACCATATAATTTTCTATATGCTTATTCAGAAACAAGCCTCACTGAATTTAGTGTAATAATAATGGAAGAAAGCACAAAATAATATGGAGAAGGAAGAGTGCTGAAGATTGAAACAGAATGCTAAAAGGACCATGTAATCTGGCACATATACCCTCCAACCCCCAGTATGAACATATCTATTCTTTCTACATAGTCTACTGTTATGTCAGAAAGGCAAATGATTCATAGAAAAAACAGTACAACATAATTTTTGAAGTAGCCTGGATTAGAAACAACATAGAGCAGAAATTTATTCTTTTGTCTGTTTCATTGATAAGCACACTGACCTCCACCAAAGTCAAGGGACCAAATGCATTATTTTCTTTGATTCCTTTCATCTATTCCTTTTATTTTGTACTGTGGACAGAGAAGAAAAACTCTCAAAGTTATTACATAAAATAGCAATGTATGATAGCTACCATATGGAAATAAATGAATCATACAGGTCAAACTGGAGCCGAAGAATAACATCTGGGAAAGTCATTCATCATTGGCCAATGCTCTGAAGACCAGATGAGCCCCTAGCTGTCAAACTAGGAAAAGGCATTCCTCCTTATCTCTTTCAATACAGTATCATCTTACCAGCTATTCAAACAACCAAGATATTTTTTCTCTAAGATGGGAAGTAACAGCCATCATGCAAGTAATTTCAGCTGAGAATTACAAGTTCTCCATTGTATGTGAGTTACAAGAGAATTACAAGTTCTCCACTGTATATGTGTTTCTATTACATATGAGCAAGCTTCACTTTGTAACTGGCAAATTGTTTATTTTCTTTTGAAGATATGATAACTTTTAACTGTATTTTAGACAATAGCCGTATATTTTATTAGTTACACTTTACTTAGAGATTAATGTCTCCAAAATTAATTATAAAACTATTAGAGGAAGCAACACACTCTAAAATGTCTGCATGTATATATTGCCAAGTTATCTTCATTTAAAGCATTTAAATAAGTTAAAACTGAAATACATATTACAAGGTCTATGCCACTATGTAAGGCTAAACTATAGCCTTGCAGTTTATAGCCTCTATAGAGAACCTTTTCCTTGTAGATCAGGAACAGATAAGCATTGCTGGAGGAACCTAAATCAGGATTATATGGCCATTACTTGTAATTTTTTGCTGTCTATTACTTGAATTTATGAATTTTAGAACACTCTTTTGACAAAAGTCATGAGCCACAACATCTGAGTATTGTCTCAAAACAACAATGTATTGTCATTATTATGATTTATATAAATCTGGGGTGTCCATTTTATCTTTAACTACTATTTAATACTTATTTATATTCTGTATACTGCCCAAAGACTAAGATTGACAATGATAACAAATTGAGTATGTTATTATTATTATGCATACAACAATGTGAAATCACAGCTGCCAGTTCTTTAGCTGGTATTGGTTTTCATATACATCAAGTTCTTTCTAAGAACCTAAGATATTGTATAATCTCTTAATATGTTTGAATACAAGCAATTCTGGCCTTCTGTAATTGACAGAATTTTTGTCAATCTGCAGGTTTTCTTAAGATTTGGTGGGAACTTCCACAATACTTTAATTTGCTTACTCTCAACTTTTTCAACTCTATGTTCCCACCAATTTTTCATTCCTGACACACAATAATTTTTATAGATGATTCAGTGAATCAATTGGGCAACTTGTCATGTCCTACACATATTTTTTTTCTTCTGCACCTTTGTACAATCTGCACTTTGAATTATTTGATTATTTCTCAATTCTGCCCTTGACTAGTTTGAATAGCTTATTCTTGAACAGCCCATATCAAGCTTTCATTTTTCTTCAATAATCAATGATTGTAGGATAACCCCAAATATCTGTTCCTCATTTCATTTAATTATTTCTTTGTCATTTATTCATAAAATTAATTTCAATGATTTATACAAAGTAGCTTGCAGTGCAAAATTTTGAAATAGATGATAGCTTGAATTGGCTGTCTATATTACAGATATATGCAGACATCTAGAAGCAGCTTCTGTAACAGAAGTTATGAGTCTTAAAAAAGACAGTGCAGAATTAACAATTTAAAAATATGTGAATTATTTGCATTCTCAAAAACTTCATTCAAAGAATTTGCAGATTCCCTACTGCTAAGATGCCTCTTTTCTTACGGATTACATTAATTCATCAGAACTAAGTTTACTAGTACTAGCTATATTATAGTTTTCAAATCTTAAACACTTTCCTGGGGTATCAATTACAATGGTCCATGACACTAACTACAAACCATACAGAAATTTCATCAATATATTAGAATTAAAATCTAGCCTGAGTTAAACAAATTTATATAATATAATTAGCAGACAGTTTGGTACGCTACCTTAACTGCACAAAATGTGAAACAGTTGTAAATCTTTTTAGTTTATTTCATTTTACTCTCAGCTTCAATACTGTCAAAGTTGCTGACAATTAAGTATACCATTACCAATTTTACTAGACTGACATTGGTAAACAACTGTAAAGGAAAGAACAGGATAGATGTGGAAAAGGAATACAGTATGAATGGTCTTTTTATGAAAGCAGCAACTGAGACCAAGAGACACAAGAGCTTAACATTATTCAAGATATATTCCATAATTGGGCATTAACCAAAACTATTTTTCAATTCCTTACCTTCTTTGAACTAATTTATTCAGTGAATCAAAAGACATTTTTTTTTATGCTATAGAACTAGTGGATGTAGTACTACTAGTCTCTCCACTTTCCATTCACGAATTTGCTTTGAGAAGCCTGTGTACAACTGATACAGCAACAGGGCATAATCTCTATTACAACTAAGATGGTGTCAGTGCAGAAATTCTTAGGTTTCAGAGTTTAAAGAAAAGCTTACTGGGACATTAGCAAACATCTCAGATGGAGCCGCTAATAATGAGACAGCTAAGGCACCAAGCCCATCTCCCAGGCTGTGGCAACAGAGAGCAGACAGAAGAATTTACAGTGTAACTATGCATGCAGAATGACTTCAATCTCCTTGTCATCTCATGGTTAGTACAAATTTCCCATCACTGGATATACTTAAGCAGAATCTGATGGTCTAAATGATCTTGCCCAACTTCAGATTCAATTTCATTTAAAATAAATAACATACAAAGAAAAATATTTTACACATTTTCGGCTTTTTACTTTTTTGTACCTGAATTCTTTGTAATGCTTAAATTTATTCCTTTATCACTATAAACAAAAATAAATTGGTAAATGCATCTGTGCATTTAAATTAATTAAAATAACCACAATAGAGACACTCTTTGATTTAATTTTTTTTGGTCTATAAATATGTTTATTCTTAAAGTGGATTAAGTTAATAGAGACCTACAGTTTCAAAAATTCCCTATTGTATGTTAATTAAATTTTAAAAGTCTGGAGCTCCTGTTATTTCATAGGAATATCTTTTATTTAATTTGCTTGCTAACAAATGCGTCAAACATTAAAAGTCATAGGTTTTCTTTTTTTCCAATTAATGAAATTGGTGGAGAAAGTGACAGAATAATACCAAACTAGGATTGCAGGAAGTAATATTTACATATCTGCGTTAAGTTTGAAGTATAGAAATCTATCTGCCTTCCTATGTCAAATTCCATACTGTTCACTCATCATTGAAAAATATATTATCTTCAGCAACATAATATAGCAGCCAGAATGTCAAAATATCTGTATCTATTTACAACAAGACAAATTCCAAATGTGTCCAATCACATTTGGCCAATAAAGTATTCTATTCTATTCTATCTATGAATACAGAAAGAACTGCTTAATCAGTTATAATTTACAAAAAAATTAAATTAAATGTATTAGATTAAGGGCGTCAAACTTGCATCATCACAGCAGCATCACATGACATATTGTGTCTTTTCCCCTTCACTAAACCAGGTGTGGGTATGGCCAACACGTGATGCATCCAGCCCATGGCTGCAAATTTGACAGCCCAGTATTACATAAATGTCCATTGAATCTAAAATTGTACACACCATACATTTTTATCTATTTTTTCTATAAAAATGTAATTAGCCACAATTCAATTGATGTACATTGGAAACATTTTAATATTAGGATAATGCAGTATTTTAGGCTCTGAGGGAAGTGGTACTGTTGAGCCCACAAGGACATGTGCATAGCACCTGTCAGCAACTCCTTCAAATAAATGCATTTTTCTTGGGATCATGCTCCACTTATGAAGAATAGCTGTGGATTCCCAGGAATAATGGCACAAGATATAATGGCTGACAAATATGTCATTTCTGAGCACTCTGAAGCAATGCACAGCCGTGTATATTTACTGATACGACTTATTTGTCCCATTAAATCTAGTATGAATTTCCCATGAATCTATACAACAGCTAATCTTAGATTAGCAGATTTAAATCTAAAAAAAGAAATGGAATAAATAAATGTATACACTCAACACTAATGGTCAATTGTTACTCCTGATTTTGTGCATAACGTACGTAAAATTTATCTACATACTACCTTTCATAATCATCCAAATACAATTCCATAATCCTGCCAAATAATTCTTTTAAAAGCCCAAGACCTGAATCACAGGAACTAAAATGCAGGAAAAATATCAAATAAGAATTAATTGACAGAAGGCATTTTGACTTGAATTTTCCTCTCCAAATCTTATCCCTACAACCATCTGTGAACTAAGACTATGACAAAAACAGATAAAACCAATTAAAGCCATAAGCAACAGTGAAGGGTAGATCTCACAGTGGTTTCTAAAAATGCAGCAATATAAATGTGTAACTGCTAATATTATCATAACTTAACTCAAATCTTGAACAATATTCAGTGATATTTAATTATATTTGGAGTCTGTTTACACTTATTGACAAACAATGGATAATAATACTGTTAGAGAGTTTTTAAGACAGCGATATTTATTCTAAATGAAATATTCATAGTATTAAGTCTACATTAGTAAATGTTGCTGAGTTCAGAGATCAGCAACTGAAATAAAATTTTTATAAGAGAATTTTCCCATATGATGAAATCCTTTCTGTCATATTTCATCTGCTACATATAGACAAAGAGAAAGTGAAACATTGCCTTGTCCTCCATGCTTTTAGTTGAGTTCTTCTCCTGAAATTTGGGATTTAGGTGATTTTTATTAATTTTATCTGCTGCTCTATATTTATGGAGGGGGGGATGCGATCAGTGATGGTATTCAGCCGGTTCGCACCGGTTCAAGCAAACCGGTATTAAGAATTTTGGCTTGGGTTGTTGAACCAGTAGTAACTTCTGGCTGGACATGACTCCAACCCAGTCGCCTGCTCGCTGCTCACTCACCCAATGCTCGCTCACCCTATCCATCCAATGCTCGCCCACCTAGTCATCCCTTAAGATATTTCTTTTCTTTTTTAATCTCTCAACAATCAGCTTTTCCTATGAACAGTTGTGCCAGGATTCCCCTTGCTTCTTACAGCTTCACCCAGGAGTCTTCCCTGAGGCCCAGGAAGGCAAAAATAGACGGAGGGGGTGCAGCCCCCCTCCATTTTTGCCTTCCTGGGCCCTAAAGAAGCTTCCTGGGAGCAAAAACACTCCCCCTAGGGACTCCTCTGAGGCCAGGAAGGTCCCAAAATGGAGCATGAAGGATAGCTGCTTGCTCCTCCTATGCTCCGTTTTTTTCTTCCTGAGCCCCAGGGGAATCTTCTGGGAGGAAAAATACCCCCAGAGGCTCCCCTGAGGCCAGGAAGGCCCCAAAATGGAGCATGGAGGGGTGCTGCATGACCTTCCTATGCTCCGTTTTTTCTTCCTGAGCCCTGGGGGAGTCTTCTGGGAGCAAAAATGCCCCCCAGAGGCCAGAAAGGCCCCAAAACAGGGCATGGAGGGGTGCTGCATGCCCCTCCTATGCTCTGTTTTTTTCCTTCCTAAGTCCCAGGGAAGGCTTATGGGAGCAAAAATGTCCCCCTGGAGGATCCCGTGGCCAGGAAGGCCCAAAAAATGGGTGGGAGTGGTACTGCAAAAAAAGCCACACCCACCCAATCACATGGCCACACCCACCTAGCTACATCCACAGATCTGGTAGTAAAAAAAATTTGAATCCCACCACTGGATGAGATGGTTCAGCAGTTGATGCTGAGTTTGTCAGCTGGAAAGGATTTGAGATCTGAGCACCAGGTAAAGGGGGAGCTTCTGTTACTTGCTGCAGTTCCAGAGATGGTATTCAACAGGTTTTGACCAGTTCTGGAGAACCAGTAGTGGAAATTTTGAGTAATTCATAAAATTGGCAAATGCTACACCCACAGAACCAGTAGTTAAAAAAAATTGAATCTCACCAGTGCCAGCTCCTGCCAAAGTAGCAGTTTGAAAGCATGCAAATGTGAGTAGATAAATAGGTAATAGTGTTCCATGCACTTTGGCACATAGTCATGCTGACCACATGATCACAGAACTATCTTGGACAATGTTGGTTCCTTCGGTTAAGAATCAGAGATGAGCACCACACAGAGTCAGACAAGGCTAGAAAGATGAAACTTTTACTAAAATCTTTACTTTTATGTCTATGGAGAGAGAAATATGTAGTGGATATCTCCATATACTGTATATGAAAACATGTGGACAAAGTAAATGCAGATTGTGAAAGTTGGACTCTAGCCACTTCTCAGTTTATTGGGTTTATTAGTTCATAAATGGCTAAACACATACTTTCAGGTTATATTTTATTGCACAAAAATCCAGATAATTATAAGCTGCATATAAAGCTAAAAGAATGGGACATTAAGATAATTTTTCAGTGCTCATACACAGAAACAAAAGTACAGAGATTGTCTATATTTCTGATATTTTTATAACCATGAAAGTAGTGGTTGCATTTTGCTCAGCAAGAAAGTCCCATGTACTGTGCTAATAATTTTATCTTCAGAAGTACATGATGATAAATTTCAATAAATATTATATGATTCTTATTAAGTCTTTATTAGTTCCACAACCAAAAGATGAGAAGAGAGACAAAGGAGTCTGTATGTACATGAAAGAAAAGAGAAGCATACATCAGATTTTCAGTTAGGTTACAGATAATCCTCTACATACAACTATTCATTTAGTGATTATTTGAAGTTACAATAGCACTGAAAAAAGTGAAAGTTTTTCACCCTTATGATCATTACAACATCCCCATGTAATTACTTTTTGAGAACTTCTGTCAAGCAAAGTCAAGGGAGAAGCCAGATTCACTTAACAACCATATTACTAACTTAACAACTGCAGTGATTCATTCAACAATTGTGGCAAGAAAAATTATAAAACGGGGCAAAATTAACTTAACAAATATCTTGCTTCACAACATAAATTTTGGACTCAATTATGGTTGTAAGTTGAGGACTGTCTGTATTCCCAGTATTATGGTATTTTAAATTTTTTAAATTTTAAATTTGTATTAGTTTTATATTTTAAATTGTATATTCGGCCCCTGATGAAATTGTTTTAAATTTGTTTTTAATTTATATATTGTTTTTGTTTTTAGTTGGCTGTGCACCGCCCCGAGTCCCTTTTTTGGGAGAGGGGGCGGTATAGAAATTTAATTAATAATAATAATAATAATTGTGTTCTTTTACAGAATCTTGGCTGTAATCCCAAACTCAGATTAACTTGTTCTAATATGCTTCATCAGTTATTTTCCCTTTTATCTTTCTGCTTGATTAGTAATGTTGGACTTTTGTCAAAGCCTAGCTTCTCATTACACACAAAACTGTTGTATTATGTTCCGAGTATCTAAAGTAAATATAAAACATATCCAAGATTGAAATGACAATGGGAAAGCAAGAAAAACAGCTAGATGTTAAAGCTGTTAGTAGCAGCAGTGAGATGCAATAATACACTTTTTTCCATCTCTTTCTAGTAATTTAATGAGAACTTGCTATTCAAAAGAAAGGAAGTTTTGGTGACAGAGGTTAAGAAATAGATTACTGAATGTGTGTGACTAAAGATGGTACTGATGGATCTGATCATAGTAAACAACACTTCTATTTCATTGTTTGTCCCACCCACTGCAGAGTCCAAAAGACTGTGGAAAGAAATAGTGTCTAGTCTATTGTCAAAAATCGGCATCAAAACTTGTGAGGTCAAAAGAGTAGTCACTAATGCAATACTGTAAGCATATCACAAGTTTTATATAATCAGGATGGTGTCTGGAAATAAATTATAGAAGCTATTTAATGTTATGTATTTTAAAAATAAATTAATAACATAGAGTGATAAAAAGGAAGACGTGAATATCTGAATATATTATTTCACAAAGTCAGTTATTAAGATTTTGAATAGTTCAGGATAAAATGCTGGTAGTGATGTCAGTTGTTGGAAACATTTTTTAACAGCATCACCCAGTTAGTATCATATAGCTTTTTAAATTCTGAACTCATTGGTTACTGGATTACATTTACACAGATCCGTAACTATTTCCTGTATACGCAGCAGAACAACATTTTAAGGCAGCTTATGATTATTCAAAAAAGATTTAATGGTCATACCGAAGTCCTCCATATGTTGATCATTATCAGTTTTGTTTTTATCATCAATCAGTATAAACAATGTTAAAATACTGTTGTGAGTCTAAAGCAAGAAAGCTAGATAGCTGATGGTTTTATTGCTATTGACCTAAAAAAAGAACTTAATTGTTCATTAAAATCAATAGAATGAATCAGAAAGCAATAAATTTCTACTGAGACCATCAAACAGAAATAATCTGCTTTTGTTGGTTCCAAGTTCAAACAGTTGGAATGGGAATAGGACTCTCATTTTAGCTTCAAGGTACTGTTATACTACCTAATGTCAGAAGAACACCTGGGACTTTAGTACTAGATAAACATGCTGACTTGCCTATATTAAAGTCCTGAACAGAACAGATTCATTCACATAGAGGTTTTTTTACAACAATATATAAGACCTGGGACAGGGATCAGGTGAGAATGAATTGAAATGGTTATCATGATCCTTTTACCACTTTAAAAATGCTAAATCACCAAGCTTTCTGCGTCTGATAATGTCTATCTGAAAATGCATGGGTGGCAGAACAGATATTTTCATGGAATAGTATCAATCCAGTTGCCCAACTATTTTGATTGCAAGAATTTTCCTGGCTCACTGTTTAATCTTGCTTAATGCCTGATTTTGCAACAGAAAATATTTTAGTAGCCTTAGTTACAACATGTGACACAAACTACTATTGGAGGGCTCAGAAACTTAAGCAAGTTCAGACTATTGATTAAGAATTGTCATAGGAAGTATGTAATTATGTTTTTAGAACAGTTTGTTTGGTTACTTTTCCTAGTATAATTAAATGAATTACAAACCCACTCCTACATGACAAAATTTAGAACATACTTGTATCTATTATGGGAACATACACGAGACAATATTTCTTGATATGTATTCAAGGTTTTGGAAGAGGGATCAGTACAGCTCTGTTTTCTTTCTGTCAGCAAGAAAACATGTTTATTTAAGTAGCACTTTTCAGAAAGAACTTGGATAATTAATTTGGGATTATTCTATATGAGAATTGTCCAGATACTTATATGGATATTATTTCTCAGATTCCTCCAGTTATTCACAACCATGGGAAGGAAGTTATATATATAACTAATATTCAGGAAACATATTTGGGAAATTTTTTTTTGGAAAACTTGTGGCTTATTTTCAAGTCACTTAATAATTTTAGAATTGTTAAAATTAAGTATTCATAACCTTTGAGTATCTCCAAGTAATGTGATGGACCATATCTTGATACTTTCATATTATTAAATTGTTCTAAATCCTACAATCTATTGTGGCAGAAAGACATAGAGATTAAACAATTGAGCATTCACAAATTAGGTATGAATGAAAAAGTCCTAACCATTTTTAGTGTAAAAATCACAATTATTGTATCATGAACATTAGATGGCATTAAGCCTTCACAAATTACTTACGTGATGTTAGTCTAATCTTAGCTGTCATTTCAACACACATAGATTAATCACAACTAGCAGCCTTTGCCCAGGTGAAACACAGGTCCAGGCAAGCCAAGGTGTCTCAGATCAGAACCTGACATTACAGAGAGATATGCTTGAAGAAATCTGTTTAAAACCTGTTTTTAATATGACTCATTGATGAATGTGCTTTCAGGCTCTAACTTTCATCAACATCAAATTAAGCCAAAACTTTAAAGCTTTAAAAACTATGTCCACATCTGTAAAAAGATGCTAAAACCAAAACAAAACATTTCACATGACTGACATTCCCCCAAACATGAAGCAACAGTACTTATTATGTCCTGCATTTTATATTTATAATTAATAATACAGATACTTTGATTTTAAAAACCTAGATATTCAGCTATTTTAGATACAAGGTAATATCTGATATAGAAATTTTGACTTTGTTAATTTTTCTCTTTCTTCCAAAATTAGGAATGGTAGATAGAAGAAAATTACATAAAAGCTTCTGACTATATAAAACAATAAAATATTGTTAGGACAGGGTACATATTAAATAAAAATATTAGAACTGGAGAAAAACAACTTTAATTTTTATATGCAATATGATTTAATAAAATTGGAGTGATACAATGCAACTTCTTCATCTTTTGTTGAAATTAACTTTTGCTATCTTCAACGAAATCTGTTCCGGTTTTGACTGGAGATATACACTACTAAGTAAATAAATGAAGCCACCAAGCCCATCGTGTTTAGTACCAATATATTTAATGAAATAGTCTACTTTGGAATGTTAATTCAAAATTTGAATAAGTCTTTTTTAAAAGGAGGAATACAGCACATGGGAAGAAATGTAAAAAAAAGTTCATTTAGCACTATTTATTTATTTATTTATTAAACTTATATACTGCCCTATTTCCCTAACAGGACTCAGGGCAGTGTATATCCACATTAAAATACGAAAAACAGTGCAAAATTAAAAGCTATTAAAAGACCAAATATAAAAGGCTGAGAACTAAAAAAAGGGCTAAAAACTAAAAACCAGATGAACCCTAATTAAAAATCCCCTAAAACCTTAGGCCAGACCGGCTTGATGAAATAAATAAGTTTTCAACGCGCGCCGGAAGGTCAAGAGATCAGGGATGGTCTTCATCTCCGGGGGTTATTCATTCCAGAAGGAGGGTGCCCCCAACGAGAAGGCACGCACCCTCGGGGTCACCAGCCGTCCAGCCGGTAGCACCCCGAGGAGGCCGACTCTATGGGAACATATTGGTCGACGGGAGGCCGATAATGGTAGGAGGCGGTCCCGCAAATATCCTGGTCCCAAGCCATGGAGCGCTTTAAAGATGGTAACTAAAACCTTGAAGCACACCTGGAGGGCCACCGGGAGCCAATGCAGCTCACGCAGGAGTGGCGTAACATGGGAGCCCCGTGGAGCTCCCAACACCACCCGCGCGGCCGCATTCTGCACCAGCTGGAGCCTCCGGGTGCTCTTCAAGGGAAGCCCCATGTAGAGAGCATTGGAATAGTCTAGGCGGGAGATTATGAGGGTGGAGGTGACTGTGCAAAGCGCACCCCGATCCAGAAAGGGTCACAACTGGTAGATCCTACGGACCTGACCAAAAGCCCCCATGGCAATGGCTGCCACATGGTCCTCCAATGACAGCCGTACATCCAGGAGGACACCCAGATTGCGAGCCCTCTCTGTGGGGGCAAGAATTCCCCCCCCACAGCCGCGATGGAACTAGCTGGCTGTATCGGGGTGCTGGGAAGCATAGCCACTCAGTCTTAGATGGGTTGAGTTGAAGCCTGTTCCACCCCATCCAACACTGCAGGGACTCAGGCAACGAGCCATCACCTCGACGGCTTCATCGGGGTGGCCTGGGGTAGAAATGTACAGCTGAGTATCATCAGCATACTGATGGAATTCTACCCCGAAGCCATGGATGATCTCACCCAGCGGCTTCATATAAATGTTGATCAGAGGCGAATGCACCGACCCCTGAGGAACCCCGCAAACCAGGAGCCTCGGGGCTGATTTCTGCCCCCTTGCCAACACAAATTGCGAGCGGCCGGAGAGGAAGGAGGAGAACCACTGCAAAACAGTGCCCCCCTCCCCCAACCCCTCCAGCCGTCGCAATAGGATACTGTGGTCGACAGTATCAAAAGTCGCCGAGAGATCTAATAGGACCAGGACAGAGGAATGACCTCTGTCACAGGCCCTCCAGAGATCATCCACCAATGCGACCAAAGCCGTCTCCGTGCTGTGTCCAGGCCTGAAGCCCGATTGGCGTGGATCTAAATAGGTGCGGGGGGAGCTGTCGTGCCACCACACTCTCAACAACCTTCGCCACAAAGCGAAGGTTGGAGACCGGACAATAATTAGATAACAGAGTTGGGTCCAGGGACTGGACTGAAAAAAACTGTTGTATAATAAAAACTGAATTATTCATGAAGTATTAAATATTTTTATAGTATTAAAAATGATTCATAACAATAAAATTCACAATGGAGTTCACTTCCAAACAAACATGACAAAGACTATAAATATCTTGCAGAAGTTATACCATGAAAAATGATAATGCGGCAGATGTTGAATACTATTTACTAATAAAATCAGCAACTATCAAGACTATTCAGGCTTACAGCAATGTTATTGTTTTTAATGTTCTCTTTGCAAATTATGCTAGACCAGATTAATTGTTGTAAAACTTTTGTATCAGATTACAACATTTCTCACAGAATATTATAATAGCACACAATGCTCTAGTAAAAAAGAAATATTTAAAAACATGTACTCTGTGTGTGTGTGTGTGTGTGTGAATTGATGAAAGTATAAAAAAGAGTTATTGGGAGAAATTATAAAGAACAAAGCAATTTAAAATATTAGCTTAAATTATTGCCAATACATTTTTTTTCAATTATATTTGCATATTAAGCCAGGAAAACTTTTGAAAATTGTTAATTAAAATTATAGTTAAATTAGTATACATTTGTTTATATATTAATTAGGATAATATAGTCTATTTGCCTTTAGAAATATGCATATACAGCAACATATTTAAATGTTCTCTTAACGGTTTTTCTCTACTTTGATTCAGATTGTATTTTCTTATGTTGTATTGTTTAATTCAGGCATAGCACTGCGAACACATGGGAAAAACAGTTACAGCTATCACCTATACATAGTTTATACACAAGAGCTTATATATCCTAATTAAGCCATGGTTAACTATTTTATTGAATAAACTTATTTCATGCATATTGTTAAACCATAATCCGTGGTTTATACTTCATATCATGCAAAGCTAATCCCTCCTCCAATACACTGTAGTGCTGTTGAACGCTGCCACCTAGTTTTATATATTGTTAGGTACCCAGAGTTACTGGAGAGAGATGGGAGGCCTTATAATTTCTATTCACAAACAAATATAAAATATGGAAGCAATTTCGGTTTTAATCTTTTTTCTCTTTGTTTAAAATTTAAAAACTTTCAAGATTCACATACCAGTTGGGAAGAGTGAGGAAAGGTGTCTAAACTTCTTGAAAGTATGTTTTCAATCACATTCATTTGAAATCGGGACCTTCTAATTATAACAGGAGTGGTTCATTAATTTTTTCCTAATTGATAACAATCTCAATACTGTTTAGTTTCTGTAACGTTGAAGCAGATATTTATACAAATGTGTTTTCAGAAACTAAAATACATTTACAGGTAATAGTTACAACTCAATGGCAGGCTGTGTCTTAGTCAAATTTTTGACTTTACAGGAAACAGGAAAATACAGTGGGGCAAAAAAGTTTAGTCAGCCACCAATTGTGCAAGTTCTCCCACTTAAAAAGATGAAAGAGGCCTGTAATTATCATCATAGGTATACCTCACCCATGAGAGACAAAATGTGAAAACAAATCCAGACAATCACATTATCTGATTTGGATAGAATTTATTTGCAAATTATGGTGAAAAAGTATTTGGTCACCTACAAACAAGCAAGATTGCTGGCTCTCACAGACCTGTAACTTCTTCTTTAAGAGGCTCCTCTGTCCTCCACTCATTACCTGTATTAATGGCACCTGTTTGAACTTGTTATCAGTATAAAAGACACCTGTCCACAACCTCAAACAATCACATTACAAACTCCACTATGGTGAAAGAGCTGTTGAAGGACACCAGAAACAAAATTGTAGACCTGCACTAGGCTGGGAAGACTGAATCTGCAATAGGCAAGCAGCTTGGTGTGAAGAAATCAACTATGGGAGCAATAATTAGAAAATGGAAAACATACAAGACCACTGATAATCTCCCTCGATCTGGGGCTCCACACAAGATCTCACCCCGAGGGGTCAAAATGATCACAAGAACGGTGAGCAAAAATCCTAGAACTACACGGGGGGACCTAGTGAATGACCTGCAGAGAGCTGGGACCAATGTAACAAAGGCTACCATCAGTAACACACTACGCTGCCAGGGACTCAGATCCTGCAGTGGCCGACATGTCCCCCTGCTTAAGCCAGTATATGTCCGGGCCCGTCTGAAGTTTGCTAGAGAGCATTTGGATGATCCAGAAGAGGATTGGGAGAATGTCATATGGTCAGATGAAACCAAAGTAGAACTGTTTGGTAGAAACACAACTCGTCATGTTTGGAGGAGAGAGAATGCTGAGTTGCAACCAAAGAACACCATACCTACTGTGAAGCATGGGGGTGGCAATATCATGCTTTGGGGCTGTTTCTCTACAAAGGGAACAGGACGACTGATCCGTGTACAGGAAAGAATGAATGGGGCCATGTATCATGAGATTTTGAGTGCAAACCTCCTTCCATCAGCAAGGGCATTGAAGATGAAACGTGGCTGGGTCTTTCAGCATGACAATGATCCCAAACACACCACCTGGGCAACGAAGGAGTGGCTTCGTAAGAAGCATTTTAAGGTCCTGGAGTGGCCTAGCCAGTCTCCAGATCTCAACCCCATAGAAAACCTTTGGAGGGAGTTGAAAGTCCGTGTTCCCAGCGATAGCCCCAAAACATCACTGCTCTAGAGGAGATCTGCATGGAAAAATGGATCAACATACCAGCAACAGTGTGTGACAACCTTGTGAATACTTATAGAAAAAGGGCGTTGGTACTTACCTGATACGCCCGTTCTCGGTGAGCTGCGACAAGCATCCGTAGGCTGGAAAGTGCTTAGTCTCCTTCACGATAGGCTGAGCTTGATTAATAGGACGCTGGCTCCTCCCCTGCCTGCTTGCCAGCGTCCCCAGTTTTTTGACGAAGACGAGGAGGTGAACCCTCCCACAGGATGTCAGGTTACTTTAAATGATAATTCAACCACAACTATATCGTTGGTCAGAGCAGGAACAAACAGACGGACATTGGAAGGGGACGGATACTCGTCGCAGCTCACTGAGAACGGGCGTATTAGGTAAGTACCAACACCCTTTCTCCATTGAGCTGCTCTGAGCATCCGTAGGTTGGGACATACCAAAGCTTGGCTGTCCTACGGGACGGAGTCCGTCTGATTTGGAACTCCCTCTCTGTCAGAATGGACTTGTTGCAACACCCTCCTCCCAAAGGAGGCCTCAGCGGAGGCAAATGTATCGATTTTGTAATGCCAAATAAAGGGCGAGGGAGAAGCCCATGTAGCTGCCCTACAAATTTCAGTAATAGGAGCCTGTGTGGCCCATGCTGCCGAAGTTTCCGCACTCCTAGTGGAATGTGCAGTGATATCTTTTGGCACCTGTAATAAGCTGGATTCATACGCCTTGGCGATCGTGGCTCTCAACCATCTGCCAATAGTTGATGGTGAGACCTTTTGGCCCTGAGTGGAGGGTTGAAAGGATACGAACAAGGCCTCTGTCTTCCGGAAGGAAGCCGTTCTGTGAATGTAGATGCAGATGGCCCTGCGGACGTCCAGGCGGTGCCATTGATGTTCCCAGCCCCGAGAAGGGTTGGGACAGAAATTCGGGAGAATTAGCTCCTGCGCTCTATGAAAGGTCGAGTTTACTTTAGGAGTGAACGTTGGATCGGGTCGAAGTATCACTCTGTCCACATGGAAAATACAGAGGTCCTTGCGGACCGACAATGCTGCTATTTCTAAGATACGTCGGGCTGATGTGACTGCTACTAAAAATACCACCTTGTAGGTGAGATGACAGAGACTCGTCATTCTGAGGGGTTCAAATGGGCTGCCAGTGAGGGCGGAGAGTACCTTATTGAGATCCCAGGTGGGATAGCGGTGGATCGTGGGAGGCAGAGATTTATTGCTCCCTTCAGGAAACTCTTTATCCTTGGGTGATGAGAGATAGAGGAAAAACCGGCCCACTTTACTACTGAAGCAATGGCCGCCACTTGTCTCTTCAAGGTGTTTGCGGACAGCCCCCTATCTAGGCCGTCCTGCAGAAATTCCAAAACCTGTGCTGGGGATGCCGAGCACAGATCTATCCTGAGTTTGGTGCACCATTTGTGGAAAATGGTCCATGTAGCATTGTATATGCGATTCGTGGACGGACGTCTGGCCGCTTGAATGGTGGCAATCACTCAGTCAGAAAAATCTTCTTGCGTTAGATGACGCCGCTCAACCTCCAGGCAGTTAGTTGTAACCATTGAGATTCGGGGTGCTGGACCGGTCCCTGTGTAAGGTGAACCTTCTGAGGTGGGATTCTCCAAGGATCGGCTACGGACAGTTTCTTGAGGTCTGTGAACCACGTTCTCCTGGGCCCGTGCGGAGCTAGCAAGATCAACTCTGATCTCTCCTCTAACAGCTTGCCTGTTCACCTTTGGGTATCAGAGGAATCGGTGGAAATGCGTAAAGAAGGCCCTGGGGCCATCGGCAACGGAGTGCGTCGAAGTTCTGAGCCCCCTGAGTTGGATACCTCGAAATGAACCTGGCGAGCTGTGTATTTTGGGGAGAGGCAAACAGATCCACCAGCGGGAGACCGAACCTGCAAACTATCTCCTGGAAGAGATCTGGATGCAGGCGCCACTCCGACTGGTCGACCGTGGCCCTGCTCAGCCAGTCGGCTGTCATGTTTGCCATCCCGGAAATGTGTTCCGCTACGATGGAGCTCAAATTCCTTTCCGCCCAACGGAACAACCTCTCGGATTCTTGCATGAGCAGTCTGGAACGTGTGCCCCCTTGCCTGTTGATGTGGGCCTTGGTTGTGACATTGTCCATGAGAATGAGAATATGAGCCATGTGCACGTGGGGGAGGAGGCTGCAAAGCGCCAAATGAACCGCTCTGAGCTCCAACCAGTTGATGTTGTGTAGTTGGTCGGATACTGACCAGAGTCCTTGGGTCGATACGTTCTGGAAGTAGGCGCCCCAGCTGGACAGAGTCTGTGGGGGTCTTTCAGAAGGACGCCTGTGTTGATAATTGGAACAGTCCACCAATAAAGAGAGAGAGACGAACACTTATCGGGACCAGCACCTTGAGCCTGGAATTGCTTCGCCCTGATCTTTGGTAAGGAAGTAAAAACCATTGTAGCGATCTGGTATGGAACCAAGCCCAAGGAATGATAGAGATGGAGGAGATCATTTTTCCTAATAGTTTGGACAAATCAGCAAGGGGAACTCGTTTCTGAGTTCTGACATTGTGGGCTAAGGAGCGGATGCTTTCCAGGAGAGAGGAAAACTCGTCCCTGAACTGTGTCAATTATAGCTCCCAAGTGGGGTAATCGTGTAGAAGGAACCAAATGGCTCTTCGCCCAATTGATTGAAAAACCTTGCCACTGGAGAACCCGGAGAGTTAGTTGCAAATCCAATTCAGCCTGATCAACGGAAGAGGATAAGAGTAAAATATCATCCAAATAACAATGTAGCCGGACGGAGAGACTTCGTAAGTGAGCGGCCACAACAGCCAAGACCTTTGTAAAAGTCCTCGGGGCGGATGATAAGCCAAATGGTAAGGCTATGTACTCAAAATGCCTGTTATTGTAACAAAACCTGAGAAATTTGAAATGAGAAGGCCGAATTGGAATGTGTAGGTATGCTTCTGTCAAGTCTATGGAGGATAAAAAATCTCCTTCCCTTACTCCAAGAAGAATGGACTGTAACGTATTCATTTTAAATTTGCGATAAACCAAGGAACGGTTCAAGCGCTTTAGGTCTAATATGGCCCTCCATCCCCCCGAACTCTTGGGAACGACAAAAAGAAGGGAATAAACCCTGGCCTTGCTGATCTGGAGGAACAGGTTGGATGGCTTTGATTTCAAGAAGATGAGTAATCACCGTCTCCATAAGGATCCTTTTAATGGGATCTCTGGAGATAGGGCATCTCATAAAAAATTTGGGGGGGTAGAGGAGAATTCCAATATCACGGCCAAATCTAACCGTATCACGGACCCAGGTATCCGAAGTAATGGAGTCCCAGCTGTCTGCAAACCCTCTCAATCAGCCGCCAATGGGAAGGGATTGACCACAGCTATCTTGGATGCCTGAACCCTTTTCCTCCAGGCTCCCTGTAGGATCTCCTCCCCTGTACTCCGCAGTGGGATCTATCCCCGAAGTCGGGCCCCTCTGGCTGTCGGATCTCTCTGAAGTCCGAAGCCCTTTGAAACCTATTGGTGTACAATCCCCTGTAGACGGGACGAAAGGAACTCCTCCGAAAGGGCTGAAAGGGTCTTGGGTCAGGGCAGCGGAGAAGGGAGGGGAGAATCTTCTTCTTATTCCTTGTTTCGATTAACAAGGGATCAAAAGCAGCGCCAAACAGTTTATTTCCAGAAATTGGGGTAGAAGCTAGCTTCCACTTATTTTTGGAATCCGCCTGCCAATTCTTGAGCCATAGCAACCAACAGGCCGCCGTTTGCAAGGCCATGGCGCGAGCCGAGAATTTTACCGAGTTGAAGGTGGCATCAGCGGAGAACTCTGCGGCCGCCATCAACTTGGCAATGTCCTGATGGGCTCTGAGATTGGAGCTGGGAATAATGTCCTTCAGGTGGCGAAGCCATCTGAGGGAAGTTCTGGTGAAAAAGGAAGCAGTGGTAGCCGCCCTTAACGCCCAGGCATCAGAGAGATGCGCCCTCCTGAGTGCGAGTTCAATTTTTTTGTCCTCAGCTCTGAGGGCATCCTCTGATTCCCTGGGAACAGAGAAAGGGGAAGCCAAGGAAATGATAGGGTCATCCATCGCTGGAGTGGTGAGATGGTCGGAAAATTCTGGGTCTAGATTAAAATTTTTTTTGTCAAAATTAGTAGGCGGGAGATGAGTTGAGGCAGAGGACCATTGTTTTTGGAGTAAGTCGGAAAACATTTTGGGGACAGGGATAACCTCAACCGCAGTGGAAGGTTGAGAGAAGATGAAGTCGTCAACCTGCTCTTGAGGTTCCTGGAGCTGGGTAGGAGGACGCTTGTCAAGGCGGGCTGTGGTTCTTGCCTTGTAAAGCAGGGATTTAAAGAGTTGGGGTGGAAGAGGCCCGTGAAGACTGGCTGGTCGGGGCGGATCTCTTCATCATCTGACATACCCGGGTGGGGGGGTGGGGGTGGATATCGGTGGAGTTGGTTGGGTTGAGTTCGACCCTGTTACTTTAGAGGATGTGGACAGGATACTGGGGGGGCTTAATGCCACCACCTGTTTGTTGGACCCGTGTCCCTCCTGGCTGGTTTTGGCCACTCGGGAGGTGACACGAGGCTGGTTCCAGGGTATTATAAACGCTTCCTTGAGAGAGGGGCTGCTACCTGCTGCCTTGAAAGAGGCGGTGGTGCGGCCCCTCCTCAAGAAACCGTCCCTGGACCCAGCACTGTTATCAAATTATCGTCCTGTCTCCAACCTTCGTTTTGTTGCGAAGGTTGTTGAGAGTGTGGTGGCACGTCAGCTCCCGCAGTGCCTGGATGAAGCGAGTTATCTTGACCCCCTCCAATCGGGTTTCAGGCCCGGGCACAGCACGGAGACGGCTTTGGTCGCGTTGGTTGATGATCTCTGGAGGGCTCGGGACAGGGGTTGTTCCTCTGTCCTGGTCCTATTAGATCTCTCAGCGGCTTTTGATACTGTCGACCACAGTATCCTATTGCGGCGGTTGGAGGGGTTAGGAGTGGGGGGCACCATGTTACGGTGGTTCACCTCCTTCCTCTCCGACCGTTCGCAATGTGTGTTGACAGGGGGGCAGAGGTCGGCCCCGAGGCCCCTACTATGTGGGGTTCCTCAGGGGTCGGTGCTCTCGCCCCTGCTGTTCAACATTTATGTGAAGCCGCTGGGTGAGATCATCCGTGGCTTCGGGGTGGAGTTCCATCAGTATGCTGATGATACTCAGCTGTACATCTCCACCCCGGGCCACCCCAACGAAGCTGTCGAAGTGATGTCCCGGTGCCTGGAGGCCGTGCGGAGTTGGATGGGTCGTAACAGGCTCCGGCTCAACCCGACTAAAACCGAGTGGCTGTGGTTTCCTGCGCCCAGATACAGCCAGCTGGTTCCTTCGCTGGCCGTGGGGGGAGAGGTTTTGACCCCCGTGGAAAGGGCGCGCAATCTGGGTGTCCTCCTGGATGTGCGGCTGTCTTTAGAAGAGCATATTGCAGCCGTCGCCAGGGGGGCTTTTTATCAGATACGTCTGATTTACCAGTTGCGGCCCTTTCTGGATCTGGGCGCACTTCGCACAGTCACGTCCGCCCTCGTCATTTCCCGCCTGGATTATTGCAATGCTCTCTACATGGGGCTCCCCTTGAAGAGTCTCTGGAGGTTACAGCTGGTCCAGAATGCAGCCGCGCGAGTGCTTGTGGGTGCCCCTCGGAGCTCCCACGTTACTCCGCTGCTTCGCAGGCTGCACTGGCTCCCTGTGGCCTACCGGATTCGATTCAAGGTGGTACTGATGGTATTTAAAGCGCTCCATGGCTCGGGACCTGGGTACTTACAGGACCGCCTGCTGCCATCGTCAACCTCCCGCCGCCCAGTACGCTCCCACAGGGTTGCCCTGCTTGGGGCACCGCCACCTGGCCGTTGTCGGCTGACGGCCCCGAGAGTTCGGGCTTTCTCTGTGGGGGCTCCCTCCCTATGGAATGATCTTCCCCCGGAGATACGGTCTATGACGGATATCCTGACCTTCCGGCGCGCGGTGAAAACTTTATTTTTTAATCAGGCCGGCCTAGCCCAGTAACTGTGTTTTAGGTTTTTAATTAAATTTTAACTGGGGTTTTTAGTTTTTAACTTTTAAATTGAATCTGAATTAGACAGCCGGATTAAATTATTTAATTTATTTTTAACTGTATTTATTGTATATCTTGTATGTTTTAGTAGGCTGTACACCGCCCCGAGTCCCTTTTTTGGGAGAGGGGGCGGTATAGAAGTTTAAACAAATAAATAAAATAAATAAATAAAATACCCACTTCTGGGTTCTCAGCGTCCAGTGGACGGTTACTGCCTTGCACAGAAATTGAGTCCAGAGGGTCCACACTGAGGTCGTCACAACCCTCAGCAAGAGGAGGAACCTGAGATACTAAGGAAGGCCCCGTTGGAGAAAGAACCTGCGGGTAGTGATATTCCGACCTATCTAAGGAGCGGAGTGATTGGTTGTCACCGTTGGCCAGCGTTACCTGTCTGGTCTTGTCGGATTGATGAAGGCCGGCTACAATGCCCCTACTAATCGCCAGTTCCATCCAGGACCTCAGCGCTTGAGGTACCTCTTCTGGGAGAACCTCTTGTTGTCTCAAGCCAGCTGCTGTGGGCGTGAAAGTAGCTTCTGGGACACTCCTGGGCTGGTTAGAGGTACCGGGTCTGGTGAAGCTAGATGGGCGAGATGGTAAAGACAAGTCTAGCGATGCCTGAGTATCCCGGGTCTAAGCCCGAGGGGATGAATTGCGTGGTAGAGAGGCTTCCTCTCTTTCTCTAATGTGTCTGGCAATCAGGCACAGTGAGGTCCCTGCAGCCACATGGTGATAGGTGACCTGAATAATAACCTCTCCCCTGTATTATTGTTTTTATTTTAATTTTTTTTAAAAAAAATTTTTTTTAAATATGTATTTTTTTTTAAATAAATTTATGAAAACTATATACAGCCAAACTGGAAAAACAACTCCACTTGTCAAGGGTTGTGTTGAACTTGGGAATCCCACAGGCCTGAGCTGTGGCAATCCACTTTACAAGAGGCAACCTGAAAAAGGGTGCCTGAGCACAATGCAAAGAGAGCAATTCCTTCCCTCAGCCGGAGCGAGAGAAGAAGGCTGCAGACAACTTTGAATTAAGGTCTGCAGGATCAAGTGGAGAAGCCTCTCGTGACAGTCAGGGAGGCCAATAGCAGGGGAAACACGCACCAACAATGGCGGACTGTCCCCAACGTTGTTTGGCGCAGAGCCAATTGGCGCCAAATTTAACGGCTGCAGAAAGCGCGCTTCTGCGATCCCTAATGGGGGGGGGAATGGCTTCAACGCTCCCACCCCTAGTCTCTGGAGAGGAATCAAAAGAAATCACTGTCCAGTTCTGTGAAATGGCTAGTCAAAGGGAGCATTAACAGTCAGGAAAAAAAGCGGCTGTAAGGAATGCGAGCAGTTAAGCCTCGGAGAGCTGCTTTATCAGCGCAATCTTTTAAAAGGCGTCAGAAACACCGCACGATCGCTCCGGCTGCAATCTGAAGATCGCAGCTGGCTAGGCTCAGGATGTTAATTTATGGCCAATTTGGGAGAAAAACCCCCTCTAACAAGTGTCAAATTCACCTGGGTTGAATCAAGGAAGCTGCCAACCATCACGAGGCTGAGCAAAAAACTGGGGACGCTGGCAAGCAGACAGGGGAGGAGCCAGCGTCCTATTAATCAAGCTCAGCCTATCATGAAGGAGACTAAGCACTTCCCAACCTACGGATGCTCGGAGCAGCTCAATGGAGAATGTTTGACCTCTGTCATTGCCAAAAAAGGATATATAACAAAGTATTGAGATGAACTTTTGATATTGACCAAATACTTATTTTCCACCATAATTTGCAAATAAATTCTTTCCAAATCAGACAATGTGATTGTCTGGATTTGTTTTCACATTTTGTCTCTCATAGGTGAGGTATATCTATGATGACAATTACAGGCCTCTCTCATCTTTTTAAGTGGGAGAACTTGCACAATTGGTGGCTGACTAAATACTTTTTTGCCCCACTGTAAAAGCTAGACAATGCCTACCGTTGCCAGTGCATCAAATCAACATCTTTCACAAGATAGCAAGTTTTGGCATGCAGAATAGTGTATGTTTATCTTATAAACTTGGCTATAAACCAACATGATTAATCTTCAATGCATAAACTTCATAACTACAGAATTCCAAATGGATAATATAAACTGGATGTTAATTCTTTGCTTGTCCATTAGATAAAATAGAAAACAAAACCCTATCTGCACACATTTGAATAATTTAGCCCTACCATAGGAGTTATGACACACCAACTTCAGTATTCACCCCTTTAAAAGCAGATATTTAAGTTAGCTAGCATAATATATAGGGAAATCCTTATGTCTACCAGTTTGAGAATAAAAAATAAGAAAATCTTATCACTTATATACAGTATGTTTTTTTATTTTTTTTTAAAAGGCAAAAAGGTATTTCAATTATTTTGAAATAGAAAACTCCATCCTTCCACAAAGATATTTAATTATTTTTTTTCTTTCTAAAATGAACTAGAGTAGGCTTTTCCCATTTCTAAATATAAGTCCTTTCACCAAATAGCCACAACAATTTCTTTAAGAACATATAAGTTTGTTAAGCTTTAAGGGATTAGTAAGTTGATTTTATTGGATCATTAACATCAGTTCTATTTTCTGCAGTATTCACTGTTTAGCAGACATATGACTTCAGAAATGGTACACAGGTATGAACACTTGCATATGCCCAATGATGAATAAATAACCACAAATTATTGCATGCAAAATTGAAAACAGAACTTAGTTTTCTAATATGTCAAATTTTCATCTACTCAGCCAAGTACCTCTTCAAAGCAATTATGTAAAATCCTTTCATTTGGTTTTGCTGCCTAATGCAACCATAGATTTAATAACACTTTCCATGCCATGAAGAGTATTTAAAACTGCTATTAGCACTTACTTCTATTCCCCTTCTTTCTATTCATTACCTTTTCTTCATATTATGGACAGGTAGCTGAGGAGAAAAGGATAAAGTATAAAAGCACACCCTCCCGTATTGGGTCCAAGTTCTAGCATGAATAAATCATTTGGATTTCTCAGAATGATCTATCATGGCTAAACAATCCAACCAAAGTAGCAATAACAGCCCCAAAACACATGTTTCAAGATCTTTCAAAATTAAGTACATGTCATGAAGAGATGTAAGTAGGTTTAGACAGGGGTGGGATCCGACTGGTGTAACTACCGGTTCGGTGATTTACGATGCTGCATGCACTTGTAAAACGTCGTCAGCTTGCTGCCTGGACAGCTGAGCAGAGCTGCATGAGTGTGCAGCATCTGAAAAAGCACTTTTTTCCTGCTTTTTCAATTGCAGTTGTGCCACGCAAAGCAGCTGATGTTGAAAAAGCAGGAAATAAAGGTCAGGTAAGAGCCCAGGTGGGCGTTTGGGTCAAAACAGCAGCAGACACTGAACTGGTTCTGTGTCTGCTGTTCTTCAGAGCTACCAGTTCTACAGAGCCAGAGAGAACCGGTAGAATCCCATCCCTGGGTTTAGATCTCTCTTATCACACAATTAACCTATCAGTGTCACTTTATGCTTCATTCCTTCTCTTGACTAGTTTTTGTGTTCTTACAATAATACTATAAACTTGATTTGCATTAAAATAATTTTTAAGACTATGCGTTATTGTTCCAACTTTAGTAATGAAATAATAAATATAATTTGTTTTTATTAAATGAATCCCATAGCCATAATCATCAGTATTTTTTTTTATGCGAATAAGGTTGTACTGACAAGCATAACATCCCACTTTCATCAACTATCTCATCAAAATAACCCTAAGCTTATTTAAACTTAAAATATTTGTATTTAACAATGCAACACAGATAAAATACATTGTAAGCAGTTTTTATCTTCAACTTGTACTATCATTAATTAATACATTTTAAAATTTAAAGTCATATTTTGGGATTCCTCTGAATGTAACTATTGAGAAAGAAGTGCTTCAAATCCAATAGAGGTCTTGACAGCTGTATTGTTTATATTAAATAGATGTGCACAATTATTTTTGAAATCTTCCATACAAATGCAGCTATTTAAACTATGCAGAAACTATTTAAAATACATTTAATATATATTATCACAACAAACCAGAATGCCAAATGGAAAATTTAACACTTTATCATGTTTTCTTGTTATGAGGAACAGTATCACAGTGACTACATACTTCAAAACCAACTTTGTTGAACACTTTCCATACCTTACATAAGTTGCATTCTCAAAAAACAAGTTTGCTTGTATAATTTTTTTACAATTTCTGTACAGTTGCTAAAAAAACAAAAAAGAGAAATTAAATTTTGCCTTGTTTACCAGGTCAGTATTAAGAAAATAAGCAGTGACTAATTAGAGCTTTAGCATTAATAAACTCAGTCACAGAGTAAAAGCACTATTTTAGTTTATCCATTCTCACAAAAAAATGCAAAAATGATGATATCCTACAAATTCCATGATATCCTACAAATTATTAAACAGAATCATGAAGAATTTTATGAGTTAGCAAGCACTGACTTCCTAGGATGCATGCTGACTCACAGCTAGCTACAATTCTTGACTATCATTCTCTCAGAACACATTCTTTTAGTATCTGAAAATCTAACCTTTTTTATCAGCCACTTGAATGAAAGAATGTGTGCAACCACTGAAGTAAGTTTATTCTTTATTCTTGTACTCATCCACTTTAAGCCAGTTTTCCTCCAAATTATTAGTAATGAATTGAGAGTTCTGTTACATCCCTTTATTAGACGAATCCGTTAAAAACAAGAAATGGTCAGGAGACGTAAGTAAGTATAAAAACTGCTGCTGAAAAGTGTTAGTTCTTTGAAATTTAGCCTTAAAATTAGCCTGCTGCTTTAGAAGGGTTGTTTGTCTGGAGAATTTAATCCCTTTTGTAATGCCTAAACAGAACTTCTCTCTCCCCCATTCAGCTACTTCTTTTTCTTTATTTGTACAGCCTAATAGTACTAGTAGCAGCAGCAGCAGCAGTAAGATTGATGGCTTGATCTTAGGAATTTGACTTCTGACAGTTTGAAGATGTGCACCATTGTAAATATGCACAACCTTGTACATGTGTCCATATGCATTTGAGATGATACAGTAATCTGGATTTGAAAACCTGCAATGGAAGAGCAAGAGTTTCTTCAACACATTTGCCAACAGATGCTATAAAACATTTGGTTATTCTTGATATGTGGACAATCTTCAAATCTGCATATTCGTAATTTGCTTGTTTGTATATATGTGTGTATGTGTGTGTATATTGCTAAAATGATTGTGTCTGTGACCTTTAACAGGGTGACACTGTGCACCACTGTGCAACAATTTCTGCACCAAAGGCTAACTTACACCATATGTCCAAAATTCAGAATTCATGGCTCCCATGGAATTGAAATTTGGCAAACTTTATAAAACATTTTATGCCATTAAAATTATCATTCAATATTATAAATGGTGATACCTCGGTATTCATCAATTGGTTCCAGAAGGTGCAATGAATACCAAAAATTATAATAACAAACAGATTTTTCCCAAAAGAATCCCTATTATTCCCATAAGAAATAATGTAGTGAGTTACAAGGTAGCCCACAACAAATTCTAAGTACCCAACAAATAATGAATAGTGGGAGGAAATTTTCACTCTTAAATGTGTTTAGTAGCAAATTTAATGAGTTTCAAAGCAGTTGAGTACCAAGGTACCATTGTAATACAAAATGTCACAAACATTTCCTGTAGTCGGCTCCTTATGTTTGATTGTACTAACTATACAGTTCAACATGAGCTATTTTCAAGGCAAATACCTCTCTGAATATTGGTGAATTTTAAAGAACTTTATCAAGGAGGACAGCACTTTAGAAACTCTGCCGTTGTTGAAGGAGCTGAAAATTCTGGTAAAGAAATTACTCTGAAATGATGACCCAAGAGATCATGGGTTGTCTAGTGTAGTGGTTCTCAACCTTTTTGAAAGAATCGCCCCCTGGAGCCATTGAGAAAGTTATCATCACCCCACTCCACCAACATAACCTCTAAATCACAACACAGGGAAATTCAATTGCAAGAAAATGAAATGTCCCCAAAAAACAGTAACATTTAATGATTTAATTACAAGTGAATTTTAAGATGCAAAAAGAAATATAAAAAGGCATAAGAACGAAACGCAATGCAGGAATTAAGAATTTCAAGATGAAAACTCTGAAACCAAGTTAAGATTCAAGGAAAATATATATTCATGCACACTGTAAAAAGGGTTAAAAAGACACAAAGAAAATTTTTACAAAAGGAAAGCAACAAAAATCAGAGCGACAAATTTAATGGGTAGAGTGATAGAGGCTGCTGCGCAAGGCGTATGAAGATGAGCAATGCTTATTCACATATGTACGGTGTTCTGTACTGAAGCTAGCTGGAGGAACATTTTAAAACACAGTTCAATCCACTAATAGCGAGCAATCTGATGTTTTTGTATGACAGATATACAGCGGTTCACTGTATGAAAAAAGTCTCAAAAGTGTCCCCAAAACTTCTCACTCCATCACCTCCATATCGCCCTCCCTTCCATTCCTTCACCCCTGCGTCATCCCTTTTCGTTCCATCGCCCCCCCTGAAAAATGAAATCATCCCCTGGGGGGCAATATCGCCCAGGTTAAGAACCACTGGTCTAGTGTATATAAGTGTGTGGGGCATAAAAACAAGCAAATTATGAATTGCTGAGGGCACAAGCAATATGACACATTTGCTTATTTACTGAGATCTGTATGATTGGTTTCAGCTACACATTGCACATATTTTTCTCTACAGATAATCATCAACTTATGACCATTCATTTAATTCAAAGTTATGATAGTGCTGAAAAAGCTAGTCCTCACATTTATGACTATCACAATGTCTCTGCAATCCCATAATCAAAATTCTAGGTACTGTATGTATATTAACTGCAATGTCTAAGAGTCACATGATCACATTTTTGACTTCTCAGACAAGCAAAGTCTTTTTAATTGTTTTTTAAATATTGCACTTGTACAATATTTTTAAATATTGTACTTGTACTAATAACAATAACAATAACAAAAACAACAACAACAACAATAACAACAACAACAATAATAATAATAATAATAATAATAATAAGTCAATTAAGGAAGCCAGGTTTGCTTACAACTGCATGTTCCATTTAATTAATGGTGATTCACTAATGACAATGTCAAAGAAGATTGCAAGATCAGGTACAAATCACGTAACAAACAGCACACTTAGCAATGGAAGATTTGGGGCATAAGTCAAAACTACCTGCATGTGTCTCATCTATATCTTTTTGAGTGGATGAGTAAAATTTAGGTTGTCTTCCTTTCCAGATTTCTGTCCTTGAGTAATAGCTGTTTCATTTCATATTTGTGGCCAAAAAGCATTTCTGTTAAAGTTTTATTATCTCTAAATTTAGATACTGCCAGACAAGCCTTTTTGATCGTCTACTTTTGCCATTTCTATGGAAAACAGCATCACTTAGATGAAAGCTATGCCTTCCACACTCTTTCTGAATCCAACTCTTCTTTTTTACATAACTGCTTGTGTCAAGTTTCATTTATCAGTTAGGATTAAGACATACTTGGATCTGTCAGACATTTCCAGGTGCTGGTTGAGTAGAAAGTTGCCATTTCTCTTGCTTTGTGCTAACTTGCTACTTAAGTGCTAAACAGCTGGTGAGCTACATTGATGATAACAGTTGTATAGTGTGTTCTTCAATAACACAACACATACATACATAGGCATGATTCACAGATAAATATTGTTCTCCAATCCAAATCATCCATAAAATTTGATCTTATAATTAGAGTCTGCTTTTCATTTCCTACTTGTATATTCTTACCTGAGCGTTTATAATTTCATTGAGACCAAGAAGGGATGGTTTGTTAAGAAGAGCTATATTCTCCATAATAATTCAACATTTGTCCATGGGATATTCTCCAGAACAGAAGAACTCCTATGAATCAAAATCTATTAATTCAAAATTCAGTACATCTCTAAGGTACCAAACAAGAAAAACCTAACATATTAATTTTAGAATAGTTTGGGCCATGTGATGCTTATAGATGATGTCAGGTAACTGACATTTTTATTTATTTATTTTCTCCACTTGTTAAGAAGAGCATACATTGCTACAGTTTTAACTGCTATGGATATTTCTTTTGCCTTAAACAATCCATAATACTCCAAAATATATTTATACATTTACAGAAATCATTGCAAATCTTTGTAGGAAGATCTATTTTGTGCTAAACAAATATCCTACCGCACAGCTCCCAGGTACCATATAGCATTACAAATGTAATTTCAAAAAGACTTTAAAATATATATTGTACATATTTTATAGCTAGTGATGAATTAGGAGAGAATATGCAATTACTGTACTTTCCATAAAATATAACTAGTGCTCGATATGCCAGATGTCCTGAAAGCAAAACATTCATAAATGTTAGCATTGTTCCTTATATTTTGAAAATATATTAAAATTATTATTTTTGAAAGAGGTGTATTGATTCATATTTTCTTAACATATAAAGAGACACACACTTCAGAACTTTTTCTACAGATTGAATTTGGGCTATAAAGGTATACTCAGAAAGAATGTAACAGCATAACCATACATAAATTATTGCATCTAATTCTTATTCTGCCCCAAGGCCATCTTGCTTCATGCTCACACTTCTAGTAATTTTTTCCAATTCTAAGTTTGTTAGGATTATAAAAGACACACAACACAATGAAAATATGCAAAGTTGAGCACTGCATTAAGCTGAGTTTGTAATACAATAACACACATTGTGTTTTAAGTGGTGTTCACAAATAAGGAAAATAAAAAAGATTTTTTTATTCTGAAAACCTTTTTTTGTTTGTTTTTGGCAGTACCAATATATGGATTTTTATTGAAATCACACAAATTAGGAACCTTGCAGTTTTCCTCCTTAGCTATTTACTTTTCAAAGTTCAGACTTATCAAAAAAGAGGGGGCAATACTGTAAAAAAATTATCCAGCCAAGTTGGGTTCTTATCTTTTCCTGTAAGCTAGTATTTAAAAAAAAAACTCTGAATATTACTTTTTATTAAAGATTGAATTAAGAAATTTAAAAATATTTATGCAGTGAGTTAAGTCCATTAAGTGATAGATTTTTATTTTGACACAAATCAGTTTTCAAGCATATGAGAATTAAAGTGTCACTGTAAATTTTTTAAAAAAGAAATATATGATAAACTATCTTTATCTCTTCAGAATTTCCTAGCTATTCTTAACTTTTTCCAATACTTTCTCATTTTTAAAATATCATAGGAAAAATGTAATGAGAGTCAGCTACTTGTTTAACATGGCTTACCCAAGCACTTTGTACATTTACAAGCGACTTAGCTCTATCATTATATTAAAATTTCCAAGAAGCCAAACAGAAGAATATCACTTCTTTGAGAAATTGTACATCCTTTGCTTTGTGGTTTACCCTCTTGACTTGGTTGGAATATGACCTTTGACATGACTGGAAGCTTGAGGTTAGAAAGCAAAGCGGTTCCAAAGATTTTAAGAGCAGATAAAAGTTACCAGAAGTTCCAAGACGAAAGAAAAAAATCTATGCAAGTATCTCAAAAAGTCAAATGTAACACTCATTTATTGCCCTTCTCAAAGATTATCTGTAATTTCAACAAAACTATAAAACCAAAGTATGGAACAAAATGCAAATATAAGGCAAAGGAAGAGAATGCTGCCTTCAGTTTTAAATTAGGGTATGTTAGGGGATAAAGATTGTTTATGTGTGACTGCCAAGAAGCTGATATCTCTCAGTACACTAATACTACCAAAACTTTTATAATCTCTCTACAGCAGATAGATTATTGTCTCATCCCTGTTTAAAAACTTCAAGGATGGGAATAGATGACAGTCAATGTAATTGTCTTTGGACCCCTGCCACCAAGCTACTGGTGCTACATCTCATTGTAGCCTCATAGTAAACATACACATCTAAATTCCTATCACAGTATTGTATCTGTAGTCAAAGATCTGTGTACAGCAGCCTACTGCTGAGAATTACATACTTTTTAAAATTATTATTTTTCTTATATGTAAACTGTCATTTACTTTCTTCTGTTTTTGTTTTGCTTTTAAAGTTAAATATATATTACTGTGTTACTGCAATTTAAACTGATCTCTTAGATTGTCAAGTTAACATTAGTCTGCAAGATATATGAAATCATGCATTTCATGACAGCCTAAATAATAAAGCATGGTCTAAAATATAAAATTTTATAAAATGTTATGTCAGCCTTTAAAACATAAGAGCTAAAGATGTTTAGTTTTTACTAAAATACTTGGTAAATGAAGGAAATTTTACTAAAATACTTGGTAAATAAAGCAAATCTATTTAAAGGCTGAAGCAATAATACATGTGTGCTACCCACTAGATATTAAAAACAAATGAATAGCACAGCACAAAGGGAATATTTTCATTACTTGTACCTTAGAAAATTCCTTGTTTCCTTCTAACTTGAAGAATGAATTACAATGTACCTTGGAGAAATGCAGCAAAAGAGAAAAATAGAAAGAAATGTTACAGTGGTCACAGCAAAGTATTCATGGATGATTTTTTAGGAATTCACAAGTGCAAATGGATACAGAGAAGAAAAGGTTAATTATAAGTGACACTGTATAATTTCTATTGAAGAGAATCCCGAGGCGTGTAAAAAGAGAAGTTACCCTGAAGTCTAATAAAACATTATGCTGGAATGCCTCTTTCTTATATAGGAAAGGAAGCTGCATTGTTTTATGGCTGGATAGGCAGCTGGCACTACACTTTGACCTCCAACCCTGACTCAGCAAGGAGCTCATTTATGACCTCACAAGAATCAATCAATTAAATAAGATCATTCAGGAGAAAATCTCACAGACTGTTTGTCTTCTATCCACAGCTCTCCTCTCATTCCCAGACACATGGTGGTATGCAGGTCCAGTTAAGCTGCACAATTTAGTTTCCTTCATAAACTCACCATTTTTCATGTGTATTTGATAGGTTCTTTCCCTCCAATTCAAAGCTTCTTTCAGAGGAATGTAACAGGGTGTGAACTCCCTATTCTTGCCTTAGATTTGATTAATTTGTGGTTTTCATGTGCCTATTTCCATTCAGACAATGGAAATAGACTGGTTTAACTCCATCTACAAGCAATTTATGGCAGAGACATTAACGTGTAAAAAGAAAAAAAGATTTCCAGAGTTGCTTTAGCTTAAAAAGCAAAGGGGTAATTTTTTTTAAAGAAGTATCTGGCTTAACACTAATAATGACTAGTAAGTTATAGCATATTTGTAAAGATAATCAGAGTTATTATAGTTTGAAACATTTTTATGTATATAGACTCTTTTATTTAGATGAAAAGAGATATCCTTTTAATCAAGGAATGATATCTCTTCCCAACAAATCAAGTAATCAATAGAAAATAAACAAATATATCATAACTGTTTTTTTAAAAATCTTAAATAGATCACATGCTGAAGAAATGTCTCACTCACCTGTAGTCAAAACAACCTGCATTTGCTCTACAATGTTGTCAACAATAGAGGGATACAATATAAGATTGCAAGCTTTATCATTTGTTACAAAGTTATATTCTCTCTTTTCATGAAAAGGTTGTGGAACAATCAAAGTAACTATCTTTTATTTGCAATACAGGATGTAGATAGAGGCAGAAAGCTTTTTATCTTTTTTAATAATAGTAATGATAAAATTGTCTTATTATTACACTATTTGCCACTCAGAGTGACTGGTTTGAGATGGGTGGCTATATGTTGTTGTCAAGGATAGGTTCATAACTGATCACAGATACCCTTGTTCTTTCTGGGTTGTTCCTTTGCTATCCTAACAGTGTCTTTTATTTCATTATCCATAATTTATTTCTTACTTCATATGCACATATTGACCTATTCATCCATGAACCCTTGTATGTTTTTCCTAACTGTCATAATAAATCACTTTGCAACTAATGTGCCATTTTTAAAAAGTTAATTTTATTATACAAACATGATGCTTCATTATAAGTATAGCAGCACAAAATTCACAAAAGTTATACCATGATCAAATTTCGTATATAACAAACTAATGCACTTATAACTAGGTAAGAAGGTATAAATGAAATAAAGTTTGAACACTGTATTGATATCCTGGAATGAGTGATTATATCATTTTAGATCACCTCTGCTTTATTAATGGCAAACTGTATATGTTTTAAATGTTTTAAACACTGCACAGGCTATATGGAAAAGGAGTTTTTGAATATAAAATTTCCTGATATCATATCATGAGATGGGATGAGATAAGATAAGATACTGTGAGATGAGATCCAGAAGAAGAGCCTTCTCTGCCTTAGGGCCCATCTTTTGGAACATCATGCCCTCCAAGGTGATATCTGCCTCCACCCTCCTAGCTTTCCATAAGAGCCTGAGGACCTGGCTCTTCAAAGGAGTTCCATACTGGAGTTGGAAACTAGATTGATAGCAAATCCCACTTCCTCTCTCACTCCCTATGTCCCTACCTACCCATATCTTTTATGCTCACATCAACCTATTCCCACTGTTTTCTTTTTCACTTATTCTATTGTTCCATTACTTTACCAGTGTTATGTTTACATTCCTTTTCATTTCTTCATTTCAATTGCTGTAAGCTATTTAGAGTAGTCCTATGGCAAGATAGGTGGCAAAATAACAACAATAACAAAACAACAATAACAACAATCAACAACAACAATAATAATTTTTAAAAGGAAAAACTTTGAACTTTTGGAAACAACTGAGGGAAAACCCAGTGGAACATGATAAAACTACATCCTGGATCAAAGATATTCAAAAACAAACAACACAAAATGGAGAATATTGTAATAACAACTGATATAGTTGCACAACAAGTAAAGAAAGTCAAGAACTGGGGCGCACCTAGCCTGGATGAACTGCATGGATACTGGTTAAAACACCTGACCAGCCTTCATCACCGCATGGCCACTCAATTTAATAAAATGCTTCTAAATGCAACAAGTGAAGAATGATTAACAGCTGGCTGAACATACTTGATAATGAAAGATCCAAAAAAGGGCACAGAACCAAGCAACTATCGCCCAATTACTTGTCTGCAACAAACTTTCAAACTTTTTACAAGAGTACTGGCAAATTCAGTATTCAATCATCTGATGGAAAACAATTTGTACCCAGTAGAACAAAAAGGAAATTACAAAAAATCAAGAGGAACAAAAGATCAGCTGCTCATTGACAAAACGGTACTAAAAATACAAAACAAGAAGAACAAATTTAAATATGGCATGGATAGATTACAAGAAGGCATTTGACACATTACCCCATAGCTGGATTAACTCCTGTCTGAAAAACTTTAGAATCAGCAAAAATATTTGTACATTTTTGAAAGTAAATATACAAAAATGGAAAATAGTTCTAACAGCAAATGGGGAGAGCATTGGTGAAGTCAACATCAGATGAGGTATCTTCAAAGGGGACTCACTTTTGCCATTACTGTTCAACATCGCATTAATCCCATTGACAATAATCCTACGAAACACAAAACTGGGCTACCAAATCTCAAGCCAACATGGCAAGATAAACCATCTACTATACATGGATGACTTAAAACTGTATGCAAAAAGCTCCACTGAACTTGAATCAACAGAGTTCAACTGTTCAGCAATGATATCAAAATGAACTTTGGACTTGAAAAATGTGCTCTACTATCCATGCAGCAAAGAAAAATGGAAAAAAATAGAAGGAATAGAACTGGGAAAAGGAAGCATTATGAAAACATTAGCAAAGGATGACAGTTACAAATACCTAGGCATATTGGAAGCAGATAATATCTTGAATGGAAAAATCAAAGAGTCAACACAAAAAGAATACATCAGGAGGGTCTGCAAAATATTAAAATCAAAGCTGAATGCTGAAAACATAATTAAAACAATTAATACATGGGCAGTTCCACAACCCACCTGGAATCATCAACTGGACTGTGGCTAAACTGGAAAACCTGGACCAGATAATACATAAACTTTTGAATATGTACCATGCTTTACATCCACAAGTTGTTGTGGCCTGCCAGCTGCCAGCAGACCTGGCAGCAGACTCAGAAAGTCATGTTAGGGTTGAACTTGGGCCAGTCCTGGAGTCTGGGGAAGGCTCTGATGGATGTTCTGCATTAGAAGCAGAGATAGGGCCAGGGCCATCTGACATTTCCAAGCTGTGTTCAGAGTCGAAGATAAGTGGGGAAGAAGAACAGCTGGAACATGTTCCAGATGTGTGTATGCCCAGAGCTGTCAGGAGAGGAGAACAACTAAGGAACAGGGGCTGACTCGGAAAGAAAGGCATATGTGGATGCTGAATGGCCTCTCCCTGGGGAATAAACAGAAGCAAAAGGGGAATGGTGGTCGCAGGGGATAATTAGTTCACTTATTATTATGAAGATTTGCTTACTGTGGTTCATACCTCAGAGACAGCTTGCCAGGAATTAATTTACAGCTTGCGACTGGAAGTTCTCGGCCTGGCAATTATCCAAGGACTGATAAGGTCTGTTCTTGCACTTAACCCTTGGAATGATTATTGCTGGGACTTTTCTGTGGGTGAATGCTATGAATTCACAGTAACAAAATAAAGAGGACAAGGAGTCTGTTTCTTGGTTCTGCTAAGCCTGGGTCAGAACAGAAGTGACACTGATAGGTTATACCTGACAAAGAAGAATAGGGGGCAGAGGGCTATTGCAATCCATCAAACTATAGAAGAAGAAAAATGAAGTTTGAATGTTTATTTGAAGCAAAGTACAGAAAAATTGCTGCAGGCTGTGAAAACAGATAACATTATAAAAACAACAGAAACAAAGGCAGAATATAAGCAAAAACAGCTGGATGACAGATTAAATGGATGGAAAACGAAAGTTTGCATGGACAGCACTTGAAAAACATTGAAGGAAAATGTGATAACTTGACATGGGCTTAAGAAAGGAACCATCAAGAAAGAAATGGAAGGTTTAATACTTACTGCTCAAGAACAAGCTCAACAAACTAATGCCATGAAAGCAAAGATACAAAAATCCATGACAACCCAAACTGCTGACTTTGCAATGACAAAGTTGAAACTGTTCCACACTTAATATGTGAGTGCAATAAAATCGCGCAAACTGGCTACAAAGCTAGACATGATCGATTTGCTAAATTAATCCACTGGTCATTATATAAAAAATGCACCCTACCTGTATCCAAAAAGTCATGGGAACATAAAGTGGAAAAGGTTGTTGAAAATGAGACGGTGAAGATCTTGTGGAAGTTTTGAGTACAGACAGATTGCCATTTGGAACACAATAGCCCAGATATTATGGTTGTCGAAGGATGAAACGTGCAATTTACTGATATCGCTGTATCAGGAGACGCCAACGTCAAAGAAAAAATCACAAAATATCACGACATGGCCATCAAAACCACACAATTATGGATGAAACATGTAACAGTGATACCCATTGTCATTTCCGCCTTTGCCTCTGATTCCCAGGGTGCTCAGAAAGATGTTAGACGAGAGAGCGGAACTGATTCTACTGGCCCCGCACTGGCCCAGAAGGCCATGGTTCGCGGATCTCAAGAGGTTGTCTATGGACAGCCCTTGGAAGATTCCACTGCATAAAAATGAGGCTTTCCCAAGGGCTAATCCAACACCCCGAACCTCAATGGTTACAACTAACTGCCTGGAGGTTGAACGGAAAATCTCAGTCCGGATCCCACATTCGTTCCAAAGGTCAATTCAGCATTTCACAGGGCTCAGGAACTGATTCTTCTGGATTTTTGCCCTAGGTCTCCCCAGGGTCTAGAACACTGCTGGCATCGTCTGGATGTTCGCAGGGCAATTTGCATCTATCTCCATCAAATGGCTCCCTTCAGGAAGTCTGAGGCCCTTTTTGTGTCCTTTCAGCCGGCTACTCAGGGGCAAAAAGTCTCCCCATCAACTATAAGTAAATGGTTGAAGGCCATGATAGCTATGGCTTATGAAACTCACTCGCTGCCAGTACCTAGTGGTATCAAGGCGCATTCCACAAGGAGCGCAGCAACTTCGGCGGCCTGGGCCACCCAGGCTCCTATAACTGAAATCTGCAGGGCAGCTACATGGATTTCTCCATCGCCTTTCATCAGGCACTACAAAATCGATGTGTTTGCCTCTGCGGAGGCTTCGTTTGGCAGGAGGGTGTTACAACAAGTACACTCGGACAGGAAAGGAATCTCAGATCAGACGGGGTCCCTCCCTTAGGACAGGCCAAGCTTTGGTATGTCCCAATCTCTGGATGCTCGGAGCAGCTCAATGGAGAAAGGGTGTTGGTACTTACCTGATACGCCCATTCTCAGTGAGCTGTGATGAGCATCCAGCCCCACCCGTTTCTTTCCGTCTGTTTGCATCTGCTCCGATCAACTATCCTTTATTTAATGCTTTTTTTCAGTCATCAGGTTCTTGCACTTGGCAAGGGCGGGGACTGTATTACCTCATCTTTGCCAAAACTGGGGGACGCTAGGAGAGAGACAGAGGAAGAGCCAGCGTCCTACCAATTAAGCTCAGCCTATCAAAACCAGAGACTAAGCACTTCCCAATCTCTGGATGCTGGGAGCAGCTCAATGGAGAATCCAAAAATTACAAAATAATACAGTAATGCAAATTTAACTGAACAACATGTATGACAGCAAAATTAGTTCTAATTCAATCCTCACTGCAAACACTGGAGATGTTTAAATTATTCATAATAACAGTCCAATTGAAATAATTTATACTGGGTAAAAATATTGCCAACTATTGATAGATTACATTTAAACCCATTTTAAATATTTCCTAAAAGCTTGAAGAACTGCATATTACTGAGGTCATCAAACAGGAAAACAAACCAGTTGCAACTCTTAATTAGGTTCATTCTTAAGGAAGACCACACTCTAGAAAAATTTTCATCAAACTTCCACAGCCTGCAGAGCTGCTTCTGCCTACATCAGCAAGAGTGGGAAATTTTTCAGCCTTCAGATTCTAATCTAATCTGCATAATCTAACCAAAAGGCAGAGTACATTAGAATTTTATTTATTTGTTTGTTTGTTTGTTTTGTCAAGTGATTATCAGATAACAGGTATAAGTATAAACATGTTATGAATACATGAAATAGATACAAATAAGCAAAAAAGAAACAATAGGACAGGGATGGTAGGCATGTTTGTGTGCTTATGCACGTCCCCTACAGACCTCTTAGGAAAGGGGTGAGGTCAATAGCAGACAGTCTAAGGTTAAACTTTTTGAGGTTTGGGGAAGAAACCAGAGTCAAGTAGAGTATTCCAGACATTGACCACTCTGTTGCTGAAGTCGTATTTCCTGCAATAAGTTTGGTGCAGTTTACCTTGAGTTTGTATCTATTATGTGCTAGATTGAACTGAAGGCAGCGTAGTTCTAGGTTGTCTAGGTCTAAAATTTCAAGTCTGGTGGCATAAGGTATTCTGCTACGAGTCGAGGAGTGGAGAACTCTTCTTGTGAAATATTTCTGGACTTTCTCAATTGCATTAATATCAGATATGTAATGCGGGTTCCAGACTGCTAAGCTGTATTCAAGTATTAGTCTAGCAATGTTTTGTATGCTCTAGTTAGTAGAGTGATATTACCAGAGAAAAAGCTACGCAGGATTAGGATAACAACTCTTAATGCCTTTTTGGCTATGTAGTTATAGTGTGCTCTAGCACTTAGATTATTTGAGATGAGTACTCCAAGGTCCTTGACAAAGTTTGTGTCATCAACAAGGTCTTGACCTGTATTTTATTTTCTGGTTGTTGTTTTTTTTTGCCAATATGACAGAGCATTTATTTGTTGAGATTTGAAGTTGCCATTTGTTTGACCATTCTGACACATAGTTGAGGTCTTTTTGAAGGGTAGCAGTATTGTCAGGGCTGTTGAATAGCTTTACATAATCAGAGAAAAGAACGCAGTTGCGCTTAATATGATCACAGAGGTCAATTATGTTTTTTTACTAATGGGTTTTTTTTTTAATTAATAGGTCTGGCTTTCAAACCATACTGTGATTATAAGCTCTCATCACATAACCGGTGAACTTTCATTCTGAAATTATCATGCTCTTTCTATATAGTGAAGTTTTTTTTCTTACACTCATACCATTTTAAATAAAAACTGCTATACAAACCAAACCAAAAAGGAGCTTTGTTGGTTTTGACTATTAAAAAAGAAGGCATTTGTCCTATGTAATTTCATAATATAATAAGGAGACAATTCCAGCTGGTGACTTCTGGGTCTCTGAAGAATTATTCTTCTACTATGTTTCACATTTCTCTAGAATATGGTGTGTATGTACATGTTTCTATTGCATTCTATTTTACTGCAAGAAGTTAAAGTTAATACTTTGGAGTGTTGCAAAGACAGCAGTCAAAATATTGAACAATTGCGCTATTTGCC
This sequence comes from Bungarus multicinctus, assembly GCA_023653725.1. NCBI lineage: Eukaryota > Metazoa > Chordata > Lepidosauria > Squamata > Elapidae > Bungarus > Bungarus multicinctus. The sequence continues at coordinate 227,361,379 of CM042834.1, read as the reverse complement.
ACGCGACCAAAATCATCAAGGAATATGGTTGTACATGGGTTCTTTACATATAGAATGAGCAATTGAAAATATTTCATTGACAGGACTGAAATCTAATAAAAAAGTTCATGGAAGTATGTATCGATTACAGAAGGCTTGTTCTGCTTTCATAGTATTATCTATCTAGCTTTAACTAGCAATGGCACCCCCTGCTGGCTCTTTGAAATTTCTCATTTCACTTTTCTTCTAAATTTCTGAAAAATCCAAAATATATTTCAGAGTCCTTTGTAATTTAAATATATTTTAAACTGAAAAAGTTACCAGATTGCAAACTGATTTAAAATTTTACCTGTTGTGTATTATATAAAACAGTTTCTCAATTACAAGTCTTAAGTATTTATTTTTAACTATTATTTCATAGTTAAATGTGTTGCCTATTCTCTGGAAATCACTATAAAAGAAATACAGATATAGTCATGAGATATCAAGAACAAACTGAATTTCTAACAATGAAAAATATTAAAGCCACAGGATATAGAAAAGATACTTTCCACCCTAAAATTACATTCAGTTCCAACTAAGAGTAAAAGAATTCAAAGCAATAACCTGACTCCCATGTCAATCACTGATATTAATAACAAAAGATCACTTCTTCCATGGGATTCTATATTCCTTGAAACTCAAATTTAACATATAAAAATTTGCAAATAATTTGAAATATAATTTCCATGAAAGAAACTGATTATTAATCACTGCTTTTGAGTATCGTAAAGGGGGGGAAACCTAGCCTTTAAAATGTACATAATAAGCACTTCATTTCATAAAATTAGTAAAAGTAGGTATTACCACTTTCATGGTAAATTAAAATTTTAAACTAAACTTATTATTTGGGATTGCAAATTTAAAAAGTTAACAGTTTTTTGTAATCCTCACTAGAGAAAAGCACAGCTTTCCTTGAGATCCTTACAGTGATCAGTTGTCACTTTCCTTGGAAGCTGGGAAGAAGAACAACTGTTGTTTCATAAAATTACACTGATCTTACATAGCAACAACCTCCTTTCAACACCACTGCTGGAGCATTTCAGGGTCTGTCAGAAAATTCTGTGTAACACAAGCAGCAAAATTATCTGAAAGCACATTTCCACCATCATCAATTGGAAACGGTTACTTAAGGAAAACTGCTGCTAATATGTTCTAGTCAGCTATGTCACTACGATGACAAAAGTTCCAGTATAAAAAATATGCAACATTTAACCTAATGGCAATAGCTCTGATTATCTGTCAGAAACATTTATCCATTTTTCTTGTTATCCAATAAACCATCCCATTGTTTCCTGAGGAAACTCTGCATGTTGGTTACACTGATGCAAACAAGTTATTTGGCCTAAGTTATCTAAGCTTCCTTAAAATATTGTCTGTTTCCAGCCTACACAGCCATGTATTGAAAGTGAGAGGAACAAAACTAGAATAGTAGACATAGATGAGAACTGTTTTACGTCTTTATTAAGTTCATTATCCACAATATTTTATAATGCCATGCAATCATGCAGACTATATAGCATTTCAACAATAGACAGATGACACTAAAATATGCTTTCAGTCACTATTGGCAAACTATGTATTAACATTCTTCTTAAATTCTTCTTGATACATGAAGAAAACTAAAAAAATTGAAATTTTCCTCGAAGCTGAAGAATGGTTCCTAGTGTTATAATATTTTTCTATCTAAACTGAAATACTCATCAAGTTACTCATCCTAAATACCACTGTATTTAGATAGCTAATGAAAATTATAACTTTTAAGAAAGCATAAAATCCCAAACTGTTTTGTTCTATTCTTACTAAGCTTTCTAAATGGAGAAAGGGAAAGAGAGAGAGAAAATCAGGAATGTAAAGATATTTATTTCTTTGACTTTTATCACAAGATTAATTTTGAAATGTATATGCTATAGTATTGAATTGCATAGCCTTAATTATCTATCAGAAAGTCAGCACAATTTACAAGCTCTAAAATATGAACCAGGAATATCTTCTTTTAATCTTGCTTCAAAAGATTTTCATTGTCAATAAGTTATTTTTCTCTCTCATCATCATTAGCTGGTCTACAAACAAAGAGACTTAAGCAGCCAAGATAAAAATATCACATTAATTCAATAGGGATGTTTAATGTTCTGTGATGCTGTTTTAGCATTGGAATCATTCTTATTTAATGTTGACAACCCTCTACTACTGTACTTTGCAATCCAAATCTTGCATGTCTTATAGACTGTTTCATTTGCATGGAAACTTAAAATCTCAGGTTAATTAGCTACAAGAGTCAGTTGAAAAAAAAATCCAATATAATGCTACTTCAAGTCAACATTTTTTTAAGAAAACAAAAGTGAGTATTTAAAACAGACTCCAATGTATTATCAGTCAGCAGAATTAATTTTTTCCAGCAACAAAATAAGGCTGATAAATGAAAACCACCTTCCATGAGTTTAAGCTAATACACCATTAATATGAAAAGAATTTGACAGTTTACATAAGGGATGTGACCTGGTGCCAACAACCTCTCACTTCTCCATTTTCCAGATGGAGAGAGATTAGTCTAAAGCCTTTATTCACATAAGAAGGTTTTTTACCCTGGAAAAACTATAAAAGACAATTCTGTTCCAAACTTCAAGTCTCCTTCACAAACGTCTAGTCAATTCGGGTCCTTTAACTAATGCCTATTAAAAGAAGCCCTTGGGCATGAAGCTACTGGGGGAAAAAGACTAATGCAAACTCTACTTTAATGCTTGTCTTTAAAAGATCTATTGACAAAACCAATGGGGAAAATTTGGACAAATGTTAACTTAAGAAAAAAAAGGTTGGTGAGTTTCAATCGATGTGAACGCCTGCTTGAGTTTGATCTTGACAGGCTTAAGGCAGGAAAAGTTAATCCTACTTTCATATTAAAATACGTTAATTTTAAATTCAGAGTGTATCTTTTTCCCACTTTCATATATAAGCATCACTGAAAAAGACTGAAGCACATTCCAGTTTTAAAGGGTACACAGTTACAGCGCAGGGCACTTTCTCTTCTTTTGAATTAATACTGAAAACTGTCCATTGACAAAGCATGACACAACTTCTTATTAACCGTTAAAGAAAGAAAAATGGAGAAATTGAGTATTTCAATGTTTTGTTAAGAGAATACAATAACAGTTAACTGAAGCAGAAATTTCACTATTTTGTTTTTACATTACAAACACAGAAACCATAACTGTTAATTGCACAACACAAACATTTAAAACATTTTCCATTACAACAGCACCATTAAAAGTTATCTACAGGGAACAAATTATTTTGACTGCCATCAAGGCAGAACGACATCATCTTTATTGTCAAAAATCTCTCCCCAAGGGGAGCAAAGTCTTGTTCATGAACTTATGCTACTTCAAATATAACAAAAGATCAGAGAAACGTCTACTGCTTATCTTTCATAGTTAAAAGACAAATATAAAGGAATCCTATATTTCAACACTTAAGAGATGTGAATAGTTTTGCCCTTCTGTTCTGATCTAAGGATACCTGCTAGGCCTAGAGCAAAACTATGAACATTTGTCACCTCCATTTCTGAGTTGGAGGCAAGATTTCTACTAGCTTTGAAGTTTCATTGAAGAAATTCCAGACTTCAGCCATGTTGAGAACTGAGGAGAGGAGGACGTAGCTCTCTCAACTTTAATTACAGAATTGGAATAAAGTTAAACTCGTATTGATAAACATATCCTGATTTCTTCTGTAATTATGGAAAGAGGCAAAAAAGATTTTATAATTCAGTACAAGACTTATAAAATATTTTATTCCAATAGCATTATAATGGAAAACAGAAAAAGTGCAGAAGTACAAATGGGAAAAGATATAAAGGAATTACTTCCAAACTTCTTTACAGAAGTTACACACAAACTAATTAGTTTTCCTCCCTCTTTAAGATTACATTACAAAGTTCTCTTCATTCATATTCAATCTTTTTAATCCGTAAATCCATAAATTGTCATTTCATATTTTTCTATTTTTAGGAAAAAGCGCACTTAGAAATTTCCAGAATTTTATAAAAATTATTTTATTCTCTCTTCTACTGAAGACTTAAAGTATCTATATAATAACAAATCAAGCATTTTCAAATATGGTTTTGCCTATTGATTTAGCCCTTTGTGACATAGTCATAGACTTTTCTGTTGTAATCTGAAAGTAAATGTATCCATAAAATATACATTTAGCATATTCATTATGAGACCATCTTAAAATACTAAGAAATACTTTGAATCTTAAGTTATTAGAATGAAATTCAAATGTTTTATTATATTTACGTAACACAATGAACAGAACAATTGTAAAATTAATCTTATTTTTAGTAAACTCCGTGGTTATGAACAATGGTAATTTTTCAGTCCTAGGTTTGTAAATGGAAAGATAAGCAAAATCCCGACACAGAAATATTCTAAAATGGTAATAGCTTTGCAATTATGTAATAAGTTTTTAAAAATGCTTACAGAAAGAAATCTTAATATTGCATCACATCAGAACAATTCTCTTTAATTACTAGTGCATTTCTTTTGTCAAATAATCAAATTTGCTTTTAACAATGAAAACATTCAGATTTATTCAAAAATTAACCTATTGTTGTGCTAACCATCTGCCAATAATTCAGAGATTTGTAATTTGAAAATTATGACCTGAGAAAATCTATTGCTTTGTATAAGTGGTAGCTGCCTGTTCAATCATTCAGCTAATACAGCAATGCTGCCTTACTCAATTTCATCCCTATATAGATCTTTTCCTCCTGTAATCAGCAATTTGTGTTCACTGCACATAGTCAGTCCCATTACACTGTTAGGAATAGTTTATTTTTTCCACTCCTAAAATTTGCCTAGTCCTGAAATTTTAAGCTCTTCTTGTTTTCCATGGGCCTATTTGTCTAAAACCTAATTAAAGAAACAAGTTTCCAACTTGCCTCCAAATTGTAATATAGCTTTACTGAGCTATAGTCCTAATTTTTCTTACCTGTAAGTCTCCTGCTGATCAATATAAATAAAACTTCCAATTAATACTTCAGTCATTACTGAATTCAGCCCTAATATTAGTTCTGTTACTCGCACCAGTTGTGTCATATCTCAGCATGGCTTGGTGGTATACTATAAATGATAGGAAATTAAACATGCACATCCTAAGACATATCTATCATGATTACTGAATATCTCAATTGTGTAAAGTTCTTAAGAAGAGTTTTAATAACATGACTAGACTACCTCTACCACTACCTTCATTTACAAACACAAAGTCTTTACAAGTGTACATCATATACCTATGATGAGAAGCTCAGTGAAGTTTTTTGTCATAGGCTCTATTGTATTACTATTTTCTAGTTTTACTTGAGTAAAAAGGAATTTTGGAATGACCAAAAAGAAGAAAATGTGTCATTTGAAGTAAAATTGAAAAATAATGGTACATAATTTTTTTCCAATTTTTTTATTTTATTCTACATATACACATCAATACATAAACAATGTGGCACTTAAGTATCGTACATTATGGTGCAAACAAAAGTAATGACATCAATCATATCTCTAATGTTAATACACATACTTGTATTAAATTATAATCTTTCATTATTTAATTATTCAATATTCTAATATATTCTTCTAACGCCAATCACCATATTATTTAAGCATACATAATTTCATTATTCAATTCCTTCTTTCATTTTTAATTTTTTGTTTAAAGAAAACCTCTCTTTTGGCAAGCAGGTTTTTACATTTCAATACAAACATGACCACAGTTATATATCCATCTTTCTTGTTCAGTTTCATATCACATTACTTATTAATATTAAATTCATTAAACTTATTTTATTCAATTTTGATTCATTTTTCTTGGGATATTCTCATATCTTACTTTACAATATTTTCGAAGATTCTTATTTCATTTCTATATTTGTTGAACATATTACTTTTATCTGTCACATTAGCCATTTTATCAATCCTTGTTCTATTAATTCTAAAAATTGTCCCCTTTAGTTGTCAATTCAAGCTTACCACCTTCATTCCACATTAATAACAATATTTTCCTATCTACTAAGTATCAGATATACAAATATTTTACATCAGATTCCACATAGTATTCTTTTCTCAATCACCTTATAAATCATCTATATATTGCAAAAATATTAATCGGGTCAATTAATTATAGAAACTAATTTTCATCTTTCCGTTATCATTCTCATAATTTTATACATCGCTGATTATCAATTAATATTCTTATAACAAATTCCCACTTCCATATCTATTTCATTAAATTCCATATCTAGTATAACGATAATCCTTAGAAAGAAAAATATCAGTTCCGATCTTATCTATTTTCAAATACTTATTCTTATAAATCACAACACATTACCTTGCAGAATCGCCTTCCTTTTTTACCCATTGTCTCTCACCCTCCTAACTATGTAATTTATTTTCATTCTTGTTTGCTTCCTGTTTCTCTTTATTTTCTGATCCTTTCTCTTAGTTCCATTTTTCCCCATTATTATTCTCCTCCATTTCTGATTCCATTTATTTATTTTATCCCCCTCCCTTTCTCAATCTTTCTTCAGTAGTTCCCTCTTCTGCTTTTTCCCTTTCCTTTTGTTTGGTTTTCTGAACCATTCCCCTTTTCATTATCACATTAAATCACAAATTTTTAACTTTAAATCTTTTTTTCTCCTGCTTAAATGATTGTTCAATGATTGTTGCTCCATTTGATCTTCAAAACTGGTTTCCTCTTTATTTAACTCCTCCCCTTCTGGTTCTCTTTGTTCTTCTTTGATCTGAATCGCCATTTCTGGTGTTTGTATTATACTGCTGCACATTTCCAAGCTTACTTTCATCATTTCCTTCATATCTTGTAAATCCCATCTCATTTCGGCAAATAATTCCCCCACTGTATTTGCTGCTCCTTTTTTTATTCTTCCTTAATAATTATATTCAATTCAAATGTCCAGTAGGTTGTTTCTACCAGCATTTTTTATATTTTAATTTCAACAATCAATGTCCATAAGTCTTTGTTTCCAGGTTCTTCTCCAACTTTTTCCCAAACTCTGGTTGGTTCCAAAACAATTTTTTCAAATATTTTTCCCTTAGTAATATTCTGGTATTTCACTTTTCAGGGTTTTTATTTTATTATGATAGAATACCTCTTTTTTTAAAAAAAATTCCAAGTTCCAATTTAAAAAAAAACAAACACTTTTCAAAGAGTCACTGAAATTTTTCCAGTGCCATCAGGTGGTGCTCTCAACAGTATTTCCCTGTTCCACCCTTTCTTTCATTTTTTCCCTTTTGTTTAGTTATAAACCTTTTATTAATTTCGCTAATTTCAATTATTAGCTATTATTTCTTTTCGACACATTCAATTACAGCTTTTACTTATGCCTATTTAGCGCTAAAAGTCCAATAGTTATACAATTTAATTTCCAAGCCTTTTGTGCTCAAATATTTTCCTCTGAATTTTCACCTCCAAATTAGTTCATTTCAATATTCAAAGCCAATTTTATAAGTTCCAATTTCCTTCCCTCTCTGTCTGATCGCTGCTTCTACATACTTACATCCAAAATAGTTCTTTGTTTTGGGATACCTTAATGTCCATTATTTTGCCTGGTTCAATTCCACTCGCTACTTCACCACTCCAGCAGAGTCTGTTTCCTGGACTGCTTCCCATCTTCGTGGTGGCCATTTTTGACCACTAATGCAACTTATCTTTGGAGGGGGTTTATCTTGTCAGGGAGGGAAGATGCGGCTCCCCTCGACTCTCCAAGCGGTTCCTCCTTTCTTGGGACACTCCAACAAGTGAGCTTGAGCAAAACCACGCACGATCACCGATTCCACTCTAACCACGATGGAAGAGCAACCAGACGTCCCCCGGTACATATTTTTGAAGTAAATGTAATTTATTCACAAGCTTTTCAAAGGTAAAATTCCTCACACAAGATAAAATGGAAAATAATAATATATAAGAACAAATTCCAAAATAATCTAGAGAGCTTTTACTTAGGGATGGGCTGCTGGGCATTCGCAGAAGTTCAGGAAATCCTCTAGCTAAGATTCTGCACAGTTCGGAGAACCCCCAAATCCCATTCCTGCTCGCCCAACCCTCCCTTACACAGCCCATTTTGGATGCAGATAAGTGCAGGGTGCGCACAGAGACTGGAAAAGGTGAAAAATGGCCCTCCTGGAAGTTAAGGAAGGCCAGAAACAAGCCTGTTTCCTGCTTCCAGAGAGCCTCCGGAGCCCGGGGAGGCCATTTTCACCCTCCCGGAAGCTTGAGGAAAGCCTCCAGAACCCAGGGAGGGCAAAAACACCAACCGCCACCATGGTGCAGGCAGACTAGTCCATGCCTACCCAGCAACCGGGCAGAGAACCCATTGCTCAAATTTTTAAAGCCCACCCCTGCTTTGACTGCAAAAATATAGATGATCATATAAAGCTGTATAGTGTACTTGAATAAAGACTTTTGTGCAGGAAACCCATATGTTAAATAAAATGGTGACAAGTGGCGGGGGGGGGGATAATCTTTCTACTGAAATAACACTTTGCCGCAATTTCATTTAAACATTTTCATTTTCCCTGCACTATTTTTTTTAAAAGAAACTGCACAAAATTAAGACAAACCTTCTACCAAATGCTAATAGCTCATTATAAAAATTAATAGCTACATTGTATAATGATAACCACCACCTCATATTAAAATACTTCTACCCTCTGACGTATGAACTATTATTAAGGAAACAGAATATGATTTCAATACAAAAAATTGGAGTTCAAGAAGGAAAGATTCACTGTTCCTTAAATATACAGAATGAAATAATGTATCATAAAAATGTTAGACATTCACATAGGTTTAGTTTATAGCTGTATTTTATATCTACCATTCTAATTAATAAACATTAAACAACATAAGCAATGCCTTCAATGTCAGATAAAGCAATATTACATACTGTTCACTATGTAAAACTTCACAAGGAAAAAACCTATTTATTATAGATTATTTATTTCAAAGTATATTGTTATACTTTAAATAAATAACCACATTGGTTTAAAATGTGATATTAATTCAACATGAAATAATGAGTAGCACAATTATTTCCTGTATTTGAACAGAGTTTAGAATTTAGAAATCTCCAAACTTGGCAACTTTAAGACTTCTGAATTTTAACTCCCAGAATTCCACACTGGCTGAGGATGATTGAGAGTCTCCATAAACACAAGTCTTAAAGTTTAGAGGACAAAAAACAGTCCACTTCTGGAGAGATATGGAATGTGTGGCTGCCAGACAGGTATGACACCACTTTGGATGATTCAACCTGATCCACACAGCTTTAGCTGGTTACTCTTTCTCACCTCCACTGGTTTCAATGGGTGGAATCTTAAATGGGAAAAATATCTGCTTACTTTGAATATTAAGTGGCATAATTCCATTACCCTATTTCTACCTTCTACAGAAGAAAACAGTGAAAAGGGGGGGGGGGGAACGAGTAGATCCACTCTTCCATAACAGCAAAATAGAAATTCCATCGAATTGGCATTCATATAAAATGAAGTAAAACATGAAAAATCAGAGAAAATAACAATTCTGTAAAGCTACAAGTCTGAGGATCAGCAAACCTATTTCAAAAATATTCCAATGTACCACCTACATACTAACACTTCTTACCCCATGAGGAACTGTCAAAGCTCATGTGGTAGGGAAAAAAGGAAGATGGATTTTTGTTCAATTAACAATCTCTTCTTTGTTTAAACATTGCTCAAACTATTTCTATAGTATCTGAAAATTAGTCATTAGTGATTCATATTTTGTGCAAATTGCCTATACTTTCCTCCTCCTCGCTGCTAGATTATTCAAACCCTAATTTTAAATGCTTTTCTAATGAAATGTACAATGACCTACAACTAAAAGCGTAACTAAGCAAGTTAGCATAAAAGGAATCTCCTCAACATACACATTCCAAAATTCCAAACTTCCAGATTGACAACTACACTGAATTTTAGATGTCTTTCAGCATTTTGTTTATTCATTATAAAGCCTCTAAAATGCTTCATCTTTACAACAAAAATGACTTATCAGATACATAAAATGTTAATTTTTCCCTGCAAATATTGTATCATAAATGCTAATATTAATATACACTAAGACAAAAAAATGCAGTGATTAGCAATGTAATATTTTTATTCAGATCCAATACACAGTGAATCATTCCATTAACTTATAAGTGTTCTTATTTATTTGTACCACAGTGATTTCAATATATATATTTTAGAGGTATAATATGATTGTGAAGAAATTCAATCCTAATTAAGCATCCATACTGACTCTAAAACACATAAATGATAAAATTAAAATTTAACTTATCCTAATTAGAACTTCTACTTGAATATTTTTACTCTTAACACTCACAAATGATTTGATATAAAATAACCTGAGAAACTTTTTTTAACTGATTTTTGAATGCTGATGTGTTAGACTTTTAAAGTTTTTCCAAAAACAAAACAAAACAGAAGGTAAAAGGAAGGACTGGTTTATAATTTCATCTATGAATTTAATATAATTAGCTGATGAATAAACTCTGGCATACCTGACATTATTAAATACTGTAAGTAAATGTAGGCATCTAACTACAATTTATATCTTAATTTATGTGGTCTACTGCTGCTATAGGATTGTGATATAGGAAGTCCTCCACTTATAACCATTTGTTCAGTGACAGTTCAAACTTACAATGGCACTGAAAACAGTGACATGATAGTTTTTCACACTTATGACCATTGCAGCATCCCATAGTCACATGACCCAAATTTGGATGCTTGGCAATTGCATTTATGATAACTGCGGTGTCCCGGGTTAATGTGACCACCTTTTGCAACCTTCTGACAAATCAATAACAAAGCCGGATTCACTTAAAAACTGTGTTACTATCTTAACAACTGCAGTGATTCACTTAATAACTGTGGCAAGGTCATACAATGGAACGAAACTCACTTAACAACTGTCTTAGCAATGAAAATTTTGGGCTCAATTGTGGTCATAAAGGACTACCAGAACTAGATTAACAGTTAGTGTGAAAACTGGAATATAAGCAAGGCCTCCAGAGAAAAAATATTATCTATTATTATTTAAGATGGACTATAAGGTCACTGAGTTGTTTTATTGGCTCTTTATGACAATACACTATCTTCATCAAATATCTTCATACACTGTCATCTTGTGAATTATTAGTATTTTCTGTATAACTTTAAGTCCCAAACAGAAGCCTTGCTGAAAAGTCAGGATTTAAGAATAAGTCACATTATAGAATTCAGACAGGGAAAAAATCATATATCTGTGTGGTCTGAATTGTCTAGAAAGGTAATGTACTCTATGAACAGCCATATTACTAGCATGAAAATAAATATGGAAAAGTTTAAGAGTTAAGCCTGAAAAGATTTGACAAAGAGGAATCTATGGAAATATCTTCATTAATTTATACTCCCATCATCCTATACTTAATTATTATGAATAATACATTTGCCTCTTCTATCAGTCTTCTGTTGTCTTTGCACTAACATTTTTCAGTATTATTATTATTATTATTATTTTATTTTATTATTTACATTTATATGCTGCCCTTCTCTGGAGACTCAGGGCGGCTTACTGTCTTTAGAGCACCATTCTAAGTGCTCAGCAATAGCCTTCATTCCATTGTATATGCCTGCTTATTACGAGGGCTTTTTGGCCTCCCAAGCGGCATTTTTACAAAGTCAGCTTATTGCCCCCAACAATCTTGGTTCCTCAATTTACCTACCCCGAGAGGATGGAAGGCTGACTCAACCTTGAGCCTCGTGGGATTCGAACCTGCACTAATTGCAGGCAATTGGCTAAGTGCTAGATGATTAACAGCCTGCACCACCAAGGCTCGATTATTGTATTATTGTATTATATACAATTATTATTGTATTATATACAATTATTATTGTATTGTATTGTTGTATTAAAACATCTCACAACGATATTGAAAACTTTCAGGAAAACCTTACTATTTATTTATTATTACTTATAACTTCCCAATACAATAAAATAGTCATGAATGCCCCAATAGCACAATCAAAAGCTTAATTAATCAAATACTTAAAGTAGCATTTAGAATCATAAGGAGCATATGACTGTTGAGTTTATTTGGCTTGACATTTCATTAATTATAAATTCCTAAGAGAATTTATATGTTCTTACCAAAAAGTAAATGAAACTATTAGTGCAGCAGTGTCAAACTCACGGCATCACATTGTCGTTATGTGTCGTATCACAATATTTTTCCCTTGCTAAACCGGGGGTGGGAAACCCCAAGGGGCATGAGTTTGACATCCCTACATTAGTAGGAAAAAGTACACATACAGGTATTTCATCAATTTTTTTAAAAGTATCAGAGGTTTAATATTCAGCAAGATTTTATATTGTTAGCATGAAAGCCATTTTTGGGACTATTTATAAACGTTCAATTAAATTAATTCATAAATATTTGCTTGATCATTAAAGTGCATGACTTTACTATTAAAGTGATATGATTTTATTAGGGTTAACTATTGTGTTCTTTCTATAATTTACTATGGAACAGCAAGTCCTTGACTTAAAAAAATTTGGAACTAAAAAAAAGAGCAAGGAGCTACAAATTCATTAGTGTTTTATGCTCATATGAGCTCACAAACATTTGTGACTTGCATAAGTAGCAAGAATATGACTTTTGTTGTACAAATTCTATAATCTAACATTCTCAAATTATTTTGCAATGATCAATTTCTACTTCCTCTATCTTCAAATTAGTTCTATTCATTCTTCAAACTTTCAAATAGACAGGACTTGAGGAGTTTTATACTTTGAACCAAGCAACGTGTTTTTTTGTTTAATAAAAATGACAACTGAACATAAGAAGTGTAGCTAAATAAAGTATCAGCTGTTATCAGCTTAGTCTTCAAAGAGAGGATGGGACTGGTAAGAAACTCAAGATTGCATGGCACTGATTCTTTGGCATAGGAGGGAAGAGTCATTATTTCAGGTGTCCAACATTCTATTACACTCTATAATAGGAATCCCAAACTCATGGGCCACAGCCAGTTACCAAACTGCAGCCCATTGGGAACCAGGTCACACAAGTGGCAGACGAATGTGCAAAGCTTTTTTGCCAAAGTAACAGATGTGTGCATGAACCCATCCCCTCTCCACCATCACCACTGATGATCCACAGATCCGGAAAGATTGGGGACCACTGGTCTACATCAATAGAATAGGTCTAGTAGTCCTTGGGGAGTGAAACTGAAATGTATAAATAAGACACAGTTAATGTTGTTGTTGTTGATGATGATGATGTCCATTCAGTCATATCCAACTCTTAGCAATTCTATGGGGCAGGTTTTTCCACATCTTTTGAACTTGTACTAAGTTATTCTATGATCTGGCTGGTGTCAGCTTGATGGTGTCCAGCCACCATGTTCTTTGGAAGCCTGGTTTCCTTTTACTGCCAAACACCACAGACATAAAGTCTGTATTAAATAAATTCATACTTTCAATAAATAAATTCATACTTTCAATGTGCAAATGTTGGCTGAATACCCTTATATTTGTGACAATATCATCAGGATATTGGCTAGCTAATCCCAAAGTGGCCAGATTCTCAGCAGAAAAGATAATTGTCTCAGCTAACCCCAAAGAATCGATTGTGAAGCTATACAGTACTTGCAAAATTCATGAGTTTGTAACAATTTTTAGTTCATACTCTTGCCAAGATGTTTAACAGGATGATGTCCAAAAATTTCACTGAGATATATTTTGATTCAATTTTAAGTCAGGTTTCAGTGCTGAAACTATCTTTATCATCCTGATGCTAGAGAAAAAAACAGGCAAGATACAATTTTATTTTATTTAATTACATTTTTTACTTTGTTTCTATCCTACATGGAATAGAACTTTTAGATCCATATAAAGACTATCTGACCTTCATGCCTTTAATTTCCATTAAGGTACTGAAAAAGGTCATGCAGAGATTTGAAAGTGTCACCAATATAACACCTCCATATACTTTTTCTGTACATTTGATTGAGGCTAGGAAGCAGTGAACTGTTAAATTGGTGTCTGGACAAATTATGGGTTAGATAAGGGTTAATTAATTTAATCTCAGTGGCAGTGCTGATAAGGATTGGCTGATATTGTTGAGTGATCCATGGTGAATGACAGTATTCAGTTTGTTGTGGACAGAAATTGTACCCTCTTTAAAGAATAAAGATAATTGGATATTCAAGTGGCTCTGAAGCATAGATGTGTTCTAGCAGTTACATATTCCATTTTATTTATAAATTCTGATTACTTCTGTCATGTTATAGTATCTTTTGTTTAGATTACTGCAATGCTTGGACTTTCATTGGAGGATGTTTGTTGAAAAGACTGCACTTAGATCAAAATCACTACACAAATGCTAACTAGGACTAGAAGATAGGAGCAGTTAAAATACAAGAAACTTACATTTCTGAGGAACCAAGATCAGAGTTTAGAACCTTGGGCATGTAAGAAAATAAAGTTAAAGTATGTAGCTTTGAGAATTATCTGACTAGTCTAGCAATTGCAAAGCAAAAAAAAGAAACTTAAATGAGTTGGAATTTGGCAGCAAAGAGAAAGAGGTGAGAAGATCCATATATATTCTAATACAAACCATTAGCTAGAAAGAAAAGTAACCCAATTTCATAAAACTATGTTTAGTATTTAAACAAGAAAAAATACTCTCAACAGCATTCTGCTTTATAAAGTTTACTGCTGAATAAATCATGTTTCAGCATTTTTCCATTTTACAAAAAAAAACACCACATTTTTCTTTATCTTCACTAAATTAGCAATGCAATCTATTCATTTTATTCAGAAATAAATACCAGTAAGTTTAGTGGGCTCTGTCCCAGATAAATTGGCATATGAACACAAAATAAATAATTCAATGCAAGTTCTAAAGTTATGTGCAAAGCATAAGTAACTGAGCTAAGAAGAAATTCTAATAAATATAAATTATTTAATAACTAGCCCACAATCTATCCATCTACAAATCTCATTTTAGAAAGATATTCTAGTTGTATTATTTTTGAAAGTTTTGAAAAATAGAAAATAATATAAGAGCCACAAAGTTTGAGTAATTCTATCAAATTTGATTTAACTCCTATTTTTCCTGTTTTTATTCAATTTTATTTATAAATCTATTATAAATAAAATTATTTATTTATTTATATAAATATAAATAAATATAACAGTTTAACTGTTAGCCTACTGCTTTTATGCCTACTGTTTCTAGTATGTTACAGTTGTAAATTATATAACATTCAGCATTATCACTACTGATTAAATCTGTTCTCCTTTGTAAATAAGAATTTTAAGTATTTACAGGTGGTACTCGACCAATAACAGAAGTGAGGAAAGAATCCCAAATTAAGAGAGATATCACATGAACATTTCACTCAATGACCATGAACCTAAGACTCCCTGTTGTGATAGTTAAGTGATCGCATGGGTCTTTAACCAGCAGAGTCCCAGGTGAGGAACAAAGAGTCATGGGGGGGGGGGGTGGAGAGAATCTAAGTGCAGGGTTGTTAGAGAAGGATATGAGTTGGCAGGGATGCTGTATTGCTATGCAAAACAACAGCCACTGAGTAGTGAGATTTCCTGGGTGTGGCCAATTGGTGGGCTAGATGGGTGGTGAGGCTTCCCTGGCTGGTGCTACATATGGAAAATTCAGCCAGTTTACTTATCATATAGAACTGGCTACTTCTCTACACAGGAGTGATTTTTCCAAAAATCAAATGTAAAAGTTCTGCTAGTATGCAAGGACTTCAATTCTTAATTAAAACACAACATTGTACAGAAAAAATGATATCGTAGGAAAGAATATTTCTCCTCCCAATGAAAGTACATTTGCTTCACAAGAAAATCTAAAATATTTAGAATAATGGAAGGGAATTTGGAGGTCTAGTCCAACCCCCTGCTTAGGCAGGAAATCCCATACCATTTCAGAAAATGATTATTCAATCTCTTCTTAAAAACTGTCAGTGTTGGAGCATTTACAACTTCTGGAGGCAAGTTGTTCCACTGATTAATTGTTCTGTCAGGAAATTTCTCCTTAGTTCTAAGTTGCTTGTCTCCTTGATTAGTTTCCACCATTGCTTCTTGTCCTGCTTTTGGCAGCCCCTGAGATATTGGAATACTGCTATCATGTCATCCCTAGACCTTCTTTTCATCAAACTAGAAATACCCAGTTCTACCAACTGTTCTCTACATCGAGATCACCAACCTTTTGGACCTCAGGGACCACCAAACTCATAATTTTAAATCCCGCAGACCACTAACATGAATTTTGACTGACAGTGGCTTGCTGACATTGGTGGGAAATCCATGGCAGGCCAGTGCACCCAGGTGGAGGAGCAGCTGCTCCGGGATGACCAAAGGGCCAGTCCTGTGACTACTGCAGCTCTGGAATAGGGACCAACTTTTCCACCAATATCAGCAAGCCACCCCGGGACAGATTTCCCTCCCCTGCAATTGGTCTTACCTTCCAGCTCGCATTGCTCTACTCAAGGTAAGGTTTGTAATCGGCTGAAGGGTGAGGGCCAGCGGGTAGGTGGGCCATGTAGGCGGTGCAGACTTATGTTGCCCATGCAGCCTGTATTAATTGCTTGGGAAGGCATTTCTCTGCAGACCACCAAAATTTTCTTACAGACCACTGGTTGGTCACCACTGCTCTATATGTTTTAGTCTCCAGTCTCCTAATCATCTTTGTTGCTCTTTTCTTCTCTCTTTCTAGAATCTCATTTTATGAGTGTATGTTCCATGAAAGTAGCTCAGAGCATGAGTTGTTCAAACTAATACTCTAAAACAAATTGTACAATAGGACACATGAATGAATACTAGGATTAAACAGAGGTTATTCAAAAGAAATTAGGTCCTGTTAATTCTTCAAAATGCACTGGTCTTTTCATATTTTGGCATGACTATACTATTTTAATGTTTTTGTGCTATCTATGCTCAAGGCCCATATTTCAGTTCAACAAGCAAGAGCTTGATCTCTTTCTAAGAGAGATTCTTTCTTAAACATAAACTTAACTAAATGAGGTTTTGAGAAATACAGTGTAGGATTCTTGACATGCCTGCAAGGAAAATATGGAGAATAAGCCAATATGAAAAAATTTACAATACAGTGTCAAATGTCAAAATTCTTTATCACTATTAAGTGCCATCTTTATTGCAAAATACATTTTTAAAATTACCATAATAACATATGAAATCAGAATGTTAATTACATTTAAACACAATTGGTTTACACATCATTAAAATGCTACATAAAATACATCCTGAAGACCACACACAAACAATTTACTTCAGTGTGGCTCTGTTGTGGTTTTTCTTCATCCTTCAGCCATATGTACAGATGCATTTGACATGTTCACTTATCAATAGCCAAAAAGCTACTAAATGTCATCCCTTATTTTATGATTTATGCAAAGACTAAGCAGTGAAACTATGAAATAAAGCAGTAAAGGTGATGGAAATATATCAACAAATAATTTAGAATAAAGATTTTCTAAGTATTTGCACAACTTTGCCAAAGTTAAGCAATTTAAAATTCAACTGATTACAATTAGTGAATTCAAATATATTTCACTGAAATCTGATAAGCCTAATTAATCTACTAATGAACTATTGTCATCTCATGACTGCTTTCAGAATAAGCAGGTAGCCATTCCAAAAATTATGACTAATATTAAGGTGACATTCTTTTTAATGCTACCAGTTCCGATTCATTTCTTTCTAGAATTGTATGTAGCTATTGATGCTATCCCAAATAATTTATTATATAACATGAACAAGGAAATGTTTTCAGAAGTCCTAAAATTCTTCATTTGTTTTGATTTGAAAATGTAAATGAGCAAAACATTTAATTGTTGAATCAAAAACCTTAAGGTATCACAATGGTCATTTTAAATATTTGATTCGAAACTTACTTGCTGATTTAATTCATATTTCTGAATCAAACATCTAAAGAAACTTCATGCAAAACATTGAACAGAATTCTGCTGAATTTGTTGACAGTCAGCCCACATCCATTATCTAAACTGATCTGGACCTGATGATGCAAATGATCTATTAAAGGGCTTAGATAAAATTCAAAGAATAGATTACAGATCCACAGTGCACTATTGTTTATATAACAACCTATATGTTACTGTCGGTCATTGTTATATAAATGTGTGTGTGTGTGTGTGTGTGTGTGTATTTTTGTGTGTGTACGTATGTGTGTATGTCTATTAAGTTAGGCATATCAGCAACAATCCGAAACATATCTCCAAATCAACTATGAATTAATTTTATTTTTATTTATTAATCAAATTTATACACTGCCAGTCTTCTATGTGCATGGTTTATAAGTAAAAAAACCACTTGCAGAAAAGATGTGCAACAAAGCTTTCAGACTGCATGCAAACAGAACTACTGTGGGCTAGAAGAATTCAGCAAGAAAATGTGAAAAATATATGTTTTTCAGACTGACTATAAATATTTGGAAGGTATTATTTTATACTTATAAAACACAAAGTAGTATTCAAATTTATGTACCTATTATGGTCAGTGTTTTCTTACTTTGGACCTACATATACAGAAATAGTATATGCACTCAAATTTGCAGAAAGGTGTCATGTAGAAGTTGTCTCCGTTCACTTAGGGAGATTTTTTGACTAAATGTTTACACACAATTGCTTGGACTGTTTTGGGTAAAAGAACTGTGAATTTAACCTAGGTAAAACACAATGTATTTCTAAACTACCAAACTAGCAAGAATCTTTTAAATAACAGTAAAAACTGTTTCAACTTTAAAAAAAAAATGTTGTCATATTTTTCTCAATTCATACTCTTTCTCAATTCATTTTAGTATTTTTCTAACAATTTAAAAATTGTAATATTTGCAGTTTACCTACACTACAAGATAAGGCTAATTTCCCCAAACATTAACCCATTAAGAAAACAATCAGACATTTGAAACAATCATTTTGAATTTGCCAGTCTTACTTCTGAGGAATTTGCATTTGATTCAATTTCTCTACAAGCCTGTCATGGTATTTCAAAGAACATTATAACAAAGAGAATAGACAAGGAATGAACCATACAACCCAAAAACTTCCTGCCCATTATCTAATATTACTTTTTAAAAAACTGCTGTAGTCCCTTTAGCATAATTATTTGGTTGATTATTTTTAATATTTTTGTTGGTATTTATAAACTTCCAGATTCTATCGGAGTAGATTGTTAACATAATATAAAATCAATGCAAAAATATCTAAAAAGTAAAGACTGAATTATGCTGTTTGAATCTTTGTGAAAAAAACATGCTAACAGGTTCCGGCAACTTCCCTAATTAAATCATGAGTCTCGAGCCAAGCTTCAAAAGAATCCAAAAGATTTATTAGGAGCAACATGTTGGCATTGACCTATATGAAACCAACTCTGCCACACATAATTTACGGTCCACATAATTTAGGTCCTGTGAACCTGTTTGCGCCCCTCCATGTGTCATAAATCAGATTCTGGTCTCTTTTGGATTCTTTTGAAGCTTGGCTCAAGGCTCATGATTTAATTAGGGCAATCACTGGAACCAATTACCGTATTTTTCAAAGTATAAGACGCACTTCCCCCCAAAAAAGTGGGTAGAAATGTCTGTGTGTCTTATAACAGTGAATGTTGCTGAAGTCCTGCCCACCCACTGGCCCCAACCCTTTGGCCACTGACTGAAATAGCTGATCATTGGGATGCCAATCTAACCAACAATCAGCTGCTTGTGCTAATCAAGCTGTGTTGAAGCTGACCAAGCTGTTGCTGTTTGCTACAAGGAGACAAATTGCTGGGAGACAAAGGCAGTGTTTTTTTTGTTTTTCTTCCCAAAAACTAGGTGCATCTTATATTTCAAAGCATCTTATAGACAGAAAAATATGGTAACTGGAGGCTTATAAAGCATTAAGTTAAAATCCAGAAGTTAAACCAAATACTTACCTGAATTAAAAGTATGGTTATTTATAATTAGCTATATTACAGCTTTTGGGAGAATAAATTTATTTGATTGCAGATAATATGCCTTTTTGTAAGAGAGCTTATCTTAAAGAACAAAGGAAGCATGTATACGTGCAAATTAAAACACACACTAATGCACTACAATACAAAAGGTTGCAACCTAAACTATTGTTTTGTAATTTGTTAATTACTCCAGACACAGAACAAGATACCAAATAATCATCCCATACAAAAAATGTTAAAATCCCAGATTTTGGAGGTGCCCCACAATTCAATTTGAACTTCATCAAAGGCATTTTCTGCATCTAATAAGATTACACTATAACTTACCTGTCACAATGTCTAAAATATTAATCACCAGATAAATACTAAATATTTTTCTATTTTATCAATCTAGATGAATTGAATTAGTGAATTATAGGTGGCATCACATTTCAAAATAAGTTACAACAGGATCTTTCTTAAGCTTTTACTGTAATGTATGAATATAAAATGGAATGTAGAAAGATCAAATTATTTATTATACATTTATATACATTTGTAATAATATAGATTCTGTTGTTACTTGTGAAGTCGTGTCTGACCCATTGCAACCCCATGAACAACGTTCCTCCAGGCCTTCCAGGCCTTTACCATCCTCCAGAGTCCATTTAAGCTCACGCCTACTGCTTCAATGACTCCATCCAGCCACCTCATTTTCTGTCATCCCCTTCTTCTTTTGCCCTCAATCTTTCCAGAATTAGGCTCTTTTCCAGTGAGTCCTTCCTTCTCATTAGGTTACCAAAGTATTTGAGCTTGAATATAGATTCTAATAAGTTTATCAAAATTATCCATCATTCCTCTAGAAATCCATCAGATCCGAGGCATTCCACATTTTCATGGAGAGGATTCTCTCTGTTTTTTTATGAAGTAAATGGTTGTACTAGGTTTTTTTAAATCCTCTAGAGAGATTGCCTGAAATTTGCAGGTTTTCTAGCTAAAGACAAAATTGAGTCTTTAACAAACTTGCATATTTGTGCCTCATCTAATTGAAATTATGACAACAATGAATTCTTATATAAATGCCTTAATTATGACTCAAGTGTTAATATAATGGAAGAACACCTAATGTTTTTTTCTAGAAGAGGGGGAAGGGGGAGGAGAAGGAGGAGGAATCTAAAACCAACTTATCCAATGGACATTTTTTGATTGCTTATTAGTGTCAGAAGCACCTTCAAATTATAGACAATGGGTCTATAATTTGCAAAAAGAATTGTAAGACATGATCATCTGATCACAGAACATTCCAATCAGTCACAAATGCAAGCCAGCTGTCAAGTACCCAAAATGCAATCACATGACTTCAGGAGTGGTACAACAGTAGTAACTTTAAGGATAAGCAATAAGTAACTTTTTTGAGTCCGTTAAACCATAGAACAGTTATTAGGTGACTAGTCACAAGTTGAGGACTACTGGTAATATTTACCCCATATGCTTTATTTGAGCATCTACTAATATCCATTCCAACAATGGTCCTAAGTCTCAAAAAAGCTGTCTTTGGAGTATCCAGTGTTTTTTGCAACAGAATTATTCTCAGCTTAACACTAGTGTCCCCCCACCAACCTTTTATAAAATTTGGATCTATTATCATATCATCTGAATAAGTGCCATGTCTCTAGTTAAACAAAATAATCTCAGAATTAATTTCCACACATTATAAACTCCTCACACTATAATAAGCTTAATGAGTAGCAAATATATACAGGTCATTTAAATTACAAAAAAATAATAAAAATGTGATTTTAAAAAAGGACAATACCCATTCCCATGTGCATTAGCATTAAAAGGGAAAAAAGAAAACTTTTAAATTAAACTTTTAATTTAGCTTTAGTTACTGCCCGTCCACTCTCTGCTCTATAACAAAAGACATAAAAATAACCTTCCATATTCATGTAGTACTAATGGGTATGAAGCAAAAGGGAAAATGAAAGGGAAAAATAAATTGTTGCTCATCAGATAAGCACAGAATCTCTAAAAATTCCACAGAAAGAGAAGGCTTGTAAGTTATTTGTTCACCAAGGGAAAAACAGAAGATTGCTGGATACAATAAGCTGTATCTAATATTTTTATTTCTTGTTGGTGTGCATGGAAAATAACAATGTCTTTTTAAAATGTGTGAACAAGGTTTACTTCCACAATATTTTAATTCAGTAGATCATCTTGAAAGTTAAAGCAAGATACCTGTGTTTCTGACATTAGAACTTATATATAGGAGATTACTGTAAAGGATTGCATCTAGCCCTTCATCTGTCGATATGAAATACCTCAAATTTAAAGTCAGCTGACAGTGAAAAGATTTTCTGAATACATTCTTCAGTGTAACATGATTTACATCCAAAGATTACTTTTCAGTTGTTTATAATGAGTTATTTTTCAATTCAAAATAGTTCCGTTTGCAGATTTATACTGTGTATCACAACATTGTTCCTTTTCTTTTAAAATAGGAATTCTGGTTTTCTGGAACAATTATAATAATTATTTTCAATGCATCCAAATCTTTCTGAAATGTAAAGGACTAAATTTTCATGGTTTCAAGTTCTCTTTTCTCTTTAAGATATGTACTTATCCAGTCTCATCTGCCTGGACATTGATTAAAGCTTTACCATTCATTGATCAATCTCCTTTTTTACTTCCATTCACTGAGACAATAATATACATTTTAATATTGGCTACCTTACCTGGTAGTGTAAAGAAAGTAGCCACAACTGCGTCCTCTATATTTGGGACTGCATACATAAGTTCATCCAATTTTCTTTTCTCTCCCTTATCCGGTGTAGAGATCTTTATCTGAGATGACTGAAGGGGAGATGTCTTCTTCATTTTACAAGGCATATTCTCCTATTCTTACTAATTTAATATAATTCTATTTAGGTTACATAACAAATCCTATTTTATATACATTTTGTTAAGGTATACTTGTATTTTATATATTACTTTCATCAAAAAAATAGTTGCATGACGACTGTCAGCTTATAATACTTCTCTTGTTAATATAAATGATATTAAGACATTTCTGATAATTTTCCATACTTCAAGAAATATACTATTATTTGTCCATATGCATATCTTATTCTATCCAGCCTATAGCAGCAGTGACAGACAGACAGCTGTAAATATGATCTTTTTCAATTTCTCCATGTTTTCAAAAACTATTTTCAATAGAACACTGTTTCAAAGTACTTTTTTTAATGACAAAAGATGTATGTGAAAAGGATGTTAAGATCATAATCACCAAGATAGCTGTTATTTTTTGGTACAACTCGAATAATATTAAATAAAATTATAGGCAAAAATATTGTAGTACAAATTAAATATGTGATAAAGTATGCTAATGAGAAAGGTTTTGCCGAATTGTGTGATCATGTGGTCTGTGATTTATCAATGTATGTAATAATATAATGCCATTAATAAGAGAAAAGCAGCACAAAGATGATCTAAACTGTGGAAATATTGCACTGTACTATGCACAACAGCACAATAATTGTTGTGCTATACTCATTTAAAAACAAAATCAGAATTCATGAAGTCTCAAAAAAATCCCATCAAAATCACTGAAAAAAAACCTTTAAAATCACTGAAAAAAATATAAGAAGAATTTGATTACAGAGGGATGAAGATATGTGTAGAAAATAACAATAAAGCAGTACTATAAATATCAGGCATAGAAAGAAAATAGACAATATACTGACTTGGTAGGTGTATCTGTATCATACTAAATGCTTTGAGCTCACAGGTAAATCTTCTATAGTCTGCTTTAGAGTCAACAAAATCCATCATTATATTTTCCTAAATAATAATCAGAGCATACTATTGTAGAAAATTCATAAACTGCAATCCCTAATTCACTAACAAGCATTAAAATAGTGCCACATACTTTTGAACAAACACAGATAAGACACCACTGTTGTTATATTCAAGCATATTGTAACCAGTTTTTTGTTTAACAGATCGTGTTTACCATCATTTCTCTTCAAATTATCTTTCAATCAATAGAATAATCTGCCAATTTTACTCTTAAAAGGGTGAATAAAAATCTTTTTATTGTTTTATTTATTTTTATTTTATTATAAGGTGATTATTGTTTGTTTAGATCAAATTAATAGCAAGGAAATAAACAATCATTCCATAGGGAGGCGGGTTGCTGTATTAATCTGAAGAAAGATAATGAAAATCAGAAATGCAGGACAACAAAAACGGTTTTCAGGTTAAAGATTTTATATTTAAGATATACTTACTGAAGTCCAAAATACTTGTGAAAGGAAGTGTGGTATATAGAGATCAACTTTATTATCTATAATAAAATCATCACAACTTTATCTAGATGGAGCTTAGTAGGACTATATAATATTTTAGAGTAATTGGCATGAGAAGTAAATATGGATATACACTTATATGAAGAGAGCTGGGAACAGTTTACTAAGCAGCTATGTGAGCTAAACATGTATAAGCTATACATGTTGCAAAGCATCTCTTTCAAAAGATTTGAATGTTCTTGAACAAAGAAAACAACCAGAATGGATTTTTAAAACCTTGTGTTTCTTCTTATCTTCTGTCAAAATTCCATAATAAAGTACCAAGACTGTCTTTAGGAAAATATTTATCCCACCAACTAAGTTAATATTATCTGAATAAAGTTGCATCACTTTCAAGGACAAAGCATTATACATTTTCTCTAGCATTTACTAGGAACTGGTATAAACCATGAAAATAGACATGAGAAGTCTCATATTAAAAATATTCCTAATATTACATTCTATGTTACAAAAGAGTAATGCAAAATCTTGCTACAGTAATATCATTGTATGAGTGCAAATAGTCACTGACTACTTAGCCAATTACTATTTGCAATCCACAGCAATAAAAGTGCAAAAGATAAACTTATTTTATTCCTGGACTGAATTCAATAGTATAAAGAAAACAAAAGAGTAAATCAAGTTCAAAATTCAATTACTTTACCCATGTGAAACAAAGCAATCAAAAGTGGTTTTTCTTTAACAATTCAGACGGTTTGGCTTTCCCTGCTGGGTGAACAAATATATGAATTGGACACGCTTCGTAATGCATACATTTTTCTCACAGTTTGACAAAACCAACACAAAAAGCACCAGAGTTTTCTGTACCTGAAAGATGGCTACTTTTACTTGTAGTGCATTTTATTTCCATACACATATTAAATATTATTAGCAGGAAAAATGTCATTTTTAAAAAATTTAAGGGCTTTAGAATTTAAGATTTATGTCAATTTTGATGACCAACTTTTCAAAACTGGGTAGAATTATTTACAGTTACAGAGACAGAGATACCTTTATCACAGGATATTTTTTAATATAAATGTTTTTTAAATTCCAGGATTGGGTACCATTTTAATCTCTGTTACTTCCAACAAAGATAGGATCATAAAATATAACTTAATTAATCTGAAGCAAAATCACAAAAAGACAATGATAAATGTGCTGTTACAAACTTTTCAAAATTATATGTATCTAAAATGTCTTAGGAAGAATGGTTTACTATTTTAAGATACAAACTACAATGCCAGGGGATAAGAGAAGGTGTCATATACCCATACAAATATACTTTAATTCAAACATCCAATTACTGAAAATATATACCTTTATGCACGTTTTTATTTCTTACCATTAATTAGAAATTATTAAATTATTTTTCAATAGAAATCAAAGTTAAAATTTGAACTGCATATATAAGAAAAATTGTTTCATGGAAAGAAATATAATGAAAATATTAACAAAAATTATTCTTTATAATATAATAGTGTAACAATAAATCAAAACAATACAATTGTAATTAATCTATAGAATCCAAAATGCCTAGTAAATAGTTTTTTTTAATTGTACATATCATACATTACAATAGTAACATGAAAATAACTAGCAATAGGACACCCTAGCTATTAGTTAAATCTGGAGGAAAATTATTTACCTTATTTTTAAAAAGTATGATAGCTTGCCATTTATTTTTCCCTAGTAATGTGAATATATAGTATCAATTGTTTTATTTTTTAACAGAAATGAAACATGAAAACTTTTACCAAAAATGTTTAATTTTTAAACTGTAAAAAATGTTATTTAAAATTAATACAGACATTTCTCATTATTTTAATTAAAGTAGCGGATCAAAATTCATACTTTGGACAAAATGTACTCTGTCTTGTGGCCATTTCTTAATATATGACCACAAAATATAGGGTCTGTCAAAATATAGTAACACAAACTACATTTCTTCCCAGTAATTCAAATAAATAGGCTTGTTTTAGTAAAAAAATATTTTAATATAACTTTTAGAACATAGAACATAGAATTCTTTATTGGCCAAATGTGATTGGACATTCAAGGAATTTGTCTTGGTGCAAATACTCTCAATATACATAAAAGAAAAGATACATTAATATAACTTCATGATTTATGTATGAAGATATGAATAAGAATCTTGAGTGAAAACGTTGAATAGTTTATACTTTATTTAAATTTGCCACTATTGGAATGGCTGCTTATAAAACGAATTAGAAGTAATCGTGTTCATACCAACTAGGGCTGTCCATTTCCTTTGTCCACGGGCTTTCTCTCCTTTGATCTGTCTGTCTGTGTTATTAACAGGAACTGTGAGGGCAGCAAGTTCAAGTCAGAATAAAGTAAATAATTTCTAAACAGAAGAAAGCCAAAACCCACATGTAAGCAGCTGTCGAACTATGTTAAAAATAAAATCCTACATTGAAAAAAAAAGGAATAGAAAAAGGATACAATAAAAAAAGGATACAATAAGAGGTCAATAGATTGCATTGCTGAGGAATTCCTGTTAGTACTGAGTCAACAGCAGCTAGACCTGTGCCTCCACATTTTAAAGAATTTGTTAATTTACACTTAGATAGTAAGCATTCAATCATTATTACAAAGTATCAAGCTTACTAGTCTATCCATTATGTTTTTAAAAGGACTGAAACAATTTTGTTTGTCAGCAAAAGTTTTCAAGAGCATGGGTCCTCTATACTATAAATTCAGATTATCTCCAACTTTTAATGAATATCAAAAGGGGGGAGCAGGAAAAACAGTAATACCTAATATATTAGTTTATCATAATTATCTCTTCAACCTATCTGACCAAAACACATGCAAAATGTCTGCAAAAATTAGTATCATTTCCAAAAATAATTTTAAATAAATAAAAACACCAGAGTTCAGTATAAAGATTTTAAATATGTACTGCAAAAAAGATTAATAGAAAACACACTTCAGTATGATTATTGACAAACCATGATCATTAGTTAATTGGATTCATTCTTGAACTGTACTCTTTATGCTACCAGAACAAAGTAGAAAGTTTTCTTTTACTGATTCTATTATAATGGGAGAAATTATAAGAGATAAGAGAGATTCCATATGCTCATAACTTTTTAGTAAAATAACCTGTTCTTTAAAAACATTTCAAGGCAATTGTGATGTTTTAAACATTTATTCAAACATTTATTCATTAATACAATTATACATCTAACTTCACGGACTATTGTACTTTAATTCTTGCATTTCTGACACTTTTAAAAGCAACCTTAATGCATCTGAAAAGCTGTAATACGGAGGATGTTTTTAGAAATAATAGCTATGTGTTATGTGGTGAATAAGAAATTTTCTAGAAGTGCAAATTTTGATCTGCCTTTTCTTAATCCCATTGCGTGCAAAGAATATTAGAGGAGTTCTACAGAGGCTTTCATGGTGATGCAATGTATGGTCACGAGGTACAGCTACTAATGCATTCACCCACTTTGTACAATATCCTGTCTCAAATCATTTCCATACTCATACAAGCATGAAAGAGGGGCAATGACAGATTCGTAACCTAGCAAGAAATGGCAAAGATGTGCTCCTGTATTTACTGGAAATTAACTGTATACTGACTTCAACCATCTTCACACAAAGCAAGACCAAAGGGAGGACTTAATTCACATATATCACATATATACTGAAGCACGTAGTAATGTTTTCTGACAGAATAAGAAAAAAATGAAACTTTATTTAAATTCACAAATAAAAATATTTTTCTTAGACTTTTGTGAATTAAAGATAATTAATGATATCCCAACTCTTAAAAACAGTCTAAACCATGTCAAAACATTAGTATATTTTGGGATATACAAAAAATTTCTGGATTCAATTTAAAAATGTGTTCATGCAAAATTTACACTGATAATAAGGTATCAGAGATTACCACCAACAGGATTAAACAATTAATAAATTCTTGAGTATATTGAAGAATAGTGATTTACCCAAACCTGAATAGTTTATTATACCCATTACCCCCCAAAAAATCTATGAAGTTTTGATTTCAGTTATTTATTGTATTATGTATACAGTAATACAATAACTAAACTCAAAACTCCATATTTTTAGAATGCACATCTTTGCTACATCAATGTGTTTGGGATCTATGTCTCAATTTTTCTTCTCTTTCTATTTCTTAGACAATATCTACAAAACATTAACTTATAGTTGAGAAATGGTAGAAATCTTATACAGAAATTCCACTTTAGAATATAATTTTTAAAAGACATAATATAATCTGTAGAAACAGATATCATATTAGCAAGTAAAAAGTAAAGGCTACTAGTATAATTTAAAACTTCCTAAATGAATAATAAAGGAGTTATTTTAAAAGACAATTCAGCTTCCAATTATTTATTTTCTCTAATGTATACTAAGTCCAAACAAGGTTTGGCCTCAAATAGATAAACAAAGGAAAGGGGTTTTAAAAAATTCACCATAGTATGTGAAAGATACCATGCTATATGAAAGTCAACTTATTTTCTTACAATTGAATTAACACACTTCAATCTGTTTAACGAAATAGTAAATAATATTAAGATATACACATATTCTGCTTAGCAAACTATAAAAATTAACACTTAAAAAAGTAAAGAATTAGTAATATTCTAAATGAAAAGTAAAACAAAGGAGAGACAAGATGAAACAAATTTTAAAAGGACATATTTACTTTCTTAAAAAGTTTAACAAATCTCTATTTCAAAGTCAAAAAAGCATAAAACAGATAAAGTCACAGTCTATCCATTAATACTGTTTAATTCCAAATAGTAAAAAATAATGAACAATCATTTTTTCAGATTTCTAACTTACAAATATAAGTTTGAATTATGCCATCTAATTTATAACTTATATGATTCTAACTGTAGACTGTGACTCAAGAAATTAAAATATCAAATGTTTCTATTTTTATATTATTACACTTAACTTACAAATATGTCCTTTTCCCAATTATTATTTTTTAATTCTGATGCAGACATAATATATAAAAAGATTTTGATTTCTAGGAACCAGGAATAAAATTCAAATATTCAACAAAAACAAAAATGAAACACTTGATGAACATTATTTGTACCAGTACACATTCTAAAATCCTATTTTTGTTCAAATCCAATTCCAAGCTACTTAAAAACATACTATTTCTTTCAAGGGTTATTCGCAGTACTTTGGAAGTTAAATTATCATGATAAAGTATTGACCACCGTAATGACTATATGACCTAAAGAGAAAAAAAATCAAACTGCTAAGATGTTCTACCAAAAGATACCATACCGATTAAACTTGTTCTTGCACCAAGTATCTCTTATGATTCTAACAGTCCATCAGTCACATTAAGGCTTTCACAAAGAGAAAGATTACCAAATGAACCTCAATCAGAACTTTGCCCTCAGAGATGTGAAAGCTCCAATTTCTCAAGGTTTCCAAATCACTTGACAGTTTCTAAAACAGAAAGATAATTAAACTGACATGAAATAACTGCCCTGTTTAAATTCTGGGGGGCAGTTTGTCTAACCTTCTGATCCTAAAAGGACCACAGTAATTTCAGCACCTGTTCATGGTTTCTATTCTTTAATCATGTTATATACCATTTGTTCTTTGTATTTCTTTTAAAAAAAACTTGTCTGTGAGCACTTGTATCAAGGTACAGAGCATTTATAAAACACCTATAAGCCAAGACTTATATTCTTTCTTTATTGTTTGTCAATTGTTCTTCCCGATCTGTATTTATTCTAGATTTTATGTTTTTCATATACAAAGAAATTATTGTCTTTAACTAAATAAAATATATGCAATTGTATTTAAATTACAATTCTGAAGCTTTTAGTTTACAATTATTTTTTGTAATTTCAGTTTTATAAGACTGTTTTCAATATAAAACTTTAATTTAATGTAATGCAAATATAAATCAATATACTTTAGCTAATTCTCTTATAATATAAATATACATTAGAAACGTTAGTGCATCCTGAAAATAAATACAATAAACATTATTCCATAAATACGTTGTATAATCTTACATGCCACTTATTTAAAGTAAACCTTTTTGTTGATTTCAATAGTTTTTTTTTTATTTCTAGCTAAAGCCCAGTAATAGATTAAATGGAACTAGATCTTATCTGCTACAGAAAATAACTCATTGCTCATAAAAAAATTATGAGCAATGTTTACTTTATTCTATTTTGATACTCAAAAACTATTTTGGGCTCTGGTTATATAATTTACATTTTTGTCCAATAATATAATTATAATTATAATTGAAGGAAAAAATGATTAACTAAAAAACATGCCTAATTTTTAATTTAGTATTGATTTGTATGATGATATTGTTTATCTTATCAGGAAACATACTGTAATAAAGGCCAATCAGAATGTATACAATTAAAGTTATTCCTAAAGGACATATAGTGGCACTAGTTCTCATAAACAAATATTCTATGCCTAATTGTTTATTCTATTTATTTTATAAATATATTCAATTTTTGTTTTCAGAAACATATTCAGGAACAAGTTTTGGCACTGTTTTGCCAAAATGCTAGATACATTCCTCATAAGCAAATGAAGACAAATAAAATAAAATTATGAAAATAAAGTGTATTTTATCAAAGAACAAGTATTTAAAAATGCAGGCTTCTTTTTCAGTTTGGTTTTGGAATTTGTAATAGGTGTGATTGAATTGCAATTGTCATTAAAATATAAAGCATTCCTGCCTACATAAAATCAGCAAAAACATTTTATACTGTTTTTTTCTCAGTTAAATCTTCCTAAATGAAAACAATGTCTCAATGCCTATAAATTAGATGTGAATAAAAATGAAAGGATAAGAGCTTCAGCATTCTTTCTGCATAGTGTTTCACAAGGTAAAGATAACCCTACTAATAATTCCTTAAAGCTATATGTCAAAACATATAAAGAAATATATTTTGGCAAAGCCTTCTCAATGGGTTCAACATCTTTTTCTATATATTGTTCCTAAAGAGATCATTCTTCAGAAACCAAGAGGACTGTACATAAATTCAGTTCAATCCCTTACCTTTGAATTCTTTGCCAAAATTGTTTTGTTAAAAAAAAAAGTCTGGGAAGAATTTTGAGACATTAATGTTTGTAAAATGTAACAAGTTAATATTAATAGAAATCATTTGAATTGTCAAAAACTGTTTTTTTTTTCATATTCTTGAACATTATTCAAAGAAAGATTGGAGATTCCTGTATTATGACTATATAGTTAACCTTTTTAATTTGTGGAGGCAGAATGAGATTGGAATGGTAATAATAATTTTTTAAGCTTGCATACTGCTCAGCTCTTAAAGACTCATACTTCAAACTGTGAAGTACAGATCATACGAATCTGAATATTGAAAGAATGTGGGGGGGGACCTAGGAATAAGCACATTAAATACATGCAGTGCATGGTTGAAAAACATCTGACGAGCAACCCGTACTTCAACTTACGGCCTATTAAAAAACAGTAGGCATTCTTCTTGAGCTGAAAAACCAATAGACCCATAATATTTTCATAAACCACTGTGAATTTTTAATATACAAAATGTTTTCAGCAATTTTTAGTGATTCATAAACAGAAGCGGAATGCCATTTACCATTTTTAGTAATAGGTAGTCCATTAAGTTTTAAGCTCTGACTTACCTATAAATTCAAGCCAAGACAGACTTAAGAACAGATGTTGTTGTTATAGCCTAGGAACTGCCTGTATCTTCAGTTCCTTTATCCATGTGGCCACTAAGAGTTGCCATAACTTTATAGCACATAATCAATTAAAACTAAATCAATTTTTTATTCTTTGACATTTCAGTTGCCTATAAAAATTATGTATTGTAGTTTCGAATGAAGAAGTATCTTTTTTGCATATTTCCGAAAACATGCACTTTACCATTCTTCCTGAGGCTTCTTAAAACTGAAAAAAATTAATCAACTGTCTAAAAATGATGCTTAACTTACAAGGACAAGTATTTTCATAAGTGTGTACAATGCAACCACATTGGGTACTACTGATTTTTGTATATTGTGTTATCTACGCACAATTCAATCAAGGAGAAAATAATTAAGATAAATTTAGCAATGGCTTACAACTGTAAAATAAAAACAGAAGGCTTGATATGTACTGCTCTAGAGCAGTATCTGAACTAGTGTAATCAAGGCCAGAATTGAAAAATCATAAAATTATTCTAAGTGCCGATTATACAAAGAAGTAGAATTATTAAATCAGACTATTGATTACTTAGTTTGTGAAAGAAGATGGCATAAACTGATTAACAACATAATACTGCTCCCAAAATGATTTACTGGAACATCTGTAAAAATTATCATGTGGCAGTAATAAAAACTGTTGAAAACAGAGTTGAAAAAGTAGTTGAAAATGAGCAAGTTAAAATATTGTGGGATTTCCAATGAAAGTGTAGATAATTAATGTGTCAATACCAGAATATAGTAGAACAGAAGACAAAGACTTGGAAATCAGAAAATATCAGGAACTAAAATCAAAACTGAAAAATTATGGCATAAATCTGCCATGGTAGTCCCATGATTACTGGCACGCTGGATGCCATGCCATAAGATCTTGGGTGGCACTTAGTAAATCTGCACATTGATAAAAGTTCCATTTATCAATCACAGAAAACCACGCAGTTTCTATCCACATATGTACAACATTGATACATTACCACATCCTAAATTCCTGGGAAAATAATGGTGCATATGAAAGCCAACACCAGATAAAGATCTGGTAGATTGTGAAGGCACCAGGATAAAAAGCAGGAGACTATGAGTTCTAGTCTTACCTTAGCCATAATAGGTAGCTAGGTGATTCTACCCAACCCACCTCACAGGGTTTTAAAATAGAAGGAGAAAAAAGGTGTGCTGGATATATTTACCACCTTGAATTATTTGTAAAAATAATAAAGGTTGGACATAAATAATATAACATAAATGGCAGTCATGGTTAATAGGCATTTTGCACAGCTTTGTATGGTATGCCAGTATGCTCATTCCTAGGTCAAGACACTACTCACATAGTCACTTATGACCTCGTCTTTTCTATATTAGACAATTGTAATACACTTCTACATGAAGTGTAAGTAGAAGTTTCAACTGATGCAGAATGAAATAGCACAAGAAGTTGTCTGTGCTCTCACAATTGCATGTGTCATTTTTCTCCTCCTGAAACTGCATCGGCTTTGCTGGGCAATGATCAAATAAAAGTTGATTGATTGAACTGCACTGGCTGCCAGTTTGCTTCCGGGTCTAACTTAGTTAGTTAAACTAACTAAATTTTTAGTTAGTTTTAACTTTTAAAGTCCTTGATGGCATGCATGGGACTGGTTTTTAACATAAGATACATATATATTCATTTAATACAATGCCTACTGTTACCACCATAGTAGCTGTTGCAGATTATGGTAATACATTCATATTTTTCACATTTGACTATAAATGCAGTTTTCATTGAGAACAAAAGCATTATTTGTAGTACAAAAGCATTTGGTTTAAAGAGCTTTTTATCTATTACAATAAAATAAATAATTTTATTTTTCTTGTAGTTTTGGCTACTCGTATTTTTACATGGCAGTAAATAAAACTGTCTTTCCATCAGCTATTTCAAATAGCTAAGAATAGTTAAACAAATTATCTATGACACTGCATGCACTCTGCTATCTCTTTAAAGATTCAAAATTATGAAGTACATGGGTCAACTGGCAAGCAGTACAAGAAGTTATTGCATATAATAATATTTTATTTTTATAAGAATATTTTTGAACAATTGGCTGATACACAAAAAATGAATTGGTTAAATTACAATTCTCTCTGAAATTGTCTTAGCTGTATTCTTTGTTTAAAGAATACAGTGAGCTGAATAATACCTGAGAAGAGTGTTTAAATATGCTATACCAAGGGCTTTCAAATTTGTTTGAAACTAGAGACAGTAATTTTTTTTAAAAAAATCTGAATCCTCCGATCCAAAGAAAAAGTTCCTATAATCGAAAATTGGGTGTGTTAAGGGGAACTTTATATCTTTCATCCAATTTTAGGATTCCACAGAATGCAACTTGAAAAGCCTTGTACTGTATAATACTTACCTTATACAGAAAACTTGTCAGCTTTTTTAAGGGGGATGAAAACATTCTAAATACAAAGCAGCCATCTATCTTGCATCTTTTAGTCTTTTTTCAAAAAAGAAAATGCTCCAAAGCACAGATACTTGGGACATGCATTAGCCAATGTGAAACCATGGGAGGTTCAAGAGATTCAATACTAGATGAAAGAATAGGAATATTGAGAAATCAAAAGCCATTTGGGACATAAAAAGACTGAAAGATTATGCTTGCCTACTGGTAAGTTTACGGCACTTTTCAAATTCTTTCTATTGGCAAGTTACAGTCCATGAGTTGAAATGTTGTGTCTTCCTTCTCAGGGTGCCTGTGAAATGTAAGCATGTCTGCCCACGAGTGCTGTCTATGAAATTTATGAAACAAATTTGTATGGCACCTATCCAAACAGTGGAATTTTGGCTGCTATAAATGCTGAGTGTCCAAATATAAAAATTATGTTGGCTTATTTGTTTTTGAACTTTGCAAACAAGGCCAAAAGCAAAAAGTATAAACTATGCAAGTAAGAAGAAGCCTTAAACCAGTATCTGGAGAAATACCTTGCTGTTCTTTTGATGCTTAAAGGATAAGGTATGGAGGTGAATTTACTGTTGGGCTTTTTCCTTAGACTCTTTTCTACTGAAGAAAAATGTAGTATCAAAATTTTTATTTTGTCCTGATCTAAAACAAAATCTGTTGTTTTATGTACACCTATTCCTCCCTCCTTTTTAATTAGCCTGTTACCCTCTATTCCTTTCATTGAAGTAGTCACATGAATGAATTCATAGTTATAAATTATATAAAAGGCTGTGCTTTGTGCTTTATTTGTTCTTATTCATAAACTTCAACAGCTTAAGATAGAAGAAAATATCACTATGTCTATCGGAACAAATGAGGAAGAAGTTTCTGTGTGAATTTAGGATGTGTGGCATATTAAAAAGCTCTATATTTATTTCTAACTATATTGAAATATACATGCTACATAATAAATGACATTTGATAAATTTGAGGAAAAGTAACATTTTGCTGTCCATTAACAAAAGT
Source organism: Bungarus multicinctus (assembly GCA_023653725.1). Taxonomy (NCBI): domain Eukaryota; kingdom Metazoa; phylum Chordata; class Lepidosauria; order Squamata; family Elapidae; genus Bungarus; species Bungarus multicinctus. The sequence continues at coordinate 227,325,786 of CM042834.1, read as the reverse complement.
TACTTTTTGTAGCAGGTTTGTACAAACCTACATGTAACTTTGGCAGTTGACAAAATGGTATCAGCCACAGGATAATTGAAAAATTAAAACATTCTACCGTAATTCCATATATATTACAATTATTTAATTTCTGTATTAATTTATTTAATTTCTAATCATTAAAATAATATCCTATTTATTGCCGCTGCACAGTAACTGCACACCAAGACATCCCAAAAAGATATGATTCTTGAATCTAATTGTTGAAATGTTAAGATTATGTTAAGAGATAACATAATCACAAAGTCTTGTCTTTGTAATACATTAGTAATTTCATTATGCTTTTTAAATTGTCCGATCAAACATCTGAAAAGTCAGCAATTCCCTTGGTTTTCTAAAAATAAATTCTCTTGCAGTTCAATTTGAAATGATCCAAATAAATGTGATCTGTCATTAAAGAAAGGTGAATAGAGTCATAAATTATTTCATATGGTTGCTAAGAATAACATCCACATATAGCAAAATGTATTTCATATCAAGTATTTTAATGGTTCTATTAACTTATTTTGCAAGCTATTCTGCAATCAGACCTTTTTTTCAGAGTAAATTATTTCTGGAAAGAGAATTGGTATTGTAATCTTATCAAATATGAGCATGGATAAATTTTAATTTAAAGCATGGGTATGTTTAAATTTAATCTACCTTACAAAAATTCTTAGTTTTAAATAAGACAGATGCATTTGTTATGGACAGACTTTATTAAACAAACATATTTGAATTAGGTGAATATCATTCCTCTTTCTGAATGCAAAAAATAGGAACAAAATTAAAATTTATTTTTCACAACACTTAAGATCAATCTTCTTATAGCATCATTACTCCAATGACGACAATGCATTTTCCCCCTAAATACAATGCAATATATATTAATAAACTAAGATACATATTAACAAATAATATAGATACTAAACAGCAAAGCTTCTCAAGTATAACTGCTTGCTGCTATATAATGTTTTTTAAAAAGATATATGTATGTAACAATTACATTGTCTCTTCTACTTTATTAGAGCTACTGTGGATAATCTCAATCAAATTATGAATAACCTGTAATGTATAACTTTTGAAAACACTTTAGAATAGATTCACACAATAAACATTTCATATCATATCACCAAAATTGAGCAATTTTAATTTCATGAAACATGAATAAAAATTCTAAATTCCACAATAGGTTGTCTTATTTATTTCTTTGTTTGTTCTATTTCCTAACTGCCCTTCATCCTCAAAGATTTCAAGATTTGTTTCACGATTTATAAGGCCACTGGGCTCAAAGAGTGTGACTCTGGGTGATGTATAACATAAACAATAGTAAACCAAACCAAACAGATTACTCTAACAGCAAACAAAATATAAAATATAATTTGGAGACAGAGCATGCAACAGAACAAACAAGGACTGTCTCTTTAAGGAATGAAAAGGAGTATTAAACTATGTTGGAAGTTTGCATGTGTAGAGTTGCTTACTCATTCATACCCTTTTGGCTACTTTTTTTTCAGAATAATTTTTATCTTAATTTCTTAAAGTTTATAATAAAATGCTTCATGAATTCCATACGTACAAGAGTCTTCGGTTGGGAAAGACTACACACTATCTCTTAAAATGTACTGCAGTCATTTTTAATACTATCATGTAGCCACTAACTAGCATGTATGTTTATATTCCCTATTTTGTAGTTTTAAAGTTACAATAAGCAATTGGACTTTTCCATTTTTGTGAAAGAACAAAATCACAACATGATTAGTTACAACTATGAATAAACCATCGCAATGAGTTTTATATTTCTACTTAGGATAGTGCTTATCTTGCAATTTCACTGCACATCTTAATGATCACATACTTACAAAAAAAAAAAGAACTTCAATAAGGAGAGCAAAAAATGAGTGGCATGCAAATTCAATTTGTTGCTATTGTTGGATGCAGATGTTTAGACAGGATTTGGCATTTTATCCACCTATTGAGTCCTTCCCAAGGACCTGTGATAAGCAGATATTATTAGATGGTGTTAAAATTATTTTCTTTTGCAATTGACTGACAATAATTTTGTTGATGTCAATGGTGTTCATGGGGTGTTCCAAAAGTTTTGGAATTCACCCAAGGTGCTGTCATTACAGGTATTATCATTGCTTTCTTTTCCAGTCATGTCTACTTCTATTTGCCGATCTTTGTATTTTGCTATTTTTTTCCAGTTCTTTCTCTTCTATTTTATTGTCCCCCAGTACTGCAAAGTCCACTGTACAGACTTCTTTTCCTTTCATATCAGCAATTATTGAGTCTTGGGTATTACATGACAGGTGCTTGTCTGTTTGAATTCTAAAGTCCCAGATTATTTTAATTTCTTCATTTTCTACTATTTTGTCTACTTTAGTTCTGAAATCACTGTTGGCCACTCATCTCCCTTCCCCCAATTGAGTTATTCAATTGGAATTCTAAAATTATTTACTTGTAAAGAACACACTTCAATTATCCATGTTAAAATTCATGTGGCTTCACCAACATGAAGATTCACTAAGGAATATTACACCAATCTTAAAGACGTTTTTAGAAAAATCTGTTAATATTATGGCATGGAATATACAACGCTTCTGCAATGAAACAAGGACTTTTTAAAAAATATTTATTAAATTATTTTTTCCACACTCATAAAAGAATCTGCATTTGTATTGCTTCATTAAATGCTATGAAGCTTTTTTTAATGGATGAAGTATTGTATTATGTATTATAGTTTCTGTCTTTTAGTACTATAATAATCTTTGAATTATTCATCTTTCATTGTTCTCTGTTGGTGTTTATTTGTTTTACATGGTATTATTAATACAAAAATGTTAATGAGGCATGATTATTAAATGAGTTGATTTGAAATCTCTGTACTGTTTTTCCAAATGAAAGGCAAAGTTCTCATTTTGGAAGTCCAGAAATAAAAGCTATTAACTAGTTTATTGCTTTAAAAACTATCACGGAAGGAATATTCTACCTTTAGTTCCTGTACCAGTACTACTTTTTGTTATAAAAAAAAAAGATAATTTAAACAAGCATGGATTCATGGGGTAAATCATTTTCAGTGTAAACATCCCTTTCTATTTTAGATATAAATGTATAATTGTTAAATTTTATAGCAATTTATATGTCTAAATCACACAGGTTCCAAATTACACAATTAAAACAAATTTTAAAAGTATATCCAACTATTTTTCTAATGTAATACACATCTCCATTTCCTTATATCAAAGATATTTAACTAACAGCTTTTGTGTTCACGAGTTTAAAGAATAATTGTAATACTTTTTTATAAAGTTTATAAATAAAATGAATTTACAATATAAGACAACTGATCACCATTCAACCAAGACATCAAGAACATTGCATGCTTTTTGTTATAACTATGAGGATTTAAAATATTAGTAAGAATGACAGGCTACAAAAATTAATTTGCTCTAAATTGATTGACAATAAATTAATTGTATCTGCATACCCATATATAACAATATTGCTACAAATAGTTATACCTACCAACAGAAATGCTAACTTTTACTATCCCCACTTCCACTCTCAATAAATAAAATGCAAACAACATGCCAGAATAAAAACTTCTTAATTCTGATGTGTTTTCCTTAGTGGCAACACACATGCAATTCTATTGTGCCTCAAACCTCTCTCTGTCTCAATAGGCTCACCCACTAGAGTTGCCTCACTGCACTTTCACGTCACATTACTTCTGCTTTTATAACTTTTCCACTTCTGAACACTATCAATTATGCACTAGAATAACTGAGGCCTGGCACAGCAATCTAACATAAAGGCCAATTATGAGAATAAATAATTCAAACACCTGCATGCCATGTTCTTTTCACCACTGATATGTAGCTCTTGTAATGCCATATACGTATTGGTAAAGACTGCTCATTCTGCTAATGTACAGATTCTGAATTTAGAGAAGGCATGGTTAGTGCATAATTTAGCCCCTAAGGCTACAGCAAATGATTGACTCTAGATAAATTAGAACAGAGCTTTCTTTTCTTTTAAGTTAGTTTTGTTTGAAAATAATTTGCTTCAAATGGTATTTGGTAAATCTCAGTTAGTTAAATTTCCATAAAGGCAACAAAATTGCTGGTAGTAACAGAAAAGGAAGGAATAAAGAAATAAGGAAGCAAATGGATTTATCAACAACTATATTGCCAACATAGATGTTAAGTATATTTACAACTGCGGAAAGGAAAGAGTAGTGCTAAGCATATGCAAAACATTAACAATTCCTATTTCCCATATAAAGATCATGACTAATAATTGAAAAGATATAGTTTTCAGTTAACTTTTACTTGTTTTTTATTATAAAATGCAAAACTACTTCTCATTCTTCCGGTATAAGCTATGTAATGCTATCCGTGTTGTTATACAACACTTGTTAAAATAAGAGCACAGCAAAAAGTATCAGAAGAAGTGGTTGGAAATAATGTAGGATTCATTTTGGAAAAAACATGTAGGGTTTCATTAGAAACATACTGCAGTTTCATGATTCAGCATTTCCAAGTTAGTAAATTAAAGTTAAAAAAAAGGAATAACAGCTCATGTAGTTCTAAAACAACTAGGAAACCTTTATAATGAAGTGCAGTTGAGAGGGATGGATTTAAATTACACTTTCTGTTTGCTTTTGAAATCCACTAATAACATGATATAGCAAATGGAAAGTTTCCATTTGAGAAGTATACTTCATGCTTCAGTAACAGAAAGATTGTTGTTAAAGCAAACTCAGCTCCTACAGAATCCTTTCAGACAAATCTATGTTGTAAGCAAAGTTCAGAAGAGAAGCAAAGAAAGAAAATTAACAATTTGATGAACATTAGATCTATTTCTCCTCTCTTCCCAAACCCAAATATTTTTTTTAAAAAAAAGAAATAGAAAAGGATATACTTTTGAAAACACTGCTTCAGAAAAAGTTGGGATTTAGCCATGTCAATTTCAAATTGAAGAGTAGTAGTTGCTTAAAAAAGCAAACTCAGTTAATGGTATCCATATGATATAACCAATCAGCATAGTCAGACTTGATAAACAATCATGCAGTCATTTTTGTGAAAGTTATCATTATCTGGTTTGAGCTAACCATCAAGAGTTTTCACATCCTCCCTCTACCAGATCTTCAAATTTTAGCTTAAATGCAAAAGTGGATCTCATATGCAGAAATTGATTTGCATATTGTGAACATTTCAGTTTGATTTGTTTCATACTATCCAGAAGTCATAAATATTTTTTTAATGAGCAGTTTTTAAATCTTTCCTCAACTGCAAGCAGTTTTCCAATTTTACAGATAACTTTTTAAGGTTTTAGTTTTCTAATAAGAATTCTTGGACTAGAATTCTTATTAGAAAAACAAAAGCCTTAAAAAGTTATCTGTAACATGTGAATTCTATTTGAATATGGTTCATTGAATAAGCCAGTGATGAAATCCTATTCATCATTGGCCTTAATGTTGCAATCTTTTATAAAATTTTTGAAATACACTATAAAATTATTGCAAAACTATCATAACTTGACTGACCTGCTTATCTACTCCTAGCACATGTATACCAAAAATAAATCCCTGGCTTCGTATTATATAACATATAAAATAAACTAATATATATAAACATATTTTTTTCACATCTAGTGGGCAAATTCCACTAAATTCAACTGTTGCTTCATATATGTATACATTTTTATCCATTTTGTCCATGCAGAAATAGAGAAAACAATCATCTCGTAGGAATCCTTCTAATTCAACACATTTTATGTGGCATTTTATAGAGATAGTAATTATCATGGTTTTTAAGCCTTAGGTAATAGCCACATAGTGGGAAGGTTCAGCAAAGGCAGTTTCTAATTAAGTAATATAAATGCATTTCCACTAAATGCTACATGGAGAGAATGATAGATAAAACCATATTTGTAAAACAACCCTCTCACCAATGGGATGAAAGATTTAGCAGAAAGCTCATGAACAAGATATCTCTACTAAAGTGCCAGCAAAGAATAAAAACAACATAAAGATAGCATTTATTTGTCCAGTTAAGTTACTATGCTAAAAGCCAATTTGGCACACATCTGTTACACCAGGAATTCCTTTTCTTTGTGTATGGACTACTACTAGTGTTAACAATCAGGTCTCTGAAATTAAAAAAAAAATCTAACATCTCCAGGTATTACTGAAACTGACGAGCTGCAACTCTAGGTGTCAAGCAATGATAATCGTGTCTCATATATATTTACAATAAACAAAATTCCAGAAAATTTAACTGGGTCTCACAGAACTGTAAGAGCCATCTCCAGCAACCATTCTAAATATTCCAGTATTATGACTCCTTAAGCTACATATTTTGCCCACTATGATTAACAGCAGGTACAGAAGGAACATCTTAACTATAGAAGAAAGGTTACTCAGTCTCCTTCTGCACCAAGTTCCTAAACAAAACTGAAACAAAACCTAGTGTCTGTTGTAAGTGTATACTGTAGAGAAAAAGTCCTTCCCACCCCCCCAGAAACTAATTCTGATTCAATAAAGAAGACCATTTTCCTGTTCCTGGTGTTGCACTATATTTTCAGACATTTTCTAGGAGATCACCATTTTGAAGCTATACGAAGAAATTATGCACGCTATGCCCAACGGTTTTATCTAGTCTCTCCTGGGAATTTTTTTTTCATCATTCGCGTGCTAAGGTCTGCCTGCCCTTCTTGTTTGTAAGCCTGCACACACCTTTTAATAATTAATTTAGTCCAAAACACACAGCATGCGCAATTTCAATATGAGGAAATGCTTTATCTGCCCCATCATAGGTTAATAATCAGATAAAACTAGAAGCACCAGGGAATTCATGGCGAACGAATTCATGAATTCGTGGAAATGACATATAGATGCTTTAAGCATTATAGTCAATAAATCAATAAGGAATAAAACCATTTTAGATTTACATTTATTTTAATATTTTATATTTACATTTTACATTTATTTTAATATATACATATATAATTTTACAAGTAATTATTTAGTATCAGTTATAATGAAATCAAGAAACTACACCATTAGTGTTTTAATAAAAAAAACCCTGAACAAATGTTATTTAATATATTTGAGACAATTAAAAAAATTTTATTTGACTAAAATTGCCAATTTCTTGTTAATTTGTTGAAGCATATACAATATATTATTTTAAGTAAAGGCTTATTCAAAGGGCATGGTTCAAATTCTGTTTTGTAAAAAATCTTTTTGACGAAGATTACAAAGCTATTTAGACAATCCATATTTAATTTTGAGATGTTTTCTGTAAATATCAAAAAATATATATCTTATACTATTACTCCTTTTTTACCAATTTCCTAACATTTTGACCTCGCTCATACATTTACAAACATATATAAATGCACTCATACTTTTTCAAATATTAAGAATTAAAATTAAAATGTCAATTTCTTCAACAGAATATACAATAAGTGCCTTCTTTATCCAGAAACTAATGGCCCATGCATTGTTCCCATATAACATTTGAACTTTCTATGAAACATATACTACTGATAAAAATATTGATTGCATTAAATACTGAGAAATGTATATAACTCTGTTTATGTCGAGGCATATAGACAATGTTGTCATAGTAGATGGTTATTCATATGTACAGAAAAACCAAACAGATAATACTTAAATAGACACAAAAGAATGAATAATTTGATTACTACACACTGTATGTGTATGTATGTACATATGGAGGGAAACAGATGCTTTTCTAAAACATCTCAATATTCTTTGGATTAAGGTTAGATATCATATTTATTTTAAATTAATAAAGTTAAATATATATAAAATTGAACAAAGAAGTATATAATTTATTTTGCAACAAAGTATAGATTAAATTTAAAAGCATGTTTCCTAAATAAAATGGCTATAGTTCAGACAGGTATAGGACTGCACATATTTTGTTTTATTTTTTATCAAAATATGTAATTACATTCTCTGTGTGAGAAAGATATATAGGTTCTCTAATTTTCCAGAATTTCTAAAACAATTGCATTTTAGGGGACAGTTGTTTTTATTTACAATACAGATTTTTTACAGCAAAAAACACCTATACAGTTGAATTTACAAGTCTTTTCATTGTTAACTTTGGTTTAATCATGAATTGTCTGCATTTTAGCATCACAGCATTATTAGGTTGAGTTCATAAATATCATAAATAAGCTCTAGGATAAATAATACAATATCATAAATAAGCTCTAGGATAAAGATAAAACATAATGGATACTTTTTCATTAGACATCAAAAGATCAGGACTTTAATTAGATGCAAAGAACTTCAGTTTCTCTTATTCTTTACTCCTTTTCAGCTAAAGCCTGACTTCCAAAATCCCAGTCAATCTAAAATTTGGGTTGATTAAGATTTAAACAGATATATTTTATTGTAACTAAGCCAGAAATAGATACATCCATTGTGGCTAAAATGATAGATGGGCAATAGTCATAGGAGTGTTTACAATAAGATAAATGATTAGATAGAGTAGCAACTTTTGAAATGTTCCACAAGTATTTGTTTTTCAGAATGCCATAGCAAAAATATCCATCTTTTTAAGACTCTCTGTCAAAGCCATCTTATTTTTCAAAATCTGCACAGTATTCTAGATTTTAAAAATCATTCCTCAGCATATTTTCTTATACAAAAGGACTATCAGTACTTTCTTTCTTTCTTTCTTTCTTTCTTTCTTTCTTTTCTCTTTGTGTTAGTTAAGACTTTAGTAAAGTATTCTGCTCATTTAGAACTGAAATAACTGAAATGAAATGAAAAATAATAAAAATTCTAAAGTTCTGTAACTCAATTTATAAACAACATATTGAACACTTTACAATCAGTAGAATTATTTAACTTTTTAAAATAGTATTATCTTAATTTTTTTATTTATAATTTAGAGCTTTATATTTGATTATATAGTAAACCTGGCTACATGATGAATATCAGTATACACACACACATTATTTCATTCTCTATTTTTTTGGTGCTTCACTTCCCTCCCCTTCTTTGCTCCAGTGAGCTGTTGTTCTTGGAATACGATCTGCTCACATGCAGAACCACAACCATCTGGGCCTCTGAAGGGTCCTCAGTTCTTGGCCCTGAATGGTAATTGTCTCAGAGAGCACCCTTACAGACATTTCAAGCATTGGAGCTTATTAAAATCCTGAAGGGCAGTAATCCCTGAATGCCACTAAAAAGATCTCCAGCTGCTACCGTTTATGAAGTGGGCTTGACAAGAGAGAGAAAAGAGGAAAGGGCTACAGAAAGAGAAAAGAATTTAGAAAAGGGCAAGTTATCCAAACAACTTCCCTTGGGGAGAGAGTAGGGGGAGAAGAGTCATGTTTTATCAGCTTAGGTTTCCTTGCCTCAGTTCCCAAAAGGTATTCCTCTCCCTGCTGTTTTCCTTTTCCTCACAGAACACAAAACACACGCTCTTGTTCAATCTTCTTTGTATTTTTAAAGTATCTCATTAACATATTGGGATGGAAAGTCTAAAACAAAGTGAATTGGAAAGAATAGATCAAAAACCCAAAATCCAATTTGAATCTGAAGTTTCCCCAAACACACACAAGACTCCTAAAATGTGTTTGTGTAAAAAATATAAAACTCTTACTTTTTTTGTAAAGGTTTTTCATTTGTAAGAGTTGATTAATAAACATTCAGCACTTTGCTCATGGCTCCTCACAAGAGGTGCAGCAAGTTGAACGATGCGGGCAGAAGGCTTTTGTATTTGGAAACAATGAATAGGATGACTTCTTAAAACCTTCCTTGTCGCCCTCCATTAGAAACAGATGGACACCTTGGATCAAATTCTTTAGACAAACATTACATTGTAACACTCCTTTATCTTCTATTAACTTTCATGAAAGGGTTTAACCAGTCCAAGCTACATGGGTTTTTGGATACACATTTTTAAGCCACCAAACTATAGAAAGAAAGAAAGAAAGAAAGAAGGAAGGAAGGAAGGAAGGAAGGAAGGAAGGAAGGAAGGAAGGAAGGAAGGAAGGAAGGAAGGAAGGAAGGAAGGAAGGAAGGAAGGAAGAAAGAAAGAAAGAAAGAAAGAAAGAAAGAAAGAAAGAAAGAAAGAAAGAAAGAAAGAAAGAAAGAAAGAAAGAAAGAAAGAAAGAAAGAAAGGTTCCTTTTCAGCTAATAAGCAGGACACAAGGCATAGATAGGTAAATGGAAGCTAAGAATAGTTATTTCAATTAGATAAGATTGTAGATAAGTTTCCCTTATTCACTATGTGAAGTCCCTTTGGATTTAAAGCTAAAAAGTACCTGGGAGCACATAGGACACTCATGCAATTCAAAGCAGCTGGGATTACTGCAGTTGATGGACCTCAACAGCTCTGGTGCAATTCCCAGGAAAAGAAGTTTGGTTTGAGAAGATGAAGATAAGGTCCTATTTTTTTCCAATGGACTTTTTTACCTCTGATTCTAAAGTACTGTGGAATCATATTTGATATTCTAATTTAACTTGTTAACAAAATTTGATTGGTCATTTACTATGGTCCTCCAGTAAAATAAGCAGAGAAATAATTATTTCTCAAACCACCATCATAGAAAGACAATTCAACTTTGTAGAATCATTACTCATGAGTTCAATAGGATTAATTTTCTATATAGAAAAAAAATAATATTATCTTAAGGGATCTATTGTAAAAGCCAATTAATTAGAAAAAAATCAGTTTGTATTGAAAGCAAGAACATTTGTGAAGATATTTCAAGATATATTGATTGCAGAATAACATATTACTAACTATTTTTACTATTACTAGCTATTTTTGCACAACTGTAATTCTTCCTTCAAGCAAACAGTTGTCCAAAAGCTAGTGTCTCTGTTGCTCCAATACACAAACACACCACAAAACTGAGTTTCATGTAACATATTATAAAGTCAGGATTTCTTTCACATATTACTAATTTATTAACTTATCCCATTTATTTTTTAACAAACTGTAATGACATCTCCTTAGAGGTTTATATTCTTAGTCAAATCTTTAAGCTTTTCTATTCCATGTAAAAACAAAACCTTCATAAATGAAACTGAATTCCAGAATTTTCTATCATAACATGACTTCTAGTGTATTCTGCATACAACTGGCTAACTGAACAAGTTTTTACTTGGGATAAAATGTGATTATAAGAGATTGATTATGCCACTTTATCAAGCAGTTCCCTGAGATCAATGGATATAAACTTCATGACATTCAAGCTATCCACTTTTAAATTAAATTATCAATTTTAAATCAAAAGTGTGGATGTGTATTTTTTCTTGGTAGTTCCTTGATTAGGGTATTGTTTTCTACTTGTCTAATATTAATCCCTACTTTTCTGGGAGTAGACTGCTGAGTGAGATTAATATTTTACTCATTCTGTCAAATTTTGAATATCTTAATTTTTTAATAAATAGTTTTTCAATAATCAACTATATTTTTATCATTATCTTATTCTGTGATTTTATTTCCTTCTTGTATGCCATCCAGAATCACTTTAAGTAAGATTGGTGGTTATATAAGACAGACAGAAAGACAGTCTTGGTGTGGTACTGCTACCTGAAGACTCACAGTAATGTTTTTGGTTAATTTCCTTTCAAAAATGCCATCTATTTTAAGATTTATGAAGAAGCTAAAAAGGACCAGGTCACTTTAATGAAGAGAAGAGAACTGCTGCACTTGTCTAATATAGAACACTATTAGTTTTCAAAACATGCATAACTATTAATAACATTAAACAAATTACTAAATTAAATAAATATGCTATTCAAAGGCATAATTAACTTTGTTCATATTTATTATCGAATACACCCACTGAAAAATATGCTACTTGAAATAATATGTCCTATCTTTTTGATAATTCATTATGCTCCATATTTTCAGCAAACTAATTTAACAAAGTTGAATTTCACAGGAAAATTATTTGATTTATTTTGATTAATTCAGGGAGCTGATTAAAATAATCTGTAATTGAAACTACTGCTGGTTGGATAATTCCAAACTACTTTAACATGCTTCTAAATACTTTAACGTACTTCTAAATAACTTACCACAATTTTCATGCTTAATAAGCACCTATAATACTTCTATTATTTGTTGATTTTTCTTTGTAGAGTTTATAGTCAAAACATAGTGTATTTAAATCAAGCTGATTTCTATAATAAACTCAATTCATTCTGTATTTTTCTATTTTTATTAACAAAGAAAAGCAGCTAGACCACAATATATTTGAGATAATTAATAAGCCATATACAATATTGTATAAAAACATTAATGGTTTAGAATACTGTAATTTTTTACATTTTATACTAATACAAATAGTACTTAATATTGCACCTTAGGAAGCTGTGTTAACATTAAGTCAAACTATTACTTTAAGCAGAATAAAAACTAGCACTAGAGTCCTATGTTTTTTTCATCTCAAGATGATTTATTTACCAGTACTTGTTTATGCATGAACATGATTAAAAATATTCAAATGTACAACCAAAAAAGATAAATGTATAATTATGTGTATCTCAACTACATTTATTAAACACAAACCAGTTTCACACATGCAACATGCTCCTTTAAATAAATACAGTGGAAAAGTAATTTTCTACAAATGAGTTGAACTAAAAGACAAAAAGTACTGTCAATATAAGATGGCAACTATAGAAAACGCTGCAAATCATAGAATAAAACTGTTTATTTTTTGACGTGACAAGGCAGCTAGATAGCAATCTAGATTATATGGTCATAAGAGAAAGGAGAAAAATCCAAAATCTGTGCTATTTTGGCACAATAATGAAACAATCAAAAGTGGACTCCACTCAATTGGACCCAAATGCCTGTGGAAAAAAACAATTTTAAACAGTCTATGGAGTTTCTCAATCATCCAGGTCTTGGTTGTCCAAAAGGTGCCTTTTCCAAAAGGCAACTGGACTTTCTTGGGGATTATTTTCTTCCCCACCAGTCAGTTAGAACTGAAGAAACTTCTTGGATGAGAAGCGAAATATTTTCAAAGAAAAAAACCCAAGGAACTCCCATTGTCTTTCAGAAAAAACACCTTTTCGATATGTCTTACTAGCTTTTCTAACTTGTGACAGCCTTTGTTTATGATATGGGAAGAGGGGGTATCATTCCAGTGCATTCTTCCAGGTTATTCTTCAGTTTTCCTATCTCTGATCCTTCATCATGAGAAAGTTAATGTAAGTTGCCCCTTACTACAGAAAAGTCTGAAATGTGAAGTAGGTCACAAATTTATATACATCTATTCTATTACAGAAAAAAGTAATCTGGTTCTAAAGCATTCAGTTTCAAAAATTGAAAATAAGCTATTATTATTATTATTCATAACAATGACATCCATTTCTTCTCAATAGAGTAGAATGGAATTTAACTGTGTTCTGTGTTTTATGTGTACCATTACTTTTTTCTAACAGATGCATACTTCAATCTTGGCTGTGGTGTATGACTACATAAAAACAATTAGCTTTTTATATAGTTGAAGATATATTCAACTCAGAAAGCTCAAACTGCCCAAGAAGCTGCTGATCCAGTTCTACAGAGGAATTACTGAGTCTATCATCTGCACCTCTATAACTGTCTGGTTTGGTTCTGTAACCCAACAGGACAGACACAGACTTCAGAGGATAATTAGGACTGCAGAAAAAACAATTACTATCCACCTGTCTTCAATTGAAGACCTGTATACTGTACAAGTCAAAAAGAGGGCTGTGAAAATATTTACAGACCCCTCACATTCCGGACATAAACTGTTTCAACTCCTTCCCTCAAAACAATGCTATAGAACACTGCACACCAGAACATCTAGACACAAGAACAGTTTTTTTCCCAAAAGCCATCACTCTGCTAAACAAATAATTCCCTCAACACTCTTCAACTATTACAAAGTCTGCACTACTATTACTGCTAATATTTTCACCACTCCTTATCACCCATCCCCTCCCACTTGTGATTGTAGGACTGTAACTTTGACCCTTGTAACCTTACGATTTATATTGACTGTTTCCTACTATGATTTGATTGTTAATTGTATCCTACGACTATCATTAAATGTTTTATGTTATGATTCTTGATTCATAACGAATGTATCTTTTCATTATGTATACTGAAAGTATTTACACCAAGACAAATTCTTTGTGTGTCCAATCACACTTGGCCAATGAAGTATTCTATTCTATTCTATTTGAAAAGAATTTAGCTCACAGATCCTATTGGTATTTTGCAGCAGTTTAGATTTGGTATGCAAATAGCCCCAAGCAGAATATACAATTAGATCTAAGATTAATATATCTTATTTTAACCAAAAATATAAGCAGAATGTAGTCAAATCATATATGAATACCAATTAAGAAAAAGGTTCAGGAAAAAAAAATAAGGATAAAAAAGCGGAGAACACAATGAAATGGATGATTTAGATAATTATTCTAATGATAACATAAATAAAATAATTAATTTTTCAGATTTAATTATTAATTAGGGAAGCTTGCCAAAAAGGATAAAATATCAAACTGCCAGAGTTTATAGAAGAAATCACCTTGAACAATTCATCTAAAATATGAACATAATATTAATCTTATAAATTCATAGGAATAACACAAGTAATATATGGCTATAGAGAAAAACTGGATACATATTCTTCATATAATAGCACACTAACTGAATATATCATATGTTTTACTAGGGGTAAAAGTGTAACTATAAGAAAATGCTATGATGTAAGAACCTTATAAAGTTACTAGTAGAAGTCAAATGGTAAAACAAATCATCTGACAAAATGGTAGTATTGTGAAAAAAAGTATTTTTTATCAGAAATTCATTTAATATTTATTATTTCAATGTATACAGCCACCCATCTCAAATGCATGTCTATGGGAAGTAATATTAAAAATTATAACAGAAAAAATACAATATAAAAACCATACAAATGTAGTCAGCAGCTAAGGAACAAGAAAATAGCAATAGCAATTAATATAACTGCTGTACAGGCTCTATTACAGATCCAAATCTCCAAGCTTAGTGACAGAACCATGTATTTAAGCCTCATGAAAATTAAGCAGGGTCAGGGTCTAATCTAATCTTTAGAAGAAGGAGGATGTTCCAAAGAAAGAAGTTACATCAGAAATGGTTTTTTCCTCTGGCACCGTCAGACGACATTCCCAAGTAGAGGGGATCCAGACCATGGCTCTCCTGTCAGACCTGATATGATGGATAGAAATATTTGGGGAGAGGCAGTTCCTTAAATTATCTAGCCCCAGATCTTGGAAATATTTCATTAAAAAGAATGTGCTTTAAATACTACACAATTTAATCTAGATAATTTTCCCATTGTTGTGAGATTGCAGAAATCCAAATAAATTAGTCCGCTACAAAATAAATAAATATTACAGCCAGGAATAAAAAGGATCATAATTCATGGGACTAGGTTTTATAATTATTAAAAGCATTGAGAGATGTTCAAACATCCCTTTTCAAAAGAAAGACGAATAGGAACATTTTAAACCCTAGAAAGAGTTAATATTAAGTCCATCATAACTTTCTGAAAATTATGCTTTGCCAAAACAATGGAAAGCAGTCTTCTATTTAATATTTGTGTGTATATGTGCTAAGGTTATTGAAAAGTTCGGATCTTTTATGAATTGAGCATATCTGAAAGATCTCAAGAACTTACACTTCAACTGTTCACCAACTACCAATGATGAAAGAATACTTTCAAGATTGAGGGAGAGTGATCTAGCAGAATAAATTCTTCACCTGCACTTCTTTTGAAGAAAAGTGTTATGAAGTTTTTAATTGCATGAAAACACCTGGGTTTCCCTAGGTAAAATAAAACCCAATTCATCTATCTATTCATCTAAACGCTAATTGGTCCATCAGCATACAACTGTTTAACTGATCCCCATATTAGTTCAAAATCCCTCTTGAAATTAAAAATGTTACCTTAGGTACTGGAAAATAAGAGAGAGATCACTTAATTTATGAACTATTTCTTTATTTAATAATATAAATTAGCATTTAAGAATTCCTTAATTTCAATATGTTGAGAATTATTTCACAGAATGACATAATATCACATAATGTGATAGCATATTATATAATTTGAATCATAAAATAATTGTAACATTAAGCCACAATTATGTGTTAAGCCCAAACATGTAATATTTATTGCTAAAGGAGAAGGGATAAAATAAAATAAATACATTAAAAATATCCCTCTTCTGCACAGTACCTTTTAGTTATTAACAGTGAAGGCATCAGGGATGACTATATGATTGCATTAAATCAGCTTTTTAAAAATTGGGTCATATCCTATTTTGAGTTACTATGGTAGCCCACAGGCTTTCTATCCTACTCTATTTTACTATCTTAATTTTTAGAAAATACAAAGCAATTCCCATGCTATGTATTTAATAGTGCTAGTTTCCAATATAAATTCTACCACCTTATTTTTTTGAAACCCAATGATTATTGAACCAAAGGGGGTGGGTCTGCAAAATTATTCTCCTGCTTTTGCAACTTTTTGGCAATCAATGCCCACAGTTTTTCTTTTGTTTTTTGTTGAAATGAATACAAAAGGAAGAGTTTTGATGATTGGACTTTATACACTTGTGAATTTGGGAGCATTATAACCTTTTACCTAAATCTTATTCAAGGTTTAAAGTATCAGATTTTTTAAAATTATTATTTGTTTCCTTATCAAAATCCAATGCTATTATGCAGCAATTGCACCAATTTTTCACAGAACAATTTCAGAGGGTTCCAGCGAGGCCAATCCCAATTCAGAAGCTGATAAAAATGAAAGTAAACCAATCATACGCTACTCCTCATATACTCCAGGTCATCCTCAACATTTTCTTACATATGTTTCTTATAAGGGTTTGGTACCAAAATATGTAAAATTATAATATACGTTTGTTTATTTTTAATTAAGAATAATTTCTAGTGTTTTATGACTGCAACAAATAATTTAAAGTCAAACTAAATATTGCTTTTTGTTGAAGTGCAACTGCATATTTTCTCAATTCAAATTTAAATAATTGAGATCAAATCTTATCATACAAAGGCAATTTTAAGTCATTGCATGGATTTCAATCCCTATTAGCTCAGTTTGATTTTTTTAAAAACATACCTATGTATTCCAAGGGAGACTCTGTTACATATCCAATTTGCAAGCACAAAAGTCCTTAATCTGTATGGTAAAAACACCAATTTTAAAACATTAGATCTCATATTGTCAATGCGATCAAAATTGTTATTTATTTTAACAAATAACTTTCCAAACACAAACCAAATTTATACAAAAACTTAGCTGATTTATCTGGTGTTGTTTTCATATAATGTGTGCAACGTGGAAGCAGTTAAAATGGGTTGAAGTTCTAAACATGTTTACTAAAAAGTAAAACTCATTTGAAAACAATAGGAATTTGTTTTGCTTAGACATGCCTATGATTTCAATGTTAAGTTTATACAATGCCAACTTGTTTATGTTTTCACTGATTACTTATTTCATACTGCTAATGGATTTATTTTGGGATTTAAAACTTGCAGATACCCAAAACAGTTACTTAGCTATCGACTTTGAAAATAATAATTCTATTAATCTGTTGAAGCAAAATGAATGTTTGTATTATAGTACATCAGAGATTAACACATTTATGTATAACAACCTTTTGCGAAAGAAAATTTTAGTTAAGAAACATAATTTTTGTAGCGGTCAATAATTAAAATAGGAGATAAATATATACTGTGAGTTTAAGCAAATGATTTCTTTTATTACCAAAAATATAGCTAAATTCCTATGTGCATATAATATTGTTCTGCAGGTATCTGACTTTTGAAAATAAAGAGTTCAATTACAAAATAATATTTTGTATGGCGAAAATGCAAAAAACTTTCTGGATGTTTCAGGGTTTTATTGTCCTACCTATTTTTCTACAACTGCAATTTGCGATCAACGTACAAACACAAGTCATACTGGCCTCTTATGCTGGTATTTCATACTGAATAAAGCCTGCACTTGGAAAATAAAATGAACTGCTCGATACATGGATTCATTGTCTGAATCTGATATATAACAATGCAAAAGTAAGTTCCATTAAAATAGACTTTTTCATGTTAGATAAGCAGATACCAAGTAAATGGATAATAAATAAACATTTAATTAAGGATTGTAACTGTTTCAGCAATCTGTAAAAATATTACAATGCAATCCTTTACATCCTTTATAACACGTGCGGAAAGAGATAGAACTGCTACAAGAATGTTAAAAGAGCTGCATAGTGCATCTTCCAAAACACTTTCAAAGGTTCAACATATACTGAAGATTACTCAAAACCTTGCTAAAACTGATGGGGATATAATTCTGTGTGGTGGAAAGAAGAAAGTCTCTAACATGCATGTGACTGCATGGATACCAACATTCCTGAATTGTGATAAGGAAAAAAAAATTGCAATTACATGCTGTAAACTAAGCAATCTTTTAGTTCAGCCCTCAGAATTCACTGCGACTTCCTCACAGCTGTTAGATTGAAGTATGTATTTGTACATTTATAAATAAAATAGAAAGTATAATTGACTTGACAAGTAAAGAAAATACCATTAAATTATTATTCAAAATTACCATAACTTGATTAAAAGAACAAAAGCCACTCTGATGCTGCAGTTGCAGCAGAAAATAGCTACTGTATCTGTCAGAAGTTGGCAAAGTCACCTAATACCTCTACAGTAAGAGCTGCACCAGTTATCAACTTATTCTAGGTACTGGTAATTCCTTGTAATATCCTAAATGGGTTGGGTTCACAATATCTTTGTGTCCAACTGATTACCAATTAAAAATGGGGACTGCTGAGAGTTCCTAACTAATAGAAATAGGATAGTGGAACCTCAGAAATAAGACAGGTTTGGAATAATTTATATCTCCAAATCAAGGTGATTTATTCCCTATTACGTACAAAAGAGTTAAATGTTACTCTTCTACAAAAGCTTCCTGGAATAATGTTATGCCATGCAGTGGTTAGATTAGTTGGCAGATGGATGATTCAATGTTCTGATTATTGTTTCATTTTAACATAGATTGTTTTTCGGTGTTATATCTGTATTATACTTGTAATCTACCTAGATTCTATAGAATGAGGCAGCATACAAGTCTGAGTCAATACATAAATAACTAGAAACTATAAATCATACTTTTTTTCTTAACAGCTCTTTTAAAAATACAGCCAAATAAAATGTACATGTATTCTATCTTGGATTTTTTTTTCTTATATGCCAAACAAAAATACAGTAGTGTAAGAGGGTTTAAAAAAAAAATCCCATGACAGTTGTAACTCTTGCCTTTCCCACTGTACGTATTTTTAAAAATGTGCTAATTATGGCATCACAATTATGATAAAGTCTGTGCCAAGAGTTATTGGCAATCCTGGCTAGCAGAAATATTGATATGTTGCTTTACTTTCATACGCCATTGCTCACATAATTGGGAGAAAAGGACTAGACCCTTCATCCTTATGTTCTGCTGAAGCTGTTGTTTATTAATATGTTAAAGTAATTGAAAGCATCAGTAACTATTATTTCACAAAACCCTAGATCTATTTTACTTTTCAAACTGAACTGATGGAAAAGTCTTATAAACAGTGGTAGCTAATACTTGACTATTATCTTCCTTTTGTTTCCTTTTCTGTATTTTTTATTCGATATGTAGAAGAAACTCCCTCTTCCTACAATGTCAGCTCTAGTTGTTGCCTAATTAGGAATTAGAAGGCACACGTTTGGCAGCTCTTGTATTGCTATTATTTCTTGTTGCTTGGCACAAAATTCCTCTAAGAAGCCACACTACTACTGTATCCCTCTTAGTGATGGATCACTAATTTTTAATAAGCCAAGCTGCTAAAGAATAACAAAATGCTATACTGAACCAACAAGAGTAAACAAATAAAGAATGATGTTGTCTTGCATGGAAATGTTCTTGGCTTGTCTGGTTTGAATGAATTTACCAATAATAAATGCATTTAACAAAATATAAATGCATGCATATGGACAAAAAAAACCTGGTATCAGTTTCCAAAAAAATATTTTTTTTGACAAATACTTTTTTGTTCAAAGATTATGAATCCTTGTTTTCACCAAAAAATAAAATTATTCTACAAAAGTTTTCTTTGAAGAACTGCCCTAGAATTCTAACATATATATAACATTATAATTTTTTTTATAATTTTAGAATTATAAGCAGATCCAGTTGAGTTAGGTGGAAATTGATTGATTGATTGAATGAATGAATGGTGGAAATTGATTGATTGATTGAATGAATGATTGATATAGTTAGTCATATTCTGGTTTAGAACTATGATTTGGAAGAAATATTTCAGAGCTTATGCATGCACAGTACCTGTTTGCTGATGAATAAAGCAACATTTTTTTTTACACATCAATGCAAAAAAAGATGTTTTCTGGAGTCCCATAAAATTTTAATGAATGAATTTTTTAAAATTCCATCACAAAACCTGAAAAAACTCAAGTTCTTGAAATTATAGCAAAAAGATGGTGTGCAATCCCAAATTTCAACGTTCTTCTTCCAAATCATATTTTGGAGGATATGCAAGCCTTCATTTACAATACAACCCTACACTGCAATGCATCATTATGTTTCAGGTCATTAATTTCAAACTAATCCCTCTTTACAAAAATTATTATTTAAATAAATCCTGTATTCTTAAACGAATTTGTTACAAAATACTATTTTTCTATGAATATGAGAAATGTATAGGATTTTGTCACTACCTTATCTTTGTTAAAACTATTTCTAATACTAATTTGTTGGGTCGATCTCAAAATTAATTGAAGAATGAATTCACCTTAATTAGAAATTTTCAAATGTAATCTTTCTTTGAAACATTTTAGCATTATATACCACAATTTCCAATTACGGGATTTACAAACACCACTTTTTGACATAATGGTCAACCAATATCTTGAAATTTAAAGTAAAAAAACTATGTTCAATATATATTTAGATATACCCATCAGTTGTTATATAAATTATATTAACAGTACTAATTGGTTGCCATTTTGTTCTAAATATTTTCTCACTTGATACATGACCTATGAATGTTCCTTTTTTCTGAAAAGATACATTAAGAAAAGATTTTGATTAGCTTATAGGGGCTTTTGATATATCCTGTATACAGTATGTGTGGTTTGTATGTGTGTATGTATCTATTTATTATCACTCTATCTATTTTTATGTATTCATTTCCTGTAAATGTATATCAAAATTTAGAATGCTTTAAATTAAAAATACAAAAAAGAGATTATTATAAAAAAGCATTATTATAATCTGAACCATTACTATTTATTGATGGTGCATGTGTATAGATTATAAAACTTTTAATAATTCTAAAACTGGTAGGTATAAAATTAGGTCTTTCATAATAGAGAATACGGAGTACAGCAGAAGCTTTGGCTGAAGAAAACAGAAGGCTTTTTACAAATTTCTCCTTTCTCTTCAACATCTTTGACCAACAGCTAGTAGTAATCTAAATCTGGGAATAGAAAAAAAAACTAGCAAAACGCCTCTCCCCACTCTACTGGAATGTATATACATTAAATTAAATTCTATTTTCAGAGATTGTTCATCTGAATCACATTTCAACCTATAAACATTCAATGAAATGGATGTTAAGTTTACTGAACAAGCAGATCTGACTAGAAATGGATTGTAAAAGAAATGTTATTTTATGACCAATATTTTATAATTTTTAATGTTCATTTCGCATTAAAAAAATAGGGCTAGTTCACTGGCATAACATAGAAAAGTGAATATAAGTAAAAAAGCTGGTTAAAGTCACATTTCTAAACAAAAACTCTTAAGTGACAGAAAAATGAAATCCACAAAATAAGATTCATCACTACAGTTTTATCTGCATAAATATTGTCTGGGGTCCTTCAAAGAATGTTATTTTATTTATATAAAAAATATAACAGCTTTTGAGTCTTATACATGTACAATAGTTTAGGATTTGATTTGAAATATTAAATATATCATTTGCTGTATTTCTATCCCCTTTTGTTACTCATAATAAACGAGACTCAAAATAATTTAATGATTCACACAACTAAAAAATTAGTAGATGAAAACTACCCTTGGAAATTGGATTAGTAACACAATTTTTTTCCGGAACAATTTGTACATTTATAAATAAATGAACGAATGTGCTAATAGTTGTTCTCAATGTTAAATTGGGTGGAGTATAAATTTAATAAATAAATTATACAGCCATTTGAGATTATGACATACCAAATTACTTATTTAATTTTTTTTTAAAAAAAGTCTTAGTAGGAAATTTTCTTGCAGTTTTTCATTTATATGATGGCATATTCTAATCCAGGATTTTCTTTTTTTTAAGAATTAGGGCTAAGGCTAGACTCAAAAAGAATTGGAAAGTATTGTTCACAAGATACATGGTTATTACATATCACATGGTTATTACATATCACTAAAAACAGAATTTGCACTCTGAACAGTTCTTGTAGGTATGTTATGTTTGTAACTGGAGAATGGAGAAAAGTTTGCAATGCCGAAACAGCTGAGTATACCCAATATGACCACAACCATGTACAATTTAAATATATGTCAGTGATCTGTTGCTGTTTTTTAATTAAGTGATATAAATGGCTTTGTTTTTTACCTAATCCATTTTCCCCCACTCTGTTCTGCTTACAGAAATATACTAGCAGCACATAGGCACTGAGGACAATGTATTTTAATCACAAGAAATAGAACAAAAGTTTTTATTTTCTGCATTTATTAATAACATTTTTAGATTTGATCACATTTTCTCACACGACTGAAAGATCAGGACTTCACAGGGCATTTTCACTGATCTATCAGATATATAAAGGATCTCTTTGGCAATCAAGCCAAACACCTCATTATATTTACATGATTAATGCAGCGCTAGCTACAAAATCAACTTCTTCAGTACAAGGTATATTCTAATTAGCAATTCTCTCTCTCTCTCTTGCTTTATAAGAAGGAAATATAGACTTAGTTTTACAATTGTTTAAAATCACTAGTCTATCTCTAGTGGCTTTTAGAATAATGTGCATGAATCATGCCCAAGTTTAAGACTACCTACAAGAAATATTGAATGTGTTGAGTGTTACATTTGGGTGATAAATCAATAGTTCTAAGGTCAGCAGAAAGTGGTTTCAAAAACATTTGTCTTATAAATTTGACATTTAATTTCTGAATGACTACAGATTTGAACATAAATGGAAGAAATATATGCACATGCACACATACACACACACACACACACAACTGCTCTCAAAGGCATATGCCTCATTAGAATTGTAATGCTGGAAAAATGGTTTAATAATCTAGAAGTTGAAAAGTAACATGTTTAATGTAGAAATTTAGTGTAGTTTGTTGTAATATTCCAATTCTTTATTATAGGTCAGCAAACTAGACTGAATAAAACTAACATTTACATCTTAGACCTTACAAGATAGAACATACAGACTGAAATAAAATGTACAAGATAATCTCACTATATTGCTCTCAGCAATTTTGAGTTTTTAAAACTGCAAAAACAAACTTCGCTACTGTAACATTACTGAACAATAATTCAATGAAAATTAATAAAAATAAAAGTATTTGACTATACAAAACAATATATTCAGCTTCTAAGGATAAGATCTGATTATTCTTAGTTTTAATTAAGTAATCTTTATTTCAAGGAACATACTTTATTACATATTATATAATAATTTATGGAAGAAAAATGCATAATCAGTAATAGTTATCTTATAATATAAGGCCTGCTGAAGCCAAACTATAAACTCAGAATTATCTATCGTAACAGGAAATGCATAGTTTTCTCATTAAGCACAGTGAAATCATTATACTTTTTTTGTTAGTTTTGTTAGTTCCTATACAAAATGTAAAATACAGTGTAATTAAAAAGTATGAGTATATATGTTAACTAGGCAACTACTCTCAAAAATGTTTTTCCCACCCTAACCTTAATGTCAGCACCTGTGTGCTTGTGTGTACATTTATCTGATCAAGTCAACACAGGCAGAAAGCCCAGGATGTCTGTTGGACTTACTCTATTTGTTTCAGAGCTGGCAGACTGCTAGGTCTGCAAGAAGAGAAATAATGTAAGGAACAACATTATTTAGCTATTTCTAACAATAAAACAGGCCACCGTGTCCTAAATTTCAAAACACATCCTTAAAGAATATTTGTAAAAGTAGAGATGTGTTTATTTGCTTTATTTTTACTGATGAATGGTAAAGTCTATGTAGCTGCTGAAAGTATAATGTCTAAAGCAAAAGGCTAGACTGTATTGATAATCACTGTATAAGAGAACAATTTTCAGCCCAACTAAATAGTATGTAATGCACTTCTGAAGTTTTTTCCTGTATGCTTCGAATCATAAGAATTCACTGGGCTGGAGACTGGTTTCATCAGCTTTTAATTGCCAATATTTTATGCTGTGAAAGCATGAAATAAAACCACTGATCTCTTATTAAAAATAAAATTATTGTATTAAATAAAGTGTTATATTCTTACTAAAGAAAAATAAATTTAAAACATGTTTAAATAACATCACTATTGTATTTATTTCTAGTGCAAATTTATACACCATTTGGAACAAAACTACTTGAGTCATCTGCTACAGGATTTCAAGGTGTTAAGCCATGAACTTTAAGTGATATCCAAAATTCAGAAAAAAATGCACACAATAACATATTATCAATATGAATGACCTTTCATTATGAATAGCTAAGCACTTTTAATGTAACATGAAATTTGTTAAAAGTTATAATTCTAAAGTAGCCTGCTTGGTCATACTCAGCTTAAAGTTTCTAATACAATTAAGTATAGATGCAGTCTCAATATAATAATATATTTAAGTCTAATTAAGTTCACTGACAAACAATTCACAAGAACACTCATTATTATAGCTTTGTGATCATCTCTGAATCTCTTTTAACGTTTCTTTAACAGGAAGAGCAGTTTGAGGATAAACTATTCGTTTTATGCTTCCATATTCCTTTTCACATCTCTGATAAATTGTTATTAATAAATTAATTAATCTCTGGCTAATATTACATTATTATATGAGACTGAATCCCCTAGAAGGAAAGATTCCTAGTAAACATGCACAGGAATGTACTGCATGTTAACAGTATCATTCTAGTACATAGGAATAACTTTTTTGCATTTACCCATGTCCATATATTGTTCTGGAAATACTTAAATGGCCATAGGTTTCGTACATGTTTCATTTTCATATGATTAACTATATAAATGGAAAGACTAACTATATGCATACTTTGTTTAAGATTCTTGATGGAATTATGAATACATTTCTATAAAATACTGTTCAAATATATTTGCATTTGCAAGTTTTCAAAATGTATCTGTAATCTAGAAACACAATAGATAGGAAAATATATTTCAATACTCAAAATTATAAAACTTATCACTTTAGAAGAACTGAAAATAGAATTCAGACTCGTAAATCAACATCAGTGATAAAGAGTTTAAAGTTTAAGGTCTACATATGTCCTTAACGGTATCTGCTATGCCAACCATAGCTTTAAAATAATTTTTTCAAATATTTCATAGCACAGATGATGCAACCCGTTTAAGAATTGTAAATACATTTTAAGAATAAACTTATTTTAATTCATAATTAGTGCATATAGCAACATTACAAATCATAATTTCTTCAATACTTGATTTCCATTTATAACAGTTTTCAAAATATAATCAAATGTCTTTCAGAATAAAATTTCATCAGTTTTTACATATATTTGAATATGTTTATTTTTTGTCATATATTACTTTTAATTAATTAAAAGTAATACACTCATTTAAATCTCAGCAGACTATTGGTATATCCCATTTAAATTATTTTATCTAATTCTGTATATTAATTGTATATAAAATTCAGGTAAACATTTTAATTAGAAGTGCATTATAAACTCAGAAATTGTTATAGAAATCTATACATAAACTTACAAAAGATATAAAAGTCTGCTTGTCAAGTAGTATCTCTCATGTTAATTAAAATTTTAAAACTCCAATGATAAATGGGCTTTGAACTTCCAATGATAAAACATAAATTGGAAAAATGTATTAAAATCTAGAATTTGTCTTTAAAAAGGCTTGTACGAGGTCAAATGAATGAGCATATGGCAAAATATACAATTTCATCCTATTCTATTTAAGATCAGAAAATCTATTTCATACATTTTAATATAGTAATATGATAGGAAATGTATCACCCCATCAACCACATGTTACTTTGATAAAGTTCTATAACCCACTACTTTCTGGTATTTTGAAATATATATGAACATGTCTGTTTCTTTGCAGTGTTTAAAAAGGTATTCACTAATACAACTGGTTTCTGGGTTCATTGGTTTAAATGTTCAAGTTCTGACCTCACTGTCCTAGTGATTATTTATATTGAAGTACTGCACTACATTACATGTTTAATTGATACCACAACAGGCAGAGAAACAAAACATTTAATACTGTGCTTTGATTTAAGCAAAAGAGCAACATGTGCAAGTCATTTGGTCAAATTCAAAGCAGCAAACATTTCCGCTTTCACAAGCAAAGTGGGCAAATTCAGTTTATTATTTCACCACCTTTGACAAATGCATATTTCAGCACGTTACTTTTATTCTATAACACTTATCATTCAAAAAAAGCCAAATTCTCCCACAGCTCTATCTATTACAGAATTGTCTTATTTTAGTTGAAATATTTTAGCTAGTTTTATTTTTAATAAGATGGGAAGATGTGCCAAGGTTTGGAAGTACAATAGTAACTATCAAGGAAATTAACTTACAGGAACATTATTCACTGTTAATCCTCAAGTATTGTTTTACTTAAAACAATATATTAAAATTAACTTGATGAACAGCCAGCTAAACTTGATGTATTTAAAAACAAATAGTTTTTACCTTTTCTTTTTTACTTGGCAATGTCTACTTTCTCTCTACCATCAAACACAGTAAAACAGTTTTTGGCAAGCACTACTAAACTATTTTAAAACATTACCTAAAACAACAACAGAATCAATATGCTACAGTATTCTGAATCCATAGCACAAAGCTAATGTAAGGTAAAAACATCCATAAACTTAGAGTAGTCCAATAAGGTTTAAGAAAAGCAAAACAAAAATCCTATTGATATATTTGAACAACTTTTTTGCATTTTAACAAGCTGACACAATAAAATGCATTATTTATGCACAAACAGCAATGGAAGGATTACTATTATCAGCTGGTGAAAAACAAGAAAAATGCCAAGGGAAGACGGACCCCTAAAAGAACTTTCTAATCCAATTGCATGACTCACTCTTTCAATTGTTACAGAACAACCCCCCCCCCAAAAAAAAAGTTTTATTTGTACTTACAATTGTTTTTTTAAAGGAAAGGAAACAAAGAAACAACAGAAAAGTTGTTTTTACATAATTTCAACTGAACATTTTATATTGAGGATGTTCAGGGACATAAAGCATATAGATATATTCAGTAACAGAATAACCTTAATTTCATTCACTGACAAATGATGCTAAATCACCATGAAATCATCAGCTACAGACAGGGCACTTTACTTTTGCACTGTGAGAACATCACCAACTACTACTGCACGTGAATGCATGCTCTTGACAGCATGAGTCATTATGCTGTGGAAAGCCTCCAAGACCAAGGATCATCTGAAAGCACTGAAAACCTTGGGGAAGGCAGGAGGAGGTTACTCTTTATTCCTTTAGTCTGACTTAAACAGCTTACTCGAGACTAACCCTGTTAAACAAAGAGGAAAAAAACTGAACCCCGGGGAGGAAGAGCAACAGTTCTGCTGTCTAGAGTCCTCAGAACAGGTGCTACTTGTAACTGGAGTCTCCCCGCAGCAGCCCAGGGCGACTACAAATATAAACATAGCTTAATATTTTAAACCTAAACACACTTCAGACTGACATAATCTCAGAGCGCCGCGGCAATTCTAGCTGCGCTGCCTCTTCAAAATTTCCTGAGGGTGATTTCCCCCCCCCCCGATAACATTTGTTACCTATCAAAGCAGAAAATAACCAAAAACCGGTCCTCCACAGGATCGCCCGCGGACGCCGTTTCAGGATATTTCGTTTCCCACCGATATTCGCTTTCGCGAGTGATTTACCGATGATCCAAGAAGAGATTTTGCCGGCCGTACAACTAGGTCATTAGGGGGAAATTAGCTGGAATCATCACTGAGGCGACATGGATAATAAAGAGAAGTGAGGTCCTAGGCAATGCCTTTTAGACCTGCCTGGGTTGATGACTACGAGAAAAAGTTTGCTCTCTTTTTACAAACAAGTGTCTCTCTCCCACCCACACACCCACTTACGCGTACTTGGGAGCGTCCGAAAGAGAACTCGTTTGTCCGTTTCCCCGAAGCACCCCTTTGAAAGAAGCACCGAACCCCGACAATGCTGCGGTACCAAACCCCCCAAGACTGCGCCGGTGCTAAAAGTGCGCCGTCTTGCTTCCTTACCTGGGATTGGTGCTGTTCCAGTAGACGGCATAGCGATCGGCCACCGTTTTGGAGCTGGGATCTTGGCTGAAGACGCACGTCCAGAGCAGCAGAAAGACCAGCGTCAACATCTCCACGTGGAACATCACTCCCCGCCACAAGACACAGCGAAATGGTAGACAGAGAAGCTGCGAACGCGTGTGCGTCTTTTCAAAAAAAAAACAAGAACAAGAACAAAGGAAAACACCGAGAGAAGCGGAGGAGGAGGAGGAAAGGAAAAAAAAAAGAAGAAGGAAGGACGAACCACAGAAAGTCACAGGACACACACAAAGAGAAAAGTACAAAGGAAACAAGGAGGCTTGAGAAGATCCCCGCCGAAAAAAAGCTGGTCCCGAGGAGAGATCCTTAGTAGGGAGCCTGAGTGCCCCGATAGGGGGAGCTGGGCGACGAGACGGGCAGCAGCAGCAGGCGGCGGCGAAGGAGAAGGCGGGAGGCGCTCATTCACGGCGGCGAGTCCTGTGTGGAGCCTAAGGCGAGACATGCACCGACCCTGCCCCCGTCCAGCGCTGGTATGGGCGGCTCCGCCGTCCTGGCTTCCCCTCCCCTCAGAAAGGGCTGCTCTCCCCTCGCCCCGCGCTCTCCCTCTCTGGGACTTTCTTTCCGCCTTTTGGCGCGAAGGGTCCGAGGGAGCGGAGAAGGAGGCCGACGAGAAGGAACTGCTGCGGCAAAGCTTCCGAGGCGGCAGCAGACGGCCGCTCGGGCTCGCTTATCTCGAGCTGCTGCGGGAGGCCGGAGTTGAAGCGTCTGGCTCGCTCTGGGAGGGATGCTCCGTTCTTCTTCGGCTGACGGATGGAGGAAAACCCGGCCGCAATCCACAGACCCAGAACCGGCGGGGAGAGAGGATCGAGAGGAGTTTGCAATCCCGACCGACTCGCTTCTGGAAGGGGTGCTCGGAAAAGAGAGGATGAGAAGCGGGAGAAAGGACGTCTTCCAGCTCTCGGGGCTTCTTTCGCCGAGAGGGCGAGGAAGCAGCTTTTCCGCTCCCCGGGAGGTGGGAGCAGGCGGTCTCTCCTTCGAGCTTCGCCAAGTGACTCCGGAGCGAAGCGAGGTCCGAGTCCCTGGAATGTCAACTTTGCGAAAGAGGGAGGCGGCGGTGGGATTAAAATAAAACGGGAGGGGGGCCGAGGGGCGGGAAAGAAGAGGTCGAGGAAACCCAGCAGACGCTACATCAGAGGGCGAGCAAGAAAGGCAGGGCGATGGGGGAAGAGGAAGAAAGCTTTGCGGGGCTTGCCCGGCAGGCAGCTGCTCCCCGCTCTCAGAAATCGCCGCGGCGGGAGTGGAAAGAAGCGGGAGAGCGCCTCTCTCCCCAATCCGCCAAGCAAATGAAAGAAAAGTCGAATGCAGCGGCTGGCAGGCAGAGACCGCGAGGAGCAGCCAGGATTGGAGGAACAGAAGTCAACACTGCCAAAGAGGAGGAAGGAAGGGAAAGGGGAGGGGGGTCTTTAAATAGTCACGCCCACTTTTTTCTCTTTTTTTCTTTTCTCTTTTCTTTTTTTTTGCAACGACCAGTTTCTTCCCCGCATACAAATCGTCAGCAGTCACCAAGGAAAAGCGGGGATGCTCGCGGGATGGCTGTCTGGGCAACAGACGGGCTGCGTAGATGCTCTATGCGGGGACCGTGGCAGACATCCTACATGTGTATGCGCGTCAGGTTTGGAAGCCTCCGTTTTATGTCTGTGCGTGTGCACAGAAACGGCGCAAGCGGCTGGCTTGGGAGCGAAAGCGCTGCTGGTAGATCATGTGGGATTTTTGCATGCAGTTTACTTGTGTGGGGAGAGGAGGAGGAGGACGAGGAAGCGCGGAGCAGCCAGTCAGAGCCCAGATTGTTTGCTTATTGATTGCTTTTTCCCTTTTTCTGTACCTCCAACCCGATTGGACTCCGATCTTATCAAAAGAGGCGTCTCCTTCGCTTAATGGCCCGCCCTTACACCAAACAGACTCGCCCACCTCTGAAAACCTGACTAATTGAATTACACCAAGTGGTTTCTTGATGCAGCAGGTAACCGTTTCCGCCGGGGAACTGAGAGGCAGAATTGCAGGGCGATGCCGGGTGCCGGCTCTTGGCTCTTCCCGCTCCCCGTGGAAATGGAGGGAGAACCAAGCGAAAGGCATTCACCCAGATCTGGGAGGAAGGAATGCGGCATCGGCTGCCGAAGGAAGAGATCAGCTGCCGAGATCCGTAGAATTTCATCCCAACCTGCCAGCTTAGTCTGCCTCTTGAGTGTGATCTGTTTTTAAAGGGACGGGGAGGGGGAGAAATGAGCTTAACTATCTGGTAAACAGTTTGCGTGGAATCTTCTGTTCCTGATGGATGCCTTGCTAAAAAGCAGGTCAATCCTGGAAGTTTGCATAAGATTGTTAAAAATTAACTGCTCTTTGCTTGATTTACACCTACATTTGCCGGTCCCCAGGTCTTTCACTGAGTTGAAGTGCCCTCTCCCATCCTTGAGTCGGCAAAAACTACAGTGCTTGACTGTCTGCATCCTGTTCTCTTTTTCCAGGTTGGCCAGCTACCTGACTTCTTTTCAGAATAGCAGGTGTTAAAGCCTATTCGTTTTTACAAAGATCACAGAGGACGGTGCTTTAACTCTTGTCTTATTCCTGGGTGGGGACAAGGCAAACTCAGATGACATGGCAGAAAAAAAGTATGCCAGAGAAGGTTAATGCCATGTCATGCTTTGATGCAAACTGTAATGTCACAACGTGTGCTGCTGAGAGAGAAATTGTGGACCTTAGCAAGTCCCATTTATTTCATCAGCTTTGTTCCCAGGACAGATATCTTAATGATGCATTTGTATGCTACCCCACTAGTGAGGCGGCTCAGGTGACCTTTCTCCAGAAAGCAATTTTAAGGTGTTATACTTTTATATGGATCCACCCATCATCCCTTGGCATAATTTTTTTAAAAAAAACCACCCCAGTGGGGACCAAAATCCCAGGCCAATAACTAAAAATAAACGCTGTTCCACAAGTTATAAGTGGAACTTTACTATACAAGAAAATAAATTAAGAAGAAAGGGAATGCAGTGAATTGTACGCCTTTCAGAATCACTCTGTAAATGAGATGGGCAGTCTCTAAATTTGATATATAAAAAAATAAAATTAATTAAACAATATAGTCTGCTTTGTGTCTGTTCTTTTGACAACTTGGGGAAAGACACGTAATACATTTTGGGCAGGGGTTTTCCTTCCTGCTTCCTAATAGCATTACTTTTAATTCTGTGAGAAATGTTCTTTCAAATGTAACAAAATAGTTTTTCAGCAATTGCGCCCCTCCCCTAAAAGTATGTATTTTAACTGCTCTCTCTGGCTCTAATTTTTTGAAGCTTTCCAGTTGTTTCAAAGTGCCCATGTTCCCTCTAGTGGTGAATTGTAAGACAACACCTGAGGCATTTCTAATAATTGCACTGAGTTTATTTCAATCAGTTTGCCTATACCTGGTAAGATATACTTCAATATTTTTTTAAAAAAAATTCATTAAGAGTTGCTAAAAGTATGGAATAACCCTTTCAGATAATTTAAGAATAGGAAAGGTTTTGAGAATGCAAATCTACCAAAATATATTTCATATCATGGAAGGGTGGATTCAAATTAATACCATAATAGAAGTAAATATAGATAACAAATATAATATAACATTTGCTGACACAGAAACAGAAATGCTACCGTATTCTGCATTATAGTTTTCTATATTGTTGAAGCTGGTTTTTTTCTTTGTAGTTATGCTCAAGATGGCCAGTATAGAGGTAAGCTGGTATACTGATAAATTATGAACAGGATAACAGGTTACAAGCAAAATGCAATTGTCATAGTTCTATTTTCAAGCAATTGACATTAAAGAGTAAACAGAAGCAATAGCACATAACTTTGGATCCATTATCCTTTTTCCCTCGTGACTTTCATGGCAAATGCCACTACAAAACAATTCATATGGGTTTTTTGACTTAAAATTTGTTCATTTATCTATTAATCTGTGTGCCTTGTAATTAAACAATTATTGAAGCTACTTATTTTTGCCAATAAATATATTTGACTTTTGCCTATAATTAGAATCATAAGGTACATTAAAGAAGTGAGTTATTCTGCATAAACATGCATTAAAAATTGAAATAAAAAAATTTAACTGAGGAATACAAACAAATATAACACAATAGTTGCAAAGCTTGCAACTCTGAAACAATCAACAAATACTTCCATGGAACTTCTTCCTTAGCTAAAATGAAAAATAAACAAAGGGACCTCCTAAAGAGATTATTTTACAAGTCATGTCTTATATCTAGAGTGCATGGCATAGGAGTTGCTAATAGGAAATAAATGCAGAAGACAGTGCATTTTAAAATGGAATGATACATTTTTACAGATTTTTAATACTCAACATAAAAACGTCTTGCACTGAATTAGTTCACTGATCCGCTTACCTTCTATTATTTTTCATTTCTTGAACTGGGCTCAAGAATCACATTTAAGCTATTGTGCTGTTTGAAGAGAGCTTATTGATTCCCATCTTTTACCATTTTAATTAAGGATGCAGAATGGAGAAAATGAAGCAGAAGAAAGAAAATTTGAGGCCTACCTGCTACTAGCGAATTAGCCCAAAATAATCCATGCTTGTGGTTGAAAGAGGAATATTTGCCTTTTGACTTTGGTAACATACACAATAATAAGGCCTATTAACACAGGGCTAATACTATTGAGGTTGTATGAAGAATATCTAGTCTTAAATATTATTATCTGCGTGCATGTAAAATTCATTTTTCCAGAAGGGAAGCTGGCAGAACACAAAATGGACATTATGTTTCAAAAGTATATTGTACAGAAAGTCAGAAGACTTTCATTTTGGCATTTATTTTTAGAAAAGTAGTCATGTTAGTTTGTTTCAGTCAATTAAATAGCATCTTAAAGACTTAATTTGTTTGATTAAATAGTTCTACATAATTTGCCTTAAATGATGATAAAGAAAGATAAATATTTCCCATGGCAGGAAAAAAAATGGATTGACTTCCACAGATCCTAGGATCAGCTCTGTTCTTGCATCCTCAAATATAAACTTGCAGTTGCACTGGATCTTCATTATAATTGTTATCTATGCCTTGTGATTGGAGGAGCAGCAAAGTAGGAAAAAAGTCAGCAAGTGAGAAGGCAGTCAGTAAGTTGTTCTCCTTCCTCTTGTAAAGATAAGATGAAAGCAAACAACTTACTGACTTTGCTTTCCCACTTGCTGACTTAAAACCTCAAAGGTTGGGAGAAATGAGAAAGTATTCATTCAGCCCTAAGATGTGCAAGAAGCAGAAGTTACCTTAAAATGATTTCCATCACAGGAGCAGGTTCCTTCTCAATATCAGCATGGACTTCAGAGTGTTTCTGCTGCCATGGAGAGGAAAATAAAACAGGTATGTGTCAATCTTTATTGCCACTTTATTAAAGTAAGGAAACTCTTTTAGAAAGCTGCCTGCTCTGGTATAGATTTTGATTGCTTGACACTGAACACTTGAATGTCTTTTTTTAAAAAAAGATAAAGACTCCCTCTGGCCAAGAACTGATTCTCAGTTCTTTCGGAGACACAAGGCATTTTGTATTTGCTAAAGAGGTCCTTCAGAAAATGTCTTGAGGAGAATGTTTGAAAATTAATTATAGGATAACATGAATAATCATGAATAGCATCATTAAATTTTTCTATTTATTAATGTATAATAAAGGATTATTTAATGCATAATAAAGGATTCTATTTATTAATGTATAATAAAACTTTACTTTTTTCTTGCTTAAAAAATTCCATGGGAAAATGGCTTATCAAAATCTACAGTGATTTCATTTCTCTCCCCAGAGATTAGTGAGCAGCTATTTGGGATCTAGAAACTTCAAAGGTATTAAAGTAGAAGGCAGGGCAACTCAGCCATACACCATCTAATCACATTTCTCCAGTATACAAAGCTTCTGTTTACTGTCTTCCTTTTCAGTGATTTCAGATATTGAAAGACATCAGACTTCACCTAAGCCAATAATATGAGAGAGAGTGGGAGGGAGAGTCATATAAGTGTGCTAGGATGTTTTGAAAAGAGGCTGAATAATTATAGATTTGAAGTTTCACACAATATCATCATTATAATATAATTGGTTTGCACATCTGTTGGGAGCAGAGGGCTACATCCAAGTAGAAGCAAAGATCCTTGTCTGTCTCCTCATACGAATTTTTTTAAAGAGATGTTTCAGATGTGCCTTCATTGTTTCAATCATCAGAACATGTAGCAGCTGCAGTGCTGATTCTAAAGCATCTTTCTGAGATGCGTGAACATAACTGGAGCTTTGCAGAACATGAGTGCACAGCCGTCAAGAGCTGCATAATCATTGGTAAATTGTAAAAGAGAAAGTTAATTAAAAGAATTCACAAGTCAGGCATCTAAACGAAAATGCTAGTAACTTTTACAAAGTTGTGCATTATCTTTTTTTTATGAAAGCATGTATAGTAATATAAATGAAAAAGAATTTTGACTTGAATAGTGTGACATTCTTAATCAGAAGGAGATCTAGAGGAAGTAGGAAAAAATAACTTCAATACAGAGGACATAGCTGACATTAGTTATTGCCTATTACACATAAAGTTTTCTGTTAAAGACAACTGATGTTATCTCTAACATGCAAATAATAGACTTTACTTTACAAAAGGAAATAAAATCATCCTTCTGACAGCCCTATTAAACTCCACTTTTGCAAATAGGATAAAAAATTAAATTGGGTAACAATGTACTGAACACTGTAGTCTGATCTTAATTAGCATATTCACTTAAAGAACAATGGTGCCAAGAGATATTTGTATGGTGCATATGTTACAATGGCCTTTCTTCTCCCTTGTCATTCAAATACCCAGAAGTTTGCTTAAATAAAATCAGGCTGCTGATCCAATGTGCTTTATGGTCATTGATCACAGTTATTGCCAGCCTAACTATATAGGGTTGACTCACAATACCACTTATAATCAGTGGTGGGATGCTGCCAGTGTAACAACTGGTTCGGTGATAGCACATGTGAACTGCTTTCCGAAAAAACTTACCTGCTATGTTACTACTGCGAGTAACATAGGAGCAACATTCCACTCTGCCACACGAATCATGTAAGAAGATATAGATAAGGGTGCACAGGGGAGGACAGGCAGGCCTACATGATTACCCAAGAGAACCAATTTGCTTCCAGCTAATCTTCAGAGCAAGGGTTTTGACCGAACCAGTCTGAACCAGTAGAATACCATGCCCGCTTACAATTGTTTTTAATGCAGTTCAGTGTTTCAAGGGCTTTGCCTGTAAGGAACTATTAACCTATAAGTGCTAATTTTTATATTTATTGACAAAAATAGCTGAAATTGAGGTATCTGCCAGTGGAATAACAGTAGCAGTTGCCACTGACACCCTGTATGGATATCCCTGGAATATACTGTAGTTCTTACAGTAGCTGTCTGAGAATGTAATATGCTATAATAATGGCCAGAGTACATAAAGCTGGCTTTGTACAGCAAGGGAAAAGCCCAGGGGTCATATGCAAAGTGTTGAGGGAGGTTGGGACTTCCTGCTTTGAAACAAACATTTGCAGCCATGTTCTTAGTTTGGATGAAAAAGTAGGTTCTGCTGAAAAATAAAAGAATTTTAGAAGAATGTGACCTGAGATTTGGACGGTATGGATTTTTATATGATAAAGCTAAGGTTAATATGGGTTTTTAAAATAACTATATTGGAAATGTCATAATTAAGAATTATGGAATAGATATCAACCCAAATTGTGCCTGTATGGGTCTCGGCCCAAGAAGCATTATACAGAAAAGTATCAGACAAAGAGAAATAATTAATACATAGAGAGATATTAAAAGCATGGAGAATATAAGATAAAATCAAGAAATCAATTGCAAAAATATTCAGTTTTCAAAAGTTTTCATGTGCACAATTAAGAAAAAGACTTAAGGTAACTAAGGAGGCATTTGGAACTGAACAGCCTAAGACAGATTTTGAAGTTGAATTACGAACAAACTATGAGCATGTAATTATTAAAATATATAAACTTTTGTTGGAATTTGAATTGGAAGAAGAATAAATGAAAGAATATATAATAACATGATCTAATACACTGGGAACAATTGGAAAATGTGTGGCTGAAAGGACTGCAATTTACATTAAAATCTAAAAGATAATTTGTATAATGATGTATCATTGGCACATGACTCCTAAAAAATATTTAGTATGAATCTACTAGAACTGTGAAAAGTATGAAAAGTCTTTTAATCGTGTTTAGTGGACTTGTAAAAAATGGTGGTACACTGCATATATAATGCCAGTTTTAATACAGCATCTTTGTCAATGTTATATTATTGTGCGCATTCTTTTTGCTGCCATTTTGTTTAATCATATTTGAAAATAAAATCCCATAATAAACTTACATTGGAATAGTCCATAAATGCACATTTCTGCATCCATTAATTTGACTGTTTCCTTATTGATGGTGGGAACCATAATGTGCTGAAAACCATCTTGGTCAGCCCTGTGGATTCAACACCAGATATGGAAACAAAGAGTACTGAAAAAAACTGAAGACTTAAGGTGGCAATCCTTAGGCAAATGTTGGAATTAAATCACAATAGTTCTGTTTGCATCATATCCTACATTCAGAAATAAGGCTCAGCTAAAACAAAGAGCGTATCAATAGCTTGTCTCCAAGTAATGAAAGAACCCTGCCTTTGGATTATAGGGTTTTTGTTCAAATGAAGTGAATTAAGGCAAAGGTCAGCTCAGTAGTACCAGATGCCCATTGCATGCCACAATAGTGCCCATGCCTTCTCCTAATTAAATTGCCTCAGATCTCACAGGATTATAAACATGGCTAATAGCAGCTAATTACAACATTAAAGTAGTCATGTATAACAAAAGGCAGCATAGCAGAATGTCTGATTCTTTTTTGGGGGTGGATGATTAAGTCCCTTTTAAGGACTGGGTGGTGAGATGGACTGAAAGGTCTCCTATGGAAAACTTTCACTACAAATGGAAATAAAGGATATCAATATTATAGACTCCAAAAGTATTTCTATGTCTTGCAAACTAGGCACTATACATTTCACCATTCTTCATTTTTCAACTTTATTTCTGCAGGCATCGTACACTTCAGTGACAAGGTTCAACAATTCTGCAGATTAATTCATAACAGTATTTTTGACAACCAAGATATCACATTTTATTTTTCTTTTAATATTACCGTATTGCATATTTTATGAAATGGGTAGTAAAATCAATTCATCATTATTCATGGTATTTAAATGACCTATTTAAATTTACGTTTAAAACCAAGCATTTATATGTGATTCTGACACTGTTTTTAAAAGTTGCATTTACATGATTTTGGCCATAAGCAGCTCTGAGCACTTCAAGGAATGCATGAATAAGGTCATCAACAACAAAATAGCTACAGTTTGTGTATTTCTCATATATTAACATATTTGAAGAAGCAAAGCCCGAAGCATCTGTTATGTACATACATGCAGCCAAATTATTTTGCTCTGACTCTGCATTTCTGAGAACTTGAGACCAACCAATTCTATCTGTGTAACATAATTAATTGGATTATATACATAATAATGTTCCTACTTCACAGATATATATATTTCTTTTTAGTTAAAAATATTTCATAAAAATATTCCTCATGACATTGACTTGCATGAAAACCACAAAATAAAATGTGGTGCCCATTTAGATTCACATTTAATCATTTCAGTACTTTACATATATTTGAATGCTCGTGTTCACTATTGATACATTATTTATGCATAATTTTAATTTTCAATTTTGTCTATACCTCTTTCAATAGTGCAGTACATACAAAGGAAACTTCATTTCTTCGATCTCTAAATAAATGCTTTAGTCCAGGCAATTGTCATATCCATATACTTCTGTCATATATAGCAGTGTACATATGCCTAATCCTCAGTGAATTAACTCCCCAAATTGTTGATATTGATCCATGGAAATATAAATAGATTGAATATCTGGTCCTCAAGATGATACTAGAAAAGGACAGTTCTGGCTTGCTTTGATTTAATTCTGTTTTCTGTCTTTTCTATAAGGACAATATAGATAATTCAAAAGTTAGTAATTTGCACATTTTGCCTTTTATATGAACATGCACATATAAAAATATTTAATTGCATTTTCCTATCATATAACTGAGCTGATGTTCTAGAAAAGGAGCATGTATCTCTTTGGGAAAAAACATATTGATTGGTGATAATAGGTTATGTAGTCTAACTCTTAACACAACTCTAAGATGACAAGTTGGCAGATTTATATTGTAAGCAGAGACTATGAAACTCTGGTGGGTTCTCTTTTCTCATATATTCATGTCTGCTCATTGGAATCCAGCCCAAGAATTTAGAACTCAGAAAGCATGCAGAGAAATATAATTAACATCATTGAACATTATCACTTCAAAGAGAATAATAATTTAGGGTGTCAAAAAGTCAGACATGGAAATTTGTTTTATGATAGTCTTTAAACCACTATTTCTCCAAGGATGCTGAAGAGGCAGTTTGTGAATGAAGAGTGTTAGGTGTGGTAGGTCGAAGAGGAACAGGAAACATAGAGCTAAATTTTGAAAACAAGTAACTGAAAATTAGCAGCTACAAAGAACCTAACTCTGATGCTTTTTAGGGGTTGGCTGAGTTGAAAAATGGCACAATGTATACAATGCTTTTCCTCTTTGCGTACTGAAGAAAGTCGATGCTATGCTATATTAAAAATTGATGGGAATTTTCTACATGTAAAACTAGTTGCTTTGTTTCCTTTTTGCACAAGAAATCGTTAAATACTTGATGAGAACTCAGAGGCAACATGCCATGCCAAATAGTAAAGTTTATCACAAATATATTTTTTCTCAATATTAATTTTTGTTTGTTTTTACACATAGAAAATGTGCATCAATTTTAAGTCATTTGAATATCCCTGGAAACTTAATGCTTCATAAATATATAATGAATGAAGAACTGGCTGATGTCCATCTAATTAATTACTGTATTGGAAGCAATTGTTGTAATTGGTGATAAATGAATGCTCTTTCCATTTGTTGAATGATTTGATATTGTAATGTGCTAACTCAACATCAGCCTTAAATATAGAACAAGGTCTTTTTTGTCCACACCTGCCCAAAGCAGTCAATGCATTTTACCATGTCAAATAGTTATTACATTTAAAACATTTCAATAAGTGATGTGGAAGTATATTTCTCATATGTTTAAGTAAAGCGCACTAATTAGAAAACAATATATATCACAGATGGACATACATACATAAAGTTCTTGAAGACCAAGGTCAGTTAATAAGCTGTATCTGAACTGTATCCAGGATGCAAGGGAGATCTTAGTAAATGACTGAACTACTGTGAAAATGAATAACAATATCCACATAGAAAATTAGAAACAGTAGGAAACAAGCTAAGAATTTTCAGTATAATAGGTAAATAGATAGCAAAAAACTGCTTTGTTGTATCAACCAACAACCAAGAGACAAATTTACAACTTCAGTGAAAACTAGTTCCAGGTTAACAAGCAATCCCTCTAATAAATCAATGGTTCCTAACAGTGGTGGGATTCAATTTTTTTTACTATGGGTTCTGTGGGCATGGCAGGGGAAGGATACTGTAAAATTACCAGCCAGAGGTGGTATTTGCCAGTTCTCTGAACTACTCAAAATTTTCGCTACCGATTCTCCAGAATTGGTCAGAACCTGTTGAATACCACCTCTGGTTCCTAAACTGTTTAGCACAATAAGCCTTTTTCCTGGTCTCAAATAATGTTATTACGTCTATTCACACACAAAAAAACTGTTGTTTTACATAGCATCTCAGCAAAAGCACTTCCAAACTGGATCTTGATTTACAAACAAGCAATTAAAAATTGTTCCGTTATCCAGGAAAAGCCCAAATTACGCCTTTGAGGGTAATTACCCTAAGTTTAAAAACTACTGCAATATATAATAAAAGTAGGACATATGGATTGCATTACAGTCAGGGAGCTGTGCCATCTTAGATATTGTATTCCATGTTCCCTTTCATCTGAATTTATTTTGCATCCATGCTTCAGAATTATTGACATTTTGTGGACTTTCAGCATATTGGCTGCATTGGGTTGTCCAGTGCAGTGATCGCCAACCAGTGGGCTGGGGACCACTGATGCTCCGTGAGAAAATTTTGGTGGTCCGCAGAGAAATGTCCCCCCCAAAGCACACACCCCCAAAGCAATTAATCTGGGCTGCATGGGAACACAAGGCTGCACCGCCCAGATGGCCCACCCACCTGCTGGCCCCCACCCTTCAGCCGAGCGCAAACCTTATCTTGAGTAGAGTCCCGCGAGCTGGAACTAGAAGGTAAGACCAATGGTAGGGGAGGGAAGTCCACCCAGCAGTGGCTTGCTGACATTAGTGGGAAAGTCGGCCCCATATTCCAGAGCTGCAGTTGTCACAGGACTGGCCCTTTGGTCATCCCAGAGCAGCTGCTCCTCCACCCAGGTGCACTGGCCTGCCATGGACTGGAGGAACAGCTGCTCCAGGAGGACCAAAGGGCCAGTTCTGTGACTACTGCAGCTCTGGAATATGGGATTGACTTTCCCACCAACGTCAGCAAGCCACCATCAATCAAAATTCATATTAGTGATCCACGGGATTTAAAATTATGAGCTTGGTGGTCCCTGAGGTCCAAAAGGTTGGCAACCCCTAGTCCAGAGTGTTGTTTCTGTAATATAGGCAACAACATAATAGAAAGACACAAGATGTAAAATTTTCCTGGTTGATCTACATCTATAGTATTTCCTATCTTCATCCTCAAGTGGTCAACATTCTGTGTCACTGAGCATATTTGGTCCATTAATTTGGGCAATTTTATCTAATTAGTTTTTTTGTCTCCTCTGTGGCATTTCTTGGCACAAGTTAAAACCCTATGTAACCCTTTAGGATGGAAGTGGCACCTGATGACTACAACAACGACATCACAGCTTGAAGACTGAAAAAGTAGAAAAGATAATGCAGCATTTGACTTCTTCAGTTAGGACAGAAGTTCTATTCATTAAATTTGGGAAGAGAAAAGAGAAAGCAAGTGTGTGTTGCTTGCCAGGACACAATGTTTTCATCTCAATTTACCAATGTTATATGCCAATCTAGGTTTTGGTTATATCAGGAGAAAAGTGAAATTTTCTTTGTACATAAACTATGTGTGTTTATGAAGTGAATATAAAACATGTTGAATTGTATGTAATTTGATTGCAGAAAAAAAGTATTAATGGAAATAATAAAATGGATAGAGATATTTTCCATTAAAAGTCCCCCAAGTTGAGAAAATTGATGAATTTTCATTAAACATGCTTCTATGGAACAGCTATCAAAATTATTCTTGGCAGTTCACATATTGCTCAGAATAGTTTTCCCAGGATATTTATGTGGGCCAAAGAAAACATGGCATGTGATAGGAAAAACTGGAAAAAAATGTTACAGGTGCAGCATCCTATGATTAGATCTTTGAATCCTAG
This sequence comes from Bungarus multicinctus, assembly GCA_023653725.1. NCBI lineage: Eukaryota > Metazoa > Chordata > Lepidosauria > Squamata > Elapidae > Bungarus > Bungarus multicinctus. Next base: position 227,283,587 of record CM042834.1, on the reverse strand, counting down.
CTCCATGCAGAAAGTAAATAATATTTTCATTTTCATTTGCACTGATTACAGGGAACATTCCTGAAGAACCACATATAAGGAGAGATATGGACTTGTGCTGACATGGTAACATCACACCTCTTATAGCATGTAATTTCACCTAAGAACAGCTAAAATGTTTTATTCTGTTTTTTAACCCACATTTTTGGACTTAAGACATTTTTTGGGATTTAAGGCTGTATGCAATTTCTAGTTCTTTGATTAACTTTGAAGAGTACAATATTTTAATATGGAAGTGGAAATTTCCACATGTACAAAAATGCCTTAAAAGTCCATATCAACTTCTGCATAGCATCAGGACTTAAAATGTTAAATAATTATGATATTTCCTAATATTTTGACTATAGTTGTATGTATTACGAGGACAATTTTTTTTATTTACTGCATCTGTACTCTACTAAATAGCTTCAGAGGTCTTTAACAAAAGACAATCCATTAATAATATATTATTCACAACACTACATACAAAGGAACTATCACAATCAAATCTGTATGCACAACTGTGAAAACTATTTACACCAAGCAAAACAATATCATGTCAGATGAAATGTTAAATGATACTGGGAATAAATGATTTTAAATGTTGAAAAGAGAGGATCTGGCAAGCTTATCCAGAGCAATAATTCAAATTAAACTATATCACAGTTGGGAAAATTTTAATTTTGTTCCATCACACAAATTTCAGACAAGAAGAAACCACGTGATTATTTATTAGATTTTTATTCTGCCTTAATTACTTTATATGTAACTCAAGGCAACAAACATACCTAATATTGCTTCCTCCTCCTATTTTCCTCACATCAAATCTATGAGGTGAGTTGAATTGAGCTGAGAGAAAGTGATTGGTCCAAAGCCACCTAGTCAGCTATCACAATTAGAAATCACAATTTCCTGGTTTCTAGATCAGCATGGTAACCAAAAGATGAAACTGGCTCTCATAAAGATCTCATTGTCCCAAAATCTCCTAAGGTGTTGTCTTCATTGATTGAACAAAAGTATCTTTCTGTACTTCACCATTAAGAGCAATTTCCTCTATTCTGTATACTACCATATATACAATAATAGGGAATGATAATAATATAAAAATATTTCCTAAGTCATTCAGTCCATCTTTTTATACTGCAGCTGGGCATTGATATTTAACTTCTGGATTCTAGTGATTGCAGTTGAATCTATGGGCGTATGTGTTTTTAATTGTATTTTAATTACCGTATGTTTTCTGAGATCTATTGATGTAGACTATATCATAAGTTATAAATATTGTGACAAATAGGATTCATTTTAAATTAAAGAAGTTGGATTAAATTATGCTGGGGAGCAAATACAGCTGTCTAAATCTGAGATCGCATCATACAGGACTCATGCCAGGGCTCAAACAAATCCACCCTCATTCAAATCAAAAGTCTCTAGCCGCATCTCAGAGAAAAGTAAATTAATTTATTAGGAGTGGCCATGTTGGCATAAGCTGGATGCAGCTGATACTAAATTACACCATACATTTCCCCATTGACCCTGGTCTTCCCCCCACTCCCTGGATGTGACTTCTCCAATGGGACACATCCATCTCCAAGAGTCATCCATCATGCTCTCCAATAACCTTCTTATGCTCTGACAACTTTGGGCTACTGAAGTGATTATCTAGGCATTTAAGGAATCCTTGTATCCCTCACTCCCTTTTTCTGGCAGCTAATAAAGGCAAACGAAGTATCTTTTTAGTTGACATTCAGCTCTCCTCACTTACTAAAGGTGACCTGTACAATACAGAAAGAAAACAAATTTATTATAGGTATAGAACTTAGGGTTGTGAAACCCGTCCCCCAGGTTTGGTTGGGTTTTCTGCATGCAACCTCATCACAAGGCGATCAGCTTGGACATTCCTCCCACCCAAGATGCCTCTGATAAATGGTAGCCTTTCCACTTGATTAGATATTGGAGTTGTCTGCTGTACCACCTCAAATCGAGGATTCGCTGCACCTCATAATGGGTTTAGTGCCCTATGACCACGAGGCCTGGGGGTTCACGAGATGGTGGTCTCCGGGTCGATCCCACCACAGGTTTTAAGAGGCTACTATGGAACACTGGGTGTATTTTCCCTAACAGTCAAGGCATCTTCAGTTGCACCGTGACTAGGTTGATGACCTTTACTATGGGGAAGGTCCCGTGAACTTTGGCCCCAACTTCTTACTAGGAAGCCTTAACCTCAAGTACTTGGTGGATAGGTAGACCTTCTCCCCCACCTGGAATGGCCTTTGTGGGGCCCGGTGTTTGTCTGCCTGTTTTTTATAGCTTTGTGCCAGTTTTAGCAGTGCCTTTTTTACATTTTTCAAGTTGCTTTCAGCGTTGACATCTAATCGGTCAGGCTGACTGAGGAGGGGGGATCCCTTGGATACTCAAGCATTGGGACAAAGTCCATGCCACTCACTACTTTGAAGAGTGTTAGTCCCATGCTACTGTGATCAGCATTATTGTATGCAACCTCCACGAAAGGCAGGAGGTCCGTCCAATTGGATTGCTGATAATTCACGTAGCATCCCAGATATGACTTTACCATGGCGTTCAATCTCTCTGCCCCCCCCCCCCCATTGGTGTTCGGATGAAAAACTGAGCTAAGACCCTGGGACAACCACCTCGTGAGCCCCCAGGCCCCATGACAACTCACTTGTACAATTTCTTGGATATCTATAATTTTAAAAGCTGCATGTTTATGCAATTTAAATTATCTTCTATGGCAACATTTGTAGTATCCTATAATTTGACTGAGGGATGATGGTACTCAAATCACTATTCACAAGGAGTGGACTGGTACACAAGTTAAAATTTGTACTGTTGTTCAGTATACTAATTTGCCACAATTCTATTCTACCCTTTGTTGTTTATAGTCTTTTATTCACAAAAAGGCCTTGTCTTTGATCAAAAGTCAGAAATAAACAGAATTTTTATATGAGATTAGAGAAAGAAATTGAAAATCTCACTGGGAATTTGGTGACCATTGCACTGTTTTAAACAAGGCTGTTTATAGTTGGTTCTGCTGCTGTTGCTGTTGTTTTCTCTTTCTTTGAACATCATGCCCATTGAGTTGTTACATAATTTCATTTCCTTTAGATGTGGATGCCTAAAATAAAACTATGTCCTTTACTATTTAAATAATTGCTTTACTCAAAATAGAACAAAAAATATGTTATTTTTCTTCCAAGAAAAATTGGGTTAGAATTGTTATATATTTCTTTATGCAGGTATTTAGATCCCACTTTATTATCTTTATAAATAACTTGATGGTAAACATACCTAATACTCCTTCTACCTGCTATTTTTCCCATAACAATAACCTTGTGAGATGAGTTGAGCTAAGAGAGAATGACTAGCCTGAAGTCACCCAAGCAGCTTCCATGCCTTAAAGCAGGACTAAAACTCATAATTTCCTAGTTTCTAGGCTGGCTAGACCAAACTGGCTCCCTATTTAAACTTTAAGTTTAACGAATATGTATTCCAAAAGGCAGCTTTAATTTGTACTTGTTCGCCCCAATTCTTTCTTAACATAAACTGTGTATTGTTTGATCATTGTTGCAGATAACCTTGAATTTAATGACATTCTAGGTGAATGTCATAATATTTAGAAGACAACCATTAATTTCTGATTCTAAACAATGCAAATACCTCCCTTATTTTGCAGTATGTTTTTATGTTTATTTGCTTTATCTAAAATTAATTGAACCTTCCCAAGTTTGCTTTTTTTCTGGAGGGGAAGCTGGAATTTGCAACAGTAGATTGAGAAAAATCACAATAATTGAGAAAAATCACTATAATCACTATAATTGATCCTATCAAAAGACTACATTATTCATAACAGGTTTGTTTCATTATACTGGAGTACTGTATCCTGCTTAACTTTATATATCATCTATTTATATAGAAATGTCCTTGGCAGTGATGTTGTAGGCTTATAGTAAATGGCTTTCAAGTGCAGGAAGGAAATGTCAGTGAATAAGAAGCTGAGCCAAGGATCAAGGATATTAATTATTACAATAACTGCATATCAATATACTTGGTGCTTTATAGATTATTATAAAGAAAAGAAATATCTCTATCTCAATATATTACAAATAAATTTAATTTGTGCAACCAGAAGTTCTGTAAGAGGCTAATATAATAGTAGGTGGATGTGAATAAATGCAATGCATCATGTATTTCATTTCAGTTGGGCAATCTGTCTATGGAGATTCTCAGTCATCCAGGTCATGGTTGTCCCAAAGGTGCTTTTTTCAGGAGGCAACTGGACTTTCTGGTTTTTCTTTCAAGACATTTCACTTCTCATCCAAGAAGCTACTTCAGCTCTGACTGGATAGTGGGGAGTGGAAGGATTTATACTCCTTACAGGAAGCTGTTCATTTGTATTCTTTTAGTGGGTTGTTAATGTCACCTGGTGATAAACCTCCCTTGACTTTCTGGTTGTCTCTTGAAAAAAGCACCTTTGGGCAGCTGGGCAATAGCTTTGCCTGACCCAGAAAATGACCAAAAACAACAAAAAACAAAATCCAGAGGCAACAGGCAGAAAAAGAGAAGAGAGAAACAAAGAAAAGTGATAATATGAAAGTGCAGTGAGTGGGAATAAACAGAAGGCTAGAATATTTCTGAACCAGCAACAATTCATCACAAGTCAGGAAAGTACAGGAGGCCAAAGACAAAGAATGAGCAATACTGAAATTGACAAAATGTTGCTTAACACAGAAAAAAAGCTATCTAGAGAAGGCTAATAACATAGTAGTTCTTAGAGATTAAAAAAGAGTCCATCAGCCTGACTGATTGGGCCAGTCAGCTGGGTCTGAAATTGTCAGCAAGAATGTTGAAACCAAAAAGAAAGGTTGTAATATTGTTAGAGAAAAATAAGGCAAGCTGTAAACTTAAAAATGTGAAAGAGCTAAAGATGCAGCCTATGTTGCTGCAGAGTACTGAACTCCCAGCACACTGATGGAGGTTCTGGCAATTGTAGTTGACATTTGTAGGACAAGTTGATGATACAACATATTGTCATGGATAGTTAGCAGGAATAAAAAGAACTTCTAATGAACAGGAGCAGTGGAACAGGAGAAGCAAAGAGATAGTAAATATTGCCTCTGCATCAGGATGCAGTGACAATATTTCAGGTAGTAGTAGCAAAATACTTCAGGGAGCAGTAGCAAAATTAATTCTAGATGGAAAGTACTAGTAGTAGGATATGTCCTTGAGGAAATCAAGAGAGGAAAGCTATGGATGAAAGTTTTCTAAGCAAGGGGATGGTTGGTTATGATATATTTATGTGCCATTAGAAACCACATTGAAATATTTTATCTAGGATGAATTGTCCCTGGTCTAGCCCTTCAGGCCTCAGTGTACCATTGCTGCTCTAATCAAGTCCATCCATACAAGAACTTTAGATTGATTTATTGTATAACCCATCTTTATGTCAATACCACTACATAATGATTCAATATCATTCAATGAGATGATTCAATGTCACATTTTTCTGGTTTTCCTGCCCAGGGCTTCTACTTCAGCTTGAACCCAGTCCACTATTCCAGCTGCATCAGAAGTGGTATTCAACAGGTTCTGACCAGTTCTGGAGAACTGGTAGTGGAAATTTTGAGTAGTTCGGAGAACTGGCAAATACCACCTCTCACTGGAGATTTTACAGTATCCTTCCCCTGCTACACCCACCTAGCCACACCCACAGAACCGGTGGTAAAAAAAAATTGAATCCCACCACTGAGCTGCATATATAATGATTGGAATCACTCAAGTACCTTAATACCAGTGGTGGAATTCAAAAATTTTTGCTACTGGTTCTGTGGATGTGGTTTGGTGGGCAAGGCATGGCTTGGTGGGCATGGCAGGAGAAGGATACTGTAAAACCCCATTCCCTCCCCACCCTACTTACCTGCTTTCCAGCTCCATTCTCCTGTGCAGGACAACAAAAGAAGACCCAGCCGATCAGCTGGGACTCAGGAGGCAAAGAATAGATGGGGATGGGGCCAGTCAGGGGTGGTATTCAAAACTATTCAAAATTTCTGCTGCCGGTTCTCCAGAACTGGTCAGAACCTGCTGAATACCACCTCTGCTTAATATCCTTAATAACCTTAATGGTATTTCCATCACTAAGTTTGGGCTTTAAGATCTTCTTCGGTTTTCTTCTGGCATTTTCTTTCTTATATATTTGGGCTATATTCAGCCCACGTGGCTGAGAAGAAGGAATTCTCTATATATGAAGAGAGATAAGTTTGAACTAGGAGCTAAGAGACAAATTGATATTAAAGAAACAGACTAAAGGCCACAGGTGTAAACACACACCATGATGCCATTTTCTCAATGCCTAACAAAGGTGATCCTAGAAGAGTGAACTTTACAGTATCATTATGAAAGAGAAAAGCAAGGCAAATTAATCATGTTCCATTATCTTAACAGCTTGCACCAACAGGCACCTGGTGCACAAATTCTATTCATTTCAATAAAAGATTCCAAAAACCAAGCCCTGCTAAAATTAATGGAAGTTTCACAGCCAGTGATGGTTGGATAGAAGTGAGAAATATTGATTGTTCTAAAACCTGCAGGAAGCCCACTATCTAAATCTAAATAAATAAATAAAATATAACAGTGAATAACAGATTAAAGTATGTTTCACTAGGTTCCCTCTGCTGCATTGCTTAACTCAGAAATATAAAAAGTTTCTGACTTTTTAATTTATTTTTAAACAATGCAAAATTGAATTCATTACTCAGATACTACTCAAGTAGTATATATAAAAATATTTTCAGTGATTTTTTAACTTGTTGTGTGAAAGAGTTTAGTTGCCATTCTGTCTTCTCTGGGCTCAATGAATGTTGTGCTTCTTTTATGCAAATATGCATATGATTGTGCTTCAAACTTGTTATTAAGCTGAAACCACATACTATTTTTGCATGTATACAAATTATTTTTGTGATACACTGCACAAATTAGGATGCTACATAACTTTCGCTAGGATTTTTTTTTGCGATGGAAGAAATAGACAAGTGAGAAAGTTCTTGCCAATTACTTGCAAACTTGAGAAAAGACAAAAGGTATCAGAGGAGACCTAAGAGATACGTTTCCCTTCCATACTTTAAATCAAGGTAAATTTTAGAAGCATGATTTCCTGCCAGTCATCAACAACCAAATAAGAAAGCCTTTGAAAAAAGTTTCAACTTGGGAAACAAGAACGAACGGGACACTGAAGCTGATGGCTGAAGTTTCAGGTGTAATTAAGAGGAAAAATGGCAGCATGTCACATCCATCTTTTGTAAGCAACCTCAATCAGGATGGCATCCCACAAACAATAGAGCACCTTTGTTCATCTATTATGCATGTACCTGAACATTTGTGGAGACTGATGAGAAGGCAAAAGGAGGAGGAACAGTGCAAAGAGGCTGAAAGAAGGAAAAGCTGTAGTGCAAGATAGAAAGTTTTAATGTCAGCCATTCAGCTGATTGAATTGATACAGTGAGCTAGGGTTTCTTAACACCGAAGCCTCGTTTCCCCCCCCCCCCCCCCCCATGAAATCTATTGTGTGAGCAAAGTTATAGGTTTAAAGTCATTTAAAATTGAGCCTTGTGACACCTATTAAGCTAACAGATGTAGATACGCAGCTGGATAAATTACAATGTGCTTCAACAATGCTTGATTCATTTACAGGGATAGAGGTGTTGTGTGATGGTTGAGATTTTTTTCTCCCCATCGGCATTTTCACATGAGGCACACTCCTTTCTTGGTCTTTTGTCTCTGTCAGACGTTTTCTATTAAAAATAAAAGATGGTCTTCCCTAACAAGAAGGAACCAATTTGAGAGTCAGCACCAAGAGAGGTATGTTTTGCTTGCTTGTTTGTTTGCTCTCCTGTCATTTAATTTGGACCAACAGATGCATTTAAAAGAAAAGAAGTGCAAACTAAATGGACTAAATAAAAGAATTGTAATTTTTTTGTAAAGGGAACTTGTGCACAGGGAGACATTTTTGTCTCACCAAAATTACAGTAAAAAGAAGCTGTGTCTTTGTTCTTGAAGGAGAAAAATAAACAACTGACAGTAGTGCAGTTTAATTCTGTGCATGCTTATTCAAAAGTTAGTTTTTCTATATTCTATGGTTTGTACTTGAGTAGTAGTCATAGCATTTTAATTTCAAGGAAACTGAGAAGTAGTAGGAAATTCTAATATGTATGCCTGCATCTGTTTTTCAAACTTATTTGGTCCTTATTAGGAAAGCAATCAAGGGCCTAGTGAATGCAAAAATAATCCTTCTTTTCACAAGTGGGATCTCAAATTTTCATGCTTGCCAAAAAGAGAGAGAGAGAGAGAGAAATCTTACAGAAACACATCACTGTAATCCAGATTTCATTGTCTGGACTGCATTTATTCTTCTGGAGATTTGTGTTTCTTCATTACAACTCTCTTCAGTGTATGAGATCTGGGGATAGACATATCAATTTGCTCCCTATTTTGGTCATCCCCTCCCAGTTCATCCATTAGAGAAAACTGGTAAGCATATGTGCAGTACCAAGTCTTAACTCTCTCTACTTCCTGGATGGTCAACTACATTGTCCAAAGAGAAGGAATAATGTTGCAACATAAATCATACCCATATTGTAGAAAAGTTATCCAAGCAGCTTTGTTTCTATGTTGCCTAAAAACTGGGCTGAGCAGAGGATATTTGTACACTACACAGTACACTATGATGTTTTCTTTCTGAAATAAGCCAGTTCAACTTGCTGGATTTTCAGGGAATTCTTTTTTTAAAAAAATCCATCATATTAAGTGTTTTCCTGACTGTTTTGATTCTAATTATAATTAAAAATTTATCAACTACAAAACATGCTGGATTCAGATTACTTATTCAGACAGTCAGCAACTAGATGAACAAGCAAAGGAAAACATTCTCCAGTCTCTGGTGAACATTTTTCCTATTTACTTTGCATTGTTTGGCTGTTCTTATCCATTCAGCTGTTCTTCTTCCAGAATCTAAGAGGCTGTGATCAGCATCCTTTTCTTCAAATATTTTTAATGTCAGGGATAGTTAGATCTCAAGGTAAAGTCTCACTATCATTTTCTATTATGCATATGAATGAAAAAGTAACTGCAAGCCTTGACTGGCATATTGCAAATTATCCAGTAAGGCAAATAACAGTTTCATGGAATTACTGGTCCAACAGCTAAAAACAACACCAAAGTCTGCAAGACAAAAAGAAATGGCCTATTTCAGCTACCTTCTTTAGCCCTAGGGAAATATTTTGGCATCATTGCTTCTCCCTGATGCCCCGTATCCCCACCCCAGTTTCTCATATAAAGCTGACTTAAAATTGCCACACTACTTTCTCTCACAATTACATATTCCTCTTTCACTTAAAAATACCCACATTTCCAGACAGTACCTGACTTGCATTTTTATAAGAGTCTGTAGAGGGAAAATTACTTTCAGTAAATGTCAGTATGGAGTGTCTGCCTGATTCTGCTGTGTAACATTTGTCTCCGCTAAGCAATTTATAAATGTTTGAAATCAGGCAACAGATTAGATTATGTTATGCTGAGAGCAAATTGAGGGGCATATCAAAGGCTACTAAACCTTTCCGTCATCATCTAAGCTAACTTTTACATTTTTGAACAGAGCTGGTTCATATACTGGGTTTGCAACCTCCCTCACAATCAGCAATAATTCTGTTGGAAGTTATAGTGGGAATTGTAGTTAACAATATTAGGAGAACCACACTTTGTGTGCCCATTTGTGGATTAGTTGGTTTTAATTTAGCCTGCTGGGCAAATTCAAACATTGGGATTGGTGTATCATGGTTTTGATTTAGTATATTCTATGAACTCAACTAACTTGATTTACTGATGCCATGATGAAGTGAATCATGGCATAACGATGGTGTAAAAGAACTTCACTAGTCGCCATTTGGATGGGATTCTAATTTATATGATAGGATAGAAATTTTAGGGGCCATGATTATTATTTTTGCAACTCCTATTAGGAGCAGAAAGTACTGATGCCACATACATCATTCCTTATGCAAATTACATAATATGCAGCACTAGAGTGATGACATCACCAAGCATGTGATCACAGAAAAAATTGAAAAGAAGCTGAATCCTATTCAACTATTCAACTGAACCCATACTAGCTGAGTGACTGCTGCTCTTAAATTAGAAAGAAAATTATACTGAGCCATACCTAAGCCAGTACAATGAACACTGTAAGGAGAGAACCAGAGTAATCAGCTGAAATCTTTATTATGGTCAAAAGTGAGGATAAAGAGGGTAGGATACAAAAATTTTTTTTTAAAAAAATCTCTCTGAAACGGTGACTCATGATTTATCTAGTCCTATTTTAATCTGGTTGTGAATCTGTTTCATGATGTTTTTTTCTATATTGCAATGCCTTTGATTATGAATCCCTTGTCAGAAATTACAGCAATTGCAGGTTGGCATTTGCAAAGTTAGCCACACTATGGAGCATGCATTCTAAGCCAAATGGGAATCAAGGAAAGGTCATAATATTTAATGCTTTTTGTTTAGAGAAATGGCACATAAAGCAACATGACAATAATACATGCTGTGTGCAAAGTGTAAATACGAATACAATTTTCTCTCTTTCTCATAATATGAAAGCCTGAAACATTCAGTGATACTGCAAAATGGAAGGTATAACACAGACAAAACAAAGAACTTCTTTAGATAATGCATTAGAAAAGATAAGTTTACTAATAATTATAAGTCATATTATATTCTGAGAATATTTCAAATGCATAGTCTTTAACTCCCTGACTTTCCAGTCAGAATGTCTACACAGTTGGATAGTATCATGCTAGGAAAGGTTGCTATATATTTTTAAATTCAATACCAGAATATTTTTAAATTGCCAGTTGCTTGAGAGCAATAGTCTTTAAAGGATTGTTGCTTGATATTCTAGTTATGGGCTTCTCAGAGCATATGATTAGCTTCTTTGGAAATGGGATACTGGACTAGGTAAGCCTTTGCTTTGAACCAAATATTCTCTTTTTATATCCTAATGGTATTCAGTAGCAAGAACTTGAGAGATGTCTCATTGTTTAGATCAAAAAGTATTCCTAATACAGCATAGTTTGTCTTAACCAGCCAGATGCTACTGAGAAATTTATTAGCACAGGATATGAGGGCAACAGGATTCTCCTGTGGTTTGTCCCCTCCATCTGGTAATTAGAAATGCGTTGCTTCTCACGGTCACATTTTACTATCATAAAGATCATAAAAATAAGGCTAGATAATATTTCATTCTTCTTATGTATACTCTAACCTCGTCAATATCATATCGTTACAACTTCAGAAATGAATTCTAGATGTTAATTATTCATTGTAGGAAAAACCTATTTCTTTTTCTGGTGTTAAATCTTATGCCAATCAATTTAATTGGATCATCTAAATTCTAGTTATTTGAAATGAGTCTTTCTGGAAGTAAAAAAAAAAGTTCTTATTTTGTGAACTTCCTTCGTTAAAAAGGATGCCCTCGTCCTTTTAGTTATTCTTTCAGGAACCTTTTATAGGATTCCAAATGAAGGTTCATATAGGACAGATTTGTTTAATAGCTCTACAAAACTTGCTGTTTCATTTAAACCTGCCTAAGATCTTCCAGGCCTGACAGCACATGCAAGGTTATATCCTTACTTGAACATAAATTTTTCTGTTTTATGTTACGCCTTTCTTCCATCATGAAACTCAAAGTAAAATACAGGGAGCTTCCTAAGTGGCTAAACACTGGCTAGAATTAGCATTCCCAAATACATTTGCAGAGGTTGAAATTTACTAACTATAGTCAGACAATTCCCAATATGCATGCATAGCATTGTATAATGAATTTTCAATAGTATGCAGACCTATTATTTAAAGCAAGTTTTGGGACTGGATGGACTTCAAGAACTATATCCTGAATAGGGATAACAAAATGGGATTTCAGTGGCATGTATATTCTGCACAGTTGGTGCATTTATTTGTTTGTTAGATTTGTATTCAAATTTTCTCCCAGTTGCTACTTATAGATCAGAAAATTACATTTTAAATCCAATCTGTATACAGAGGGGAGAAGAGATATTAAAGGAATTCAAAAGCCATTAACAGATAAAAAGGACAGTAAAGAAAATGTTGAGACAGAAATAACTGTAAGAAAGGGACTCAAAATAACCTTACCTTGCGTCTGTATCATATAATAAAAGACAAAATGAAATTCTGGTATGCTTTCATAATTTTATTACCACATTGTATAACAATAAAGTACTCCAATAGTCCTTGCAATATCTGATTCATGAACAGACCTACTTTGAAAGACTGAACTATATTCCTAAACAAATAGTTTGATGTAGGTATTTTAATTCTGCTAGCTCCTTAACAAGGCATTTTATTTTCATGATGTATGATTAGAATTAAAGTATAATTGGTTTCCAGAGAAAATGCTGGATTGATGACAACTCTGGAAAAATGGAGCCAACTTTTGTGGCATTAGCAAGGGAGCTGATGAGTAGAATGGCTCCTATTATCCTCTCTGGATAAAAGGGAGACATATGAAATTGTGCAAGCTGTTTCTCCTTGCGATTGCTCCTCACAAAGACACCACAAGACAGCAATCTGTAGAAGTGGGAGTGGAACTGGGAGACAAGAGAATTCACCATAATTGCTTCAGCTACAAATAGAGCCTTTTCAAAGGACACTAAATTCACGCACTTTTCTTGTCAATTCTGTTTAAAAATTGCCTATTAATTGCTTCAAAGAAGTTAAGACACCTACAAGGCTAGAAATACTGTGTGAATGCCTTCAATCCTCAGTATAAGATACGAAGTTCTATTTTTATAACCCTTAAAATCAACACCAAAAAGCAATACAAGCTTTTTGTTGGAAACACCTAACCAGGCTGGGGGAAGACTTCAAGTGTAGAATTAGCAGTCTTTGCAGAGCCACAAGAGTCCAGAAGTAGAACATCTCCCCTTAAGTTCCTTAGAACCTTATCTATTCCCAGACTCAGGCTGGCAGTCTGGAGAGATTCCTGTATAATAGGCAGAATATAATATAGTAGTAAGCTTGAACCTTACATGTGTAGGTCTGGCTATTTGTGAATGACAGTTTGCCACAGAAAGTTTTAAGAACTCAGAAAACAGAACTTTGGACTATGAATATTATGATTTTAAAACAATCTTTAAAGAGTCAATGTATGCTTGTGGAAAAATGGTTTTGAGATTGGACAAGTAATTATAAGATAAGTAACTCATAATAGTGTTCAGAAACATCATTGAGAAACTGAACCACAACTTGAAGACCTGGCTGTTTGAGCAGGCCGGCCTTGGCTGAGATGGTTTTAATTTGGTCTCCATTTTATTAATTCTAAATTGGGTTTTAAGGGGGGGGGGTTTGTTAGTTTTATCAAGCAGCCGATTGAAATTTAATATTTTTTAACTTTTGTATTCTTTGTGGGGTTTTTAGATGGGCTGTTCACCGCCCTGAGTCCCTCGGGAGAAGGGCGGTATATAAATGGAATAAATAAATAAATAAATAAATAAATAAATAAATAAATAAATAAATAATAAAAACTTCCATTGGGAATTTGATTCAATTTCATCAGCTATAGTATTTCTTCTTGGGAAACAGTTTGTTCCAGAAGATGTTACAGAACAAGATAGGCAGTGAAATTTATCTGAGAAAAATATGAACAAGAACCTGATTAAGAATTTGTTATTAGATATAAAGAGAAAACTGGATAGGATTAAAAACTAAAAAGCAAATAAAAGTGACAATTCCAGAGAACAATTGGAATATTTTCCTTTTGTTGGATTCACAAAAGAAATGGTTTAAAGCACTGAAGAACTTTACAGCAAGTATCAACAACTATCTGAAAGTATTTCAGAGAAAGATCATGCTACAAGATATGTTTATTTGATCAGAGATAAAATGGGATAAGTTATTGTTCTTGGTGGCTGTTTTTGGATTGGATGATGAGCCTATCCATTCGATTTTGTTTGATTGTTGAGGATTCTGTGAAACAGCTCCCTCCACAATTTTTGATATTGTACAGCTTCTTTCAGTTGCTTTATGCTCTGGCTGATGGCTTTGATAGTGCCAGGCCATGATGGTTTTTGGCAGCCTTGTTTCCTTTGACTGATGACCTTTTGTAGCATCACTGTTTTTCCAGTGAGTTTGTTTGTTCACATGACATGTCCAAAATAAGTAAGATGGGATTTGGCTTTGCAGCAAAATGCCTGGTTTTATACAGTTTGTTTATCACTTTTGTTGTCCAAGGAATGTGCAGGAGCCTTCTCCAACATCACAGCTCAAATGGATCGATTTTTACCATATCTAATTTTTTCATGAGCCAATTTTAGCAATTGGGAAAGATGATAATGCAGACTAATCTGCATTTAATTGCCAGACCTATATCTTTGCTTTTCCATACTCAGTTCATGTTCATCATTGCTATGCAATTCAATGCTTTATTTCTGGAATGCATTCACTGCTTTGATTAGTCAGTGATCCTGGGAAAATAATTCTTGCATACATTCGATCTCTTCACAGTCAATTGTTATTTTGACATTTTCATTTCTTGCAGTGGTCATGAGCATAGTCTTTTTGATGTTCAGGAAGAGGCCAAACTTCTAACTTTCTTCTTTAACCCTTTTGATCAGATATTTCAGGTCTCCTTTGATATCTGAGAGGAAAGTTATGTTGTCAATATGTCGAAGACCATTGGTGTTCCTTCCTCCAATCTTTAAAATCTGATTTTTCATCTGTCAAATTCCAGCTTTCTCATGAACACTTTGGCATGGAATTTCAATAAAAAAGGTGAAAGAATGAAATTTTTTCACTCTTTTTTCTATCTTAAATCAATAAAGGTCTCCATATGGGGTCCAAACAGTAGCTTCCTGATTTGTATACAATGACTGTATCAATTTGACCAAATGTGTAGATATTCCCCAGGTTTTCTACAGCTCTCCGCAGCTTATCATAAATGACACAAAGGATGTCTTGTAGCCAATAAAGCAGAAGTTATTTTGATATTATTGAAAATTTTATATGATCCAGCACAGATTTTCAATAAGGTCAAGAGTGCCACAACCCCTTCTGAAGCTAGCTGAACATCTGCTAATTTTCTTTTGGATGTTTTAACGTTGTTGTATAATCTTAAATCTTGCTGGCATGAGGCATGAGGACAATTCTGCGGTAATTGAATCAATCCTGAGTCACCTTTTTTTGGTAATGGAATGAACATTTACAGTGTACGATTCAAAACATTTTACTACCAGTTCTGAAGGCATTGCTTGGTGGGTGTAACTTAGTGGGCATGGCTTGGTGGTGTGGCTGGGTGGTCATATGATTGGGTGGGCATGGCCAACAAAAAAAAATATACCAAAAGGTAGTTTATTGGACTTCAATTCCTAGATTTCCCAAGGCTGCATGTAGTTCGCCCACCTTAAACTTGCCAAGACTGAAAAATGCTGGTCTATAGAGAAGGATTTTTCCATTCCTCTTTTACGGATTCTTACTTACTTGTAAGCAATCAAAATGCAAAATTCTCATTTCCACCCCATCCCAGAGCAAAGATAATGCAAAATCCCACTTCAACCCATCCCAGAGCAAAGATAATGCAAAATCCTCACTTCCACCCCATGCCAAAACATTTGCCATTCCCACACTAACCTGCTTTCCAGCTCCATTCTCCTCTGTGCAGGGCAACAAAAGAAGACCATGTGACTACAGTTTTAAAAAAAGTTCAGTCAGACCTTCCAATTTCTTGGAAGGAGAGGGAAAGATCTCTGATGGTTTCATCTGAGAGCCACTTGCACTTTTTCTCTGGTTTCTGGTATCTTATGCTGTTCAATTAGCTTTCAGATGAATCCAAGGGCATTCTTAGAAAGATCTAATGAGCTAATTCCATTTTTCATTTTGCATGAATATCTAGGCAAATCCAAGGTAGGTAACCAGAGTCATGTTGGTTCCCACAAATGCCACATGAGGATCCCAGCCATAAATCATTTGTCATTCACAATTTCTGAATTCATATAGCACACTAAGCCAAATTATGTCACAGGCAATTGGAATCCAGACATTTTTTTCCTAAAATTTGCTTTGATGGTTTGATCCAGAATAAAAGTCAGATTAAAAACTATGCAGTTACATTTATTTGTTATTTGTTTTGGAGAGAACACTTTTAAGGTATGTTTTTACCTCAGTTTTGCTAATTCATGTATATGTTTTACATTCTTTCTTCATAATTTCTTGACAGAAAGTCAGCTGCATGTATTTTGTGTTTTGACCTCCTCAGGCATCACATTTAGTTGCGTAGTAGTGTCTTGGCAGGAAAGGCATAGTATTTGTGCTATTTTTGTCATAAATTACTTTTTAAATTGTTCTTGCCTGTCACAAAGCTTTAAAAATAAAGACATGAAAAGTGAAATAAATCAAGCACCAGCTAAAGCAATGTAGAGTTGGTAAAGTCTATCTGTGAAATAATATATAGCCAATTGTAAAACCTCTCAGGACAATTCTGTTCAAAATGGGATGTCATTAGAGCTCTTTACTTCTTGTAACTGCAGCTCTCATCAGAATAAAATAATTAGGCACATAGATCTATTGGGCAAGTAGCAAATATCTTCCAGGGTTAAGTGATTATACACTTTGCTATTTGCCATCAAGATATTTTTCTTTTTAAAAAGAAACACTAAAAGAAAGCCTGGCAGTTTGCTGAAAACATCTATTGTTTATAAATATCAAGATATATACACTGAAATTTGATTATAGGTATTTAATCACATATAATACAAACTGCTAAGTTCATATTCTGAAGTTAACACATTTACTAATACCTACAAAGAAGGATGGCATTTTTTTCCAAACATTTTATAGCCTAGCCCATGCAGTTATTTTCATGGATTATTTAAACATGGAATTTCTCAACTGCAATATATTTCCCTTGCAGTGCTATCCCAAAAATTGCAACTAAAACTAGGTATAATGTTCTTGTTTGCAGAACACGGTCCCCCCAAAAAAATTCAAACTATGAAGAATTTTGAAGAGCTTATTTGGAATTATTTTAATTATGCTGAAAACTACCTTCCAGCTCCCCCATATAGACACTCCTGTGTCACTCTCATATTTTAGGTAAGCAGGTGAAACATTAGGGGGTCTTTGCCCAAAGACTCCTACTGGTAAGGTAGGTACCAACTGGGATTTGATTCCCTTGCCATCCACAGCTCTTGAGCTGCTATTATAGCCCATGGAAACGCATAACTCATGGCAGCGTGAATAATAAATTGAGAAGTTGCAGATGGCATGTTGCTAAAGCTATGTTATATATACTGGTGGGGAGGTTGGCTGTATATATAGGGACACGGCAGCTCAGATCACACTTTGCTCACATAAGCCCAAAACCCAAAACACCAGCCTGAAGATGGCGAATGAGATCTCATCGAAACGTTGCCCAGATAGTCTCAATCTTACATGGGAAAAGACCTGAACACACTAAGACCTGCATACCTGTACCCGTGAAAATATATGAAAACAAATTATATATATATATATATATTCAGCTTTGTTCAGGTATTTTCCCACATCATTATAGTTGTGCTTTTAAAGTTGTAGTGACATTTCAGCAGAATCTCATCTGCCATCATCAGGCTTGTATATGTGTAGGCTTGTGATGGCAGATGAGATTCTGCCGCAACGTTGCTACAATTTTAAAAGCACAACTATAATGATGTGGGAAAATACCCGAACAAAGCTGAATACCATACATATAAATACCAGCGAAAACTTAAGAAAGAAAAACACACACACACACACACATACACACACACACACACACACACACACATACACATCCTTTAACCGATTTGTAACTAAATTAAACTAAACACAAGAATACTGCTATTGCCCAGGAAAGGATTGCATAACTTTTTTCTTCTTGTTTTAAATAGTTTTAGGTCACTCTTTTCTACCACTTTGAGTGAAAATGGTAAGGAAGGGGTCATCTGGTGCAGCACTAATTTCAACTAAAAGAGCATTATTGAGGAAATTTTGCAAAAACCAGATTGACTTTAATCTGGCAAAAAACACATACAGATTTAATAGAATAAAATAATAAAAGAATTGAGAGAGGACAATTAGGCCAATGAATGCAAACCCCTGCTCTTTATGTATACTGAGAGTACTTACACCAAGACAAATTCCTTGTGTGTCCAATCACACTTGGCCAATAAAGTATTCTATTCTATTCTATTCTCATTACAGGAGTTTATATCAAAGATGGGTATTCTTGCTTCTGCTTGAACGCTTCAAATACAAGTAGTCCTTGATTACTGACCACTTGTTCAATGACTATTTGAAGTTGTGACAGCATTGAATAAGGAGAATTACAGTGCGATCTTGAAGTTGCAGCTGTCGCAGTGTTCCCAAAGTTACAAAATCACAATGTGGATGCATGGCTACCAGCTCTCAGTTGTAAGGTTGCAGCATCCTGCAATTATGAGATCAACATTTGTAAGTCCCACAGCTGACTTCCCACAAGCAAAATCATTAGGGCACATGGCAGGAAGTTGCAAATTGTGGTCACATGACATTGTGCTTGCAAGCAGGGTGCAGTCACGTGATTTTTCACTTTTATGACCGCATTGCTTAGTGATGCAGTTGTCAGTCCCAATTACATTGAGTAAGTGAAGAAGTAAAGGGGCAGTAACTGATTTTACTTTTGATTTGCTCTTATTTTCCTCCTCCCAAGATTCAATTAGAATCTACTTTTCTTTAGATCAGAGCCATTATGATGTGGCATGCCCTCTGGAAGGATGCAGAACAACTAATAAACATGCTGCCCACCAATTGTTTTTTTTTTCTAGCTACATTGCCTCTTGACAATTTCATAGCTATATTTGTATTATTTTCTTAGCAATGACCCTGAAATGGTTTGATACTGATTTCTTCTAGGATTTATTTTAAAAAAAAATTCGGTGCATACTGGAATAATTGTCAATTGATTCTAATTGATCCATCTAACATTTGTTTTAGTATTGGTATTCCCTGTGTTCCTATAAAGCTGGAGCTGGAATCCTATTTTCAACAAGTTCTTCACAATTTTCCTGTGACTTCATATTTTCTTTTAAGGGAGAGAAATAAGAAATTACTTCCCATATACTTTTTTTAAAAATTTAAGATTATTACCAATTTTTGTGAATTTTCTGTTCGTTTTTTCATCAGTAAAATTGTTTGAAATATATTTTTATTTTTTACTTTTACCAAGCTTATTTTTATTTTTCCTCCTCCTTTTTTTTACAAAAATCTTTTTTATATTGAATTCCTTTTCACTTTAGGGTGTTCTTTCATACCCTGGAAACTTACCTATCATTCCTCTGGGCTTATTAAAAGTTACACAGTGACTGTAGCCTTGCAACATTCCCTCAACAATTTCCTTAAATTAGTATGCATATTGATTATGCCCTTGTGCCTCACTCCATTTTCTGGAAAAAAAATCTAGCAAGATAAAGTACACATTTTCAAGAAGACCATGAATTGTAAAATTGTATGCCCAATGTATATTTAATTAAAGCTTCCCATAAATATTACCCACATCTTCTCCTTAATTAGGTAGCCAGAAGTGAACACCAAAAGTGGTCAGGTACATTAAATTGAATTTCCTAGGAGATGAAAATTCAGAAATACAAACTTTGGATGAAGCTTATGCACCACAGCCCTGTTCATTCTTTTCAGTGTTCATGAGATACTAGCAGATACTTTTCTTTTCAGTGTTCAAGAGATACTAACCTCTCTTATATTAGCAGCATATCTCTAGATAATCTAAAAATCAGGAGCTATTTAAGAGATGACCTGACATCTCCTGAATGACATTTCACGCTGCTGAGCACATAATCCCTGAGAATACAGGGCAAAGCTTCTTTGATCAGGTTTTTCTCTTGCTTTCTTCTAAGTCCAGTTGAAGTCTGCCACCAAATTCATGTTCGTAATCCTGCTTGCTTGCTCAATGAACTCACTCTGCGTTATTTTCCTTCTGGGAACTGGCTGCATTATTTTCCTTCTGCAATTTCTGCAGCAGTCTCTGCTTGCTGAAAATAAAAAAATGATTCAATCACTCACAACAGGCAATCAGCGATTCACAGACCACATTCTTTCTAACCAGTAGCTGTTTAGGACAGGACTTTTTCAGCACTCACAGTTGACTATACAGAGTTCAGGTTTGCTGGTTTACTTCTCTGAGACATTTATCTCTTTCTCCTGGTGAACCCTGCTGTCAAATTCCTATTAGCTGTGCCCTCTTCTTGTCATTTTAAAACCTTACAAAGCCTTGTTGTTGTTGTTGATAGCGCAGTCAGCCAGATGTTTAAACTAGACTTTCAAGTCTTTCCCAGCACCTGGATATGCAGTTGTTATTGATGGAGATAAAAAGTATCATCATAGGATTTTTTAAGAGCTGCCTTTTGCAATTGAGTGGTGGTGATGTAAATGGTGCTCCAGTTGTTTTGGGATTGTTCTCAGGATGCCTATTACTAATGCTGCTATCCTTTGGAGGGTGTTTGCCACAATTGTTCTATTTCTATTTGCAGGTCTTTGTATTTTGCGCTTTTCTCCAGTATTTAAACATTCATTAATATTGCTCTAATGAGAGTTTTTTCATCTAGAATCTGTTGCTGAGCTATTCATTTAAAACAACTGGGGGAGGGGGAAGCAAAAACTATTTCTTTTTTAAAATCTAGCTAAAATGATTTTCTCTTTTTAGGATTTCCAAAGATTTTAAGAGTTATTCACAGAACAGAATTTCATGACAAAGAGATGATGGTTTAACAAAAATTACCTTAAATGTAGCTCAAATATCTATGTTACCAAGGTCTAATTAAAAACAACAACAATCATCTCCACTCTTGACAATTCTAATCAGGAAAAAAAAAGATGTTTCTAAAGTAACCCAATGAAAAGTACAGTCTATCGTCAAGTATTTACTTAAGTAGATTCAGATGTGGTTAATACAGGAGATCCTTTGCATCTTTAATCATGATTTTTCTTGGAGCAGATATTGGATTCTACTTTGGAAAGAAAGATTGGGTCACAAAATATAAGCGTTATTGTACATGGATCTCATATTTCTAAATAGGAATAGAGGCAAATAAAAATGTAGGCAGGAGTCGGCACTGTAACTTTCAGAGAGGGTTTACTAGACTCATCATTTTAAATTGGCTGTGTGAAACCCCAGGGGTGCAAAGTGTTAAGAAGTGATTATCTCAGATTCTGTGAGAAGGTTGCCTTTCAGACATATTGGAGGGCAAAGGACATTGAGAACAGCTCTGATCTGTTGTACTCTGGTTGAACCATTCAGTGTCAAGGGTTAAAGGTTATGATCTACCCCATTAACAAAAAGAAAAGAAAACAACAATAGAAAATAAAGTGAAAGTTTGGTGAATACTACATAATTCATTACTCTGATTTACTAACAAAGTTTGCCACACTCAGGCCAGTTTTCTGTCTGCAAATATTGTTGCATGCACATTTGGCATATGCAGTACTGGAGACAGGCAATTCTACATTTATTAGAAAATTTGAGGTAAAAGGTATTAGTTACCTTTAATATATATTTAATAATGTTAAAGGTAATTATCTTTAATATATATTTTGGACTCCTCAGATGGAGTTTCACATCAAGATCAGTAGCAATTATGAGTTGGAAGGGTTGTGGTAAAATTTAAGACAACATGGGAGGAACACTTGCTTCTGCAAGCTTTATATTATGTACTATTGCACTATTTTATACTGCAAATTCTTTATTCCTGTTACTAATAGGGAAAATCATTGCATAGCCTGCTAGCTTAAGAAGGATGGGTTGAAATACTGTGTGATAGTGAAAGGTTGTTCTCCTAGCTTGAGAATATTTCAGCACAGAGTGCTAATGAAGACTCCAAACTGGTCTTTCTCCAAGGGTTCCATTGCACAAATATCTTCATCTGATGGTATTTGTCCAAGGGTATATTGCATACCCCCCTAGGAAAATACTCAATTTGGGGTGAAAAAGTAATATGATTTTGGCACTTGCTCAAGTGGTAACTCCCTTTGAGTTTTAGTATTTGAGCTGCATTGAACTGGGAATTAATATTATATACACAGCAAGCAATTGGTATCAATCACTTCAATTTTTTCAAGATATCCTTGACCAAAAGATGGTAGCTACAAAAACCCTTTTTTTCTGATTCCAGAGGTTTATAAAAATTATGTATTTTTTTTCTAATGCTATGCCTGCATTGAGCATAGTTCCTGAGTCTTGCACCTTATTTTGGATAAACTATTCTTGTAAACAACCACTAGAATTATTTTATTCTCATGGATCACTTCTAATCATGGTCTTTTAATAGCAGTGTCAACTCTGAAACTGACCTGGGCAAAGACATCTTGAAGCTTCAGTATTGCCACACTGGAGTGAGGGATAGGGAATGGAGATTAGAGATAGCTGGGCTTGTGTAGTCAAAATAAAATACTTTCTCAAGACTTCCTCCTGGGAACCAAGGATATTCTCACACCTGGCTAAAGGAAGGAGGAGTGATGTCACCAGACCAGCGGACATTGCAGTGACTGGGCCATGTGACTGATTGTTTGGGGTTGAGGAAAAACTTTTATTTTTAATTAGGTGAAAATCAAAGGCCCCCTCAGTGTTGATTTTCACCAGCTATGTGCCAATATGCTATTTCCAATAAAGCTATTCTTTGAGGAATTGACCTGCCTTGGAGCTCTTGCTTGCAATGGATTTATTTCTTGGAACCCTGACAAGCAGCCTATTTCTCAGAAGTTATTATACTTAGCTCCATGATGTGTGCAGATTTCTATTTTTACAAAAAAAATTAGAAAATTGGAATGGTGGGCGTTAAGATGATATTTCTGCAGATATCTCTACATGATCATATAACTAATACATGAAAAATAAAAACTTAGAACCTTGGACCAATAATAGCCCATGCCACTTTTCTCTAAACAAGTAATTAGATGTATTTAAGCAGTGGTGGGATTAAATTTTTTTACTACTGATGCTGTGGGCGTGGCTTGGTGAATGTGGCATGGCTTGGTGGGTATGGTGTGGTTTGGTGGGCGTGGCAGGGGAACAATACTGCAAAATATCCATTCCCACTCCACTCCAGGGGAACAATATTGTAAAATCCCCATTCCCTACCCATCCCACTAACCTGCTTTCCAGCTCTGTTTTCCTGCGCAGGCCAACAAAAGAAGATCCAGCTGATCAGCTGGGACTTGGGAGGCAGAGAATAGATGGGGGTGGGGCCAGTCAGAGGTGGTATTTGCAGGTTCTCCAAACTACTCAAAAATTTCTGCTACCGGTTCTCCAGAACTGGTCAGACCTTGCTGAATACCACCTCTGTGTTTAAGTTCAGTTTACAAGTTCCCTAGCCATTTGGATATTTATTTGCTTATACAGCTTATAAGAACTAATCCCATTCAAGATGGAAGTAGTTCATCAAAAAATAGAAAGTCACATATCAGGATTTTTTATCTAAAAGTGAAATGTAAGTAGGGAAAAAATCTTGTTGGTCAGAGCTGCTTAGATGTTTATTTTAGGACATGTTAAATTTTTCAACTTTCAATTTCCAAAAATTAGGGGTGCTCAAAAGTTGTGACATGCCTTGGGGATTGTAAATATATTTTGGTTACTTTAATATAATTTAGATGTGCTTAGTGAGTAACTACATAATATTATAACTTTTTAAACATTTTGTTTATTTCATTCCATACCATTTTTTGAAAATGTAGAACTCTTGCATTGTAGTAGATTTGGGGCCAGAATCAATGATCTGTTCAGAAAAGCATCCCTCAATGGCAGAGCAGAAGGATCCAAGTTCATTTTCCGCTATCTCCAAGGGCCGTAAGAAAGCCCAGCCTGAGTTCATGGATGGATACTGTCAATCAATACAGACAAATGCCAAGCTACCTGGACCATCTGTCTGACAGGGAGTTTTCAATGACTATTTTAAAAAATATATAAGCAAGGACTTTGATAATAGATCTTCTGCTCTTCAGCTCTCAAGCTTTTTGCCTGTAGATCACATTACCTCTAGGGAAGCCCTGACTAATTCAGTGCCAGAGTTATTCCTACAAATCTACTCTAATAATGAAAAGTCATCTTATCACACTCTCCCCTCAGTAAATTTAGTATTCTTTGATAAGGTTGCAAACAACTGGCAGGTAATTGATCTGTAATTAGTGTGGCAACTGTACAAGATAGACTGCGCTGGGATTCCTTATTTATCTACCTGGTGCTACACATTTCTACTCAGCAATAAATTATTTAGGCTTTCCCTTAAATACAAATGGTTTTATACAAGCACTGTGCTTTCTAAATGTAGAGAACCATTGAAATTTCTGATTATCTATCACCAATGGCATTTTTGCAAGCGAGATAATTTTTCACACACAACTTGCTGCACAATTACTTAGCATGTCATTCCCCAACTGATTCTTTAAATAGGGAACTAAGAGCGGTCTCTTTTATGTTTTCCTGGCATGCCGCATTTATCACTCGACTGAACAAAGCTTTCTGACCAATCTAATTTCTAGAGCTCAGCTTGTCCATAGTCACATCGTCTGAGCAATATAGATACAAGGCTGCACAGTATCATAGCATTATCAGTAGAGGTTTTTCAGCTACAAACAGGCACATTGACCCCCTGGTAATTTATAAGTGTATGCTATACAACATTTTACAGATTGGTCCGTGTTTATGGATGTTTTCATGGGGCAGGGCCTTCATCTTCAGAAAACAAATCAGCTCACAGCAGTTGGCCTCTTTTGGTATTCAAGACAAATCCTGACAGATATTTAAAGAATGGCTGGGGTCACTGGACAAGTTATGCACCGTCCAGGAAAAGTCTTTACCATCATTGTAGGAAGATCTCACTAATGCCTGGAGAGACTCTGGGAAACAAAAAGAACTGAATATATGGGCATCTGCTCCTTCTTTTTGCCAACAGAAGCTGCAGTACTCATAAAATTTCAGGGGTTCTTTCCAACAGCTGATTCACAGTAATGCACATGAGTAGTATGTTCTCATAGAGAAAACACTAAAGATGATACTTTTTAAAAAGGCAACAACCCATGGATAAGCAATAACACTTCATTTACAGGAAAATCATTGCTAGCTTCACTAATTTATGCTTCATAATAAACAGGTAAACAAGCTACTTTGTTTTAATTGCAAGCACTGTCACCTTTTAATTCTGTCCTTTTTCCAGTTATTAGTAATGATTAGTTTTCCCAGAGATTGGGATGGTTGCCACACCCTGTTAGCTTTTCAAAAGGAATGTGAAACATTCCTATTCTAACATTGTGTCAGTTGATTGTTTGACAGGTTGGTTCACTTCTTTATGGCAAATTGAAAGTGAGACCATGAACCTTAGTTATGTATATTATTAGTTATTTTATTGTTGTTGGATATAATAATAAACACAGTTATTGTACGATGGACAACTAAATAATTTCTTTTTAAACAAATTAAATGTGCTTATAAACAAATAATTATGTTTTGTGGTTCACTGGGAATTTATTTTCATATGTATGTATGTATGTATGTATGTATGTATGTATGTATGTATAAATGCTTATCATATTGGGGGGGTGTTCTCAATGGTTAAGGTTAGAGTTAGGGTTAGAACACACCCCCACCCAATCAGAACACAACCAAGCCCCCACCCAATCACATCACACCCCCACTAACAGTTAAAAGGAAGAAGCAGCTGCAAGCTCACATTACTCTGAGAAGCACAGGGCCAAAGACACAAGCCTGAAGATGATGAATGAGACTTCATCGAAACGTCGCCTAGAAACTTCCAATTCTACGAGGGAGTAAACCCAAAGAACCAAAGATCCATATATACATACATACATACATACATACATACATACATACATACATTTAAAAGAGAGAGAAGAGATTAAAATTAGTTAAAATGTGAAGGGAGGCCTTTCAGGAGACCACCAGGCCCATAGCAGCATACTCTTCTGAGCTCCCCATATGAGGCTGCAGAGCCACGTTTTACCTCCTTTTCAGAAAGCCATGGGGGGGGGGGGGGGGGCTGCCTCATCTCCAGAAGAAGAAATTCCATAGGGTGGGGACAATAGTAGTGAAACCTCTCTCCTTAGACCCATTAGTCAGAATTCTTTAACTGACAGAGATTTCAACATACCTTCCCTGCCAGACTAAGTGAGGTGGGCTGATGCAATGTATAGAACAGGTAGCCTGGCTCATGTCATGTAGGGCTTTATAGGTCACAACCAACACTTTGAATTAGATCCAGATGCAAACTAGAGCCCATTGCAGTTCAGGGAGTAGAGGTATTATATGCACTTTTCTTTGGGCATCTTAAATTACCCATGCATTTGTGTGAATATATTCATATATTATCTGGATTTAAATACCATGCTAATGTGGTTTGTTTGATAGACTTACAATTCTGTGTGAATCTAGCCATGCACAGTTTATAAACTCTGTTTAATGCTTTAATGTGATGTGTTTACTCAACCATTAGTAGCTTATTGAGAGTTAAACAGCAAAAGTAACATGTCTAAATCTGAATATTGTATTAGTCAACCTACCATGATCATATGTGATCATATTAGATATATTGATGCAATTGTTGTGTTAGTCTATACATAAGGGACATACTGTATGACTTTATTAAAATTCAGACATTTAAAAAAATACCTTTATTTTCAAAAAACAGAAATCTCCACCCTCTCAAAGAAACAAATGTTGAAGATGCAAAGATACAATTAAATGATTGAAAGATTGATAATGAAATGCAGTTTGTAGTGGCCAGATCTCCTGCTGAAATCTAGCTCAGAATAATAATTTAAAAATGTGACTTCATACTCTCTCGGAATTTATTGGAAAGATATTTGCATGTGTATATCTCTTTACATCTATATCTGTTGCTTTCCACATGTACAGAAATTTTATATTAAATAAAATGTTAAATAAATATTTAATAATATAATAGAAAGAAATATATTAAAAATAGGGAAAACATGGCTCATTGATAGAGACAGTATAATATTTGGTGTTTATATCAGGAAAACTATCATTTCAGTACAAGCTCTGCCCTTTTTAGATGAGTCTGGTGCGATATTATGTTTGCAAGAGAATCGTACAACTGAATATTGCAATGCTTATTTCCTCATTAGCCATCTCCCACCCTGTAGATGCTCGTGAGCATAGAATTCCTGTCAATAAACAAAAAAGATGGTCAGGTAAGTTTAACTGATGCTAGAAGCAACTTGTCTTCTCTGCAGAAATGGAATGTATCAATCTAGCTTCCTTCTCTGGTAGAGAGTTTGATTGATAGCCTATAGGCACATAAGTTCCAATGATGTGGCTGTTGCATTTGAGGAAAGCCTATTTTTCATTGTGTTATGTTTGAGACTTCTAAGCTCTATACTAGGCACCTTTGAGCTCTTCAGAAAGTCTTCAGAGTTTATTACAGAGATGATTCAAAAAAAAGGGAGTTGACTGCAAATGATGACACCATTAAAGCCAACCTCTTTAACATATTTTTGGCTCAGTATTTGTAAACAGCAATGGATCATGCCCAGTATTTCTTAGTGAAACCACAAACAGCTACAATGATCTAATACATATCGATTTTATAGAAGACAATTTTGAAAAAGCATTACGCAATCTAAAACCATCTCTATCTATTGGACCGGACGGAATATGTGCCTACTTCTTTAAAAAGCTATCCACTGCCATAGCCGAACCTCTAAGCATAATTTTGAAAAATCTTTCAGGACCAGCTCCTTGCCAAAACTATGGTCACAAGCCACGGTCATCCCCATCTTCAAAAAGGGACACCCCAGCCTAGTTGAAAATTACAGACCAATCTCTTTATGCTGCGTCACCTGTAAAGTCATGGAATCAATTATTAATCAATCCATTATCCTCCACTTAGACACAAACAACCTACTCTCTAGTAAACAATTTGGTTTAAGAAAAAAACTATCCTGCAATCTGCAACTCTTACACTGCAAAAACATATGGACTACACAACTCGATCAGGGAAAAGCAATAGATGCAATCTACATAGACTTCTGTAAAGCCTTTGATTCAGTGGTACACAACAAACTACTCCTAAAACTAAAATCTTATGGTATCTCTGGACACCTACATAACTGGATAGAAGCATTCCTGTCAAACAGACAACAAATGGTCAAAATTGGGAACGTCCTATCAAATTCTGTACCTGTCAACAGTGGTGTCCCCCAAGGCAGTGTTCTAGGACCAACTCTCTTCATACTCTACCTAAATGACCTCTGTGATCATATTAAGAGCAACTGTCAAGACTTTGTTGATTATCCAAACTCTGTCAAGGATCTTGGATTACTCATCTCTAATGATCTAAATGTTAGAGCCCATTGTAACTACATAGCCAAAAAGGCAATAAGAGTTGTTAACCTAATCTTACGTAGTTTTGGTAATATTACACTACTAACTAGAGCATACAAAACATTTGCTAGACCAATACTCGAATACAGCTCATCAGTCTGGAACCCACATTACATATCTGATATTAACACAGTTGAGAACGTCCAGAAATATTTCACAAGAACAGTTCTCCACTCCTCTACTTGTTGCAGAATACCTTATACCACCAGACTTGAAATTCTAGACCTAAAAAACCTAGAACTACGCCGCCTTCGGTCCGATCTAAGTATAGTATATAAAATCATACATTGCAATGTCCTACCTGTCAATGAATACTTCAACTTCAACCATAACAATACAAGAGCAAACAATAGATACAAACTCAAGGTTAATCGCACCAAACTTGATTGCAGGAAATACGACTTCAGCAAGGGAGTGGTCAATGTCTGGAATACTCTACCTGACTCTGTGGTTTCTTCCCCAAACCCCAAAAACTTTAACCTTAGACTCTCTACTACTGTCCTCACCCCTTTCCTAAGAGGTCTGTAGGGGTGTGCATAAGCGCACCAATGTGCCTACCATCCCTGTCCTATTGTTTCTTATATTTTTTATATGTATCCATGTATTCATAACTATGTTTTTACTTATACCTATTATCTTGTAAGCAATTGACAAACCAAATAAAATAAAAAAATAAAAATAAATAGAATTGATAGAGCGCCTCTATCATTTTTTATTTCTACATGAAATATGAAGTCATAACAGTGGGTAGATTTTAAGATTCTTCAGCCAGGATGCTATCCAATTCTAACAGCACTAGAAGTGTCCCATGTAAATACTAGAAAATGTTCTTCTTTGCATGGAAATTCTGGAAAATATTTTGCATTCCTGCTCTTTCAATAATCTGAATCGTTATGTCTGCAGTCTTAGAATATTGCCAGATGAGACTTTCATTGACCAATTCCACTATCTTATCAAGATAATTTTTTGAGAATCCAGCTAAGGATTGAGATCTTTTGTATCCTTTTTATGTTTTTCCAGCTTTGTTTCTGAAATTCTATTTTTCAGGAAAAATGAGATGTCTTGAGAAAGCAAAGACTGATTGTACTAGAAGCTAGCCACATTTCCATAAAGATTTATCTGGAATTAGTATCTTTTGTTTTTATTTAGGCTTAACAATATTTGTATAATAAGAATTACATATTTTAGTAAGGTTGACTATTGGTCCTCAGCAATACCAAGTAATGAATATATTAATGAATACTTTTGTGTTCATTCTAAAAAAGCCCTGATCTGAGCAAATCAAGTATTGTCCTTTGAGAGTCCCATTAGCCTTGCAGAGTTTTGTTTCATAGGACATTAAAGCCCTTCCTCTACAGATTAGAGCTTCATATTATCCCAAATATTACAATTGTGGTAATATTTTCACATTGGACAAAACACAATCCTGATCTCCTTGTATTTGTGATTGGCTAACTAAATTCATTGACTTGGTTGGTAAAATAATGACCAAGGCTAAGTTGGTCACATGAACTGAAAAGGAGCAGGAACACTATTTGCGCTCACCCCAGCTTATAGAAGAAAGATATAGGAAACATAAAACATAGGAAGAAGTTAGTTGATATAACAAACAGGAGATAAGATACAGCCAGCACTATGTAGGTAGGTAGTAAAATTAATGTTGCTAGTGGGTTTAGACGCAGATCTGCAGACGCCTGATATGCACACTGAGTACTTAAAAGGTTTCTGCTTTGAGAGACATGTTAATTTTAGAGATTTTTAGAGATGAATGCATTTTCTCAAGCTCAGTGTGTTAAGCTGACACAGCAATACTACAATAACCACTGGTTATTTCAGAGACTAGTTTGGTTGTTGAAGAAACAATATTGCTCTAAGTCAGGGGTTTCAACCTCGCATCATCATGGTATTGTCACATGACATTGCAATTTTCCCCCTTTGATAAACCAGACATGAGCATGGCCAGCATGTGACATATCTGGCCCGCGGGCCACAAAACTTTGACAGCCCTGCTCTAAGTGATCTTGGAGAATATGTTATTTTAAACATGTTAAAAGTTGAGCCACAGTATTGGCTCAATACGCATCAGTATTGTTAAACAAAAAGATGGATGTGCAGAGACAAGATTTAAGTTACATGAGACAAAAGATAGAATTGAGAATGAAGGGAACAATGCAGAAGACAGCCAAAGAACAAAGCATACAGAAATTTCAAGGAGTCTCTTGAAAGAGTCTCAGATAAAGTAACTGCTTAAAAAGGAAACTTTTTCCATACTTTCCCAAAAGCACTGCCAGCCCAGATATTGAGACACTTCGGTTATAGGAAAAGACTCAAAACTGAAGTTCTGGTGGCTCAATACAGGGAACAGCTCTATAAAAGTCCAAGTATTCCTGGCTTAGCTCAATAGCTCCAGATCAAAGATTAATGAAAACTTCAGTGAATTCATATATCTTGTTAAGCCAGTTGTTAGGTTTGACTTAGTGTAATGTATCAACCAAGTCATTGTATTTTAAAATCATGATTTATTGTTAATGTTAAGGGTAATCCACAGCAATATTGTTGAACATATTTAAAACTACAACATACCAAGCCTGACAGTATAAACCAGTGGTGGGATTCAAATTTTTTTTACTATTGGTTCTGTGGACATGGCTTGGTGGGCACGGCAGGGGAAGGATACTGTAAATCTCCAGTCAGAGGTGGTATTTGCCGGTTCTCTATTCTCCGAACTGCTCAAAATTTCCGCTACTGGTTCTCCAGAACTGGTCAGAACCTGCTGAATGCCATCTTTGGTATAAACTTTATAGATTAATTTCCCTCTTTAATACACTACTGCTTATTGAACATTACATGCAATGCTTCAACAATACTTACTTAAAGATTTAGTACACTTTAGTACGTATTTTATCAGCACCCTGATGTCTGACAGATATGTTTCCAGTATCCAGAGCACTTTCTGGAGAAAAAAGTTGGCTATGCCCTATACAGTGACACAAGAATAGAGGAATATGTAATAATTCCATGTCACACACAAAATATTTGAAAAGGAGACCATATTTTTCCCCTCTTCCTCTTAGCTGTCATGTTATTCTTGCTTATTATGAAAAGTTTTTTTTTTTAAATTCCCTCAGTACTCACATGTTTTCTGTCAGGTTTGTGAGGTGAAAGATGTGGCTATTACCCAACCAGTTCAAAATACACATTCAGAAGTGACTTGTGATTTTTTTAAAAACAATTTCAGCTTGAGAAAACCACACTAGAATGAGTAAGAAAGCACAAATGAAAAATGATTATATTAAATATGCTAGACATAAATAAGGGAATTATGACAAAAAGAAGCAAACACAGGCCCAAGATATATGAGTGAAAGCAAATGAATGAAGCCAGATTCAGTGACCTTAATTTTAATTTTCTTTAGCTCTGAGATTTTTTATAGCTAAGACCTAGAATGCACTAATCTGATTACCTTGAAATGTGAAGAAAAATATAATTTCTTCCCATGCTGGAATGCTAAACCAAGCAGCACTCCATTTATCCTTTTCTTTCCTGAAAATCCAAATAAAACTCTAAATCTGTGATGTGTGGTCAAGGATTAATAATCAAACAAGAATTTAGTAAGTACTTGAAAATGAATACATCTGACAGAAAGTGAAGCATCTCATTGCTGAATTATAAAACACTGGGATGGTGGTGGCAGTGGTGTCCTTTTTCATATTATCCAAACAAAGCACTTTCTTTCCCTCTTATAAATATTTACATTATTACTAAACTTTTCAGCTTATTGTTACACATCTGATATCCTCCTGCTAGTGACACAAGACAATGAGTAAAAAGCACATTGGCTATACAATATCAAATTTCAGTGTCAAAAATCTGTTTCAATTTTGGGATATATTCATTTTGTAGATGTATACCCTTTTTATTATATTATTTATTATTATTAAATATTAATTTTAGCACATAGAATACCAGTCTAAGTTATACCTCAAGTTCCTTTTGAATATCTCAATATACTTTTGCATCAGTATTAGTGTCTGATATTTGATTATGGGCTCTTGCATTTAAACTCTTAAAATTGGAACTCTAATGTAAACCTGTAAAAAATTATTCTGAATTATTTCATTCTGTACTGTCCAGGAATCCTGGCTGTTATTTTAAACTTGAACTGGTAGTTGATTAAAAGTTTTGCATTAATAACATAATTTAGTAATTATTTCATTATTAGTGTTAATTTATGCAATTATCAATATTAAACTACAAATACGTATTTTTTCAGGGAAAAATATTATGTAGGACAAGGTGACAAAGACTGAATATTGGCATCTGAGGATCAGTAAATTAAAATAGACTGTAATTTGTTACTTCACATGAAGAAACATTATTTCTTTTGTTGTAGAAAAGAAAATTAAAACAAATATGGAACCCAAAAAATGATAATATAATTTCCATTTGGATCCAATGCGAGATAGTCAAGATTTTATTGATCTATCTCTGTGCTCTGCATACAATAACTGCAGAGAAACTAGAAGCAGAACAAATCTATGCTAACTCGAAACACCTGATAGACACCAATTCCAAAAAAAAGATATTATACGAATTATAGAAAACTGGAATGCTGACATTGAAATAAAACAGCATCTGGAATAATGGGAAAGATTGGCCTTGGTGTAGTACGAAAGATGAGACAGGCTAATAAACAGCATCTGGAATAATGGGAAAGATTGGCTCTGGTATATTAAGAAAGATGAGACAGACTAATAGAGCTCTGCCAAACAAATGCAATTCCTTTACATTATAAAATATGACATGGACATCACCAGAGGGACAAGAATGAAATCAAATTGCCTTACATACTCTAAAAGCAATGATGAAGAAGTTTTATTGTCAGCAAAAATAAGATCTAATGCTGACTGTGGCTGAGATCATAAATTCATTTTATGATCAAAATTAGAATTTCAATTAAAGAAAATGAATAAAATCATCAGACCAACAGGATACAATATCAGCAATATTCCATGTGATTATGCATTAAAAATTAAATTTGACAAAATTCCTGGAGGACTCTGAAATTTGTGATATTACTACAGAACAAAAACATCCTGAGATTCAAACACCCCCCCACTAAAGACAAAATGTTTACTTGCAGACACATTAGATGAAAGACAGGATGAAAACAACAATAGTGGCAAAGGAAAATATGCCCAACTAAAGTTTAAGTTCCAGAGAAGATCATGAGGAGACAAAGAATTATTTCTAACTAAATAGATAACCGATAACTTAATGGGAAGGATAAGCAATGTATTTAATTCCAAAAGAACATTTTTATGCAACATTTTTATACATTTGAATAAAAAATAAAGAAGCTAAAGATCTAATGAAGAAAGATATAAAGGAGAAATGACTAGAAGAATTGTAGTAAACTGTATAAAAAAGGTCCTTAATTAAACAAATGTACGATTCTTGAACTACAACCATTACTTAAAGGCAAATTGTCTATCGGCATTAACTTTTTAGGGATAAATATGGGACTCGTTTATACAAAATACAGTTGATTATAAAAAGCATGATATTCATAAGAAAATAATAGAAATACCATAGTTAACAATTCTATATATAATTACCTAATGTAAACATTGTGTACATACACACACACATGTTTATATTAATGGAATAAATTTTCTTTTTCCTGATATATTTTTCTCATCTTTTTAAGCAATTATTTTTTAATTATGTTTGCATTTTTGTGCTTTGTTCCCTTTGTGGGTTTTTTTTTTTTTTGTTATTTCAAGAGTTAAAATTTTTTTGTTATTTCAGGAGTTAAAATTTTATTTTAAAAAGCATAGGCATTCAGTTGACAATACTGTATATGTTAGTAATATCAATCCTACAGTCTTCTCAATTACAACCTATGTCTGCTAAAGTTCCACTGTCAGAAAGATTACATTAAGAAAAAGATACCCTTCTATTGTAATGCTGGAAAAATTGTTGAGAATATTATTGCCAAATGGAGAACAAATTGTTCAATACTAGGTAAACTTAAACTAGATTGGACATTGCAAGCAGTAATAATTAAGCTAGTGCTTAAATATTTTGAACTTATATTAAAGGTTTTCACAAAACACTTAGCAAAAAAGTCTTTTAAAACTCCACTGGACACCTGATATGAAGGTAAGAATCATTAAAGAGAACCTTAATGCTTGGGACAATCACTGACTATAGAAGAAGAGATTGATGGGAAGCAAGATGCTAAATACTATCACTGATGTCATGAGTTCATAAGAACTCAAAAAAGCTGTTACTGAAAAGAAATTCTAGTGAAATGATGTTTGCATCCATTGCCTGTCAGCCATAGGAAGATCATTCCAGTCCCATTCATCTACTGAAAGACAAGTTGAAATTCAATTACAACCTCTTCAATCTCACTCTCTTCAAATGCATTAAAACAACTAACTGAACAAGCTTGGAGGCATTAAGTTGAAAACCTGTTAACAGACTATAAGATATTTTAGAAGATAAAATATTAATATCACTCCTGTAAAAATAATATTTAAGACAAAATATGAAGACCTAAGAGAAAAGCATGGCTGTTTTTCTAAAAGTAAATGCTACGCTAGGTTTCATAAAGAGAGCACAGCTCTGAACAGCTCTTTCATCTGGTAGCTCCCCATCTACATTTCAAATGGAGAAGAGAATTGGAAGAGAGACTCTGGTTATGATCTTAGAACACACTACATTACACACAGAAAAGAGGTCTATTCAGATAATAATCTCATAAGCTTTGTCAAACTTTATGAATCAAAACCAGCATGTAAGGGGGAAAGTCTCTGTGACAGCCATAGTGAATGTCACTATGTGTGGCATAAAAATATGTTCTGCTGTGAGAACAATTGACATATTGATTTAAAGCTGGTGCCAGTGCACAGAGCTTTCTTAATAGCTTCTGTATAGTGTACTGTCTGAATAATCAATGGCAGCTAAATTTTCTTAGAATGACTTTTTTTAAAGCTTCAGTAGATATATAATACCTATACCTCAAAATTCTATACAGAACTTTATCTTTACTTAGATCTGCAGTATAAGGTCTCCTATATAGAAGCCAAATGTGTGTCCTGTAATTATATCTGCAAATATTTTCCTGTCGTAGACATTTGTACATCTGGGCACTATATCCTCAGAGTAATATTGTTAGCAACAAGATTATAAGGGAACTACTCAAGCTTTATACAAGGCTTCAATTTAGCTTGCAATAGCAATGATTTGTTTTATTTCTATTATGTCATTATTATTTTTATAAATAATTTCAGATTATAAATAATCTAATATTCCTCCCTCCTCCTATTTTCTCCACAACAACAGCCTTGTAAGGTGGGCTGGATTGAGAGAAAATGACTGGTTCAGTCATCTAGACAGCTTTCATGCATAAGAAAAAACTAGAACTCACAGTCTCAAGTTTTCTAGCCTGGAGCCTTCACCACTATACCAATTGGTTCAATCAGGACTCTGATGGATATTTAGCACTAGATATGTAACTTGCTTTTACAGTTACTTCAGCTAATGCTACTTACTTCTAATTTTCTCAAAATACAAATGCCAAAAGTCTGATAGACAAGGATTTTCATGCTCAAAATGACTTTTTTATAAAGTTTCATAAATGGCTTTTACAGCTAATATGCTTGCTTAACCTTTTTCCCATATGCTGTTAAGACCATGTTGTTTTAATAGCTGCAAGTCAACAGTATTAAATCACTCTGAAGAATATTTAGTTGTGCTATAAGATTATCCAATTTCCCAACAAATGAGGTTGCAGTGCCATGTTAAGTCATTCATTTTGATGTTTATTTCTTCTAGAATTGGTCCCAAGAGGTAGATCTCCTTTTCCTCTAACAGATCCTGCCTTTTCTTTCTGCCAGCTGTTCCACCCTTTGCACCACTGACAGTTTTGGGTTATAGAGATTCATTTGTGTTTCGCTTCACAATGTAGTTAGTGACAGAATGGCAACTCTAAGCCATACTAATAAGAGATGAAAATAGTCATTAAAATTCAAGGATGTGCAATGGTACTGAAATTTAATTTAGACACTTGGGAAAGATGAATAGATATTATGTTTTGTTTAGTTGTTTGTACTACTAGAAGAATTTAACTAATTTACAATTACATAATCCAATCCATTAATTCAGGGGTATAAAGTCTTTGGACTTTGTGTTGTATACTGGAGACCATAGTCCAAAAAAGTAGGTGGGACCAGAATAAACATTATTTGATTAAATACAATTGCTATTAAAACAATTTCATCTTATGAATACCATGACTTTTTCCTTTTGTCATATTCAAAACTTTGATTTACAATTTGATGGCAATTTTTGGAAAAGTTCTGGGGTAATATTAAGGTTTTAGGACCTAGACTCTCAGTTGTGTACTCGTTAGGTACAGAAAGTCTCTAGTTTTATTTGCATCTTCTACATATGTTGTAAACAACAATTTTACAGAAGCATCGATTTATTCCCATGGGATATTTTCAAGTTATTACTTGATAAATGTCTTCATGGAATGTAAAACCATCTTATCATAATAGTTTCTGTAAGGATATTCATCTTGATCCTGACAGAGATTTTGTGAGGAGGGACAGTTGCTCAATAATGGAAGGGTATTCTGAAGAATATTCTAGGTTAAGTTTCTAGCATTCTCAAACAGTTACGGAAAAATACTTGCCTGAAACCTGCAAACACCTACTGACAGTTAATGTAAATAAGACGAGTGAGAATCAATATCTGATATCTGAAAACATCTTGTTACCAAGGAATAATTAAGATAAATAACATAGGGTTGTGTAGTATAGCATTCATTCATTGGCAATTTGATCAAAGCACAAGATCCTATTAAAGGCTCAGGGCAGCAGTTTCCAGAGCATCATACATCAGCAATCCCAGTCTTCTATCTTTCATTTCCTGAGCTTTCTTCAAAATGATTCACACAAGCCTAATATAATATGTTGGCTGGAGATTCATCTAGCAAATCTTCTTTAGATGACACAAAGCTGCATTTTGTCTATGCCTTCCTGTTAGCTAGCACCTCAACACATTTTTCTTGGCCTGGTCATATTTTTCATTTTTAACACATGAAATTAAATACTTAAAAGTAAAGCAAAAGGGAAGGAGGTGAAGAACATTAAGGGTAAATCAAGGAGCAAAATAATAGAAACCAATTCAAATATGCATAATTAGATATCTGTGCCTTGTAACACTAGGAGCTGTAAATAGTCCCAGTGGGGGCTCTGCCAGAAAGCAGAAGTCTTTACAAGACTCCAGATATATTCACTAACTTTATCACTCTTGTTATAACTATCGTCATTATTGTGGGATGTGTTCATTAAAGCCGGAAAAATAATTGTTTTTGGATCTTTTTTGTTATTGCAGAGTTCCTGAGAGAAATTGGGTGTGGGGCAGCAAGATTTTAATATATGTTTATTGTACACAGTTGTACTGCTAAGTTAGAAGAGTTTTGAAGGATGTATTTATACATTGCTAATGCTGTTTCTACTGAGCTGTGTATGGCCACTTCTCAAAGGCATGTTGAAGCATTCCGTAACATGCATAACTCAGGAGAAAGGAAAGAGTTGAGATAAGTGAAGCTCTTTACCTCATGCTGGGAGTGTTTATCCTTTAGGGTCCCAGCAAAAAGAATCATCAGGTTCATTAAGAGTAGCAATTTCAGTTTGGCTATGCATATGGAAGATTCCTTCTCTTTGCAATCAAATCTTAATGATGCTAAGCTGCCCCTATGCTTTAAAGGGACATGTAACATTTTAAAGACCAATATGTTAATTTCAGTCTGTTTTCCATGAACCACAATCCACTTCTTCAAGTTGAAGTATTAAGCTGAGAAGGAAATCCATGTGTAGCCAAGGTGAGAAGGTGGAGAATAGTAAAAAAAAAGGCCAGAAGGAAATAAGATGCAGAAAGATGCAGACCAGGATAGTGATCAATAGACCATTGCTATCAAAATAGTTGCAAGCTACGACATCTATACTTCAGGCTTATCCACATTGTATTCTTAAGTCACTTCTGTCTTATTTACAAGCCAACTTATTTCTAAATTGTTTTAAGAAATTTCTGTCCAGGCTGAGACAAGTTTGCACAGTCTGGGCAATATAACATTCCACTGAACAGTTGTTCTGCTACTTTATCTCTTTTCCTGGTCTTCCTGGGCATGACATATTCTTTTGTGTATATGTGGGAGCAAAGAACAGATGCCGGATTTAATCTCAGTTCTTGTTAGAAATGTAGATGTAGATACAGATTTTAGTTATTTGTGCCTTTTCCAGGTGTTTGCCTGGACTAGCCCCTGCAGTTTTCTTGGCAATATTTTTCAGAAGTAGATTGTCATCAGCCCTTTCCTTGGGATGACAGAAAGTGAATGGCTCACATGATTTTGTGCCTAGGGCAGGACTAGAAATCACAATCTCCTAGTTTTTAGGCTGATGACTTAACCACAACCCTGAGCTGGCTCTCTCTTGAGATACCTCCCTTTTATAATTTCTTTTAGGAACTGAGATTCCCTGCATATTTGGTAATTTCAATCTATTATTCTATATAGCAGAAAATTGTAGTTACAATAGTTTATTTAGTTCATGAATTGGTTTGCAATAGTAGTTGCAAACTAATTCATTTAAAAATGTAGGGTGTTCTATTGCAAAGTATTAAGTAGGCTTACAAACATTCATTTCTTTTACACATTGTTATTGAAGCAGGTCTTAATATTGAGGTAGTTCAGCATATGACTGCTTAGGAATTATTGTTATCTAGAAGCTAAGATACCTAAGGTTCATGTTATCTATAGAGCAGAACCAAAAGTTGGGCTTTTAAGTTATGGTAGTTAAGGTAGGGTATATTTAAGGAAGCCAAGGGAATTACTTATTTATTTATTAGATTTGTATTAGATCTGCCTTTCTCTGCAAAAACAAGATTCAAAGTACCTAGCTACTCTGTGATCTGTTATTTGATTGACAAGGAATAGTTCTGTGTAATTGAATAGTTTCAATTTGCCTTTTTTTTAAATCCAGTGCATGACTACTGTTAAATAATATTTTCAGATATTAAATTTAATAAGTTAATAATTCTATTAATTTGGTTAATAAGACTATTAACATGGTTAATAAGACTATTAACCATGGAGCAATGTAGACATAGATGTTAACATTTTATTAATTGCAGACTTACTCTTTGAAAAGAAGAGATCTGCACAGTATATTAGTTGCTCAAGATCAGGCCTACCTATCTTGTTAGATTTGCTACTCAGGTCTTTTCATACTATCAGGTGACTTTTCATTAAGTGTGCAACTAATGAAAACTTTTCATTAATTGTGCAACTAATTCTCAATTTATAACAATAACTGGGACTTGAATTTACATCATTAAGTGATATAGTCATAAAGTACTACTGCTTTGCTTAGTGACAGCAACCCAGGCAATCCCAGTTGACCTTTTTAAGTGAATGTCCCCCAACTTCCTGCCAGCTTCCCACAATCAAGTCAATAGACAATTGAGCAGAACATTGCAAGTCTCAGGCACTCAGGTGAATGAGGAAAGTAAGCAGTGAGGGTCAAGATTGATGTGCAAGGTTCTCAGAATTGGTTAGATTTTAAGCGCCAGAGTTGAGAGGTTTCTAAAGCCTTTCTGTTCTGGGACTGAAAATCCTCTGTACGAAAATCCAAGCAGGATTTTCAGCACCTGAATGGACAGGCAAGTGTCTCTGCTGTGGGGTTGAAAAATGTTCATGCCAAAATCCAAGCAGGATTGCCAGGATCCATGAAGGATTTTCAGCCCCAGAGCAAAGAGACTTTCCAAACCTCTCTACTAGAGGGTTGAAAATCCTGCCTGGATTTCCACATGGATCTTTTTCAGCCAGCTTCCAGAGATTATAGGGACTCCTCATAGCAGGTAGCAGTGGCTTGTGGTTTTCTGGGAAAGCTGGCAAGAAAGGTTCCAAATGGCAATCTCATGATGGTGGAGCACTTGAAAACATGTAATTATGCATGGGAAACCAAGTACTTAGATCATAATTATCTGACCACTGGTGGCACCACAACAATCATCATTTCAGTCCTGGGTCATAAGCAGTGGTGATATGCTACCGGTTTGAACCAGTTCGGCTGAATCAGTAGTTAAAAAAAAGCCAACCATCAGCTGAGAGGAGGACAACAATCCTCCAACAATCAGCTGAGAGGAAAAAGAAGATAAAAGCGCAGGATCGGCCCTCCCATCCACTCCTGCACTTTTCTCTTCTTTATCCTCTCAGCTGATTCGTGCTGCAGATCTCAGCTGCTGTGGGGAAAGCCGCAAAGCATGCCCCCTAAGCCATGCCCACCAAGCCATACCCACCAAACCAGTGGTAAAACAATTTGAATCCCACCTTCTGTCATGTCTGTTTTTTTTCCACACCATTGTAATTTTGAATAGTTACTGAATGAATGGTTGTAGGTCAAGAACTACCTTATAGACAGATTGCAAAATATGCAGTTGCACAAGTATTTACACAGTTCAAAATTCAAATAATACAAAAGTCGATGAGAAAAGTGACTGGTCAACATTGTGCAACATAAATGAGCTGTAAACTCTCACCAGATATACAGTATGCAGCCAGTGTACACTATCCAATGAAATCCTGATGTTGAAATGCACAATTCAAACATTAACAATAAATAAATACTATTAATAGAAATCATTTCTCCCTATATTCGGCATACAAGATAGTTCCTGCACTTACCACTGGCCCCTGCAAAAGTGAGCATCAGCATTTCCAAATTGAAAGGAAAGGATGGAGCTTTATAGACACACACTCAGCTTTAGATGGAGAAGGTCCCAGATATATAAGCACTGGCCACTCTGGGAATATCTGGAGCATTAATGGCAGTCTTGTAGACAAACCTGAATTACATGAACCAATTGTAAGAAATCATTAAATAGCTGGAGACTATTTTTCCCTGTTCAAAAGTGAGACATCCTTGCTGGACCATTGCACTAATCTGGTATTGGCTATACCTAAATTAACTTATTTTAATTTCATCAGTAATTCAAGAAGATGCCTGGAGTTAAGCCATGTTGTATCTTGAGTCTGAAAAAATTAATATTGGTGCCTTCGTGCTGTTATTTCTCTGTTAGAAACCATTTTCTAATTTTTAATGCAAATGGGCCTAGGTTTGCTGGAGAGACACCTTTGGCAGCTGAGAGCATGTAGCGAGTTTTTTGTTTAAAAAATGATAATAACTAAAATTTATTCAATAATCCTGTTGTTTCTAGCAAAAATCTTCAGTTAGGAAAGGAACAGGAAATGTGCAGTACTTTCTCTCATTCCTCAAAATATAAATGCTTTGCTTTATCCAGCCATTTATGAATTTCTCTAGGAATTAGAATCTTTTTCACTTCAAGGGCCTAGAAAAATGAACTGTTTCACATTTATGTAAGTTGTAAGTATTCAGAACACTTAGTTGTATTGTAACCCTTACAAATGGTTCAAGAAAGCATGCTGGAACTTATTTATGTGCTCATTTAAGATCTATTAGTCATTACTCTTGAAACTAAATCTATTTTAAAAGCAACAATAACAAAACAACAGCAGAACAGCAGAGTAAAATAAAACAACAAAAGAGTAGTGTCTTGAGTATAGAAATACTCAACTTATTAATACTCAAAACTATTTTCCACTGAAATAGTTATTCGGTAACTATATATTTACCTATCTTTTTACCAAGCAGCTGAGGGCAATTTTTCTATTTTCTGGCACTTATCCTCATAAGAATTCTCCTGAATTAGATTCCTTTAAAAAAAAGACC
The DNA here is from genome assembly GCA_023653725.1 of Bungarus multicinctus. Lineage (NCBI taxonomy): Eukaryota > Metazoa > Chordata > Lepidosauria > Squamata > Elapidae > Bungarus > Bungarus multicinctus. The sequence continues at coordinate 227,241,248 of CM042834.1, read as the reverse complement.
AAAAAGATCTGATTTATTTATTATTCAATTGAATTATTATGCCACTTCTATCCCTTCTACTGAGATCATGTCTATCAATTATAGCTTACAACCTCACAAACTATGAACAAGCTATGTTAATTTAATTATAATCAAACATTAAAATGAATAATGTAGCAATATTTATTTATCATATATTGAGTTTGTGACAGTCCTATTCCTGACTCTGTGTAGTCAGCAATAAAAATAGCATCCATTCATGGTCCTATCCTATCCATAGTCTCACAATTGGACATACTCAATTTATCCATCTATTCTAACCCAAGACCTGTGGGGAAAAAATGGTTTTGAAACCCTGTTTTGAAACCATGCAGCCCTCCAGATGCCACTACATCCCACAACATGATATTGCTTAATTGAAGAGACTCTCAGCAAGCCAGCACTGTTGGAATGCACTGACAGACACTGCAGGGACAGATGATATTTCAAACAGGTAGGCTGTATGCCATGCAGGCCTTTAACCAGCACCCTGAATTGTACCTCAAAGTTAATTGGCAACCATGCAACTCATGCAGCAAGGCATGTGAGAATGACTTTGACATAGCAACAAGACACAACTAAGGAAACAGTCAAATAAAAGTTTGCTCAGCACACAGCAGAAATTTGGGCAGGGCAAGAGACCCTCCTAGTTTGGGGTCTGTAAAGGGGACTTGAGAGAAAAGTACTTTCAGACTTGTAAGATTATGCTAATGTGATCTTAAAGTATAATTAGCTCATCTAGTTGTGTTTCCTGTCTAGTCTACCTCGTAAGGCTGACACACAGGCCCAGCAAGACTTATCCAGCACTAATTGTGTATTCTAGACCTGCTATAGTTTCCTGGTGTTTTTTTTAATGTTAGATATTGCAGTAGTCTTATCCTGAGGTGACTGATATATGAGTGACATTGAAGAGGGCTTAGTGAACTTTCTATACTGAGAGAATGAAGGCCAAGAGCATCTTCTTAGGGAGGCCATTTCACAGGCTTGAACGCCATCCAGTTGAAGACATCTTCCATGTACAGGCAGACCTCACTTAATGATCACTTTTTCAGTAACTGTTCAAAGTGGGGAAGGGAGTGGTTGCAAGTTGCTGATTTAACCCAGCAACTTGTAATCTTCCCTGCCTTCTTCTCCATTGATTTTTTTTTTTTGAAGGATGGCAGTGAAGTTTCTAAATGGTAACCAGGTGATAGTGAGGTATTGCAACTGGCTCAAACTGACTGCCAAGTGCCCAGATTGTGATCATGTGATCATAGAAGTACTGGGACAGCCAAGGACCGCCCATAACCACAATTGAGTGGGGCCCTTTTTCAAATTCCATACTATTTTCCAAAACCCTATATGGTCATATTTATGAAGTCACTATTAATCAAATTTGCCAATAGGTTATTTTTGATATTAGCATTAATTGTTGCATTAGAAATAATGACTAAGGATACTACCACACTGACTTTTCTACATGTACATGTTCATAAGCCTACCCCAATTTGAGATCCTCCAGATATGGTACATTCCATCTTTCCTGTTGGCTAGTAATTATGGGAACTGAACACCAGCACAACTGAATACAGTAAAACATGATAACATTGAAAACGTAACTTGACTATACATGGGCAGAGAAAATCCTGTCCATATTGAGAGATTCTGGCAACAGACTATATAATTCAAATTAGACTATCATATCCTTCACTGGACAATTATCTTGCTGTTGTGCACTCCCCCTTCCTTTTCCAGAAAACTATATAATTCAAATTAGACTATATAATTCAAATTAGACTATCATATCCTTCACTGGACAATTATCTCGCTGTTGTGCACTCCCCCTTCCTTTTCCAGAAAAACAATTACTAATCATTTTCTTGGATATACAGTATATACTTTTATGTAGATAGATAGATTGAAAGTCAGATCAATATAAAGATAGTTAAATTGATTTTACACACACAAACACACACACACAGAGAAAGAGAGAGAGAGAGAGCATCAAAATATATCTGGTGAACAACCAATTGTAAAGAAATCCTTTCTTACTATCCTAGTGTTTTAAAATGGTTTTTAGATAACTTTTATCATGAATGGTATGGTAGCAAAATGATTGTAACTCTTGCCAATAAAGAGAAGGTTGCTAGTGTAAAGGCCAGGAAGAACATTTTAATTACTTTTCTTGAGTTTCCTATGTTTTCCTTCATTTTTATTAAAAAGAAAATCAAATGGTGCACAATTTTCCCACTTTTTTTCAGTCAGCCAAGGAAGGAGGACTTCATTGATTAAGTCCACTCATATTTGCCCATATAAAAAGACTGAAAAGCAGTAGATTCAAGTCATAAGGGAAACAATTCGTTGGACAATCTATTAGCTAGAAATCCATAACATGGAAGAACTCTTAACTTAATAATATAAAACAATCATGTTTAAGTAACAAATAGTTGAAAACTATTCCCTTGAAAAAGGGAAAAAAGCAAAGGAAGGAAGATCACCAAAAATTGGACAAAGAACAAAGTAGTTTACATTTGCAATTCTTGTTCTCTGAAGTCACTTAGCAATAAGAATCACATGTGAGATGAAATTAATCTGTACTGCATTCTAATTATAGTTTGAAAAATGGAAGACGTATAAGTTGTCCAAGACAGTTAATTCTGAATTATGACTTCTACTGTAACACTATATTGGCAGCCTTGAATTAGAACATTTATCATTCTTTCTTAAAAATGTCATTTTTAAAAAATGCCAGCTACAATGACAATTCTGCCTTCACTTTTCAGTGGGCTTTTAATAATTAGATCTTCAGAGGACTATAGTTCAGGTTGATTGTGTGACAAAGCAACATAGTACAGAAGTTGGTCATTTTTTTTCTTTAAAGGTTGGCAGAGAATGGTTTTGTTTTACTCTTTCCTGAACTCTTTGCAATGTCTAGACATTATATTTTTTCCCCTAGGTTGAGGTGTGTATCTTCCAGTATAAAGGCAGAAAGTGCATGTATCTGTTTAAGAAGTTAGAACAATTCTAGAAGTGCAGGTAACTTAAGCTTCTTGTGAAAGTGTCCAAATGAAATAACCATAGCTATTCAACAAATGGAAAATGCCCCACAAGCTTAAAAATTAAACTATACATACCTAATATAAGCATGCATGCATGTGCATGCAGAGAGGGGGGGAGGAAGGGAGAGAGAGGGACAGGGAGGGAGGGAAAAAGAGAAATAGAGAGACTGAACAGTAGAACTACTGCAGTTCAAATACAACATTTCAATATTCAGTGAGAAGCCACGTCCTATCACAAATCAACTTGTTTATGTCAATACTAAAAAGCAGAATAATAAAAAGCACATTTAAAGAATATATGGGGAAGGACGACATATGAATATTATGAATCAAGTTGACAAAAATCTGATGACACTAGAAATATTAAAATAACCCAACCCAACATATTATATGCCAAATGGTGCAATATTAATGGAAGTACTTTTTACTTCTCTAGACTTTGGCATTCTGTTGGCTATAATAAAGTCAAATTAAAAGTCCAGAAATATAGAATCAGTTTACTTTTGTTTGTGGAATACATATCTCAATTATAATTTTCTTAAGGAGAGGTTAATATCCTTTGTTTCTCCCCTATTCTAAATAATGTGGTATCATATTTTGTGAATCTTTAAAGAGCAAGACCTAAAGCAGATATTCTTTAAAATATGCCCTTATTGTCTTTGAAAAGCAGTAATAAGAATATAATAATCCTAGATATGAGTACAGTATATTGTGTATATTTGCTTATTCCAATATAAATACATTTAGTATCAGAGCTGCAAAAACGGACCCACCAAGATAATGTTTTGATTGAGGTTAATTAACATGCTCACAGTTTGGTTATTGAACAGTTCTTTTGCTTGTTTGCTTTAATTTACATATCTGGAATGTAAAAGGGGATGTAAATTGAAAGAGTGGAGGAAAGGAGATAATGCTACTTTTGGCCTTCACAACTGTTGCTGCCTATATACACCTCTCCTACCATAATTTTTGCATTAAATCTAGGAATTCAAATTATTTAATTGCCCATTTTCAGACACCTTTTTTTAAACACCAACATCAGCAATTCAGATGGGATGATTGCCTTATTTCACATAGAGGTCAACCTATTTTGACAATACCTCAACAACTCCTTCTAGGCCACCCTAGCAGCTTCTAATACTGACATTGAATGTGTATCAGCTTCTTTTACCAAGAATCATGAATCTCTATCACTAAAATTTGTGCCAAAAAAAATTCCATATGTTCTATGATGTCCCTGATAAGAGATGTTTGTTTCATTTTCACCTGATTTTTAGTGCTGGGTTTGTTTAAAGATAGGACACCATACAGCCAAATAGAAATTGCACAATGGAAATCAGCCATTTTTCTCCAGAATTTTAATGGCATAAATTTGGCGTTCTTTAGGAACTACAAATAAAGTGTCAAGGTAGACCAGGAATTTCAGGTTGTCCATCTGTGTTTTGTTACTGGCTTTTAACAGATCCTGGGAGTCCAAGCTTAACCAATGTATTTGTCAATTGCCTCCAATCCTCTGCTGAGTAAACCTCCTTTCTGAAATTTCTTAATCCTGAAGGTTGCTTTCTCAAGCTCTCAAGATTACTTTATTGGTTTTATTTTATCCATATCCAGTGCACCATGCCTTCTCTCTGTCCTAAAGTAATTGGCTGGAAAAGTTTAGCTCTGTTGCTCTATAGTTTAATAGTCCAGGTGACTATTACCCTTTTTCAGCTGCTGTTTGCTCTGGGAAGATGTTCCTTTTTAAGGTGGAAGAAATTCCCATTTACCATTAATATAGAATTTTATGCCAACATTAGATTAGCTTTAACATTTGTAAATTTGTAAGCATCAGGAACATGTCTGCAGCAAGAAAGCAAGGTTTTTTCAGATAACCTTAACTCTGTAGCAGCAATTCTACTTCCATTGTATCTTTGTGACATGATACTTTTAAGCCACAAACTAGCCAAACAAATTCTATCCAGCTCATGTGGCCAGTTTATGCTTCTCTGTATATCCAAGCCAGAAACGTAAGACAAATCATGAAAATATTATAATGTGGACTTTAGTTCAGTAGCTGAAAAGGGTTGCTTTCCTTGTGGTTAGACAATCTGATGCTGGAAAAAGTTCAGGAGAAGCTGCAAAAAGTCAGTCAGTGAGGAATGGGAGAGCTGTTCCATTGCCAGTCATTGGTTTTAATGATAGGCCACTGAACTCTTGGTCTGCTGGGGAATCATCTTTGATTGGATTGCAGGCTTGGGCTGGATAGAATGCATCAAAAGGCTTCTCTTCACTTTCAGGGGTCAGGCAGGAGCTGGTCAGAGAAAGCAGCAGTAAAAGAAAGTGGTCAGCAGACATTGCCCAATGGAAGGTTGCTTTGAATTCAAAATTGGATTCATTTTGAAAAGCTCCGTTTCAAATTCCAAGCAGCTGTTTTGAGTGTGAAACAGGTTGTTCTAATTACTGTGGTAATATTCCGAACATGATCATGTTTGAAAAATTGTACTGTACTCTTTCTGAGCTTGAATTATCTCTAGAAAACCCTGTTTTGAACTTTTATTCATTCTTATCCTAAATACTTCTCATAATTTTCACTGGCAACTGACTATGTGTGATATTATGCCAAACATGAGGTTGCAAGGAATTCAGAAAAATGAAGAGGAAAAATAATAAGAGTCTGAGATACTTCTGTTAATCAGACTATATTACATAGTCCATGCTATGTCCTTATAGATGGATTTTTTTTAAATTTTCAAATGCTAGTAAATATTGCAGCAGAATAAACAACAGTCATTACTGAGAAGGAAGTACATTGTAATGGGAAAAAGCTTGTTAAGAGATTAAAATTCAATTTCCACTCAACCATTTAACTGATTTTCAATTTCCATTTCCTTGTACTAAGTAATAACCTAATTTGTGGTCTTGAAAATATATGTTTTGGCTAATGCAATTTTTACTTCAAACGCATTATTTTATGAGTTCACTGACTTCAGAAGCTCAAATGCAAGAATGCAGATGCAACCATCTATGTTTAATAATATGCTATTTTAAGAATTGTTATGCTCATAACTATTGTACTTTTTAGATCTTTTATACAGCAGCACATTTCCTAACAACCTTAATACACATTTCAAAGGATGCTTGCATTAATATAAAATATATGTAAATATAACCTTGATCTGATTTTACAGATAAACATATGGGAAATGTGTTTAATTATTTTAGTACAATATTGTTTTTAAATTTTAGTTTTAGTTCATTTTTTTCAGTTGCAGAATTAACATTTCAAACTAAGCAACAGGTCAGAAAGCAATGTGGATCAGGAAAAATAGAGTTGCTTCATTAACTATTTAAAAATCATCTAAAAATAAAATAAATCCAGAAATATATGTTATTGTTGTTTTTCAAAATGTATGTGGGCCAAAATCTGCATCTATACATTTTATAATTCACATTCCTTTCAATATTTTACATGTAAGCAGAAACTAACTTGGTTTCTAATCTCTGCACAGCACCTAATATAGTTGTAAATGTTTAATCAATTATTTATTATGCCATTCACTTGTCACCAATCCTTTCCAAAATAGTTCACCAACGTACATTTTTATAAACATTACGGTAATACCTCATCTTTTTATGATTGCCAGTCCATTAGTTAAGAAAAAGTGGGTTAGGAGCTTGACTGACTTATCTTCCAGGTAAGTTCTGTTAGCTGCCACACAATTGATGTACCTTATCTGATGCCTATAAAGTTTGATCATTAAAAGGTACTTTTTTTTTCATTTATCCATGCATGTAATTTTCTTTGACAACTTTTGGAGGACTGGGGTCATTTCACCATGACATGAAAATAGATTTAATATGGCTTTATGTGACCTTTAGGGGCACCGTAGTTTGTCATGCAATTCTTCAACAAGATTGAAATGGGAAAAGAGCACTAGCTTTTCTTTTCATAAAGCACCATCTTAAAAATTACAATATAAATTGTTTCCTAAAGTACAATGGGAGTACAAGTCTTACTAATCTACTCCACAAATTTAAATCTTTTTTAGGGGGGGACACTTCAACCCTCTTCCCCCAAAATATTCCCCAATGAATAAAATGGGCAATGCAGGAAACAGTGGGCCTCGGTGCCTTGATTGCTACACTAAGATAAAAATCATTCTTCACACTTTGAGAAAAAGTAAATGCCAGTTTGCAATGTTAAGAACCCCGGTGGAAATAAGATGAAATGAAACAAGCCTTCCAGACCTGTGAGAAAAATCAATCTGATGGAAAATTGACAAACTTGTTTAACGTGTCGGCACAGGATCCGAGAGCTGACCCATAGAGACCTCCACTTAGACACACTGTGAAGTTACTGTCAGTTATCTTAATCTGTTCAATTACACAACAGGATCTCAAAGGGGAATTTTTACCAAACATCACTTTAAATTAACTTTTTCTCCTTTGTGTTTTAAGCCTTCAGTCTTCTCTTCCTTCTTAAACTAATGCTTCCCCAGCATCTCTAATAAAATATTTAAAAAACCCAATTACATGTCAATGAAAAATTTGAAGAAGATTGATTTCATTTTTTTTATTAAACTGAGATGCATCAAAGAGCCTAACTAACATGACAGGAACCTCAGTACTCTGTACTTACAAGTGTAGTGGTGATCTAACTCTATTCTTTTTCATACACCTTATATTCAAGAATAGGAATATACTTGCAATTTACATTACTTATTCAATATGAATAAATTAAATGTTCTTTGACAAAGCTGCAATAAAAAAAAAACACTGATGGAAATGTTTGTCCAAGAACGAAAAAAGACAATTGAGGCTACAATCTGTTACTTCTAAGTACTTGTACCTCATTTTCCACATGACATGAAACAAGACAACTGAAGTTATGAAATTAGATTTATAGTCCTAAATGGATTTACTTTGAATCCAGTCTAACGAACTCAGTATGATTCCACAGTGAACATTTCTGAACTTCAGACTATATCAGAAGTTGGAATGTTAAACTTTCTTTTAAAGAAAAAAAACTGTTAAAATAAAATCTTGAAAAAACTGGACCCACAGAGTCAGAGAACACCTATATTAGAAAATTAAGTAAAAAGAGCCACAAATGTAAATTAAGCCACCACAAGTAAACATATTATGTAATTATTATATAATTAAATTAATCATGGAATGGCTTGCCTCCAGAAGTTGTGGGTGCTTCATCATTGGAGTTTTTAAGAAGAGATTGGACAGCAATTTGTCTGGAATGGGTTTCTGCTTGAGCAGGGGATTGGACTAGAAGACCTCCAAGGTACTTTCCAAACTTGTTATCCTCTATATTCTGATAGGAAAATCTTTGTATCCATCCAAATACTTTTAAACTGTTAAGTTAGGCAAGTTTGTTATTCAAATGCAAAGTTAAAGTTTGTCTAATTAAATATATAACATATACAATATTGAAGAGACTATATATTAGCATTTATCCTAGAAGAATTGCCTTATTTCTATTCCAAAAGAAATGATAATTATCAGCTTATTCCAGATTTTGCCACAATCCTTGGAGTCAAATTCAGCAGATGAGCACATACGGTAGAATAATACTTACCAGTAGTAACACCCAAAGACCCAGGGACAGATTGCTCCCATGCCAGGAAAATAGCTTCTTTGCAAACCACTTTATATTGATTATCCCTAGAGATGCATGCAAAGTTAGGTACCCATGAAAGTTACAAAAGGCCTACATTTATATCCCAGGACACTGCAGCTCTATTTAGTGAAAAGTCAGCTGTGCTCAAGCAATCTAGTGCGGCAGAATACTCTGTACTTATATCAGTTTGGATGTTCCCCAATTCAATTTGGATGTTCCAAATTTGTTGATTCAAAGCTTTAAGCCAGAGAGTCATGACACAGTGGTTAGAATGCAGTATTGTAGCCTGACTTTGTCCACTGCCAGGAATTTGATCCTGACTGGCTCAAGGTTGAATCAACCTTCTGTGCTTTCAAGATCAGTAAAATGATGACCCAGATTGTTGGGGGCAATATGTTGACTCTGTAAACCTCTTATAAAGTACTCTAAAGCACTATGAAGCGATTTAAATGCTAAGTGCTTCTTTTGGCTAGCATGTTACTAAGAACAGTTATTAATAATGAGACAGAGAGTTGTGTCATGATATAACATATGAATCCCTATTTTCAATCAATTATTTTAGCTCAAATCAATATAAAAGAAAAGAATCTAAATAGTATCTTAACAAAACTTGGAGATACCCAAGTATGAGAGGGAGAAGATCACCAATACAGATTAGAAAAGCTATTTATGCTGATTTAGAAAAGTCAAATCAGATTATCTGCAAGATGTCATGTGTAATATCTATCATTAGGATGACAGATTTAAATGAGTGAATTATTTCAGTAGGCTTCATAGTTTAAACTTCTTTTCTGAAATACACTTTATTTTCAGCTATCCACTTTTATGTGAAGCCGGTGCTAAATTTCAGACAAATGGAGCAATGGATCAGGTATCGTATTTGATGTAGCTTCGTTAGAGAAGAAGCAAAGGAAGTCTGAAATTGCCCTTCAATGCTTCACAAATCATGCTACCTTAGTTTGTTTATTTTTAGTTTCATGTGATATATGAATGCACCACAGGAAACAATGATTTACAAACTACTGTAGATGGATAAACATGGGAAGTCCAAAACAAACAATCCACTCTATTGCTTTGGGAGATATGTGAGCCATACATCCTGCATGTATTTCATGAGCAAGAGAGCGGTTCTGCCACTTTGAAATGATCTTACCATTGACTGCACAGAGTCCTAATCAAAGTATTCCATCAAAGGGCTGATGGTGGTGGCTGAAGGAAGAAACTAGCAGAAAGTTCAAACAACAATCAGTGTCTGTAAGACTTTGGGAGTTGGATCATTATTCACACTGCAGCCTACTTGTAGCATTGTTTTAAAGTTTGCTATAGCAAAAATGGTAGATCAGACTTTCTCACAAAAGTGACAATCACAGAAAGTATCCTTTAAGATCTGCTAGGAATCCATACACTTGGTTCCTTCTACGTGACTGAGACAGTTAAATGTTATCCCATTGTTAGGGGGCTTCTCTTTTGTTTCAAAGACAATGAAACCCTGGACTGGATTCCAAGGAAACTGTGCCTGGGAAATGTGTAAAGAGTTTGCCATGACTGTGATGTTTGGACGGAAGCAAATCTCGCATCTCAGGCCCATAAACAGAGGATATTTTAAAATATGCTGCTAATGGTGACATGTTAAAAGCAGGCACCATTGTAAATTAGTTGTTTCTTTTAGACAGATGATGTATGTTTATGCTTCCCTAAAATGGCAGTAAAAGTCATGATCAAGGTCTTTCTGAAGTTCCCATATTATTTCACAGCATGGATTAGGCTTCTTTCCAAAAATATTTGAATTCTGGAAGGAAGGGGAAAGGGGAAAGAGGAGGAAAGGAAGTGGGGAGAAGGCTCATTGCTGATTTCCCCCTATTTCTCTTATTTGAATGATGATGGTGAAGTGTGCTTTGGTGAAGAATTCTTTGTAAGAATGGCAGCTTAGTTCTAATCACCTCTAATTCACATACATACTGGTACTGAAAATGTCAGGAAATAAAAATAATATTGATTATTTGGAAAAGCTGTTATTGGCTAGCAATGGAAAATAACTGCTTTGTAATTCATTCAGAAAATATGTGCAAGAGGATGGCTAAGAAAGAAAAGAAGAAACAAAGATGTCATTTATTCTTTGCCCAACTATCAAAGTAAGTATTGCAACATGGTTAGATTTAACTATTTATATGGAATATTTTACTATAGAATTAGGGCAATAGTGCACCCCTTGGTACCTGCAATAAAAATGCTAAGAAGTCAGCCATGGAAGTCTTTCCATGAGGAGAACCTTGACAACAAATGGCAAGATTTCAGTGATGACCAAGGGCAAGTCAGTAAATTATGAAAGGCAGACAAATCATGCTTCGTTGCCTGTCAAAGATCTCATTGGCATTCACGAGACTATATGGTAATGAATCTTTTTGTGATTTTCATCATTAAAAGAGAATTCAAGTTATTTAGGAGGATAGCAATCAGACTGGCATCAGAAACTCTGAGTGAAGGACAAAGGCAACTATATTTAATTGGAAAATGTAACTATTAGAAAAAGGACGTAAAATGTTTGATTGATAAAAATTTGGTGAAGAATTTATTTCTGTAGCAACAAAAGAAGAAAAGGGAAAAATGGGATTTTGTGCATAAATTCCCCAGCTGAAACCAGAAGTATTAATTAATGAATAAGGTAGATTTGTTGGTGTTAATTTCTGTGGGGTTAAGACTTTGAATCTAGGAATTTATACCTCAAATTAGAGAAAAGCAGTTTTATTTATGTAGAAATTAATATTTTTTTCTCTTATGAAAATTGGTGGTTTGATGGGGAATTGAAATGGTGTGATTTCCCCTCAACTGAATAGAATCTCTGAATAGGAGAATTATTCTAATAGAATAATTATTATAATATAATTAGAATTATTATAATAGAATTATTCAATGCAAATGATCCACATTTTTTTAATCTAATGGACAATTTAAGTCTAGTTGATATATCAAGACAAAAACAATGACAATTTAAGAAAGTTTACTTACCTTTCTTAAAGGCATAAATCTTTTCAAGAATAGATATACTTTGGACTTCAATCATTTGGCCACTGAAATTTTAAAATAGATATTTCAAAGATTTTGTTCAGCTTACAGTCCTGTGAATTTGGTTTATAAAGGAAAATCTAATTCTTTTAGATGAAGACTAACCAACTTTGCTACGGAAAGAAGCAATAGTGAAGGTTTGTAAATAAAGTTAAAAGAATTTTGGAAAATAGTTTAGGTAAAGGCACTGACTTAAGAATGATTTGGAATGCAAGTAAATCTTGTATTTGAAATCATTTTATACAATATAACAATGACTTTAAAAAGAAGAGTCAAGATAAAACATGCTATTTTGAATGGAATAAAGAGAAAATAAGACCCAAAGAATTCTCCAGACATGACAAGTATCTCTCAACAAATTAAATTTCTACAATGGCAATTATCTATAGTCTGTTAACAGTTAAGATAAATGAAATAAAAATGAATTGTGTAAAGCAAAAAAGAGCTTCAATTTACCAGGGAAGTGGTTAGCATACAAATTATGAAAATAAAGGGAAAATAAATTATTGAAATTACAAGAGGCAAATGCTGTATTAATGGACAATGCAGCTATACAAAATGTATTTCATCAATATTACTTTATACTGTATAAAGGAAGTGACATATCCCTAGACTAGAGAAAACAGATGCATATCTAAAGAAAAAAAATATTTAGGAATACAGCAGAACAGAGACAAAATAGAAATGGAACTATAACAATACAGGAAATTTCTGCAGTTATGAAGAAAAGATTAAACTAGGAAAATGATCAGATGCCCAGGCAATTGGGTCTTTTGGATTCAGAGACAATGAGCAAATTATTTGAGTGAATAATGAGATTATAAGTTTTATTATTAACTCAAGCAAACACATTTTTAAAAAAAGAAAATGCATATATAACATGCCTTTGATAATATCCAAATCTCTTATAAGCTGAATTATACTCCTGAATACAGAGATTCCCCCAAGAGTGGCAGGTTTCACAGGAGCCAGTGCTAGGTTCGGTGCAGCAACACTTCAGTTAAAAGCCAGGATTAGGGCTGTTCAAAAAACCTGCCACAATAACTTCATGACTCTGGACATGAGACTGCACAAAATCACACGAATTAACTATTGGCATTGAAAGCAGGCCAACTTTTGTTACAGTACTTGGGACTAGCATCCAGTGTAAAGATGGATAGTTTTCCAAAGAGCTAGATCCTATGCCATGTATGGTTTTATAAATGATACCCAACATCCTGAATTTTATTCAGAATCCAACTGATAACCAGTGAAGTTCAAATAGTAGCCTGCATAGTGAATCTTTCCCTGCTTGTGTTGCCACATTCAGGATCTACTATAGCTTCCATATGATCTTTAAGGGCAGCACCATATATAAATTGTCCAAACACAAGATGAGCAAATCATGAGTGACAGCGAGAAATGCTTCTTGATACAAAATGGGCACTTTGTTAAGGGCCAAAACTTGCTGATCCCCCCAGCCACTTGGTCTTGCTAGGGTTCAGCCAGAGTCTGTTCATCCCCACCCACACTTTTATAATATTCAGGCTTTGGGACAAGCCCTTGGGAGCATAATTTAGTCAGGCAGGGACTAAGATGCATAACAGCATTAGGGTGTGTCATTTAAATAGCCTCACTAAAGTGAAATTCTGATTCTAGATAGAAGTTTCTCATCAAAAAAGTTTTTACAACAGTCAGTACCAAGTATTTAATGTAATCAAAATCTTCCCTTAACTTACTGCAGCATTTGATATTCTATGTTGAATGAAGAATAACAATGTCATTCTATATACATCTGGCCAGATTGAATTCCATAAAATTTATTCCTAGGATTATATAACATGGTGGGATAATAAACTTCTTACTAAGGGATGATTTACATCAGTATGGTGCTTTATGGTTAACATGAATGCAGATACATGGTCATACAAAGTTTATTTTGAGCAAGTGGTTTTATATGCTGTCATTTTTTAAAAAGTTCTTAAGATTCCATCTGAGATTACATATCTCATTATAACTTGTCATTATAGTTGTAAACCTGAGTGAATGACAACATAAAGTTATTTATGAGCTTGGCCTAATTTGTTTTTATAAGTACAGGAGTTAATACATGCAAACATTTTTACTCAAATCCAAGGCCGATCAATAGACTTGCATACCTCCTACAGCAGGGTCTCCAACCTTGACAATTTTAAGCTGGAGGACTTCAACTCTCAGGGGGGATTCTGGGAATTAAAGTCCCCAGGCTTAAAGTTGCCAAGGTTGGAGACCCCTGTCCTACAGGAGTTTCCATGTATTTTGAAAAGTTACCATATTGGCATGGATGAGAGAATGCTTTATAAAAATGCATTATGGACATTAGATCTGAATCACTGTTGGGCATCATAGAAAGAGTCAGCAGTTGGGCTTCATAGAAAGAGAGCAAAACAATTCATTTCTAGTTTGAAATAAATTATGAACATTTTTGGAGAAATACATCTCCAAACATCTTTGTTTAAATTATATATATAAAGAAACAGGCCAGAAACAGATACTATAGTTTGATTCTGACTTGTTTGACTTAACCGTACTTTCAATTAACTACAATTCCTGCAGATTTAGATATAACAGGAAGTTTAAGTGGAGGCAGATGTTTCTTTCCTTCTCCCCTGATATGCTGTAGAAGCATACAGGAAATGCAAGTCTGAGGTTTCTTTACACACCGAGGAATCCTGAATCCTTAGATCCTCTACTTTTCACCAATCTAAATAATAAAAAGTGCTGAAAATTAAAATGAAGATGTACAAAACTGCAAAGTGAAAAGATGTAGAAATATAATCAAGGAATATTCAATTAAATACATACATTCACAAACAACAAAAAATATTATTTTAGAGACCAGTCAGATAGTCTGCTTAAATTGCCATTATGCTTATGTCCAGCATTTATTAAAGATTCCACTCAAAATAAAATTTATCGTAAAAATTGTTATATTTTGGTACCTTTGTAGATTTTTATAAATGTGCATTTCAAAAATGCACAAGAGGTTAGCCATATCTGATCTTATTTAAGATTATCTATTCCTTCTAATTTAAGAGGAATTTGGGAAAGGAGTTGCAACTTACAATTTAAAAAGAACTATGGACTATTAATAATAAAGAAATAGCATGAAACAAAAAGGCATAACAGCATATTACAGTGCTGAAACTAATCTTAGAGCTAGAAGAAACTCACTTGCAAAGTTAAAACCTAAAGCTCTTAAACAACAAATAAAAAACTTATAATGCATCTCTAAAGATTTTTTTCTATCATGAATATATACCTTGAAAAAACATCCAAACAGTATTCATGTTTTATGTAAACATTCAATTTACAAAAAAGGGCAAGCTCTCTGCAAAATCTACTGAATTGCAGATTTTAAATTGACAAATAAACATTTCAGAAAAATTAAATATATCTGACCATATTTTTCTTCTGATATTTCCATTAAAAGACTGAATAAACATTTGCCATACACCCATGCTCTCTCTCTCTTGCATATGCATACACAAAACATATATTTAACAAAAAGCAAGAACTATTAATTAAAAATCCTTAACCATTTTCAATTGTTCAGTTTAAATCTCTTTTTTTAATGCCACAGCATGAGTTAAGAGGCACTGGACATACTGGGTATCCAACCCATCTGGTATGCCCGTTCCAAGGTCCGCTTGCAATCTTGTAGCACTGTACTGAAGGTGATATGTGGGTGTTGCTGTACCAGTTGTTCCACAGTCACTTCACTCACCTACATGTAAAAGAAATAATTTAATATATTATTTATCACTAATACCACATGCTGTCTTTTAATCTCACTCTAAACAAGAACAAGAGAATGACTATCTTTCAAATACAGAATTGTTTGTATTTAGAATTAAAATCTTTTGGAGCAATATCCTTCAAAGCATTAATAACTTGGCTAAAATTAAACAAAAGTAATCAACTCTAACATACCAATCAAAGAAGCTCCAAAGTATGAATAAGTATGGGCATAGGTAGGTATGGTGAGAGGCTGGGCGTGGGCTGCTCCAATGAACATGGGCCCAGCACCTTAGAAGAACATGAGTCTAATAGGTTCATGAGAATGAAGGTATTGGACCATAAGAACCAGAATCTTGAATTAAACTCCTACCCGAAATCAGTGGATTTGGAACAAGGTTGATATAGTATAATCATATTAAAAGACAATTTGCCCACTACATCTTAGATATGTTGGAGTTTCTGAACACTCTTTAATTGCATCTTCAGGTAAAACTCATTGCAATAACACTTTGATCCACTGTAATCATAACTAACATCTCCAGAAAAGGGCACAACAATACAAAAATGGTTAATATAGCAGCCACTTGGGCTTCCAGCAGCAATACTGGGTAGAAAAATGTCTCTAAACTCTGAATCTTATAATTCAGAGTGACTGTAATACTGTCTAGACAGGCTGTATTGTTACAACAATTCAAGCAAAAGGTAACTATGAATCTGAATATATGAATCTGAATCATATATTTTAGCTGTCAATGAAAAACCCATCTTTTCATGAGAAGGGAGAGCAATTTTGCCCTCTCCCACATTTCTCATTGCGAAAGAATTAAAGTCTTCCCCTGTAATAACCGCAATTGTCACAATCAATAATTAAAATGTACAGCTTAGAAGGTCAGAAATATCTGTGCTAGACCTTAAGTAGAAATATTACCTTTAGTCCTCAATCACACAAAGCAATCAATAAGGCCTAATTAAACTTAACATCTCTACAACTGTGGTGCTGTGAAGGGATTAATTTGTCAATTATTTTTAAGCTGATTGTAGTTCATATTACAGAGCCAGACAGCTTCCATCATTCTTTAGATTAAAAAGCAAGATTAACCTAAGAACATGACTTCTAGGTAACTTTCCTTAGAATTTTTTATTGAATTTTAAAATACATCAATATTTAATTTCAATACTATTAACAGTGCTCCTCTGTTACAATTGTTCACTTTGTACTTTATTGAGTCCAAAATAAATTTACATATCCAAGGCATTTTCCATTCTTACCACAAATATATATTTAATTGTCTTAAAATCCTTGGGTGAGGGCATGTTAAAGAACAATAACAGCTGCTCTTCAAATATCTCTTTTCTATTGTTATTTCCTCCCTGTCCCGTCCCCCACTCCCAGTCCCATTGCCCTAAGCAAACACCAAACTGAAGCAATTGTGCTAGGCAGTGCAGAGAATGAACAGTGATTGCATTTTATGACAGGGATAAATGACGGGTTTAATCTACAGTTCTTCTGCTTTGATAATAGAAACATTCAATCTTCATTGGGAGATTTGTCAACTGAAGAGCAACTTGGATAGAAAATTGCTTTAACTTCTATTTCAAGTACACAGAGACACTGCATGCTCTAAACACTTTTGTAAACAACTACATTATAGCAACACTGAATGTGTCTAAAAAACAGGAAGCACCTTTTAATCAATCAGAATGAAATCTGTAGTGGTACAAGCTCTATGGCAGCTCAGACATATCAGTAAATCACATTTTAAAACTGACCAGAAATGTTACTCCAATATGTGGATGATCACATACGGCCTATATTAGCCTTTGCCAATGTTGGCATCTTCCAGATGTTGAGATTGCACTTCCCAGACTTCTAAGAAAATACTTTCGCAGTATTTTAACAACTATATTCATTGCTTAGATATATATGTCTGTGGGCCTTAACATACAAAATAGTTGCAAAAGGCTGAAGAGATGTTAAGTAGATAGGGTTACATACTATATGATCATCCTGAGTAAGTATCATAATGTGTGTACCTACTGGTTGATAGGATATATGCAATGATCTCCTAATTTGCAAAGTAGTCTCTAAATTAGATATCTTAACTTGCGTAGAATAGTGTAAGCATATTTCAGATAAATTGGGCTTAGGCTGAGTGTGTGGAATACTGGCCAAAATGCTCCAGAAATTAAAAGATAGCATCCTGTTGTAAAAATATGGATGAGAAAAAAATAGAAAAAAAATACCTGCAAATAAAGATTTTCAAAATGTTATATACATGAACTATTATGTACACCAAACAATGCATTTTACATGAATAATGTCTGAACCCAAACACTTGTTTTGGATGTTTTGTTCTTTATATGAGATGAAATTAAAGTTCTGAACAAAAGAGTTTTGGGAGGGTCGTGTAACTGACAGAAAAATCCAAATACAGTATATATTAAGAGCTGAAGAGAGTGAGGGCACACACTAGAAAGTGGATAGGCCAGCAGGATGTGGTATGCTGTGTTTATTGTTGTCACTTTAGTAGGGAAGAGGGACATGGATTAGCACATCAATAATCTGAATTGGTGAGGGCAAGGGAGAAAAGGAAGTCCTGAGCAGCCAGAAAAATAAGCTGGTGATAAGATATGCCATGCTGGGAATTATTGAAGGGATTAGAAAAGTGATATATATCAACCTTGCCCTACTTGCTGAATAAAATTATCCAGGATATCCCTTACGATTTTAACACAAGGCTTTCTTTTTTCAAAACAATCATATACAAGTTCAGCAGAACTGGAATGTGACTCAAATGGAACTCATTTGTTTTGAGTTCTAAAGAGAAAACTCTCCTCAAATTGCAAAGAACATGGTCATAACAACAAAGAATTAAAAGAAGTAGAGAATGAACATAAAAAATGTGATGAAAACAAAAATGTTTGCAGAATGATAATTGGTCTGTTGTAAGGAATGTTTCTCCAAAGAAGCAAAAATGGGTATATATAATCACATTGTTCTGTGTACTTTGTATGTCAGGAGATAAATAAAAGCTGAATGCAGTGGGAATAGGTTACTTAAAAAGTGTGTGTCTAATAAAATAGAAAAAAATATGAATGGGTATTGAATGAATGTGGATTGAATGTAAAAGTGAATGACAAGTATAAAAGAAGTATATTAAGGTGATCTGGTAATATAGGATGAGTAAATGAGAAAATGAGGAAAATATATTAAGGAAGAGGGGAAAGAGACTGAAAAAAAAATAGTTAAATGGTGAAATCCTCAAAAAAATCAATGAAATTTGTAAACAATAAAAGACAATATATATAAATGATGCATATAAGTGATGAAATCAAAGCTAGTTGATAATGATAGAAAGGTATAAGTATAGTGAATAGTTTTGGTGAACTAGATTTAGTTGTATTTCCTTTTTAAAATTCATGTCTTTAACATTTTCTATGTTTTACATAAAACTGACTGCCGCACTCCTTCTTAGAATAATGTAATGCATATGTATTTCCATCCCCAGCTCCCACCGCCAATATGAAGCAATTGTAGTAGCTAGTGCAGAGGATGAATGTGGGTTGTCTTACTTGGATGTTCTTTCATCGTGAAAGACCAAACCAAACCAAATACTAGTTGCAACAAGCAGCTGTAACACACTAAATAAAACTTTATTGGGATAATTTAATATTGGAAATTCTGGTTATCATATTTAGAATCTCCTATTGTATATCCAGTATCAGAAAGCAAATGTATCAATTAGCATGTCCTGTGTATGATTCATAACTGCAAGCTTTAAGATTTGGCTCTATTCCACCTGATGAATAATAATGAATATCATCTTATTTTTTTGGAATTAATACAGAAACCTGAATTTTTGGGACTTGTGGCAACAGACAGCAATAGATAATATAAAGACCAAAATAACCTATTTCATGAACTCAACCCAAAATTGCCCATGTATATCAGATAAAAAGCACTGGTGATAATTATGGAAATTCTACAATTCACAGACAAAACCAAACTATATTATTATTCCAGAAACTGATTGTAATATCTAATATTATGCTATAACAATTTTGTTTTATGATTTTATATGGCATTATATTATTTTTGCTACTTTTATTTTTTGGATTGGCTTCTCCCGGAGTCTGGTATAGAAATGGTCAGCTATACAAATTTTACAAACAAACAAATAATCCTGGTGAACTATTTATATGCTTAAAATATCAAATTTACTATATCTACTATTCAGGTTATCACTGTTTAGAAACTTTTCACATGTCCATCTTCTTTCTTTACAATGGTTTTAACAAGTTTCTGTGTATATATCCTGTGTATTATTTTCTCAATTATTTTTAAGTATATTTTTTAACTTAATAGTTGAATGAATAACATTCTCAGGTGGCCTAATTATAATTCCGCCTGTAGCTACAACATAATAAAAGGTTTGTGAAATCATTCTGTGTGAAGTGCTAGGCACTTGATCTATTCAGCTGAGATGTTCAACAGAGTTTCAGTGATTACCTCAGTGCTGAGGGCTTAGGGATAGCTGAATAATACAGTCACAGAAAAACATCTGCATCTCAGACAATGTGCTTCAGTCTGAATTATGGATTAAAAACAACAAAAGTGGACTAAGTGACGGCACCTTGCAAGGCTAGCATCTACCTGAATACTGATGCATTACTTTTGTCAAAGTGAATTTACTCAGACCCATTGCATATATATTATTCTTGTGAAGTAGATCATAATTTCCATGTTCTGCCATAAACACCACTGAAGTCTGTATGCAAAATAATAAACAAAGGGGTTGTTTCTCTTATAGCTTAACTCGTTCCCAAGTGGCTAGCTCAATCACCTGATACATATGGTACCCTGTTGTTTGAAGGGAGTATCTAGTATAGCTCCCATATCACAAATTGAGTAAGGGTGAAATGTTGAACTAGAAATACTGTACTAGTATTAAACTAATAAATTGAGAAAAAATTACTACTAAAACATTACTAATACAACCTGTACATGTAACTAATTGCCCCAGTAGAATAAAATTATATATATATATATATATATATATATATATATATATATATATATATATATATAAATGTAATAGTAATTATTTGCACTCCTACATCAGACTTAATAAAACAGTTGTACAAAACTTTTAATGCTGCATTCAACTCTGCTAAATATGTATTGAAAAGTACTTTCTCTTTATGATTTTTATTAATAATATGGGGATTAATTAGTTGATTTAGCAACCACCTTTAGACAGTTTCTCATTTTTCTTAAAAATCTTTTATTCCATCTTTTAAAAAGCTAATGTTGTAGATCTAAATTTAAAATAAAGCAGCATGATGAAGGGAATGAAAGTGGATGAAAGCATTCAAGTAAATTGCCTTCTAATAGGATTCTGTGAGTTTTGAGTATCAGATATCCAATTACATATAAAATTTCAAAAATTCAGGGAATCAATTATGAAGCTTCTTGATTTCTGAAAATTATAGCTATTCACAAGAATGGGGGGGGGGATAAATGCTGCATACATAACTAAATGTCTTTTTTTATAAATCAAAAGTTATCATTGCAATTCTTAAGCCAAGAATATTGTGAAAACCATTTTTATTTGACATAACAGAAAGAAACATTTTATGTCATCTACACTACAATTCTTAATTACTTCATAACTATTATTTAATGTTTACTATTTATTGATAATTCTTTATGCCTTTTAGTAATATTACAGAATATGTCAATATATAATAAACATGTTCAGCCAATGGATTAATTTTACAGAAAAATTTAAGCCTTCTCCCCTATGCAGATTGTATGTATATTTTAATGCAGCTGGGAAAAAACAGTCTAATTGGATTAAGCTTAATTGAATTACATTGGGACATAACTGTAGACATTCTTCAATTAATGTTTTCTTTAAAAAAGTATTTTCTACATTTGGGGCTCATAGAAGCTACTGGAATTATTTATTTAATGAAGCTGCAAACTGGTGCCTTGTTTGGGACAATTCCACTTTTCTATTTTTAAGGTTTAAAATAAATATATATTTTAAACACAGTTGTGTTAGGCAGTGAATGTGTATGAACTAATGGAAGACAATAGTTAAAAACCTGGCTCTTCGAGCAGGCTGGCCTGGGCTGATATGAGATTTTAACCGTCTCCTGTTTTAATTTGGATTTTAATTTGGGGTTTTTAAATATTAATGGGGAGGGTTGACTTTTAATTTAACAGCCCAAATTATTTAATTCCATTTTAATTTTTGTATTCTTGTGTTGGGGTAGAATTGGCTGTGCACCGCCCTGAGTCCTTTGGGAGAAGGGCGGTATATAAATGTTTGATAAATAAATAAATAAATAAAATAAATGTAACAATATTTGTGTCTTGTTCTTTTGAAAATTCTAAACTATTTCCTATTTTGAAATGAAGATGTAAGTATAGTTCATATATAAGTATGGTTCATTATATGTTGGTTATATTGCCATTTACATCTTGCTGCTCACAGTTTTGTACTTTCTTTTGAACAACATTCTAAATAATTAAAAATCTATAAATGTTTTACTATTGAATAAATATATGTAACTATTCATTTTGATTAAATGATAAATATTATGCATGAAAAATCCACAAAAACAGACTTCATGGTAATCCCACATTTTTAGGATAAGATAAGTGATGTCTTAGAAAAGTTGACATCTAGCAAGATTGAAGACCTCAGAAGTAGTGGGAGCCCTTCATTCAACAACCACCAAATCCTATATTCAAATAGAATTTTTCAGAAACAAAATGTTATTTTCTTCTCTTTCTCCACATATCTCAAAATCTGTCCCAGAATGGATTTTGAGGGTACATGGGAAGTTCCACTTATTTCATTAATGGAACCAGCCTTTTCTTCTTAAAAAAACATTTCTATTTAATGATTTTCTTCTAGAAGACTACTACTCTCAACTAGGCTAGGAGTCATGCAATAGTTTCATCCTAGAAACCTTATTCATTCAGACAGTTAAAAGCATACCATTCTTAGATCCACCTTTCTTAATTAACATTTCTATTCTACTTTAGTGGAAGAATGACTTGGCAGGACAATAAAACAATATTTTACTTATTATCAAGCCATTTTGTTCCTTAAAGTTGTTGCTTCAACTGCATGAAAATCAAAAGAACTACACTAATAGAACTTGATGAAAAAGCAATTAATCTAATTACTTTCATAGGGTGAATCAATAGCAATAGCCACTAGTAAAATATGTGGCCTAGAACCAGTTATATAATCAAATGGAATTAAGCAAAGACTGGCTTTAGCCAGCTCTGCAGAGTCTCTGGACTAGTTAGAACTTATTAATTCTAAATTTATATGAAGTACACATGAAAGAGACTCCAAGGAGATTATGTCATAAAATAATGTTTTAGGGAGAATATTGGAATCTTTTGCTAGATATTGCTTATAGTCATTGTCTTGATTAGTTTTTCTTCCATATCTGTTAACATCACATATAAAGGGAAGTGTCTATCTGACATAGTAACATTATTCAATATTCTGGAAAAGGTTAAGGGTGAAAAATTGAACCCAAGTGTACTTCTCATCCAAGTGTATGGCTGAACATTTTGTTGTCACAATGACCTTTCCTACTTGCCAAATATTACTATAATGATGTTCTAAAAGCATTAGTTGGAAAAATAAATGAATTCTGTATGAAATATGAAAAGTTAAGAAAGAAAAGTTCTCAATTTTCTGATTATGAAAGAGAAATGAAGCTCTTAAGCTGCCAACATTGCATCTAAAACATTTTAAATTCAGAATGCAGCTTCTGAATTTTGTTTTTTTATAGCTATTATTCAGCTTTCCCTTGCACAGAGAGGTTTAACAAGCAAGTTAAATGACCCCCAATGGTGTCTCTTATGCCACACTTTACAACATTCTCATCAAGATAGCCAATATATATTTCCCCATTAATCAAGAACAGTTTTCCCTACTTGCTCTGCAGCACTCTCACAGATTCTTATTCTTGTTAGCTAAGTTGTCTCCCTTCACAGCATGCAGGTCTTTTTGTAACAAGTCGGGAAAAAACATAAGCAAGCAATTAAAGGAATACAGACAATAGTGTACATAGATTATACATGGTTTAAGTGATGGCATACTGAAATCTGTTTAGAACACCAAGGTCACTGAAATTTTAGTACTTCAAGGGAAGACATGGACTTTTTAAAAAAATAAAAGCTTCTTTTATTGTACAATCAAGTTTAATTATACCTACAAAAATATGTAAAATTGGTCAGATAATTGAAGACGACCTAACTTAAAGTCAAGGAATTAAGCAGATATTTTAGCACTATTCCTCAAATAAAACTCTCAGTTAATGGCAGTCTTCATTTAGCAACTGACTTGTATGGTGACCATTTGCAGTATAGTGATGAAAAAATAATTTTGCAACCAAACTTTGCATTTATGATCTTTGCAGGTCCAAGATTGTAATGTGTTTTTATAAGCAAGAAGCAGTCCATAATGTATGGAAATAATCAAGAAGCAGTCCATAATGTATGAAAATTTTAATAATATATAATGGTTAAATTTTAATTATGTCATCTTAAGTAAATATATTATGCTTGTTTTTAAAATGATGACTTATGAACAAAAATGTGAGGAAAATTATGACTTTTACAAAGTCATGTGTTTTGGTCTTGGGATATTTTTAGATTTTAGGAATGGGATTTTTTTAGTTTTTTATTTTAAATCTAGGCAGATTATTATTTTAACAATATATAATAATCAGAAATTAGGAAATTCAGAAAGTGAAATTATATAACTTCAATATTAAACAATCAGATAGGACCAAAATATCACATACAGAACTTGCTTTTAATGTCTTGCTTGAATAGATTTAAGAATGTGGCTTGTAAAACACATGGAGATATTGGTTTTTTATATGATGTTTCTTACCTTATCACATCTCATCAGTCCCAAGTATCGGAGTGACTTACTAGTCTGAGCAATCTGGGTGGCTCCCTGATCTGTGATTTCTTTGCACCACCCCACATCAACTGTCTCTATTGTCATACTATATCTTCCAATGGCTATCAGGGCTGTAAAACATGAGACAACCAGAACCAGAAATGAAATATAAATTAGACAAACATTTATTTTATAAATACATGCAGAAATATATCAAAAGTTAGAAAGTTAGAAATATCTTCTCTTGAACTTTCTGTTTGTTGTACTTTGATTGATATACAATACTTATTCGCTCATTTATAAACAAAGAACTTTACCCAGTTCTTTTTCTCTTTAAAAACTATAGTGTAAAATACTTATATTTGCCTTGCTTCATAATATGTACTGGTTACATTTGTTTAAACTTCTGTTGTAAATATATGGTCTTAATTTTGCCATTATTCTCCAAGTTTTAGTTTCCAATCTGGTATCTTTGATAAAATTCCTCTTTTCCAATGTTATGCTAAGTTCATTCTTGCAGTTGTGACCATGTTTTAGTAAATAATTGTGATTTTGTTTGTTTTTTTAAAATGCTGTAGAGTTATCCCTAGAAAGAAGAATTATTGCTTCTTTTCTAACATGATTTCTAATATTTTATAATAGGACTATCTATTTCTATATATAATAGGACTATCTATTTCTTTCTTTCTGGTACTTTTGAGTTATTTTTCATGTTGACTACCATGTTCTTTCTATCTCATGATATTTCTACCATTTATTATATGATTTGACTGTCTTGGCAATTATAGACATCGTTATAACTTAGAATAAAGGTGTAGGGTAGAATTCATAAAAGAGTTTTGCAACAAAAATTGTGTCCTTTTCCAACATGCATTGGAATGTTGCACACATATACAAGAAGTGGAGCTTGCTTCCTCATATGGTATCTATATCATTTCTATGAAACCCTGACCTAGCATTGACAACCTTGACTTTAACGGATTGGACTAGGACAAGGAAGATCCATATGCGCATACAGAAGTTCTAGCCATTATCTTTCAGATCAAATAATTTTACAGCATTGAAGGAGGAATTACTATATAAAAAGCCTTAAGCTATAAGAGCAAAGTTTCTCAACCTCTTTAGCTTTGATGAACTCTTGAAATAATTATCAAATTTCAGAAGTTTCTGAAATAGAGAAAGGAGATTCCATAAATTGTGTAGCCAGCCTCTGAAGCTAATTCTGGGAATATTAATCTGTTTAAACACTGATTTTTATTAGTGCTGGATTACTCGGGAAATATAATTATTGAAAACAATTGAATGCTTTACTTATATTTTTAGTCACTACTGATACACTATTTTTAATTGCACTAATATCTTTGTTTGGCAAAAATGATTTGAGAGAAGATTTTATCTGTCACCAAATCACCTATTTCCTTTTATTTATTATCTGTTTACATATGCTACCTAGTCTAGTTCTTGTATATTTTGCTAGTAATTGTAAATTTATTTTTTTACTAATAACTTTAGTGGAAATTACAAAATGCAAATAAAACTAATGTAAACTATAAAAAATAAAGAGCAAAAAAAGAGGGAACTTTCCTTTCCTATCAAGCAAACCTAAACATATCACCATCTCTTAAAATATAAAAAATTACTCTTGATCCCTGATATCAAACAAATCTTTAAAATGTCCTCCATTTTAATTTGCAAAAATTCACTAAGGTTTACCAGAAATAACAATATAGCTATTATAAATTTATAATATCACTTAAAATCCTTTAATTTTTTTAAAATACAATCAGTAAAAATTCAATATAATTTACAAAGGGAGTAATAGAATCATATTAGTCTTAATCAGATATCTTAAGCAAATTCTTCAAATTTCATCATTTAAATACAATCTATGAAAATCCTATAGAACTTACTAAAAATGTCAGCATTTAGGCAAATAAATTTAAATGTAACAAGTAATTTATTTTCTACATAACTGCTATTTATAAAATACCTTAAAATATATTCTTTCAGAGCCAGCAAAAAAACCAAAAACCATTACAAATTATCAGAAATATCTATCTGTCTAGTTCAAGAAGAAGAAAAAAACTTGATTTAAAAAAAAACCCTGCATGTTATGTGTAGTTATTCTTTTTAAGTCAATAACATGCAGAAAATCTCAAGAGAAGACTAGTTTAATCAGTTTAATATTATAATCTGAAATAGCTGAAAAGAAAATGTTTTCAGCATCAATAGCAAGTTTGCTTTTTTTGAAGGCTTCACCAAGTATCTTCTATGTTAATAGATATTTTGATATCACCGGCATGCTAGATAGCAAATTTCTCAACTCATAAGGCAAGTAGTTTTCATAAATAAGTTAACCTGGAAATATTAAAAATATAAATACTTAATTTGTATAAATATACCTGGTCATAAAGGCGAAGTATATTAATAACAACATAATCAGGTCCATTCATACATTATACTGCACTTTTCTTTTACTCACTTTACAAGCCAAAATTGAAATGGCATAATTTGGGAGATAATCTACTGGTTTCAGAATCCCTCATAGTGGTTCTTAATTGTTAGAACTTTTAGCCCCCTACCCCCAGTTAACTCAGAAGTTAACTGAGTCCATGATATCTGAAACATACAAATAAACATTTACACCATAATTTCTTCTGTAGACTCATCAAATCGCTTTCAGATAATGACAGCTGCAACTCATATCCCAAGATAAGATGTCGCTGGCCAGCTGCACCTTAATTGCAACTACTGCAGAATAATAAAGCTAGTAACATTAATTAGCACTCCTCTATATTAAGAATGGGATGTAATGTCTTGAACATAGTTGAGTGTAATCATCCCGGGAATACTTTAAACAGTAATTAAAGTGATGGAAATGCAAATAAAAATGTTCAGTCCTAAGGGTTTGAAAAAGACTACTTTCTCCTCAAGTAGTTTTTAGAACTCTTCACATTTAGCAGCATAATTTACTTTTCAAAATATTCACCAATAAGAAGCATACCAGGGGAACATGCATAGATGCATTTCTATGTGGGCTGGGATATAGCCAACATTATGTGAACAAAGACTGACATGGGATACAGGACTTTCCTCTTCCCTGCATTACTAGTGTCATGCCCCCAATGCATCAATTTATTATACTGATGATAGGAATTATAATGAATTGTGTAAGGTGTTCTAGAAGCCTTTTCACCTAAAGAGTAGGGTAGAATTATTTGAAATAAATCAAGATGGAGATTGAAATAAATCAGATGGAGAAACAAGCAGGCATTGTTTCTCCATCTGGTACAATTTACTTAGTTAAAAATAAACTATTACAGAATGTAATTCAAATATGTACAGACGCCTGGAGAGTATTTGGAGGACTACTCGCTCCGGACCTGACCGAACACTTTTACGGTCTTTTATTAAGACCTATTTAGTGGCGATAAGGGTGGCAAGGCGTCTTTACTTTTCCACCCTTATTGCGTCCGCAGGAAACCGCCCGGCTGCCCTGTTTAGAGTGACCCGCTCCCTCTTAGAAGGGGGAGCGCGGGAGGACCCCTTGCAGGGACAGGCTGAGGATTTTTCAAAATTCCTGGTGGATAAAATCACTCAGATCCGGGATGGCTTGGACTCCGAATGGGCAGCTCTGGGCGGGGAATTGGGGGCGGAATTTGGAACAGTCATTTGGGATGAGTTTGATCCTGTGACCCCCGAGGACGTGGACAGGTTACTGCAGGGACTGAATGCGACCACATGTTTGTTGGACCCGTGTCCCTCCTGGCTGGTGTTGGCCACCCGGGAGGTGACACGAGGTTGGTTCCAGGGTATTATTAACGCTTCCTTGAGTGAGGGATATCTACCCGCCGCCTTGAAAGAGGCGGTGGGTGAGACCCCTCCTCAAGAAACCGTCCCTGGACCCAACTTTGTTATCTAATTATCGTCCTGTCTCCAACCTTCGTTTTATGGCAAAGGTTGTTGAGAGTGTGGTGGCACAACAGTTTCCCCAGCACCTGGATGAAGCTGTCTATTTGGATCCACGCCAATCGGGCTTCAGGCCCGGGCACAGCACAGAGACGGCGTTGGTCGCATTGGTGGATGATCTCTGGAGGGCCCGTGACAGGGGTTATTCCTCTGTCCTGGTCCTCTTAGATCTTTCGGCGGCTTTTGATACTGTCGACCACAGTATCCTATTGTAGCGGCTGGGGGGGTTGGGGGTGGGAGGCACCGTTATGCGGTGGTTCTCCTCCTTCCTCTCTGACCGCTCGCAATTTGTGTTGGCAGGGGGGCAGAGGTCGGCCCCGAGGCCCCTGGTTTGCGGGGTGCCTCAGGGGTCGGAGCTCTCGCCCCTCCTGTTCAACATATATATGAAGCCGCTAGGTGAGATCATCCGTGGCTTTGGGGTAGAGTTCCATCAGTACGCTGATGACACCCAGCTGTACATCTCTACCCCGGGCCACCCCGATGAAGCCGTCGAAGTGATGACCCGATGCCTGGAGGCCGTGCAGTGTTGGATGGGGCGGAACAGGCTTCAGCTCAACCCATCTAAGACTGAGTGGCTGTGCTTCCCGGCACCCCGATACAGCCGGCTGGTTCCATCGCTGGCTGTGGGGGGGGAAATTCTTGCCCCCACAGAGAGGGCCCGCAATCTGGGTGTCCTCCTGGATGTACGGCTTCATTGGAAGATCATGTGGCGGCCGTCGCCAGGGGGGCTTTTGGACAGGTCCGTAGGATCTACCAGTTGCGGCCCTTTCTGGATCGGGATGCGCTTCGCATGGTCACTTCCGCCCTGGTGATCTCCCGCCTAGACTATGCCAATGCTCTCTACATGGGGCTGCCTTTGAAGAGCATCCGGAGGCTCCAGTTGGTGCAGAATGCAGCCGCGAGGGTGGTAATGGGGGCACTTAGGGGCTCCCATGTTATGCCACTTCTACGCGCGCTGCATTGGCTCCCGGTGGCCCTCCGGGTGCGCTTCAAGGTCTTGGTCACTATCTTTAAAGCGCTCCATGGCTCGGGACCAGGTTACTTGCGAGACCGCCTCCTGCCACCATCGGCTTCCCACCGACCGGTACGCTCCCATAGAGTGGGTCTCCTTGGGGTGCCGCCGGCTGGACGGCTGGCGACCCCGAGGGCGCGGGCCTTCTCATTGGGAGCACCCCCTCTCTGGAATGAATTACCCCGGAGGTAAGGGCCGCCCCCGATCTCATGGCCTTCCGTCGGTTGCTCAAAATGCATTTATTTCAGCAGGCCGGACTGGCCTAGGGGTTTTTAAATTTTAATCGGGTTTTAATCTTTTTAATACTTGCTTATATTTTATTAGAGCCATATTATATTTCAGTTTTTAAATTTTAATATTTTATGTTGTCTCATATTTTGTACCTTGTATATGTGTTTTTATTGGCTGTTCACCGCCCCGAGTCCCTTCGGGGAGAGGGGGGCGGTATATAAATCAAATAAATAAATAAATAAATAAATAAATAAATGGTCTACAGCAACTAGTTGCTGCATCCGTACACAGAGAGAATGAGACAAACAACCATATGTCAGGGAATGTGAAGAGCAATTTCCTAAACAAATGATCAATTTTTAATTATTAATTATTATAAAAATACACATCAGGAAGATGTTTAACAATTTCTAAAGAAATTCTAAAGAAATTGTTGGAACTTATTTTTTTCTATTGCTTATGAACAAATAATCTTCCCTATAAAATGTGTGTGATGAAATCATAATTCTATGTAATTTGATCTGTTCCGTCAGTTTGTTTTTAAAGTATCTGCAATCTTAAATCTCAATGTATCTCTTATGTAAATGATGAATTCTTTAATGAAATACATTGGTATTTTTTAATTACAGAACTAAGCAAGAAGAGAAAAAATTCTTATAAAATTTTAGCAGACTTTGTTCCCGCCCCCTTCCAAAGATGCAGGATAATATTAAATATATTTATATGGGTTATCTATCTATCTATCTATCTATCTATCTATCTATCTATCTATCTATCTATCTATCTATCTATCTGATTTATATTGCCACCAATTTGTCCATGGAGACTCAAGGCGGCTTACACAATGTAAAATCATATTTAAAACAAAAAATAAAAACAAAAACAATAAGAACTAACAAAAAGAATCAAATAAATTAATAAAGTACAATAGAACAAAATTTGGGAAACAAAAAACAAAACAAAAACAAAAACCAACTCCCACCCTGCATGCCGACGACAACAGATCACACTAGCTATTTGATGGCTTCCATCCTTCTCTGGGTTCCCCAGGCCCACTGGGAAAATTTAACTAATTTATATAGGGATATTCCAAATAAATAAATTTTTTTGCAAGTTTTTATATTTTATCTTCAAATATTTCAATTAAAGGAAAAAGTTCAAAGAAGAGCAACTAATATGATTAAAGGCTTGGAGACTAAAACATATAAAGAACGGTTGCAGAATTTGGATTTGGCTAGTCTAGAGAAAATAAGGACTGGGGGGACATAATGGCAGCATTCCAGTATTTGAGAGGCTGCCACAAAGAGGAGAGGGTCAATTTATTTTCCATAGCACTAGAGGGCAGGACAAGAAACAATGGATGAAAACTAATACAAGTAGAGAAGCAATTACGAATTAAGGAAAACTTCCTAACAGTGAGGACAATTAACCAGTAGAACAGCTTGTCTTCAGAAGTTGTGGGTGTTTCATCACTGGAGGTTTTTAAGAGACTGGACAGTCACTTGTTTGGAATCATATAGGGTCTCCTGCTTCAGCAGGGGGCTGGACTAGAAGACCTCCAAGATCCCTTCAAGCTCTATTCTGATTGATTGACTAAAAACAGGCATAGAAATCTAAAATGTGCAAGATCAGAGGCTCACCCAGTTCTGTGTGATTCTTTTCATCAAGTTCAATATGCATTCTTTTCTTTAAATTCTGTGCTCATTATTTTACCAGAAAAACTCTTTCATTTTTGAAAACAAGCAAGTATTTTATTTAATAACTTCACTTTTTTCTCCCAACATACAAGTTGAGGGGCAACAATGTGGTTGTGAATGATGATAGCAATGGTATAAAAATGGATAGCATACAGGTCATTCTACCCTGTTTTTTTGTGTGTGGTAGGCTTTTAGTCAACTATGCCAAAATGGCAACTGTATTAATTCAGATAATTTTCAATATTAAGTGCACCTTTGTACATGTAATATAAAAAAATCAATATGATCCTGGGATAGATCAATATTTGCTTTTCTCAGTTGCGAACCTTGCTCTCATTCTAGTCATTTATTTTTTAATATAATTTTAATTGGAATTTAAAGTATATCATTAAATCTCAGCTGGGCATTCTCTACACATTATAAAAAAGATGTTGATATTCTACAAAAAGTACAGAGAAGAGTAACCAGAATGATTAGGGGACTGGTGACTAAAACATATGAAGAACGGTTACAGGAACTAGGCATGGCTAGTCTAGTGAAGAGAAGGATCAGGGAAGACATGATAGCAGTGTTCCAATATTTGAGAGGCTGCCACAGAGAGAAAGGGGTCAAGCTATTTTCTAAAGCACCCGAAGGCCAGACAAGGAATAATGGATGGAAACTGAACAAGGAGAGATTTAACCTGGAAATAAGAAGAAACTTTCTGATGGTGAGAACAATCAACCAATGGGACAGCTTGCCCTCAGAAGTTGTGAGAGCTCATCACTCGAGACTTTCAAGAAGAGATTGGACTGCCATTTGTCAGAAATGGTGTAGGGTCTCCCATTTGGGTGGGGGATTGGACTAGATGACCTACAAGGTCCGTTCCAACTCTAATTATCTGTTATTTGTTATAGTTTAGTGTTATTGCTGCATGTCTTATTTCCTTTCTCAGAAATGAAGACCTTTTTCAAAACCTTTACACATCTGTTGATTTAAACCAGTGGTTCCCAAACTTTTTCAGTCCACCACCCCCTTGGTGCTACAAACTCATCCTTGGTGCCCCCCACCCAGGGGTAGGATTCAAATTTCTGTGGGTGTGGTCTAATTTGACGGTGTGGCTTGCTGGTCACATGACTGGGTGGGAGTGGCTTGCTGATCACGTGACTGGGTGGGCATGGTTTGGTGGTCACATGACTGGGTAGGTGTGGTTTAGTGGTCATGTGACTGGGTGGGCGTGGCCAGGTGACTGGCAAACTAAATACAAGTGGTCCTCACTTAATGGCCGGTTGTTTATGACTGGCCTCCCCAGAGCTACTTAACCTGTTTGGGGAGTTTTGACAGCCATGTACACACACATACACACACTCCCTTCCAATCCTGCCGGAGCAGATCATTGGACTAGAATCGGCAAAGCATCTCTGATTAGATTCTAGTAGTGAATAGAATCTAATCAAAGATGCTTTGCTGATTCTTGTTGATTTGTTTTATTTGTATTTCTTTACTTTATGTTGCTGAATTGCATTGACATATGTGTCCCTTCTTGTGCACAGCCCTGAAGCTTTTGTTATTCTTTGCAGAAAAAATTACTGACCTCTGGCTTTGTTCTACTTTTCAAACATGCCGGCACTGCCACGTTCTAGGTGTTGGCCCCGCAGGTCCACCCCATTGAGCTCACTGCACCGGAGGGACCTGCCCAAGCAAGTCCGAGCGGAGCAGTGCACCAAGTCAATGGGGTGAGCATGAGAGAGGGAGAGGGAGAGAGAGAGAGAAAAGAAAGAAAGATAGAGAGAAGGAAGAAAAGAAAGAGAAAAGGGAAAGAAAGAAAAAGAGACAAAGAAGGGGGGATGGAAGGAAGGGACAGAAAGAAAAAGAAATAAAGAAGAAGGGAGGGAGGGAGGAGAAAGATAATGAAATATCTATTCTAGTCCAATCACCTGTTCCAGTAGGGTTAGAAGGGAGTGTGTTTATGTAATTTACCAGTACATTTTGGTTTTGCCTTCTTCAGAATTGCACTATAATTCATTGGGGAAAAGTAATTTTTTAGGGTGGAGGTCTGGTCCAATGGATCCTGTTTAAAGCCTCAACAAAATGTGAGAGCTTCCTGATAGTCTTGACCATGTTTCGTCCACAAAACCTTTAACAGAAGCCAAAGATTTTTCAATGTGCTGGCAAAGATGTTTCAATGTGGAAAAGGCCCTCAGTCTAAACTAGGCCTCGTTTCAATCTGATGCATCAGGTCTCTCTCTCTCTAACACGCACACACTCTCTCTCACCCTCCCGCCCTCCCTCCCAGCTGGTACCTTGAACATGGATGGATGGATGGATAGATAGAGACAGAGACAGTAGGTAGGTAGGTAGGTAGGTAGGCAGGCAGGCAGGCAGGCAGGCAAGCAGGCAGAAAGACAAGACAGACCTTTTGAATGGATGGATGGATGGATAGATACATTGGTAGGTAGGTAGGTAGGTAGGAAGATTGATATATTGGTAGGTAGATATATTGGTAGGTAGGTAGGAAGATAGATGGATTGATGGATAGATAGGTAGGTAGGTAGATTGACAGATAGATGTATATATGTATGTATGTATAGGTAGGTATGTAGACAGACAGAAAGACAGACAGATAGACAGACCTTTTGGATGGATGGATATATGGATACATAGATTGGTAGATAGGTAGGAAGGCTCTGACCACATGCCCAATATCCAGGATCCTGCTCAACGAAGCCTTCCCCTCTTTGTAGTTGCCGTGCCTGACAGCAAGTTCACAGGCTGCCCCTCCTGCCAGGGATCAGCCTCCTAAGTGCCCCGCTCCCAGGGTACTCATATCGTAGAGGGCGGTGCTGTTCCCTGCTTCCTGGAGCCAATACAGGGCAGGGTTGAGGAAGTCTAGGGCAGGCAGCGGTCCAGTGTTGGAAAAGTAGAGCAAAGCCGTGCCACTGCCACTGCATTGGAGGCACCACCCCCATAGGCACGTTGGGAAACATCAACTCCGGAGCTGGTGCCTCAATGGGTGAACCTGCAGGGCCAGCTGGTGCCTCAAACGCCCCCCTGCCGCCTCTTAGCGACCCTCTGCCAGCCCCCTTGGGGATGCTAAGAGGTGGCAGGCGGTGGCGCGTTGAACGCGGCCACGGTGGCACGTAATGTGCCACCGCTTCTGCATTGGAGGCGCCGACTCCGGAGCGGTGCTAGTCAATGGGTGAACCTGCAGGTCCGGCTGGCACCTCGAACACCCCCTGCCACCTCTTAGCGCCCCCCTGCAGGCCTCCTTGCCTCTTAGCGCCCCCCAAAGGCATCCCACTGCCCCCCAAGGGGCGGTACTGCCCACTTTGGGAACCATTAATTTAAACAATATTGTGATGCCAAATTCTGTCTTTACTGATGCTGCAGTATACTGTTATTATTTGATCACTTAAAATATTCCATTCTGGAAAATCCATTAACTAACAATACAACGGAACACAAACACATTAGGAACTCTAGTTTTTCTTTCTTGTTCTTCAAAGAAAACAATTTTAAATGAGAACACAGACCAATCCCACTAAGCCATATCAATCATCAATTTGGCACAAGATTCCATTTTTTAAAGATGACAGCAATAAGTATAAAACTAGAATTATCTGCCTCTTTCTACCACATTGTTTTCCAACAGTATTTTAAACTGATTGCTCATTTTTTAAAATTCATAATAAAAGATAATAAATAAAAAGTAATATATTTAAAATAAAATGCATTAAAACAAAAAAAAGATAAAATATGGACGTCAGAGATAATGAAATGCCCTTGGAAGAATTGTAGATTATAGCCAGAGATAAGACAGTATGGTTGTCCATATAGTCATTTATTTTTTTTAAAAAAATGTGTGTGTATTAACTGACTTAAAGTGTGTTGATAATAATTTCACTTTAAAAAAAGAAATTTAGATTTTAATCTCAATTATTTATTTGAGATCTATCCCAAAGCTGCTATAAAAGAAAGGTATTGTGAAGAATGTGATTCAATTATTGGTCCAACATCCTCTATTTGATTAAACATTTATTTTTGTACAATAAACAGAGGAATCTAACAAAACCAATCATACATGTGATATAAGTAATTAAAATTGCATTGTGTCAAGGTTCCAACTAATGACCCCAAGCAAATCAGAACTCTGAAACTAGGATCCTCCTCAAATATCTTCTTTATTGAGGACATCATATTGGTACTGCTTCAAAGGAAAACCAACTCTAAATGTTTCCCACAGTTTCAGTATAATTAAAATAGGAAACAACCCTATCCCTAAGTGTCACAGGTCACGTTGGCCAATTGGGTTAATTGGCGGGCTCTCCAGAAACTCCTTCCCCGATCTTATCTGTTGCCAGTAGAGATTACCTTGGTTCTCATGAGAAAACTCTCTATTGTGTCTAGTGAGGCCTTCCAACCTTCTTCCTCCTGCTGCCAGGTTCAGTTCAAAGTTGACACACTGTTTGCTGCTTCATCCAATGACTTAATGAAGATTTTATTATGACTTTTAGCCAATCAATTAATGCAAATAATTTTCAACTAGAATACTTTCCTTAAAATAAATACAATTACCTCATCAAAATCCATGTGATTACACTGATAAAGTATGAGCTCCTGATAGCAATATTTTTATTTTTTATTTGTAAAATATATTAACTGCCCATCTTGCCACATGGTTACTTTGGGAGGCTTACAATATTAAAAAATAAAACTGTGTAATTTATAATAATATAAATACAATACTACAAAATCAACTTAGCTAAAAAGTTGGGGAAATGGAATATGATGAGACTGTTGTTAATCAATTCAACCACTTCCAAATGAAACCCTCCAACCCTCCCCAAGCTAACATATAAAGAATGCTTTGCAACTATTTTATATATATCAGGGCTCACATATATAATACAGTGCAATACATAAATAATTTCTTCCTAGGAGCATTAATGGAAGTTCAAGTAATGAATTTAAACATTTCTTCCAGATATCCTGCATAGTATCATATACTAGCTGGATACCTGTGCTTCACTACGAAACTTTTATGATCGGGCTTAGTGTTGGGGGAGGAAAATAAAATTCTCTAAAATAAACCTCATAAGTCTTATCCCCCCTTTTTTTCTGAAACACTCAACTCTTCATCCTTATCCAAATTGTCAAATAAAAAAGGGCAGGGGCCAAAGTTCAAAAATAACCAGTTCCACAAAGAATTATTGACAAGGCCATCAGAAGTAATTTGAGTAAGCTCCTGTACTCTCTCTCTCTCTCCTTTTGAATGAATTACCATTACAGGCCTGCTCCATATAAATTGCATGTGAGTTCGTGCTGAAGCAAAGGCTACATAAAAAAATATAGAAAAGACATATTTTTGATTTATTAATATACTAGTTTGATACCCATACTTTGCTACGAAACTATGTGGTTGGGCTTAGTTTTTGGGGAGAAAAATAAGGGGAAAAAATTCTGCCTCTTCCTACCAGTATCCATTGGTATTCATCTGGCTAGCGTCCTGTCAGTGTGTGAGAGAGTTGAGGGCTGTTTGGAAATTTGCTGTGTGAGCAAGAAGGAGACAGCAAGGAGCCTCAGCGTGGCTTGTCTCAACTGTTCTGTACTAAAGCTGCTTGCTGCTGTGAAACTGAAACTCCTCTCCTCTGCTTGTGTTTTGCATTTGGAACAGATTTCTTTTCAGGCAAGGGGGAGTAGAACTTCTTAGCATCAGAATGTGTCGATAATAATATACGAAATACTAATGCTCTGATGGTCATTTCGAAAAATCCTTTCTTAGTGAGTACCTAGAAGCCAAGAGGAACATACGTGCCAAATTTCAAGTTTGTAGGCTTTACGGTTCTAGAGATTTTGTGATGATGTGTGAGTGGTATTTCGCTTTTATATAGATAGATAAGAACAGTATGAGAGGAGCATTACTGGACAGTATGCAAGAGGGATGAAAAGATATTATCACATCTGTTCTCAATATGACTCTTCTCAGTGTGGACCAATGATAATCTGCTCTGAAGTAAGATTCAACAGTAAAGCAGTTTAAGCTTGGTAAAATCCCTAGGTATGATACAAGAGCCAATCAAGAACATTGGGAGAACCTCAATTCTGACTTCTCTTTTCTCTTTCATTGAACAGGCCACGTGTGTGTCATTGAAGATTTGAGGTACCAATAATAATATATTAAAAAAAGAAAAATGCACTCAAATTAAGAGATTTATTAATCTGTTACATATTTTCAAGTTGTATGCAATACAACAATAGTAAACTATTAATTACTTATGAATTAAATTGTTTGCAATGGATGAAACATTATGGCAGATGAACAATTTGCTTTTAACCAGACTATTCTCTTTCATATTCTAATAAACAAAATGCATTTATTTTACATAATTTTATTGTATTTTATGTCTATTTTTAAATTTTATTATTTATAGATGTACATATTTTATTTTAATATTTGTTTTGCTAAATGTGATTTACTGTATATGCTAATATAGTTTAAGCAAAATGATAGCGATATACATTTAGAAGCTTTACTTATGTATCAATCTGATTAGAAAGTTAAATAATATTTTAGATTGTAACTATTGCACACATCAAAGATTTTCAAGCGTATTTGAAAGTTTTTCTAGTGTGAAATCTTCTGAAGTTATACAATTAAGCTATAAAACCTGTTAAAAATATAAAATTTAATGTTCACAAAATATGAGCTTTAAAAGGTCTCTGTGGAAACTTTTGTCAGTGACTTTGGAAGCACAGAAATGTTTACATAGCTGTGGCTAAGATTTTTGCTTCCATTAGATTCCAGCATTCATTTCACACACTTTACTGTTTTCCTCCTAACAATATATTTATACAGCCTATAAATTTAGGTGAGAACTTTAGACAAATCACCCTTTTTATCTCTTCAGCAGTTTGCAAAATGTTGCTCCTGGGATTAGGACATATTTACAGTAAACTTATTCACTGAAAATTCTAGTAGCCTGACAGCTAGAGAAGCCTCTTAAATTGTGAGGCAACATAAGGATCAATTTTTTATTGCAATCTGCATCTGAAAAATAAATCATGCAAGGAATTAAAAATATAATGTGCCTAAGGTATTTTACATGAAACTTTACTAATCAGTGTTAAGTCTAAATATAGAGTTGATGTACTGAAAATGTGTAAAATAAATTAAAAGTTAGCTAGGTAGACAACAGGCATTAGATAACACAGCTTACTTTGCAACTTAGTGATATTTATAAAACAAATACTGCTCTGAACTATAATACTCCAGGTAAAAAACTCCCTTTTTATGAGCCTAGGTATGGGCCTCTAAATCTTACTTCGGGGTATAAGCCTTTAAATCTTTTTCTTTTTAATCGGAAGGACAATCCTCTTACAAATCCCAACTCCCATAGAAACAAATTTCAGCTGTTAGTATGGTAATTCCAAAGCCACATGTGTTAAATTCTCTTATCCCTTCTATAAATTTACTAAAAAGAGCAGCACAATTTTCTCAATATTTATTTTTTTATTTAAGTCATTCAGTTAAAAGTTACTAGACATATTAAGGAGTTTTTGAACTAAACCATCAAACTTCCCTGAAGACTTAGAGTATGTGTCTCTGGTCTTAAATCTCTGCACTATATTTATCTGTAAATGTTTATAAAGATAACATGTTTTATATAAATAATATTAAATTATATGTCCAATACATGGTATGTCAGTAAAATGTCATCTTAAAACAACTTTCTTGCCACTTTGGGGATCTTGTCAATATAAGAGTCAAACAAGACATTTGTAGTGTTTGTTTTATAGGACTGTAAAATCTCTCCTTTTACAGCGCTTCCTGGCTCCTCAGTGATTGAGTTATTTTTTCCAGCATCCTTCATGATGAAATGCTTTTTCTAAAGTTTCTGAATCTGATTGTAATATTCATATCCAAATTAAGATATACAAATATTTATCCTTCTGCTCCAGTTTTACATGGTCATCTAAGTATTGTCCACTAAACTATTATTTAGATAGTAATATCCAGATAAGCATAAGACAATATTCAATTTACATTAACTTGCACTACACTTCCAAGTGAATTTTCAAATGTCTTATTTGTATATGCATTTATTTGTGGGAACAGGGAAATTTAGGAAAAATCTAAGCCCTTTTTTGGGTAAAGGAAGTCCTTCAAATCATTAAAAGGGCTATTTGGAAGGATTCATTATCACACAGTATCATCCATCAATATTTTGAATAATCTAAGTGCTGTTATTTGGTTCATTTCCCCATGTTGCCCATTTTATAATATAGAATATTTGTATATAGAATATATAGAAATAAAATGCCTGTATATATGTCTCATGTGATAATCTATATTGTAAGGGGGGCGGAATCTTGGCTTGATTAACCAAGTATTGTAACCATATGAGAACTCTGTCTTTCAAGCAAATATAGGTAAGTCCTCATTTACCAACAGAAATGGAGACTGGAAACTCCATTGCTAAATGACATGGACATAAGGCTCAACATTATATGATTGTACTGACTTATCACAGCTGCTGTTCCAGCAGTCCCAGTTATAGTTGTTAAGAGGAATCCTATATGGTCACAGGCTCCTGGAGTCACACAATTGCCATTTGCAAGTGTACTGTATCCAGAGTTTTAAACATGCTAATGTACAATATTATTCCTAAAAGAAAATTATTTTGTGAAACATACATCCTCACATTAATTCATGGTAAATGAATTATAGAAAATCGATAAATATTTTATTAATTGAAAATAAAAAAATAAAATGATTTCACTATATACAAATAGGTTTACAAATGATGACTTTAACAATTTCAAGAGCCTATTTATAAATATTTCTACTCCAAAACATTATTTATAAACTCTTCAACTTATTGTACATAGTATTTTTTCTCATCTAAGTAACCAAACAGGCAGCTTTTTGCTTTCTTTGATTGATGAAAAGTATAAAATCTTGTAATTTTTTCAAAAAAGTAGAACATTATATTACTCTGTTTGAAGGCATGACAAATAGGTTAATTCTTTTGCTGTCATTATGCCAACACATAGTATATGACTATTCTACAGATGAAATTTTCTACTTTCAATTTTTTGTTATCACCATTCTTGCCATTATCAACACATCAATCAGCAGCTTTTTATATTTTATTTGTTTATTATTTTCAACAAATATTCCCAACAAATCTAATCAAGAGTCTGTTTACTTTTATGATTGATTTTACTCATTGCTGAAAATTCTAAAATTCAGAAAATTTTAATCCTTGGACAATATACTAATAGTGTCTCCCTCAAGATAGAGAAAATGTATGATTTACCATTTAAAAAACTGCTAAAAACTAAATTCTTTTATTCTTAAAACTTACGCATTTAAGATCACATTGCAAAAGAGAGATTAAATTGACCAAATGAAATCAAAAATATTGAAAGCAAAATCATTCATTAAGCTATCAGAAGTTTACAAGAATGCTTACCTGAAGTTTTAGGATGCTCTAAAATCCTATTTTTCTTAAATGTATATACATATACAAGATTATATTTGGTTTCCAGATACTATGTTCAAATTCCATAATTTCCTGGGTTGACATACTTTAGATTTAGTTTTCTTCTATGTTTGCTTTCATTACAACGCAAATTTATAAGCTAACCCAGGTCAACGTATCAAAAATTATAGCATTTTTGCATCCCTTTCAAATTCACAACTATTTTCTAGAGTTTATTATATTTAAACATAATTATGAATCATGCACTTCCTAACAACATTATATAAATATAATCATACTACACTAAAGGGTATAATTATTCAGCACAAATTAATTGAAATTTCATTTTACAGCCAATGTTTTATAGAAGCAAATGAAAATAATTTAGCATGATTGCAAAACAGCCCTTCAGAAATCTGTTCAGTCAAAAGTAAGGAAATTATAAATAGAAAGAAGTATAAAAACTATTATTTCTGTGGTCATAAAAATGAAGTATAAACTCTGGTATAAAAGACATACTTGGAGAAGAAAATAAAAGACATACTTGGAAAAGAAAATAATAAGTAAAGGCATAGAATAATATAGAGCAATTTGTTACATTGGTAGTAAAATCTATGTAAAACATACATTAATATACTGTAATTATTATTATATTAATAGAACTGTGGTGGAGCAGTGGTTAGAATGCAGTTCGACAGGCTACTTCTGCTGACTGCTGCCAGAAATTTGGCAGTTCGAATCTCACTGGCTCAAGGTTGACTCAGCTGTTAATCCTTTCAAGGTCGGTAAAATGACGATCCAGATTGTTGAGGGCAATATGCTGACACTAGTAAATCGCTTAGAAAGGGCTGTAAAGCACTGTGAAGTGGTATGTAAGTCTAAGTGCTATTGCTATTATATTACTATACTGCAATAGGACTATTTGTGGTTCTGCATAGTTACCACATGCAATAAAAACATTTAATTTTCGAGAAGTTTTCAGCTGTGCCTATAAGACATTTTGCATTTATTAATTGTTTTCATAATTTCCAAGTTTTGTTTTTAAAAAAAGAACTGTTAGACTTTAAAATGATGTCTTTAAAGAATTTCATCTTTTTGTTTCCAAAGTAACACTTTATTTAAGACGTTTGTTAGGATTCCACTAGTACAATATTAATAATAGAGAAATAGAGAACAATGCAAAATAGAATTGTAGCTTTTAGAATGGAGAGGAGGAATTTATCTCAGGTAAGAATATACTGGACCATCACTGCCCAACTGCTGCCCAGTAACTTCAGAAATAAATGAGTAGGTCATGTTTACAAGCAAACTAAGTAGCTATTTAAAAGAATATAACACATTACTAGGATTTTGGAGGATGAGGGATAATAGTATCCTAATTCTTTTTCTTTTTAATTTTCTTTCTTTCAAGACCTTACTGTATAAATTGGTGGGTAAGATTGTGCTTGGTTACAAAATCAACTAAATTATGACCATTTGTTTAGTGACTATTCAAACTTATGGTGATCCTGACTGAATGATACTTATGCCCAGTCCCCAAAGTTATGGATGTTGCAGCATCCCCATGATCATGTGATTGAAATTTGAGAGCTTGGCAGCCTGTCCACTTATGTCTACAGGGGTACTTCAATTTCACGTTCCCCTCATTTGAGCCCTTTTGGTCCTTGAATTCCTTGCCCCCTGCTATCCTGCATACCACTTGACTTTCATCATCTACTTGTATTGCGGAGTCCTTCAGAGGACACTGAGTTTGCTAAACTCACTTTTAAAATCACTTTCTGAAATTATCTGTTCAACTATCTTAAGGCTATTATTTATATTTATAGAAAGTTGAACAGGTTATATATATATGGGTCAACAAAAATTGACCCATAAAAGCCACAACAAAAATTTGAGATGTTATAATTTCAGAAATTGGATACAAAGGGAGATTAAAGTATCCAGACAAAAAAGGAAAAGAAAAAAGTTAAAGCTTGCCCTTTCTTTTTTGTTAGTACTGGAATTTATATAATGACACAACATGTTTTGATAATTCATGTATTCCAGGAGACTTCGAAGAATGGACCTAGAAACTAGCATCTATGTCAGCAATGATGAATAGACTATTTCTAAAATGTTCCTTAACAAAGGAATGAAAGGTGTAAAAGAGACTATTTTGGGAGATTTACAGAAGAAAGAGTTGAAACAAATTTTGTTTGAGTAGAAATATTAGAACCAGAAATACTGGAATATAATAAAACTTGAATTATAAAATAGAAAAGCCAGCAGAACTGAAACACACATAACAAGGAGATATAATGAC
Organism: Bungarus multicinctus; assembly: GCA_023653725.1. Classification (NCBI taxonomy): domain Eukaryota; kingdom Metazoa; phylum Chordata; class Lepidosauria; order Squamata; family Elapidae; genus Bungarus; species Bungarus multicinctus. The sequence continues at coordinate 227,198,136 of CM042834.1, read as the reverse complement.
CTGGATAAGGACTTTCTACTAAATATAAAAAAGTTTATTGAGGACTCAAAGAAGCCTTGGATATTGGAAAAGGAAAACTTTTGGAAAAGACCAATGGCATTTGAATGAATTTAATATCAAGATTGTTAGAAGTAGAAAGGAATATAAAGTTGGTTTGTTTGACCAAAATTAAAATATGTTTAAATAAAGTTGTGGCAATCCTTTACAGTCTTTTTCTTAGCACCAGGATGAAAAAGCTGATAATTTATGGATCTGCATATGGATAAGAGATGGGTTGTGAGACGAATAGATATTTGTTTCTAACATTATAGGGCAGAGATGGACAATTAATTTTCTAAAAGGCCACATGTTGGGAACAGCCACCACCATCCTGGTCATATTGCTTCTCTGGTCCTGCTGCTACGCCCTGACCCCTCCACTGATGCCAGGGGCTGTATTGAGGCTGCTCATGGGCCCTAAAATCTTCAGGTCTGTTTTAGGGGGTGAAGACATATATCCTCATTAAGATTTCTAGATATACTACTCCTGCATTCAAGTGCATATTTACTCGCATTTTTAAAAATCGACAGCAGCATGATTTACTAATTGAAGAAAAGATATAATTGAAAAAGAAGGAAAATATTCTATTTGAGCAGGCGGGCTGACCTAGTTAACCTTGAAGAACGAACCTTGAAGAACGATATTGTTTTCAGACTTTTAAAAAGTTTTAGAAGACAACTGCCTGAGGTTAGAATAAATCTTTCTCTACAGGTATGCAATTCGATTATAGTCTATTTCAAGATTCTCAGCATCATATTAAGGAAACATCTATTAATAGTCAATGACACAGATACAATCCAATATCAGCAGGGTCATTTTTTTAACAGTTCATTTTTCCCAACTATGTGAGCATAATCCAGTCCTTGACATGTACAATGAATTTTTGCTGAATACTGAATGAATATTTATTTATTTTATTGAATTTCCATATCTACCCATGTCAAACAAGAGACTCTGGGCAGCAAACTATAAAAAAAAAACAGTTAAACAATATAAAAAGAAATTAAGTACAATTTTTTTAAAAAATTTGCATTTATATGCCGCCCTTTTCCGGAGACTCAGGGCGGCTTACAGTCTATGGAGCACTATGTTAAGTGCTCAGCAATAGCCTTCATTGCATAACAGCCAAAATATATTGTACTCTGTTAGTGTTGATATAACAAGGAAGCAGGTCATTCACATGCTTGGCACATCAGGAACAAACATATAGTCAGCTCTTCAATGCTTTCTGAAAGGCCAGCAGGGTCAGCACCATTCTAATCTCTGGAGGGAAAATGTTCCCAAGGGCACAGGCTACAATAAAGGAGGCATGTCTCCTCTTTCCTGCCAGCTGACATTCTTTGGCTGGCACAACCTGAAGCATGACTATCCTACTGGGCCAGATTGAACAGGTAGAAACAAATGGAGGAAAATGATTTCTGAGGTAACCTGATCATAAGTCATGAAGGATTTTAACAGCGGCAACCAGCACTTTGAACTGCACCCGTAAACTCGCAGGAAACCAATGTGTTGGACAGCTTACCTCAAATAGTATAAATTGCTTCATCAGTATGGTGCTTTTTTGTCTACTAAAAATATAGCAAACATTTCTATGGATCTTTTGACATATCAAGAAGACTACATTTTAATCTTACAATCCTTGGACCGAATATAATTCTGCCGTGTACTCATGAATACTAGGATAATTCACCTTCAGACTCAGTCTTCTGCAGTAGGGTGAAAGTATTATGGAACTATTTTATGAAATATAATAAGCATATACCACTTAATGTAATGTATGCCCTTCAATAGTTCTTGTAATAAATCTTAAGGTCCTTTGAAAAGTAAGAGTTCTTCATAATGTAATCCTAAAATCATTAGGCAAGGCAATTAAAATGGTTTTGGTTTGTCTATTTTTTTCCCACTGAGGTAAATATTACTACCTAGTGAATTAAAACCTTCAATATACAGTATTTCGTGAGGGATTATAGCTGTAAGCTTATAAACAGTCTGCTGAAATCTATAAAGTTATCACATGCCTATGAACATATACATCTACCCCGCTTGCTTTAAAACCTCTATGCAACAAAGTAGCATGAAATGTTAGTTTACAATCTATTCATAAAAATCAAATTACCTTAATTAAAAAGAGAATAATTTAGTGTTGTGATCCATTAAATAATTAAAATGCTGTTTTAACTCTTAAGACAGATTCAAAAACATGTTTTTGGGGGTATTGGGAAGTGCTTTATAAATTGCTTTAAATGAAAAATAAATAAAGCAGGCACAACTCAAGAAACATGTTACAATGGTGTTAAAAGGAACTTTTAAATGGGCATGTACAGTTGACTTAATTTTTAATTTAGAATTAAAACCAGCTGTATAAAAGTTCTTAAAACTCTTCCATCTTTTCTGTATCTTAGTTTTTAATCTTAAGAACTCTTTACCTTCATTTATAATTTCTTGATATAGTGTTTAACTCATCTTACGTAACCTATATGATACTTTTTCACAAGTCTCAATATCTACTTCCTCCATCAAATGTAACACTTTGAAACGTATTATATCCTTGAAATGTTTCTCTAATAAGTATTTTCTCAAACAGTTTTCTGAGACATAAATTTTACATAAAAAGAAGAAACCACTGTCTTTGCTCAGGTAAGCCTATAAAAACGGAACAGATAAAAGCCTTTTTTAAAACCCCATAATCTCTCCTTATATAGATTTGGTCAAGGATGGCTGGGTAATTGGGAAACACATGAAAGCACATCCCTATCCAATTAGCACTTCATTGCAATTAAATGGAAGAGCTTTGCCAATCTACAAAGATACGACTTTGATCTTGCAGTGAAAAATGTCCCTTCTCTAAAGCTGCTGTTTTTATTGTTTTTACTCTGTATTCCATGATTAGCATTAATTGTATGCTTGAAACCTGACCTGCCACAAATGGAATGTTTGCAGCATTTGACATAATGACCCTAGAGCAGTATTCTATTTTGTCTATATTGTATTTGCTAATTATATATAACTTAAATTATGCTATTCATTGTTAAATCCACTATAAAAGATATTGAAGTAGAATGAAGCAATTTGAGTAGTTTAATCAGCATCACATTCATTATAACAACATGAAAGAAAATTTAACTCAAGCAATATTCATCTGTTTATTCTTGAATTGCTTCCTATAGAACTTTTTTAATTGATTTTGTGAATTTACAGATAAAAATGATTGAAGCTTAATATAAAATTATATGCTTAAATCACAAAGCATAAAATCCTTAGCATCATTACTATAGCTTCAGCTGATCTCATTTCACAATTGACTTCTGCAATTCCCAATCCTTTTAATTTACCCACATTCTAACTTCTTTCCACAGTCTCAATGGAATCTGTATTTCCTACAAATGGTTATGGGTAAGACATCCTCAGCCTAAGGCAAGGGTGCTGAACTCGGGGTGTCACATTGTTGTTACATGATGTATCACAACTTTTCCCCATTCACTAAAATGGAGTGGGCGTGGCCAGTGCATGCCACATTCATCCTGCGGCCACGAGTTTGACATCCCTGGCCTAAGGGATTCACATGCTCTCCCAAATATTTCAAGAGCTAGATGTTAAATTTTGATGGAGTGATCTTATTTACAAAGAGTGATAATGGAGCAGTAAACCTGTGGGCATTAAGTCCCTGCCATTTTTATCCTTCAAACTTTCAACAAATAGTACAAAGCAAACAAAAGTCAACATATTTTTTTAGCATGGAAAGAAGAGGTATGCTGAAGATAAACTATTTTCATCCCTTCCCATTTAAATTTTCCCCAAATGGCTGTTAATACCCAAATACTGCAATTTAGTACCTGTTGGGAGAAGGAATTAAAATTAGAAAAGGAAGCAACTTATTTCTGGTGTCTATGCCCAAAATGAATTTAGGATTTTATTATTACAACTAGTATTATTTTGTGTATTATATTTATTCATTTATTTGCATCATTTTAACCTTTTTGTCCCTACCTTATGCTGTCATTTAGAAAAATTTTGAAAAAAGACTTCTTTCTCAGATTTGAAAAACACATACAAAATGCACACAAGAGAAAGTAAATAAAAATATAAGTTATAGAAAATCTACAAGTAGATTTTCAAGAACAGATCAGAGGGGTACTACAGACTTTATAAGCTGTTTGGGCCAAGTTAATATTCCACAATCTAGAAATTCTTAGATTCTTGAATACAAAGTTGATACTTCTGCTCTAATACACTGTACCAGTTTTGGGAAGTTCTGTTACTAATCCTGAACAACATCTCCTCTTTTGATTTTTTTCAGATTATCTATCTATATTCCCCATCTTTAGAAATGTTACTTAAGAAAAATAGGAATTTCATACTTTTTCTCAATCAGTTTTTCCTCCATCCTTCATGACACTTCTGTTAGCCAAATCACACATGAACCCCAACCATTTCTGATCCACTGGCAACTTCCAAATAAAGATACAAAGAAACTACTTAAACTTTTCTGCTACATTGACACTTTGGCTTCAGTTAACGAAGTGTTTCTCTTCAGGAAGTCAGCCAGCAAAATAACCATGGAACAAAATTCCCTCAAGGTAAGGGAAATTTTTTATCACAATACTGCTCCTCCATACCAAACTTCTCATCCAAAACCTTGATGCCGGACCACTCATAAAATTCCATACCTAGGAAAATATTTACATACCTACAGATATTTACATATCTTACATATTTAAGACACCCATAGAGCAAGAAAATCACTTTCATCTTTGGACTTCACAGGTCTGCAGGGCAACAGCGCCCAAATTTACACATCTAATGCACCTCATAATCAAAGTCATTACTATAAATATTACTATTCCCCGCATTCTAATTTTGTTTCCACCTTTGACAGTAGAATTGTATGTTTACTTCGCTGTTGAATAAAATTCTACCTCCTCTTCAAGCAGGTGTCCCTGTGCTCATTTACCTGGGTGCAAAACAAAACAGATTTTCTTATAACATCTCTGATAGAAAAACAAAGAAATTGATTGTTTGCAATCATGCCTGTGTTTACAGCTTATTTTCTTCTCATCTATGTTTAGTCGCTATTTTTAAGAGCTTTGCTATAGCTACTGCAAATTGGAGTTCTTCAGAGAAAGGACAGATGTATTCCAAGGGGTTAATCCATGCACCGAAAGACAAATCATATAAACTTGCTAAAGTTCTACAATTACTTTTGCTGTTTTAATAGTCAGTACTGGTAGTATTGGGAAACAAGACTTAAGATATTTCTGATAATTTATTATCTTGATTTGATACATTAGGAAATACGTTATGCTTCTACTGTTTTAAAAAAATACCTTTATTCATCTAATTAAAAACATTGGATAATGTTTTAATCTATTTAAGAATATATTATATAAATCTCCCAAAAAATACACACACATATCAACTCAATATGTAATCCTGGCTTTTTCAGTGCTATGGCAATTAGCCCTGATTTATTTAAATTATACTAGTATTATAAAGATGCATTCTAAGTTTGGTCTATAATGAATATAGAGAGAGCTACCACTAAACTTTATCTTTATTCAAGGAATCAGATATTCTTCTGTATATCATTACAACTTTTAACATAATTTATAGCTATCTTATGTATATTTTACATACCCAAAGACTGTTCCAAAAACATTTTATCATGTTTTCTGTAGCTCTCCTAATATTTTCCTCTTTAAATTTGGAAAGTTCCAACGTATTTCACAGGAAGAAATATACATTTGAATATGTATTTATCAGGGTTTAGAGTGGCTAAATACTCTATAGTTAAAATGTCTGGACAATGCTTTCTCCCTTGGCTGAGAAATGGAGATGAGCACCATACCCTAGAGCCTGACACCACTGGACATGGAAATCTTTACCTTTTTAAATCAAACAGTCATGATAGATAGGAGGTTTAGAAGGAACTATCAAGGAGAAAATCATACCTTGCCCTGACAGGACCAGGTACTGCATATAAAAGGGGAGAAAATCTAATACTCACTAGCACTGACAATGTTACCGAGTTGAGTAAAGAAATGTCTGCAAGTAAACAACCAAGCTCAAAGACCACAAAGGACCACTCATTTCAACTTCAGCTGCAGATATTCTCTTTTATTGGAACCCTGATGCATAGTTCATATTTCTAAAACTTGATCTATCTAAATCTGCAATGCTTCCATCATGAAACATATTCATCTGAAGATTCTTATAGAATATTTTTACCATTGATTTAACATAACATAAATGTATGGAAGCATAATTTTGCTGATAAAATTAATACTAAATTTAAGGCTGAAAAACAGTCATACAGGTAGAAACTAACTGTGATACGATGGAATAAAAGTCTTAGAATCAAATATTAGTCTGTAAAATTTCTGTGTAATCTGTGGAGATTAGTCTATGAAGTCCCTGTGGAGTTCCCTCAACAGAAGTGTCTATATGACTCTATTATAGGAGATTAGGTCCATCACATAATGCTAGTTTTGCATATAGCTGTATGTCAATTGCTTCCCAATTAGGGGCTAATCCTGAAGCAACTGACGTCAATTGGAGTTTTGCCACCAGCTTTAGTGTAGAAAATAAAAGGCCATTAAAAACGTAATTTTACTTACATCAATCTTTAGACAAACTAATGGATGACTCATTCAAATGTCAAATTAATTACCTTTTAAGCACCTGAATATTTGATGTAGGTTAAAATAATTATGTTTTACCAATACGTTTTAATATATTTACTTTATTTAAACTGGAATCAATCCAGTATCTCTCTTTGTATTAAAAATCTTTGTATATTAATGGAAAAATATGAACATCATGGTTCATTAAGAAATTTATGTAATTCTTGATTTATTGACTAAGACAAAGGCCAGAGATATAATTTACAGAAGTTGAGATAGCATTGTTCAAAATCTATAGAAACTGGTTGCACACAAAAACGAAGAACTGTTTTGTTTTCCATCCTAAATTGTACTTCAGTTTTTACCTTTACATTTGTGTGTGTGGGAACAGAGTTTTATTAAAATTCTTAGAAATCTCAAAGGAAAAGTTGAAGCAGTGCTTTTTAAATTAATTAGTGGGCATCATGAAGCTTTCCTTAAACACTGGTTTTCGTTTTGCTAGAGCAAGAGGAAAAAGATTGCAGGCATTTTACTGAAGACCTATGATTACCATTTATTTCAGATTATAACTCTTTTACATTAATAACATCTCATAGTTTTTAGGCTGTAATCATGTATCCTAAATATCTCTTTTAATGATAAAGGGAAAATTTTAGAGATAGATGATCAAGAAAAGTCTGAGATACACAGCCTCACTGATGATAAGTAGATATAGGAAGACATCTCTCTCAAATCCATCATTTTCTCTGTAGCTTATAGTCATTTCTAGTTTCAGGTAGATTGAAACATTTCCTTATGCAGAAAAGAAAGTCATTCTTATCTAGAATGAACCAATTAAACTCATCCTATAACTCAAAGTTATCCTATAAGCCACTCCAATGCTTCATATAATTTAACATGTCATTAAATAAAATGGAAATCTACTTTTGTAAAAACAATCTTGTCTGTTTGCCAGATATTGAAAATTAAGAATATTGAATATTAAACTTTATTTTGGATTTTTGCTTGTGGCTAAATTTTTATGTGAACTAATATTCATTTTGAGATAGGAACTTTTATACTACTATTTGTGTAACATGCACAGATATTGAAAATTTATTAAGAGATTTATTTATGTAATACAGAGAGTGGCACAAGTGATAGGGAAAAGAGATAAATACTTTAACTACTTTTAAAGAAGAGTTGTAAACGTTAGCTGTTGCAGATGATTCAAATTGCAAGTCCCAGATCGACACACATATCTTGTGCTATTTCTGCTATGTATTTTGTAAATATGGATTATAATCTCATAAAATATTTCTGCTACGAATCCAGTTCAGAAATGAGTCCTGAAAGAGTTTTGAAGTGAAATAATTAGATGCCTTGAGAAAATTCACAAGCGTTTGAATTCCAACTTGAGGATGTATGATAATTAACCTAGGATATATGATCCCATACTACTTGAGAAGATGGAATTATAACACCACTAAACTAAAATATGTGAAAGTAGCTTAAAGAGGTGCACTGGAAAATTCAGTAGTTTGTGATTTGTTTTTTGTTTTGTAGAAATCTCCACTAATCTAGGTGACAATTATTTTAAATAAGTCAGCTAATACATCTCCCAAAGCGGCATCCCAATTATTTTAAATAAGTCAGCTAATATATCTCCCAAAGCAGCATCCCAAACTTTCAAAGGACACCAGAAAGATATTTCTCAGAATAATAAGATAATAAGTAATTACTGTTTTGTTATAGCAGGAATGGTTGTTTTCTTTGGAGGATAGTAGTCACATCACAATGGTTAAGTTCACTACTAATATAATCAACCTAGTAAGTACTCTTAGTACTTTCTATTGTTGTGAGGGAAATACTTAACATCTTGGGGAATAAGATTAATTCCTGGAGTATAAATACTCAGTTCAGTACTTAGAAACTTAAAAAACAGAGGGATTTCTGAGGAATACAGAGAACACAATTTAATACATAATAAATTAGTTAGCTAAAAGGAAAGTGAAAGGCTGAATAAAAGTGTATGGTAGAATTTTTCATTCAAACCTGTAAAATGTAAAAGTCTAGCTCACTTGGAAGCTTTCTGTTGTATATGAATGCTTTAGACTGCAGACAATCACATTACAACTGTTGAAGCACTAATTACTTATTGCTCATATATGTAATCTTACAGAAGGAAAGGACTGCTTCCTATTGCTCATGTATTCAGGTCTACATGCAAAAATATAGAGCAAGGCTTGCCTTCATATTGTACTTAATATGGTGCTGCACTTTAAATTTGAAGATGAAAAGATGCTATGGACCATATCAGAAGGACAAGTAAAAGAAGTCCTATGTTTGGTTTAAAGAGTTGCGGGCAATGCTTTGAATGACTTTTTGTCTTCAAACAGAAAGCATTTACATAGGCCTTAATATTTATCTTCTTTTTGCTGTCTGTTTTCTAAGGTTTTCTAAGGTTAGAAAACAGGTTTTCTAAGGTTATGTTCTGAATCCTTTTAGCAAAATATTTGTGTTTTGAATTAGCAGTTGTCTTCTCACTTTAAATTTTACATTTAAATAATGAAATTCATATGCCAATAAAAACAGTTAAAGCAATAGCATGGCTAGAGGAAGGGATCAAGCAAAAATTAATTATTGTGCATGATTTATTTTATCTTTTGAAAGTAATGTAATGTAGAATTTTCATTTAAAGTATACATATCTTTAAGTTAAAGTCTGTACTTTTTGGTATGATAAGCATCAGGCAGAACTCAAAAAACTAGATGGGGATATAAAGAAAAACATAAATTGTATTTAATTGAAATATATTTAATTGAAATATATTAAAAGTATTTAATTGAAATGACAATAACATCTGATAGTAATTATCCCTAAGTATTTAATAATATAAGATTCAGCCATATTCAGGGTTTATATGTAATATGTATCCTTCAGACAAAAGGATGAGATCCCTGCATAAAATCTGAAATTAAAATGATATGAAAAAAAGTATCTAATTTAACTGGTTAAGTCATATAACTTTCTTGGTTAACAATATTCCTTTTTATTCATCTTATGTTTGGTCACATATTTCCAATAGCTACTATAAAAATAACTCAAAAAGTGAGTATATGTATCTTTATCATTAAATTATTTTTAATATCTATTTTGGATTTTAATTCTGATTCTGTGATACTTTAATTCTGATTCTGTGATACTTCTGATTCTGTGCCTCCTCAACTCAGGGTAGATAATCTGTCATAATTTTGAATGGCCGTTGTAAATCGAGGAGTACCTGCAATCTAGCACTATGAGAACTATGTTTCCTACACAGTTATTTCTAATTCATTAGAAGGTATTATAAAATGTTGATATCCTATATTTGTGGACTATAAATTAACTAAAATTTAATTCAGAGATGCCTTATGAGTTTGATCAAGAATATTAGCTTTTTTCCATCCTGTTTTCCCTCACAAACATCCCTGAAAAGATAAAAAAATAATTCTAAAGATAGAAGAGACCCTATGAAATGGCAAGAGACAATTTGGAAACTGTTAGGAAATCACAAGCTAACATTCTTTTGGTCATAGAAGCTTTTGGTCATAGAAGCTTTTAAAACATGAATACATTCTCCAAAGTATGGTAAATTGATTGCATAATTTCACAAAAAATCAGGATAAGTTACCCCAGGCATTCCACCTTTATTTTATTTTAATGCAAATATTAAAAGTCAACCAACTTAGTTGGAAACTTACCAAAGGCTTTTTTCCTCCATTTCATAATCAATGTTTAACAGAACTGACAATAATTATTGAAATAAAACAGGATGTCAGTTGAGGCCTACTCACATTGGTAGTAAATATCTAATACATGTTACATATAGTTTAGTTCATGAAAGGATGAGGTGAAGCTTTTTGACAGTCTGTGCATTAAAATGATTAATTCTTTTACTTCTAGCATCAGGCTGACAATGTGGCATCTTGCCAAATATCTTAAAATATTTAGTGCAAGTAATACAGACAGTGAAGCAATTCCAAAATTACCTCAGAGAATACTTTGACTTTTCTGCTGAAAATCTGTCATTTCTTGATTACATGTTAGAAACCAGTATCTTGCTAAGTTGGTATCTCAGGTTTTTATCCATTAGATCATAAACTAATTAGAAATGCAAAAAGACCTCAAATTTATCTAATTAAGACCCATGTCTCTCTCATGAGTAAATTGTTTAAGTACTTAATTCCAATAAAGCTTTAAAAGTTCAGATAAAATAAGTCCTAATGTAACTATTATTCTCTCCTAATTCAAAAGAAAGCAAGAAAGTAAATTGCCTTTTGATTTCAAATACCATAGGAAAATGATAGCCACTTGGTCTGCTTATTCAAGAGTATGTAAAGTGATAGTTATGGTAGGTAGCCTAAGAACAGAGAGACCCAGATAAATGTAGCTCTCTCCTCTGTGAAATTACAAATAATTGTAAAAGGCATTTAACTGGTTGTCAAAGTTTTCTGCATTCAGTGAAATAATCATGCTGTTTGTGTCTCATTTTTCTCTGATTAAAAAAAGTTGATATATTCTGAATTTTGAACCCATTTGGACACAATTAGAGAAATTCAGGATCTAATTCAGTAACTCAAATTATCTAATATTAGTTTATCTTAATTTTTTTCAAACCATATGCTACTTTCATTATGCAAGTATAGTGATAAGCAAAATAAATGATATATATTCCAAAGGCAATGGATGAGATAATAGTAAATAAGGTGACCAACCGTCCTCCTTTAGGGAAGACAATTCTCCTTTTGTAAGTTCTGTCCTCTCTCGAAAAGTGTCCTCCTACATGTCCACATTTTACAAATGTGAAAATACATTTTAAATATAATTTAAATTTGTATTTAAATACAAATATCTTGAAGACTAATGTGTAGATCTCTGTATTTGATCGATGCCAATCCAATCTGTTGTGTGTGATGTGACGTATTTGTATTTAACATGACGATTCGTCAAGGCTTGGTACAGTGCAGCGAGATGCGATTATGAGACGCATGCGCTCCACACAGGAGAGTGAGTGTGCCATGTGCAAGAGTGCACCGTGCGCAAGAGTGCACCACATGCAAGTGACTTTGTTTTTTTTCTTCAATTTATTTGTGTCCTCCTTTTCATTGTAAAAAAGTTGGTCACCTTAATAGTAAGCAGATTTTATGTCTAAATATGTATAATCCAGAGTTGCTAATTTAAAAATGGAGCATGTCACATGATGACTTCATGTTCTGTGACAGAGCCCCGCTTATTCAAGAATATCTAATGTGATAGTTATGGTGGTGGCCTAAGAACAGAGAGACCCAGATTCAATCCAGCTTCAGACATAGAAATTTACTGGGTAATTCTCAGATTTGAGTGATTGCCTCTCAGCTCAAACTACCAAAGATTATTGGGAAAGATTAGAGATTATTAAGATTATTGTGAGAAAATGAGAATACTATGTAAATATATCCTGAGTTCCTGAAGGAAATACATTTGGCATCCATAGGAATAGTCTCCTCTTTCTCTGTATATAAGAAAGTTCTACCAAATGTTGAATTATCCCCAGCTGCAAGAGTAAAAAAACAACATTAAATTAAAATGAAATGAAGGTGGAAAAATGTAATACAGGAGTGATTCATGAAGCCTGACACTGTCTGCTGAATTCTAAATGTCAATTTTATTTAAAACAGGGATCCCCAATACCTGGTACTGGTTCATGCCCGATTAGGAACAAGGAGCTGAGAAAATGGATGAGGGAGAGAAGCTTCATCTGTATTTTCAATAGCTCCCCAATGCTAGCATCACTGTCTCAGTTCCATCTCAGATCAGCAGGCATTAGATTCTCATTGGAGCACATAAACTGTGCATACAAGAGATCTACATGGTGCATTCCTCCTACCCAACTTCAGTCCATGGAAAATTGTCTTCCATGAACCAGATCCTTAGTGTGAAAAAGTTTGGGGTTTGCTGATTTAAAAGGGTAATTTTCTAAAATCCTTTTAAATTAAAGTTATTCTAAACTGAAGAGAATATAGATAAAATATGGATTTTATAATATATATGCTCTTAGTATTTCTTAACTCTCCCCATTTCTAAAATGTCTTTTGTCAGTGCTAAACATGTTCAATTATAATATGAAGAAACATATTTTTAAAATTGTTAGAAATCTGGTAGAAAAATTATATTTTAGAAAATAAAGAACTGTAGATGATTTTTTTAATTTTTCAATGCAGGGACTATTTCTGAGATTACAATAAACAAGCAGCTGTAAAAGATTATTTTGAAGGTAAACTATATGGAATTTTTTGGCTGTTGTTGTTCTATGAATACCACACCATGTATGAATACCATTATTCATCTATTATTAGAATTAGTCATAAAATGAAAGAACAGTTATAAAATGGAAGAACAGTTATGATCATGAGTCAACTACTGCAGGTTTAATCAATTTGATAGAAATTTATAAGTGCATGAATTTTGGTAAAGATTAATTGGGAAGGATTAAGAATCCTTCTGCATGGGTAGCCTTCCCAATTTAAATCAGCAGAGACAATATGATCTATTGGGACATACTTTTATAAATGTAAATTAGAAAATACAGAATAAAGCCTAAACAAATAATAGTTATAAGAATGTATATTATCATTTGTGTCTTCAAGCTGGAGGCTAATGATAAAAGTACAAGGTATGAGATCATGCAGAGAAATATATACAAGATGTGACACTGTGCAGAAAAGTAACCTTGGAGAAATACACAATGACCATTAGCAAAACATGAACTTAGAATCCCTCCCCTGGATAAGAAAGAAACTAAGATTGCCCTGCTGTGGTACACTTTGGTATAAGAGGAAAGGAAGAAAAACAGTGTTAGCTTTCAGGATTCTCTTGTTATTGTCTATCAATAAAATTCTAGTTTGTTTTGTTTGTTTGTTTGTGTTGCCCTTTTCCTGATCTGGCCTACCGTGAAGGGCTAGCAACATTATTCTGTTAGCAATTGCACAAGAGACAATAGAGACTAGTGTATCAAAACCAAGCAGACCATAACCAATTAACATTACATTAGTTAATTGAGCAACTCATTGCTAATAAATATACTACCTAGAAATAAATATGTTTTCATACTAAAAAAATTACATAATATTTTGATTTCAAGCCATAAACCAGCTACTGAGATTTTAGATATCATGTTATAGCTATTTTTTTGCAATTCAATAGTAATTGTAGATTACTTATTTGATAACACATAACCACATTAAAACTTTTGTTCTCAATTGAAACTGAAAATTTACTTCTTAGAAATGAATTGAAATTAACTTTTTGATTATTTTTCTTATATTATTTTCCTTGCACCTTCTTTTGTCCCAACTCTTTTTTAAAAATCTTAAAATCAGAAATTGCTTTGTACCTCAGACATTTTCTGAAAACTGTATATAAACTCAACTATGATTTACTGTAAGCCAAACTCCGGAAAGCTATTTTCTTTGAAGAATTTAGAGCCCATCCCTCATTGCCAGTCCAGAGTTTTACCATCTATGTGATTTTTTTCCCTTGCAGCTCTTTCCTCATTTTGCAGTCTCTGTACTTATGGACCATTTCTCTTTAACTAATTGTTGTTGTTGTTAGTCGCAAAGTCGTGTCTGACCCATCGTGACCTCATGGACAACATTCCTCCAGGCCTTCCCGTCCTCTACCATTCCCCTGAGTCCATTTAAGCTCAAACTGACTACTTCAGTGACTCCATCCAGCCACCCCATTCTCTGCCATCTCCTTCTTCTTTTGCCCTCAATCGTTCTCAGCATCAGGCTCTTCTTCAGTGAATCCTTCCTTCTCATTAGGTGGCCAAAGTATTTGAGTTTCATCTTCAGGATATGGACTTCTAAAGACCAGTCAGGGTTGATCTCCTCTAGGACTGATCGGTTTGATCGTCTTACAGTCTAAGGGACTCGCAGGAGACTTCTCCAGCACCATAGTTCAAAGGCCTCAATTCTTTGGCGCTCAGCTTTCTTTATGGTCCAACTTTCACAGCCATACATTGCAACTGGGAAAACCAGAACCTTGACTATATGCACTTTTGTTGGCAGGGTTATGTCTCTGCTTTTTAGTATGCTGTCTAGATTTGCCATAGCTTTCCTCTCCAGGAACAAACATCTTTTAATTTCTTGATTGTAGTCCCCACCTTGGAGCCCAGGGAAATAAAATCTTTCATTTCTGTCATTTCTTCCCCATCTATTTGCCAGGAATTGAGAGGGGTGAATGCTATGATATTAAGCTTTCTTAATGTTGATTTTTAAGCCAATTTTTGCACTATCCTCCTTTACCCGCATCAAGAGGCTCTTTAGTTCCTCTTCACTTTCTGCCATTAAAGTGATATCATCTGCATATCTGAGGTTGTTGATATTTCTCCCGGCAATCTTAATTCCAACTTGTGATTCATCTAGCCCCACCTTTCTCATGATGTGCTCGGCATATAAATTAAATAGGCAGGGCAACAGTATACAGCCTTGTCGAATTCCTTTCTCAATTTTGAACCAATCAGTGGTTCCATGTCCAGTTCTCACTGATGCTTCTTGACTCGCTTATAGGTTTCTCAAAAGACAAGATGGTCTGGTACACCCATCTCTTTAAGAACTTGCCACAATTTGTTGTGATCCTCGCAATCAAGGGCTTTAGCAGTCAATGAAGCTTTAATTAATAAACTCTATCAAAATCATTTGTTCTAACTGTTCTGTTTAGTGTATGCTAAAAGTTGTATCCATTCTTCTTTCTAGATTAGCTTCTCTGCAGGTCAGCTCACCTAATTGGAAAAGTCTAACGCAGAGATCCTTTGCATGCATCACCACTGAAACTATTGTGTCTAAAAAATGATTTCACAGAGACTTACTATTGGGTCAAAGGGATATAGAAAACCATCATTGTTGAACAGTGGCTTTTTCCATCATTAAAGCTTGGAAAATTGCTTTCATGGCTTCTTTACAACACAGTATGCTTTTGGAATTTCCACAATTCCGAACCCCCTTTTCCAGCTTTATTTCCTTTGTCAAGACATATTTGAACCACGGTCTAGTGGACACGCAATACTGCCTTCCTAACCATATCTGGTTAAAGTATTGTTCCTCTAACTGTTGCTTTTCAGTGAGTTGAATAACAACTTTCAAAATTCTCAGCCAGCATAGAAAAGAATATGGATGCTTTATAAAATGAAATAATTTTGCACATTCTCAAGCTGCTTCAAATACATTGTCACACATTTCATTTTAGTATCCAACAATCAGAATAAACTCAATCATTATTATTACGGAAATGAAGAAGAGGCTAGAGTGAAGGAGGACTTGATGACCTACCTCTCATGGATTCTGCTCAGTTTATAGCATTACTATATGCTTCATTGAAGGACACTTGACTGATCATGGACTTATAAAAAGAAGCTGTGCCTGCCTTTGTGGCATTAATGAGGTTCTGAATACAGCAACAGTTTACTTTATTAATGAAATCTTGCTTATATAACTTCTTAGAATTTGCAAGAATTTGTTCGTGCACTCTGCTCCTTTGGTTCTTGCAATAATTATCAATGCAATATATGATGAAAGATTTTATGAGCCTGTTTGTTGCAGAGCCCATCATTCATTAGAACTGACAAGGAGGGAGTGGCTCAAGGTCACCTCTGTTTATAGGAGGATTAAAATCTGTGTCCCCCTGCTCCTAGTCTAGTATATTTAAAACACATTAAGAAAATAGAAAAGAGTCATGGTGGCACAGTGGTTAGAATGCAGTATTGCAGGAGTTTGATCCTGACTGGCTCAAGGTTAACTCAGCCTTCCATGGTCAGTAAAATGAGTACCTAGATTGTTTTGAGCCATATGCTGACATTGTAAACTGTTTAGAGAAGGCAGTAAATGGTATATAAGTCTAAGCGCTAAGTGCTATTGCTATCCTGGTGAATCAAGGCCAGGTCCCTCTTGGCCTAACTTTTTGTTTTTAACAGTGGCCAACCAGATATCTCTGGGATGCATGCAAGCAGACAACAGTGACATAAATTTCAGCAAAATTAAAGAGAATAATTATATGAAACTGATGCAACAAATTAAACTAGAGTCGAAGAAATGGAAAGATCTGCAATTGTCATTAACAGGAAGAATAGCTACTATAAAAATGAATGTTTTATCAAGACTATTTTACAAACAATTCCAATAAAATTGGGAAAAAATATTTTAAAGAACTAAATAAAATAATATTAAGATAGATTTGGTTAGGAAAAAATGCAAGAATAGGTTTGAAAATGTTGTAATATTCCAAAAAAAGAGGGGGCTTTGGGTTGCCAGATTGGGAATTATATTATCAGGCCTCAGTCCTTACATAGGTGAAAGAATAGATTAATTTGAGGCACAAAAGACCATTAACTTTAGACATACACGACCTTCAACTAGGTTGGCATGCTTTTTTATGGTATGGGAAGAATAAGATACATAGCTACTTTCAAAGACATTATGTTAGAAATGTATTGTTATCAATATGAGTTAACATTAAAGAACAACACTGTTTGAAAATACCAGTCTGACTTTCCACAATGGAAGCATTGATACATCCTAATGTTATTAATATGGAAAAAGTTGTAAGATATAAAAATATTTTGAATGAAAAAGGGGAACTAAAAACCAAGCAGGAACTTAGTAGCCAAGGGATGGATATTGCATGGTGGCCACAAATGCAGATACAATCTTGATATGAGAAATATGCTAAAATGTCCATACATTTTAGATTTTAATAAAGAATTAACAAAATTGGACTAGATATTAATTGGAACGGATGAAAAACTGATAAAGAAAATATATTGTTACTTATTAAATATTAAACATGAAAGTGGGCAGGTAAAGGAGACAATGATTGGGCTAAAAATTTTGGATATGCAATAGAACTGGACAAATGACAGAAATCATGGAACAGAACTGTTAAATTGACTATGTCAACCACATATAAAGAAAACATATATAAAATGTTCTATAGATGGAATTTTGCACCAGCAACGCTGGCAAAAATGTATAAGGAAAGATCCACTAAATGTTGGAAGTGCAATCAAATATCTGGTCCATAATATGTGGTGGACATCCTCAAAACCTAAAAAATATTGGACGAAAATACATATTTGGTTGGAAAAAATGATAAAACAGCATATAGATCAGTGATGGCGAACCTTTTCGGCACCGAGTGCCCAAACTGCAACACAACACCCACTTATTTATTATGAAGTGCCAATACGCAGGGTGGGATCCAACCAGTGTTATAACTGGTATGGTGAGCGCGCGTTTTGCACATGGCCATGAGTATGGCCACACCTAATGTGCGCTGTGCACAAGTGCACAGTGTTTGCAAGAAATCATCAGCTGTGCTGCCCAGACACCTGACAAGCGTTGTGCGCGGATACGCATTTGAAAATCCTCTTCTTTCCTGCTTTTTCAATCTCAGCTGTGCTGTGCAAAGCAGCTAAGGTTGAAAAACCAGGAAATAAAAAAACAGCCAAGAGTCCAGGCAGGCAGTTGGGCCAAAACAGAAGCCAAGAAGATCAGCAGAGAGAGAGAACTCTGCTGATTTTCCCAGCTACCACCTTGGCAGAACCCCACCCCTGACAACAAGGCAATTTAATCTGAATAATGTTTTAGTTTAGAAAAAACTCATGTGTGATCAACTTCTTTTCTCTGAACCCCCCCCCCCCACAATAACAGCGCTTTCAATGACACAAATAACTTTTTTTTACTGAAGTTAAGTTTGCATTTGCCATGCTTTTGATTAATGTGACTTTTGCTCTTGTATGCATGCTGATAATTTTTCTATCCTTGGTTCATATTTTGTAAGTTTGATAGCAACACATGCTGCACTCATTTTTGGGTATTCAAGACTGTCTTGGAGTCTACAAAAAACATAAAATTCTGGAATTAAAGCTACATTTTTTAGCTAAAACTTAATTCACACCTGTTAGTTTTACTTTAAACAAATAGCTTTCAGTAGTGTGAATGATTTGACAGTGTGAGCCTCCAAAGGTCTGAAAAATATATCATTGATTTTTCTTTGGCATTTAAATCCAATGTAAAAAAGTGCATCAAGGAGGGATTGGAAAGCCAATTCATACTGAACTGTATTGGGTTTTTTGTTATTTTTTGAATAAAATGAAAAGAAAGCAACCCAGTATTTAGTAGTGTGGGAAAAGAGATGAAGTCTACTAAGTGTAGAGAATGCTCCATTCCATCTCTTTTCCCACAGTAGGTACAAATACTGGATTACTTTCTTCTCATTTTATTCAAATAACAACAAAAAGAGACCCCTTTTCAGGTGGGGTAAAGTGAGGAGGGGGAATTATCTAAGTGCATAGATAATTCCCCTTTCCCATAATAAGCAACATCTCATCTCTCCCTCTCTTTCTATTTCTCTGCCTCTCTTTCTCCCTTTCTCTTTCTTTCTTTCTTCCTCTTTTTCATCTTTCTCCCTTTTTCTTTCATCTCCCTTTCTCTCTTTCTCCCTCTCTTTTACCCTCTCTTTCTCCCTCTTTTTCACCTCTTTCTCTTTTTCTTTCATCTCCTTTCTCCTTCTTTCTCTCTCTTTCACCCTCTCTTTCTCCCTTTTTCTTTCATCTCCCTTTCTCTCTCTCTCTCTCTCTCCTTCTCCCTATTTTTCTGTCTGTCTCTCTTTCTCCCTCTCTCTTTCTCCCTCTTTTTCCCAGTTCTCTGGCTACACACACTGTTGCCTGCAGATGAATCGAGGGGGGTGAGGGCAAAGCCTTCTGTACTGACACCTGTGACAGAGGGAGACTGAGAGTAGGAAGCCGAGCTTTGGATTGCAGTGGGAGTTAAAATACCCAGTGGTGGCGCTTCCTTAGTCACGACTGCCGGGTGAGAGAAAAGTCGGGCTCCGCCCCCATGAAGGGGAACAGCAGCGATCGCAGACAGACCCAGCTGGCTGGGAAGGGGGGATGCTTCTCCCGTCTCCCCAATTTTTCCCCTCAGCTGAAGGGCTAGCCAATCACCGCAAGGATGCAGCTCCTCCTGTACACGGAGAAGAGGTGCTAATAGACGAGGCGGGAGGGAAGGGGCTTTTGGAAGGTAAATGGGATTAAATTGCAACTTTTTTCCACACTCAAGGGGAGTCGCTTCAGGTGACCGTGACTTTCTTTCCTACTTAGAAATAAAAGTTTGGCTGATCTGGATTTTTTTTTTTGGTCTTGAAGCTAAGCTAAATGGGAGCTTTAAATAATACACAGGGGCGACAGGGTGGGTGGGCGGGGGTGGGGCCAAGCAGGGCAGGGGTTATTTTTTTCCTGAAGTCTCCCTCGCAAACCCGCATCGTGGCTGCTGTCTCCTGCCTCCGCACATCGAGGAGGCTGAGCAGCAGAGGGATGAGCGTGAAACTCCTGAGTTTCAGGAAGTGGCTGCCAACGATGCCCGAAGATGTTGCGGGGAGGTTTGACCTCCCCAGGAGCTGCAAAGGAGGGGATGCAATCTCCCATGCCCCCCCATGAGCCGCAACACACTCACTGCCCCTTGCCAAGCTGCCTGCTACCCGCTGGGCGTGCGAGCGCTTCTGGCGAAGAAAAGAAGCACGGTGGGACGAGGCTTAGCAGGTGCCAGAGGGAAGGGGAGTGCTTTGAGGCTCCTGCGGTGGGTGGGGGGAGCGCAGGAGATTGCGCCCTCCCCTTGTTGGCCAGGGGATATCTGGGAAGAGCTCTGATGCCGTGATCTCCCACGCAGTACCCTCCCTCCCTGTTTATCACCCGTTACTGACACGGGTGCATTGCGGACCACCGGCCTATCCTGGTGGCAACAGCAGCAGCATGAGCAGGTGAGAGGCACAGGGATACCCACTCCTCCTCTGCCAGAATCGTGCTCCAGGCAGCGTCCAGCCTACCCCCCGGACCCCAGCTCACGTGGATCCCAGACCTTTTCTGTGGCGTTGTTAAAAACCATCGGGGGCACAAGGTGGGCACAGTAGAGAAATCGGTGGCAGCGCTCCTGGCTTGCACTGGAGAGGATGCAGGCACCGACAGCAAATGGGCCAGGAGTGGGAGTAGCTGGGCCTGGGCCGTGGCAAGCGAGGGGGGGTCACAAAGTCAGCAACTTACCAAAAGTTATGCAGTCAAGGTGGAGTCAGAGCAAGTAGCCAGGAAGGCAGGCAAGCAAACATGCAAGCAAGCGGCAACAACAACAAACAAGGAGCAGGAACCAGAGCAGCCAAAGAACCGTTAGGTGGTGCGCATGACTCTGGAGGTGGGAGAGGCAGATAGGGTGGGGCGGGGCCAGCTAGTGAGGCAAAAAGTTAAGGTTTTTGCAAGTAGGATGTGGGAGGTCAGTGTGATCTACAGACCCAAAAATTAGCTGGGAGGCACGCATGTGCAGTAGAGCTGAGTTGGGCTGACCATTGGTGTGCCCGCAGAGAGGATATAAATTGTTATTATAGTAGGAATGTTATTGTGATGAATACTATTGCAAACATTTTGATTATGATTGCCTAAAAACAATTGTACCCAGACAACACAATGTTTTATTGAAATGGAATTTTTTAATATGTTATACAAATAAAATAAATTAAACATTAAAAAAATAGTGACATACACTTCTATCATTATTGTTCATCCCAAGATATTTTGAGGTATGTTACTTCTAGTTTGCCTTCCTTTATATACATTTAATACCATCAAAGTTAGTGGCAGTCATTATGCCACGTGACAATAATTTTCACTGGCTAGTTTATGTTTTAGAACAGACTTTGGCAATCTGGTGTTTAAACAGTTGAAATTATATTTCCCATCATTCGACTATAATTATGCTGACTGGAATTAATAAGAATTTATAAGAATTTGCCTTTCAGAAATTCTGGAAAATTCACATTGGCTATGCCTGCCTAAGAATAAGCTGCTGAAATTTAAATAACTGTATTTTTTCAAACTTATAAAGGAATAATTTTATCAAATGTTCAGGTCATGTTCCTTCTAGTTTATTTAAAATTTATTTAAAATTAATAAACTAGAAGGAACATGACCTGAACATTTGATAAAATTATTCCTTTACAAGTTTGAAAAAAAATCAGTTATTTAATTGATATTTAAAAATACCATAACATAAGCTAAGCAAATTAAAATTATTTTGTTTTATGGAACACCAGGAAGACAGATATAAAAGTGAGAAAATTAAAATGGTAACACTAATAGAATAAATCAAAATATTCAGGCTGAATATTTGGAAGGCTGAAAACCCAAATCAATGAATGGATTTAATACAATCATTACTTATACCCAGCAGCCTTGCAAGAGGTTATTGACTAACAGGACATATCAAGGCTGGTTTCCAGACTTCCGGTGGCGCTTCCGCCGCTGATGGTTCAGAGACCATGATCGTGCGTGGCTCTGGTCTGTGTTTCCCTTGTCAGAAGGATCCCTATGGGACCGGTGTTATCCTGACCTTGGAGGGGTGGACAAAGAGGGGGAGCCCGCCAGTGGGGTTGAGGGGAGCCACATCTCCCCTTTCTGGCTAGGTATTACTCCCCTAGAAGACAGGGAGAAATGGCAGTCTAAAATGGCTGCCCTGAAGATGGAAAGCTGCTGGGATTTAAGTTTTGTACTGGAGCAGTGAAGAGGTGAGCGACGTGCAACCAGATAAAAGAACTTGATTTTCTCTTAACAACTCCGAGAAGTAGAAAGAAAGTGCCCTCGCATAAGAGTAACACAGCAGCGAACAGAAAAAAGAGGAAAATACAAGGTAAACAAAAATTGGTTCATAAAAAGCTACAATGAAATTAGAGACCAAATTTCGAATATTATAAATGGGTATTAATTAGGCATTGGATTAAATGCTAGACTTGTCTGGATTTGGTTAATATTAAGAAAATTAATTGTGGAAATGGTTGAAAACTAATATTTAATATAATTAAAAGAGAAAGGAAAAGAACTTAAAAAGTGGAAAGTGATACAGAGCGCCTGTTGGAACTGTCTGTAGTATCTTGTGTATGTGCAGGCCGCTCCGCGACTGTAACACATACACAGAACAGAGGAAAGATAAAAAGAGATTCACCCCAGCAACAGTTGCCCAGCCAGTGAGAACTGCGCACGTATAGAAAGTTATCATATCTGTATGCGTTGCTTGAATTCCTTTGTTGCCTTCTGTATCCTCCCACCTTTTGTTAATAAAAGGGGGTCCCGGAGTCAGCTCTGGGCTCTCATCCCGAGAAAGCTGCCTTGTGTGTCTTTCCTCATTCAGACCCCTCATGAGAAGCCCACCAGGAAAATTACAAGCGCTATCTAATGGTCAAATATTTTTCCTACAAATTATATGGAAATTTACTGGACTTATCACTGTTATGAAATAAAAGACAAATGAAATAATAAGAACCCCAGAAATTTTGAAAAAAGGGGGAGAAACTCTACCAAGAGGATATACAAATGCAATTCCCTGGGATTGTTGGTTGTTGATTGTGACAAAGAGACAGAAGGATTAACAAAAGAAATAAAGATAAAAACAGAGGCTGGTTTCTACTGAGGCTTAAAAACCACAGCTGTGTTCATCGACCTTACTAAAGCATATGATACCATGTGGAAGAAGGGTCTGCTTTACAAACTGAGTTACATCACCCCCTGTAAAATCCTCTATCACCTAATAAACAATATGCTCAGCAATAGATCCTTTCCGATCTCAACAACGGCCTTCCACAAGGTTCTCTACCGGTACCCACACTGTTTAATCTTTATATCTCAGATATGCCAACTACAAGGGGATGTAAATTTGGATATGCAGATGACCTGGCCCTAACAGTGCAAGATAAAAACTTGGAAGTATTGAACTGCTTCCTCTCTGAGGACCTGAAGTCCCTGTGAAAATTCTTTGCTGACTGAAGATTCATATTCAGAATCAGCAAAATGATGACTACCTGTTTCCATCTCAACAACAAACTCGCCAATGCAACCCCAACCTGAATAACAAGCTACTCCCTTATGATCCTCATCCCAAATAACTCGGAGTAAATTTGGATTGGACTCTCTCCTATATGAAACATCTAGACAACATGTCCGCTAAAATCAATACCAGGAGCAACTTACTCCAGAAATTAACAGGATCAAGATGGGAAACCTCAGCCTATGTTCTCAGAATATTAGCACTAGGGTTGGCCTACTCCACAGCTGAATCCTGCATCCCTGTTTGGCTTAAGAGCTGCCACAGTAGCAAGATCGATGCTAGACTAAATGATACAATGAGGATCAAAGGCGGTTGCATAAAATCTAGTCCTACTTGCTGACTCCCCATCTTGAACCACATTGCACCATCAGCTGTATGAAGGCAGGAAGCTTTAGTGAAGAAATACAACAAAATTATCAGAAACCCAGTTTTTCCTGTGTACTCTGAACTTCCTCATCTATCAATTGGCAGGCTTAAATCCAGAAAGCCCTCTCTGGCACTTGCTCAATATCTGTCTAACAACTTTAACATCAAAACACAGTGGAAAGCCAAATGGGCTGCTGAATGTCCAGATACAGGCAGTTATGTAGATGAACCTACACAAAATATGCCAGGTTTTACCCTTCCTTGCCAGCATTGGTCAACTCTGAACAGGATCCATACCCAACATGATGTCTGCCAGGACTCATTGTTTAAGTGGGTCTTGTCTCTATCCCTCAGTGTGACTGTGATGCTTCTTGACAAAATATCCATCACATTGTGTCCGAATGTCCATCAAGAGCTTACACTGTCTTACTTACAATGTCTGATTTTTTCAACATAGACCATCCTGTCCTTGAATGGCTGGGTGGACATTAACATTTGAACCACTATAAGTCCATGTAATTGCCATACGCTAAATAAATACATACATTTAATAAATAATAAGCAGAATTAAAAATAATTGCTTGAACAAGAGATTATTCTTTTATTATTTGGACAATTATCACAGAGATTTTAGGAATGTTATTATTTTTTATCTGGATAATACTGAATATGAAGAATACTTCTACAGTAAGTCCAATAATGTTTCTTATTCGTTTATTATTTTTAACAGTTTTTTCCATTTCCAACATCCACTTTTGTTTGGTATCTCAGGTACAACAGCTTATTCTCTATTTATATTTGGGTATATATAAAATTACTGTCTGCTAATAATTTTGACACTTATGTTTTGAATTAATTAAACATTGATTTATTTTTAAAATGTTATTTCTAAACATTACTATTATAACATTATTAAACATAATATTGCAGAAAATTTTACGTAAACCTATGCAAACAATGCCATTTTATCCTAAACACAATATAGGGCCTAAATTAAATAGTCCAAAATTATTCAACAATTATAAAATGGGATATATGAATGAAAACTTATAATACTACATTAATTTTTATTGAACTATAAGATATATATTAAATGCGTACAAAAATATTCCGCAAGAAGTTTTTAAAAAATGTTCTACATTTGTTTTTCCAAACAGCTTTTCCTTACAATACAATGTTGAATTTCAGGACGTATGTATTATTGAAATTTGTGCAGATCTCCTACCTAATTTTTTTTTTAATTAAGCCAAGTATTTATATATTTATAGAAATATTTTATATGGGCTCTTAGCATTTTGTAATTCAATGCAATGTTCTAGTATGTATAATAAGTTCTAGTATCTTAATAAGTAAGCATGAATAGAGCAATTGATGAAAGAGAATTACAAATAAACTAGGCCATTAATTTAGCTAGGTCAGAAAGATCCTGACATTTCAAAAACTAGAATCTTTCCAATTGACTTTGGAAGAACTTTAATACATACATTTAAATTGCTTTGGAAACATTTTAAACTACACTCTGCATTGTTCTTTGCCTTCTTCTAAACAATTTGAAATATTAATTCATGGATGTTTAAGATTTGAGAGAGATGATTTCTAGATAACTGTAACTGGATAGTAAAGAGCTTATTCGTTTTTTTTCTTGCATATAGAAACAAGCAATGTTATATACTTTAGGATCCTAAACTGAATTTTAACAACAGGTCTCATTAGACAAGTCAGATGAAGAGTATCTCCCCCATAAACAATAAGATGGGACGTAACTTACAGAAACCTATACCAAAGCAGTCATCACCAAGGTCAACAACTACTGGGTTTGATATTGGAATTTCTGGACATCTGTTGACACATGGGCCACATGACTCAGGACTGGTGCCTGAAAAACTAGGACCAGCAACTGCAGGATTACTGGAAGAAAAAGAGTTTACCCATTGGAAATATACAAAGATTGGAACAGTGGTGGTATTCAACCGGTTCGCACCGCATCGGGCGAACCAGTAGCAAGAATTTGGCATGGGTTGCCGAACCGGTAGTAAATTCTGGCTGGCTGTGCCCCCCCACCCCCGATCGGAGGACTCGCTCACCCTGCCCGACTGCCTGACATTTGCCTAAGGTATTTCTTTCTTTTTTTCCCTCCCGACAATCAGATGTAGATAAGATCAACTGTGCCGGGATTTCCCTTGCTGAGGCCCAGGAAAGCAAAAAATGGAGGAAGGAGCTCAGCCCCCCCTCTATTTTTTGCCTTCCTTAGCCCCAGAGGAGCTTTAGGAGAGCAAAAACGTCCCCTCCCATAGGCTTCTCTGAGGCTAGGAAAACTCCCAAAACGGAACTTGGAGGGGTGCTGCGTTCCCCTCCCATGCTCTGTTCCTTTTCTTCCAGAGCCCCAGAGGAGCCTTAGCAGAGCAATAACGCCCCCTCCCAGAGGCTTCTCGGAGGCTAGAAAGCTCCCAAAAATGGGTGGGGGCTGCAAAAAAACCCACACCCACTCAGTCACATGGCCACGCCCACCAAGCTACACCCACAGAACCGGTAGTAAAAGTTTTTGAATCCCACCACTGGATTGCAAATAAAGAAATAATAATTTGCTATTACAAATCAAGTCCAATAGGAAGAGGACACCTGAAAAGAATGCACCAACTGAAAATTGATTAATATCTGGCAAAATCTACCTGATAATGAAAGATCCAACAAAAGAGGCAACACCAGGCAACTACAGATCAGTTACCTGCTTACCCACAACTTTCAAATTGCTGATTTGGTAGCTGATACAGCTTCTAGTTGAAAACAAGTTCTTTCCATGTGAGCAGAAATGAAATCACTCTTTCAGTAGATAAACAAAAGTTCAGTTCCTAATTGAAAAGTTTGGATTTTGATTTTGGAAAACTGTAAGGGAAGGAAGGAAGACCAACTCAAACTTAATTTGAATTGATTACAAGAAGACATTGGACTCCCTGCTACATAATTGGATAATCAAGTGTGCAGAAATAATAAAAGTAAGTTGAAACTTCAGAAACTTTGTAAAAAAAAATTGATGACACAATGGAAGACACAGTTGATGGTTTATGGTGACAGACTGGGAGAGATTAATATCAAGAGAGGAATCTTTCAAGGAGACTCAGTCCCACCCCTACTGTTTGTCACAGCATTGATTCCTCTGTCAACAATACTAAATAAATCACACCATGGCTATCAAACATCAAAAACATTTTGCTAGGCTGTCTTTTGCCTTTACATGAATGTGATTTGAAGCTGTATGGAAAAATACCATTTTAAGTATAATCACTGCTGAATACTGTCCAAAGATATTACCAAGATATTGCAAATGAATTTTGCATGGACAAATGTGCCATCTTTATCATCAACAAGAGGAAAAATTGTAAAAAAAATGAAGAAATCAAGATGGTCTTTGGAAATATCAAGTCTCTGGATGATGACGATCACTACAGCTTCCTGGGAATCCTTCAAGCTGACATCAAGCAAACTGAAGTCAAGAAGGTTAGTAGTGAAGAAGGTCAGAAGAATGAAAACCATAAAGTCCCAACTCAGTGATGAAAATTAAGGTGATTAATGCCTGGATAATAATCCCTAGATAATTAGCCTGGATAAATAATCATTACACAACTGGAATAGTGGACCGAACTCAAGCAGAGCTAAAAGCCCAGGATAGAAAATCCAGAAAAATGTTAATAATCACGCCGTTCATCTGTGCAGCAACTCTGACAGACTCTTTGGGTATGGAATGTTGCAAGTACAGCAGATAGATGAAGAAAAAGGGCGTTGGTACTTACCTGATACGCCCGTTCTCAGCGAGCTGCGACGAGCATCCAGAGAGTGGGAAGTGCTTAGTCTCTGGTCCAACAGGCTGAGCTTAATTGATAATTGAGGACGCTGTTGCTCCTCCCTGACTCCTCCCTAGCATCCCCTAGTTTTGGCGAAGACAAGGTGATGGAACCCCCGTTCTCTCCGTTGTCAATCTGTTTAATGTCAGGTACCATTATTGAGATTTATCGTTGGTCGGAGCAGGAACTAGCAGACGGATATTGGGTGGGGCTGGATGCTCATCACAGTTCACTGAGAACGGGCGTATCAGTTAAGTACCAATGCCCTTTCTCCATTGAGCTGCTCCCAGCATCCAGAGAGTGGGACATACCAAAGCTTGGCTTATCCTACGGGAAGGTCTCCATCTGATTTGGGACTCTCCCTGTCTGAGTGGACTTGTTGTAACACCCTCCTACCAAAGGAGGCCTCAGCAGAAGCAATTGTATCAATTTTGTAATGTCTAATAAAATGCGATGGGGAGACCCATGTCACCGCCCTACAGATTTCAATTATCGGAGCCTGAGTAGCCGGCTGAAAAGATACAAAAAGGGCTTCTGTCTTTCTGAAAGGAGCTGTTCGGTGGAGGTACGTACGGATAGCTCTGTGGACATTCAGTCGGTACCATTGATGTGCTAGTCCCTGAGAAGGTCTGGGACAGAAATTTGGGAAGATCAGTTCCTGTGCCCTGTGGAAGGTCGAGTTGACTTTTGGTGTGAATGTGGGATCCGGACGAAGAATCACTCTGTTCCGCATGGAAGATACAGAGGTCCTTGCGGACAAATAAGGCTGCTATTTCAGAGATGTGTCATGCTGATGTGATAGGTACGAGAAAGACTACCTTGTATTTAAGAAAGTGGAGACTTGTATATCTCAGAGGTTCAAATGGACTCTTAGTGAGAGCTATAAGTACCCTATTAAGATCCCAGGTGGGATAACGATGTATCGTTGGAGAACATAAATTCATGGCGCCTTTTAGAAAACTATTTGTGGGTGATGGGAAATAGAAACTAAACCTTCCCAGCTCACCACCAAGGTAATGGCTGCCACCTATCGCCTCAAAGTATTTGGAGAGAGACCCTTGTCTAGACCGTCTTGAAAAAATTCCAAAACCTGTGCTACTGATGATAAACATGGGTCTATCCTGGAGATGGTGCACCATTTATGAAAAATAGACCACGTAGCATTATAAATACGGTTTGTAGAAGGGCTCCGAGCTGCCTGAATAGTGTTGATCACCCTGGCTAAGAACTTCTCTTGACTTAGATATTTCCACTCAACCTCCAAGCGGTTAATTGTAATCACTGAGGCTTGGGGTGCTGGATTGGCCCCTGGATAAGTCGAACCTTGTGCGGTGGAATCTTCCAAGGTTTGACTATGGACAACCTCCTGAGGTCCGCGAACCATGAACAGGGCCAGCAGAATCAGTTCCGCTCTCTCGTCTAACATCTTCCGGATCACCTTGGGCATTAGGAGTAGAGGCCACTGGCAATGGAGGGTGTTGAAGTTCTGTGCCCCCAAGATGGATATCTTGAAATGAATCTGGGGAGCTGCATGTTTTGGGGGGAGACGAACAGATCTACCACCGGGAGACCGAACCTTTGGATCATCTCCTGGAACAGATCCGGATGCAGGCGCCATTCTGATTGATCTACAGTGGCCCTGCTCAACCAGTCTGCTTTTGTGTTTGTCAGTCCCGAAATGCGTTCGGCTGTGATGGAGCCCAAATTCCTTTCCGCCCAGCGGAACAGTCTCTCTGCTTCCTCTATGAGCTGTTATGAGTGTGTAGCCCCCTGTCTGTTGACGTGAGCTTTTGTTGTGACATTGTAAGTATGAGAATGTGTCTCATGTGAATATGAGGAAGGAAACTGCGAAAGGCCATGTGAACTGCCCTGAGCTCCAACCAATTGATGCTGTTCAATCGTTCTGTTACTGACCAAAGTCCTTGAGTCGAGATGGTCTGGAAATGCGCCCCACATCCAGACATAGTCCCTGTGGGGGACCCTCTGTTGATTGTCGGAATGGTCCACCAATGTAGCGATAGACGGACTCTTGTTGGAACCAACACTCTGATTCTGGAATTGCTTCGCCCTGATCTTTGGTAAGGAAGTAAGAACCATTGGAGTGATCTGGCATGGAAACGGGCCCAAGGAATAATAGAAATGGAGGAAATCATTTTCCCCAGCAGTTTTGACAAATTGGCCAGGGGAACTCATTTCAGGGTTCTGACATTTTGAGCTAAATTCCTGGTACTCTCCAGTCTCTCTGGGGATAGAAATAGTCATCCCTGAACTGTGTTTATTATCGCACCTAAGTGAGATAAGCAGGTAGATGGGCCTAAATGACTCTTTGCCCAATTGACTGAGAAACCGTGTTGTTGAAGAATTCGTAATGTAATTTGCATATCCAATTCCGCCTGTCTATGGGAGGAAGATAATATCAGAATGTCATCCAAGTAGCAATGGAGTCTGATGGAAAAACCCCATAAGTGTGCGGCTATTGCCGCCAGAACCTTTGTAAAAGTCCTTGGGGTGGATGACAACCCAAAAGGCAAGGCGACATATTCAAAATGTCTATTGTTATAATAGAATCTGAGAAATTTGGAGTGAGAAGGTCGAATTGGAATGTATAAGTAGGCCTCCGTCAGATCTATGGAAGATAAAAAATCTCCCTCCCTTATCCCAAGGAGAATGGATTGCAATGTACTCATCTTGAATTTGCAATAAACTAGAGTACGGTTCAGCTGCTTTAGATCTAATATTGCTCTCCATCCCCCCAAACTCTTGGGAACCACAAAAAGAAGAGAGTAGAAACCCTGGCCCTGTTGATCTCTAGCTACCGGTTGGATGGCCTTAATTTCCAGTAGGTGATTAATCACTGTCTCCATCAGGTTCCTTTTAACAGGATCCCTGGAGAGAGGGCATTGCATAAAAAAGTTCGGTGGTGTGGAGGAAAATTCTAGAGCCAGATCAAACCTACTGGTGTTACGAATCCAGGAATCCGATGTAGAGGAGTCCCACTATCTGCGAAGAATCTCAAACGTCTTCCAATGGGAACACGGTCCCTGGAACTACCTTGGACGACAGAATCCTTTGTTTCCAGAATCTACCTTGACCTCCTCTACAAGGTCTATCACTGAAATCCGGTCCCTCTGACTGTTGGGCGCCAGTATATTCTGGTACCTTCTGGAATCTAGTGGGGAACGTACTTCAATAATAGGGACAAAAGGAACCTCTTCGAAAGGGCTCATAGGGTCTGAAGTCTGAACGACGGAAGAGAGCGGGGAGAACCTTCTTCTTGTTTCTGGTTTCGATTAACAGCGGATCTAAGGCAGCGCCAAACAATTTTTTGTTCAAAATCGGGAAGGAAGCCAGTTTCCATTTGTGTTTGGAGTCAGCCTGCCAATGTTTGAGCCAGAGCAGTCGTTGGGCCGTGATCTGAGAAGCCATGGCTCGAGCCGAAAATTTGACCGAATTAAATGTGGCATCCGCAGAAAACTCTGCAGCAGCAATTAGTTTGGCGATGTCTTGATGTGCCCTGATGTTGGAATTTGGAATAGTATCCCTGAGGTGGCGGAGCCATCTGAGGGAAGTTCTAGTAAAAAAGGATGCGGCAGTAGCTGCCCTTATGGTCCACACATCCAATTGATGTGCTTTTCTGAATGCTATCTCAATTTTCTTCTCCTCTGCTCTAAGAGCATCCTTTGATTCAGTGGGAACCGTTGAGAAGGATGCCAAGGCAACAACAGGGTCATCTACTTCAGGAGTATTCAAGTGATCTGAAAAATCTGGAGCTAAATTGAAGAATTTTTTATCAAAATTTGTGGGAGGGGGGTACATTGCGGCAGAGGACCACTGCTTTTGGAGCAGATCTGAGAACATTTGTGGAACCGGAATAACCTCGAGTTCGTTAACGGGTTGAGAAAAAACAAGATCTTTCGACTGCTCTTGACATTCTTTTGTTGAGCAGAGGGAAACTTATAAAGACGAGCAGTGTTTTTCGCCTTATATAGGTGAGATTTGAAAAGCTGTGGATGGAAAAGACCCATAAAAGTAGGTTGGTCAGGCCTGATATCTTCGTCATCTGACATGCCCCTTTCTAGGGCTCCTCTTCCAGAGGAGGCTCACTATCTTGAAGAGAGACAGTATCCAAATGTTCCATATGGTCCTCTCCTTCTCTCTCCTCCTGACCATGTTGTATGAGAAATCAAAGAAGGCTCCCCTTGGGGAGATACCTGAGGATAATGAAGATCCGTTCTGCATAAAGATCTTATTGACTGAGTGTCACAGTCTGACGCTGGAACTTGTCTGGACCTGAGAGATTGTTGAAGTCCTGCTGCGATTCCCCTGCTAATCGCCAGCTCCATCCATGACTTCAATGCTTCTGGGACCTCCTCTGGAAGAATTTCTTCCTGCCGTAACCCGGCCGCCGTAGGCATGAAGGTTGCTTCTGGAACCCGTCTCGAGTTCTGTAAATGACTAGATGCTGGGGTACCAACTGGGCGAGATGGAAAGGATAAGTCTAAGGGTATCGGTGTGTTTTGAATCTGAGTTTGTGGAGATGTATTGGGAGGGTTGGAAGTCCTCTCCATCTCTCTCGTGTGTTTTTCAATTTGTCTTTCTAACGCCTTTTGACGTCTGGTGGCATCCTTATCTGCGGCCTTCGAAGGACCTTTGGTCTTTTTAGACTTGTCTTGGGCTTGGCTCCCCCTCTGCTTGCCATTGCAAAACACTAAATATAACTCTCTCTCACACAGTATATGTATCTGGAATATATATATATATACATATATGCGTGTGTGTGTGTGTGTGTGTATACATACATACATACACCAATTGTATTTGGACTGCTGGCATGTCCGGGCTCCTGTACTCCAACTGGGAGAGGGAACCCAATCAATATATCTCTCCCCCCCCTTTTTTTAAACAAGCCTTACTACTACTATATCTACAATTACACTAAATACTTATTTACAATTAATATGTACGAGAATGGATAAAAATACTTTAATCAAGACCAAATAAGCCAAATTTGAGAACTTCAATAGATAGGGCTTAGATACCAACAATGGCCCTGAACAGTCGTCCCACAGGCCTCGGTAATGCTGTTTGTGCTGTGATGAATATAAATTTATTTGAGCTGTGAGGGTAGTCAACAATTTCACTGAAATAATCTCCCAAACCGGAGTTAAAGGGAGAAAAATCTTTCTGCATCCTCATCCCTTGCTTAGCGATTGAGGGAAGAAACATCTGAACAGCAGGCTGGAAAGAAACACCACCAAAGACCCCACGATGCAACGTGGTAAGGTCTAGGCTTGGGAAAATGCGCGCTCAAAATGGCGGACAATTCCCGAATGCAATGGCGCAAACTGTAATTTTGGCACCAAAAACACAGCACAAAGTCTCGCCGCTTGATTTAATTGAAAACTCCGGAAGGGCGGCAGAAAAAGGGGAGAACCGGGCTCCAACACCCTCACCCCTGCGTTCTCCTGGGAGGAATTTTAATTTTTTGAGAGTAGTGCGCTCTGATAACAGCATCAAATTTTTAAAGGCAATGGCAAGGAGGGGAGGCACAAGGTTGAAAAGCGCCAGGGAAATGCGCCACTTTAAAAGTAAAGCGGCAGGAAAGAAAGTCTCTGCCGGTGTGATCGCGATCGTGTCAGGAACACCTGTGGTGATCCGCAATCGCCCTGACTGCTTCTGTCTAATTTCAGTTGGTCTGCTAACTAAATTTAATAAGAAAATTTGAAGAAGTCTAATTTGAAGGGAATAAATACTAGATCAACTCAATGTCCTGCTCCGATCAAGGAAAGCTGCCTACCGGCTCCAAGGCTGAGCAAAAACTGAGGGACGCAAGGGAGGAGCCAGGGAGGAGCAACAGCGTCCTATCCATTAAGCTCAGCCTATCGGACCAGAGACTAAGCACCTCCCACTCTCTGGATGCTCAGAGCAGCTCAACGGAGAAAGGGGCATTGGAAGAATGTCTGTAGGACAGTGAGGAAGATGCACCATTAAAATTTACTAAATATATCATGAGGCCAAATTGGCCTTTAACAAAGACCAAATGAAGAGAAGAAAAGAGATAAGGCAAGGCAAAGTATTACCTGGCCAGTATAATAAACAAATAATAAAACTATCAGGCAAAGCAGATAACAACAAGACCTGGCAATGACTAAGAGCAGGAAAATTGTTGAAAGAGATAGAGGGGCTGATTCTGTTTGCACAACACCAAACCTTAAAGACAAATAAATATGAAATCAAAATTGAGAAGACAGCAACAAATAGCGAATGCTGTCTCTGTAAAGAGGCTGAAGTGGACATCTATTCAGTTGCTGCAAGAAGATTGCAGACTGATTTCAAATAATAGCATGACAAACTTAGCAACAGTGGTGCACTGGAATATCTAACAAGAAATAACTCTATAAGCGAAAACTGGTGGGACCACCCAACAGTGTGTGTGTGTGTGTGTGTGTGTGTGTGTGTGTGTGTGCCTGCCTGACTGCCTATCTTTCTATCATATGCTACCTACTCCCGGGTACCTAGGTAGTTAATCCATCTGGACCAAGCATCCCAGGAGAAATTGCTGATGTTCTGCAATGTACATAGTGCTGAGAGTGGCAGGCGCTGAAGCTCACAGTGACAGAATAGCCTTACAGAATAGGTCCTCATACTCATTTCTAGCTTTTGGGACATTATTGAAAATGAATTTATTCTGGAAATATGATGAAATACAATAAAGCACCTAATAGGAACTAAAGTGTGCTTAGTTTTTGTGATAGCAACCCTAATTTTTTTAAAAAAACGTAATTTTGCCCTGTCTGCAGATTTTTTCTGTTGTGAGAAGCCTCTTTGGATATGCATAATTACCTATGAGATTCTTTGTCTTAGGCCTATCTGTAAAGTTCCACATTTCACATATTTTTCTTCATATAAATTACTTACATAAACTACCATATTTTTCGCACTATAAGATGCTCTGGACTATAAGACGCACATTAACTTTAGAGGAGAAAAACAAGAAAAAAATCTGCCTCTACCTCCTAGCTTCCATCCGGTATTCATCTGGCTAGCATCCTTGCAGCAAACAGCCTGATCAGGTTCAGCACATTGTCACAGCTCCAGCATATGGTTCGTCAGGGCTCCGCTCTATTGCACCTACCACTGATCAACTGAGTTGAGCTGCCGCCGCCGCCAGAGAACACTAGAGCCTTAATGATCATGTAATCT
This sequence comes from Bungarus multicinctus, assembly GCA_023653725.1. Classification (NCBI taxonomy): domain Eukaryota; kingdom Metazoa; phylum Chordata; class Lepidosauria; order Squamata; family Elapidae; genus Bungarus; species Bungarus multicinctus. Next base: position 227,163,153 of record CM042834.1, on the reverse strand, counting down.
CATGCTTTATTATTATAAAACTCAATGATCATGTGGTGCTGTGACTAAACTTGAACCATTGTTCCAATGAATCAGATTCCATAATGTAGTTAGTGGATATTAGGTGTTCTTATTTTGGTAGATTCCAGCACAACAGCAATTTTGAATAGAAAACAGGGCAAGATTTTGTTTTAGATATGTGTTTATTTATAAAACTAAATATTATTATGGTATACTCAGCTTCCAGATAATGGGCGATAAGAGAATAGAGAATAACGCTATTACATGGTTTTCTGGTTTGTAATATTACATATGCCATATTTTTCACACTATTAGACACACTTCTCTCTCCCCCCAAAAGTGGGTGGAAATGTCTGTGCATCTTATAGAGTGAATATTGCAGTGGGGAAGGAGGTTAGTGTGCTGCTGCCACCGGGGAATGCTGGAGCTTTCGCTGCTGATCAGCTGATTGGTGGTGGAATCGGCCTCCTGGAATACCGCCGATCAGTTGTTCTAGGCAGCGGGGATTGCCACAGGCGCCTATCGCTGCCTACTGCCGATCGCTGCTGCCTGGTCACCGCCCACCCTTTTGGCACCGATCACCACCACCAATTGGCAGTGAATAGGCGGTGGCAATCAGGCAGACGGTGAACAAATCTAATTTATTAGAACAAAGGATCAGGTTTAGCCATCACATCACAATTATCATTGAATTTTATAATAATAAAGCATGAGATTACATGATCATTAACTGAGTTTTATAATAAAGCATGAGATTTAAACTGACAAATCAGTACCAAAATGAGGGAAACTATGATGAAGCATGCAGCTTCAAATCATAATTTACCTATTGGAACTTCAAACTTACTGCCTGTAAGTTCATTTTTTCCCTTTGAAATTACTTATTCCATGTTTGAAAAGAAAAACATTGACATTTTGATATTTAATATTTAAATTATCAAAATTTTAAAACTATTTTAAGTTTAATAAATCATACAGAACTTTTCAGTACGTTTAAAGTTTGACTGTATTTATCAATACTACTAAAACTCCCTTTGTCATTCATGACTTTTATCTGGGCAAATGGTGCATTATAGGATAACAATTTTTGAACCAAGATGCCTCAAATGGGCTTACATACAAAAATGTATCCAAACTCTGGGAATAACACCTGGAGGATTGAAATTAGGGGAAGTTGTGGCTGCTTCAATGCTTCTGGCTATTACTGCTGCAATCATTTGGCGATTTGGCGGTTATAGGGGGCCATAACCTGTATTGGGAGCGCGCCCCCGCTGTTTGTGTGTGGTGGCGCGCTCCGACCCCCTTGTCATGTCCCGTTCCCCGGGTGGTCTGAGTGATCGGGTCCTGGGCCTTCGGCTGATGTTGTGTAACGCCAGGTCCGTCATTAACAAGGCCCTCCTCATTTACGATTTGATCTGTGAGGGGGAAGTGGACCTGGCGGGTATTACCGAAACCTGGTTGGGCCAAGAGAGAGGAGTTCCTCTGGTGGAGATGTGCCCAACCGGGTTAGGGGTCTTTCATCGACCGAGGGCTCAGGGGAGGGGTGGGGGGGTTGCGGTGGTTATTAAGGAAGATCTGTGTCCTAGGGAATCCACTGTTTCTCAGACGACCGGATGTGAGTCCCTTTTCGTGAAGTTTGGTCCCAGGGTTCAGGTGGGCCTATTGATCGCATACCTGGCTCCCTGCTATGTGACATTGGCCCTGCCTGAGCTCCTTGAGGTCATAGCCGGCTTGGCGGTTGAGACTCCCAGGCTTATGGTCATGGGGGATTTCAACCTGCCGTCTGCCGGTGGGGCCTCAGGGATTGCTCAGGAGTTCATGGCTTCCATGACAGCCATGGGCCTGACCCAACTAATTCGGGATCCTACTCACTTGAGGGGTCACACCCTGGATTTGGTTTTTGTCTCTGATCAGTGGCAGAATGATCTTGGTATAGGGGATGTAGTTGTGGAACCCCTGTCATGGACTGATCATTCACTCCTTAGACTCAACTTCCATTCCGCACTCCCCTGCCGCAGGGAGGCGGGGCCAATAAAATGGTACCTCCCCAGGTGCCTGATGGACCCAGATAGGTTCCGGATGGAGCTTGGTCCGTTTCCTGAGACTCACACACACGACTCGGTCGAGGAATTGGTGGCCACCTGGGATAGGGTGGCCGCTGGGGCCCTTGACCGGGTCGTGCCCTTGCGGCCTCTGACCCGGTGCCGATCCCAAGTGGCTCCTTGGTTTTCCGAGGAACTAAGGGAGATGAAGTGCCGGAAAAGACGTCTAGAGAGTTGTTGGAGGGCCAGCCGCTCTGGATCTGACCGAACACTATTGCGATCCTATATTAAGGCGTATTTAGCAGTGATAAGGACGGCGAGGGGGTCCTACCTCTCCGCCCTTGTTGTGTCCACGGAAAATTGCCCGGCCGCCCTGTTTAGGGTGACCCGCTCCCTTTTGGAGGTGGGGGTGCGGGAGGATCCCTTTCAGGGACGGGCTGAGGATTTTTTTAGGTTTCTGCAGGACAAAATCACTCAGATCCGGGATGAGTTGGACTCTGACTGGGCATCTCCGAGCGGGGGGTGGAGGTGGATTTCGGGGAGGTCATTTGGGATGAGTTCGATCCTGTTACTCTGGAGAACGTGGACAGGATACTGCCACCACTTGTTTATTGGACCCGTGCCCCTCCTGGCTGGTCTTGGCCACTCGGGAGGTGACACGAATCTGGTTCCAAGGGATTATTAACGCTTCCTTGAGAGAGGGGCTTTTACCCGCCGCCTTGAAAGAGGCGGTGGTGCAGTCCCTCCTCAAGAAACCATCCCTGGATCCAGCATTATTATCGAATTATCGTCCGGTCTTTAACCTCCGCTTTGTTGCGAAGGTTGTTGAGAGTGTGGTGGCACGTCAGCTCCCTCAGTACCTGGATGAAGCGATATATCTAGACCCCCTCCAATCGGGTTTCAGGCCCGGGCACAGCACAGAGACGGCATTGGTCGCATTGGTGAATGATCTCTGGAGATCATTTGAATGAATGAACCCCGGGACAGGGGTTGTTCTTCTGCACTGGTCCTGTTAGATCTCTCAGCGGCTTTTGATACTGTCGACCACAGTATCCTATTGCGATGGTTGGGGGGGTTGGGAGTGGGAGGCACCATTTTACGGTGGTTCTCCTCCTTCCTCTCTGACCGTTCGCAATTTGTGTTGACAGGGGGGCAGATGTCGACCCCGAGGCCCCTATTATGTGGGGTGCCTCAGGGGTCTGTGCTCTTGCCCCTGCTGTTCAACATTTATGTGAAGCCGCTGGGTGAGATCATCCGTGGTTTCGGGGTAGAGTTCCATCAGTACGCTGATGACACTCAGCTGTACATCTCTATCCCGGGCCACCCCAAGGAAGCCCTCGAAGTGATGACCCGGTGCCTGGCGGCCGTGCGGAGTTGGATGGGTCTTAACAGGCTTCGTCTCAACCCGACCAAAACCGAGTGGCTGTGGTTTCCTGCGCCCAGATACAGCCAGCTTGTTCCGTTGCTGGCCATGGGGGGAGAAATTTTGACTCCCATGGAAAGGGCTCGCAATCTAGGTGTCCTCCTGGACGTACGGCTGTCTTTAGAAGATCACATTACGGCCGTCGCCAGGGGGGCCTTTTGTCAGATTCGACTGATTTACCAGTTGTGGCCCTTTCTGGATCTGGACGCACTTCGCACAGTCACTTCCGCCCTCGTCATCTCCCGCTTGGACTATTGCAATGCTCTCTACATGGGGCTCCCCTTGAAGAGTGTCCGGAGGCTGCAGTTGGTCCAGAATGCGGCCGCGCGGGTGATCTTGGGAGCCCCTCGGAGCTCCCATGTAACACCGCTTCTCCGCGGGCTGCATTGGCTTCCTGTGGCCTTCCGGATCCGATTCAAGGTGGTATTGATCATTTTCAAAGCGCTCCATGGCTTGGGACCTGGGTACTTACGGGACCGCCTGCTGCCATCAACAGCCTCCCGCCGCCCAGTACGCTCCCACAGGGTTGGCCTCCTCAGGGTTCCGCCGTCTGATCGTTGCCGGTTGGCGGCCCCGAGGGTGCGGGCCTTCTCTGTGGGGGCCCCCTCCCTGTGGAATGATTTGCCCCCGGAGATATGGGCCATTACCGACATTCAGACCTTCCGGCGCGCAGTAAAGACCCTGTTCTTTCAACAGGCCGGCCTGGCCCAGTAACGTTTTTTGGGGGTTTTAATTAACTAGGTTTTTAAATTTTTTTAAAAAAATCTAAATTTTAAATCTGTATTAGTTTTATATTTTAAATTGTATTTCGGTCTTGATTTAATTGTTTAATCTTTTTTTAATTGTATATATTGTCTGTTTTTAGTTGGCTGTGCACCGTCCCGAGTCCCTTTTTGGGAGAGGGAGCGGTATAGAAATTCAATAAATAAATAAATAAATCATGTGATCGTCATTTTCAACATATTGTGATAATTTCCCAGCTAACCTCACAATTCCTCCCTCCTTCCCAGACCCAGCAGCTGGCACTTATCTGCTTCCTAGGTGAGGCAGGGCAGGGCAGGGCAGGGCAGGGCAGGGCAGGGCAGGGCAAGGCAGGGCATGGCAGAAGATTTTCAATTCCTTGCCAGATTCCCATAAGGAAACTTTAAGAGAAAGCTACCAGGAAGTCACTGTTTCCACTCCTTTTTTGCCTACCCTTGTCATTTGTTTCTTTTTTAAAAGATTTTTTCTGTAACAATGACCTAAAGAACACGGGTTATCCAGATTAATTTTCAAAAGTACTTCCAGGTTCTACAAAAGCCAGAGTACAGGGAACATCTAAACAGTCCCAAATCTGACTGTTCATCAGATTGCCTGCCACTCTACCTTAACATCTAATTGGGGCATTTAAAGCATTAACAATGAATGAGTTGGCTTCTAGGCTATAGAAAGAGACACAATTTAAAATGGGACATCATTACCTCTAGTGAATCCTATCTGACGCCATTTATGCATCCAACAAAGTCCCTATTTATTCTATATATTCAGGGAAAAAAGTAAGAAGGGAAAAATATTACATACCATAATCTGTGATCTTACATGATACCAAATAAAGTTCTTTCAAATTCTGTCCTTCTTTAGCAATGACCTCCACACATCTGCAATACATACAAATCTAGATTAAACAAAGTTTTTATAGATTTATTTGACTGAAAATCCAGTGGCTATTAGACTTTCGAATGTCATTGACTAATGGATGAAATTTAAACTTTAGCTTAATATTAACATTCTAAAATATTTCAAAATATATAGCTTCTCTATTTTTCAGAATTCAAAAAAGTTAACATACTTTAAAATATTCAATACCATAGTTTTCTATCTCATTTTATTCTTAATTACAAGATATTAAAGAAATGGTTCCAAATTAGCAACAAAACATTTAATTTATTTATTTATTTATCGTATTTTTATACCGCTCCCTCTCCCAAAAAGGGACTCGGGGCGGTGTACAGACTAAACATATAAAAGATACAGTCAAACAGCAATTAAAATCAGAATTAAAAAATAAATAGATGAAAATAGAATAAATGAGTAAAATAAGTAAGTGAGTAAGTGAATGACTGAGTCCCGTCAAATAGAATTAAAGTCTTATTAGAATTTAAAATTTAAAAATCTCAGAAAACCCTTAATTGGCTAGGCCGGCCTGCTTAAAAAGTAAGGTCTTGACTGCACGCCGGAAGGTTAGGATGTCCGATGTGTCTCGTATCTCCGGGGGGAGATAATTCCAAAGGGAGGGGGCTCCCACAGAGAAAGCACGTAATCTCGGGGTCGCCAGCCGACAACGATCAGGTGGCGGTACCCCAAGCAGGGCGACCCTGTGGGAGCGTACTGGGCGGCGGGAGGTTGTTGGTGGCAGAAGGCGGTCCCGTAAGTAGCCAGGTCCCGAGCCATGGAGCACTTTAAATACTAATAGTACCACCTTGAATCGAATCCGGAAGGCCACAGGAAGCCAGTGCAGTCTGCGGAGAAGTGGTGTTATGTGGGCATCCTGGGGGGCGCCCATAATCATCCGTGTGGCTGCATTCTGGACTAACTGTAATCTCCGGAGACTCTTCAAGGGGAGCCCCATGTAGAGAGCGTTGCAGTAGTCCAAGCGGGAGATAACGAGGGCGGAAGTGACTGTGCGAAGTGCGTCCAGATCCAGAAAGGGCCGCAACTGGTAGATCAAACGAATCTTATAAAAAGCCCCCCTGGCGACGGCTGCAATATGTTCTTCCAAAGACAGCCATACATCCAGGAGAACACCCAAATTGCGCGCCCTTTCCACAGGGGTCAGTACCTCTCCCCCTATGGTCAGCGAAGGAACAAGCTGACTGTATCTGGGAGCAGGAAACCACAGCCACTCGGTTTTGGTCGGGTTGAGACGAAGCCTGTTATGACCCATCCAATCCCGCACGGCCTCCAGACATCGGGTCATCACTTCGACGGCTTCGTTGGGGTGGTCTGGGGTGGAGATGTATAGCTGAGTATCATCAGCGTATTGATGGAATTCCACCCCAAAGCCACGGATGATCTCACCCAACGGCTTCACATAAATGTTGAACAATAGGGGCGAGAGTACCGATCCCTGAGGCACCCCACAAACAGGGGCCTTGGGGTCGATCTCTGTCCCCCTGTCAACACAAATTGCGAACGGTCGGAGAGGAAGGAGGAGAACCACCGTAAGACGGTGCCTCCAATCCCCAACCCCTCCAATCGCTGCAATAAGATACTGTGGTTGACAGTATCAAAAGCCGCTGACAGATCTAACAGCACCAGGACAGAGGAACAACCTCTGTCTCGTGCTCTCCAGAGATCATCTATCAACGCAACCAATGCCGTCTCTGTGCTGTGCTTGGGCCTGAAGCCCGATTGGAGGGGGTCGAGATAACTCGTTTCATCCAGGTACTGCGGGAACTGACGTGCCACCACAGTCTCTACAACCTTTGCAACAAAGTGAAGGTTGGAGACAGGACGGTAATTTGATAATAGTGCTGGGTCCAGGGACGGTTTCTTGAGGAGAGGTCGTACCACTGCCTCCTTCAAGGAGGCGGGCAAAAACCCCTCTCTCAAGGAAGCGTTTATAATGCCCTGGAGCCAGCCTCGAGTCACCTCTCGGGTGGCTAAGACCAGCCAGGAGGGACACGGGTCCAACAAACAGGTGGTAGCATTCAGTCCCCTCAGTATTCTGTCCAGGTCCTCTACGGTAACAGGATCGAACTCGACCCAGTTGACCTCACCGATATCCACCCCCGCCCTCCCGCCCGGAGATGCCCAGTCAGAGTCCAGCTCATTCCGAATCTGAGTGATTTTGTCCTGCAGAAACTTAGAAAACTCCTCAGCTCGTCCCTGTAAGGGATCTTCCCATGTCTCTACCTCCAAGAGGGAGCGGGTCACCCTGAACAGTGCGGCTGGGCGGTTTTCTGCAGACACAATAAGGGTGGAGAGGTAGGTCTTCCTCGCCATCCTTATTGCCACTAAATACGTCTTAATATAAGAATGTAATAGTGTTCGGTCAGACTCAGAGCGGCTGGCCTTCCAACTGCTCTCTAGGCGTCTTTTACGGCGCTTCATCTCCCTTAGCTCCTCGGAGAACCAAGGAGCCACTTGGGATCGGTGCCGGGTCAGAGGCCGTAAGGGCACGATTCGGTCAAGGGCCCCAGCGGCCACCTTTTCCCAGGTGGCCACCAAGCCCTCGGCTGAGTCGTGTGTGTGAGCTTCAGGAAGTGGCCCAAGCTCCATCAGGAACCTATCTGGGTCCATCAGGCGCCTGGGGAGGTACCATTTAATGGTCCCGCTTCCCTGCGGTCGGGGCATGCGGAACGGAAGTCGAGCCTTAGGAGTAGGTGATCTGACCATGACAGTGGTTCTAAAGCTGTATCCTCTATACCCAGATCACTCTGCCACTGGTCAGAGACAAAAACTAAATCCAGGGTGTGATCTCCCACGTGAGTAGGGTCCCGAATTAACTGGGTCAGGCCCATGGCTGTCATGGAAGCCATGAACTCCTGAGCAGTCCCCGAGGTGCCGCCGGCAGAGGGTAGGTTGAAGTCCCCCATGACCATAAGCCTGGGGGTCTCAACCGCTACGCCGGCTATAACCTCGAGGAGCTCAAGCAGGGCAGATGACGCATAGCAGGGAGCCAGGTATGCGATCAACAAGCCCATCTGTACCTTGGAACCGAACTTCACGAAAAGAGATTCACATCTGGTCGTCTGAGAGACAGTGGACTCCCTCGGACATAGATCTTCCTTAATAATCATCGCAACACCCCCACCCCTCCCCTGGGCCCTCGGCTGATGAAAGACCCGAAACCCGGCCGGGCATATATCTACAAGAGGGATTCCTCCCTCTGGGCCCAGCCAGGTCTCGGTAATACCCATCAGGTCCGCCCTCCCCTCACAGATCAAGTCATGAATGAGGGGGGCCTTATTCATGACGGACCTGGCGTTACATAACATCAGCCGAAGGCCCAGGGCCCTATTGCTCAGACCACCTGGGGAACGGGATGTGACAAGGGGGTCGGAGCGTGTCACAGCAGAGAGATAGCGGAGGCGCGCTCCCGGAACAGAATGTGGCCCCCTATAAACGCCAAATCTGCCTCTCCCGCTCACCGTACTAATAGATTTAATGTCACCCTCCCCGGCAGCATTCCATCCGTGGTCCGGTCCTAGCCCTATGTGGGTATATTAATAATAAGCCCTATATTAATAATATCTTACTATCTGAATTTCATTTTTTTTTTTAAAAAGCCACTCAAAATTGTTTTTATTTTGAAGTATTATTATATTTTAATTTAAACATTTAATCAGATTTGGACTCTCAATTTTTTCTTGTATGCTTGAGTCAGTTTTACTGATGTCAGCAAACATTAGGGCTGAAATATGTTTACTTGTAGAAGAATACTTTAATTGAAAAGAATATTTTGATTTTAATTATCTTGTTGATTACTAGAAGAATGGTATAAATCTGAATTTTACATTATTTTGTTCAATTATATGAGATGAATAGTCAAAACTATACATTTAAGCAATTTTAGAAATTTAAATATTTCCTTTTCATACTAAACAATTATTTTATTGCTAAAGCAGTTAGTTTACAATCCAAAACAGACAACAATTTTCATTCACTAGTATTGTCTTCTACATTTCTCTCTATATTTATTATCCTGAAAATCATTCCAGTGACACAGAATTGTTTTTCTATTATTAAATGAGTATAGCTTAGGAGAAACGTCAACAGTGTTAAGTTATAAACAAAATTATATTGTCTACTGTAAGACCTTCATAAAAATTTAAGGCTGAAACATGTACTATTCAATGTAAAGAGAACAAATTATCAATACTATATATACGGTGAACTGCATTGCTTTTTACCTGTTCTTCTAATCTTACTGATATCAACTGATATTTAGTCATTGTATTAAAAGTAAGGTATATATACAACAAGCCTTTAAAAAAGTTAAAGCATGGAATACTGCTATGTATTGTCACAAAATATTCTCAACACTCAATATATTTTAATGTTAAGCATACTGAAATGTCTTAAAATATATGACTTTTTGATATGTGTGCAAAATTGAAATGCTAAATATGTATTTAAAAATAAGTTAAAAGGGATCCATTTTTCATTACAATTTGTACATTATTCTGAGAAGTCTTCCAAATGCTCAATGTTTACCTATTGGATAAAATATATGTTAATGAAACTGTAAAATACATGCTATCAAATTGAGTCAAAAGGAGTTTGAATTATGGGAAATAATTGTCTATTCTATATGCATACATAGTTTTTATGTTTTGGACTATCTTGCAAAAGCCTGGAACATGGCATTAGTGACAACTGAAATGAACTAATGAGGAAATATGACTACACAGCTTGCAAGAAAAGTGGTCCTTGGAGACCTTGTTACTGTTTGTGATGCATTTCAGCTAATAAAAGCTGCCAGACATTGGTTCAGAATATTTCACTTTTTAAAAAATGGAGTTTCAATCACCTTAGCAGTATAAAAGGAAATGACACAATTAGAAATAGAATCTGATGAGACTTGCAATGACTAGCTGAAAACAGTTCTCTGATCACTGTTACTTTTACAGGAACTATATTTTTCTAAGGTGAAAAAACTTTATTTAAGATATAAACAAGAAAACATGAACTGGAAAATATTTAACTCTAAAGATGTTTTATGTCCTAACACAAGAAAACATATATTTTGAGCTGAATGTATGTGCATATCATATCTATATCATAATATTTTTTTGATGATCTGTAATCATTTGCGGGTAATTTACAATTGCTAATCATTACTGGTTTTCTGAAATTGAATGACATTTTCCCAATGGTTCTTTTTCAAGAGAGCATCTGGACTTTATTTTTCTTGAAGAAGTTTTCTCGTCCAAGACACTTCTTCAATTCAATCTCAATGGTGGAGGATGGAAAGATTTATATTCCTTGCAGTCATCTGGTCGTTAGCACTCATTCTGGGAGTCATTGAGGCTACTTGGAGGTTTATCTGTGCCCTCAGGGTCACCTGAATAGTGAAAATAGGTGTGGAATCTTGGAACTGCTGAAAGAATTGTGTTAAACAGGAGATAGAGTAGGTGGTATCATATCACTCCCCCTTTATTGACAGAGAGCTCTTCAGTCTTAATGTAGATGGCTTCTTTGACCTCCCCCCTTTCAAACAGCAGTCCTCACTGTGCAGAATATGGTCTTTGCTTTCTTCAAAAGAGTAATCTTTGTCTTTCAAATGCAGATGGGCCACTGAATCTTGTCCTGTTTGTTCTCCTATATTGTGCCATGCATTTGTGAAGTGGTTGTTTTGTTTCTCAAATGTATAGGTCTATACATGTCTTATTGCACTGTACTGCATAGATTAATTACATTGTTCAGTTTGTGTTGGGTATTTTATTCTTGGGATGGACAAGATTCTGCCTTAATATATTTTTGGATTTAAAGTGTGTACTGTATATATGTAGCTTTTTGGATGAGAAGCAAAACATCTTCAAGGAAAAACAAAGTCCAGTTGTCTCTTGAAAAAGCATGTTTGGGACAACCATGACCTGGATCACTGAGAATCTCCACAGACATCTGTATGAAGTTGGATTTCTTATTGCTCCTCCCTATATTTTGTTTTCTATCTGCATGTTGGAATTTTTATAATTTTATCATCCGTCATTCTTCAGTTTTAAATAATTGGTGTAAGGTTTTCTTTTACTACAATTCATTACTGTTTACATTTAAGATGCTACTGTTTTTATTTATGCATCTCTATAAATTCCAGTATTTTCTATCTTACCAGCTGTTAATATCCTTGTCTAGTTTACTGAACATTCTCTTTACCAACTAGCTTATTTCCACTCTTCTAAACTGTTCCTCAGTTATTTACACTTCTAGTCAACTCTCATATCTTTAATATTTACTTGATTTTTTTACACCTTTCTTCCTGATATCTTTCCCTAAATCATGTACCCTATTTTTTCTATATCTATTCCTTCTATACTTTGACACCTTCAATAATTCCATTCCCATAATTAACATGATAAACTTAAAAGAAATACTATTATAATATTTTAAACTTTAAACAATAAATGGACAGGAGACCTATATTCACACTAAGAAACAGCTTGTTACCCAAAGCTTTAACATAATGAAGAAGTTGCTCTCACAATTTGATACAGACCAACTAGATATTACATTCCAGATTCAAGAAAATACAGATGAACTAAATCTGCAGCCAACACCTAAAGCTGGAACATCACTGTTGTTCCCTCCAGTACAAAGCACAGCAGTCAATATCTATGCAATCATAGATAAATTAGCTACAGGCAACCCTTGAAACTAGATACCAAGATTCAGTGAAGGTATACATGCTAAAAGATGTCAATAGAATCCCTATTACCACTACAACTCAAACTAATGAACTAGTATATGCTACAGCTACTGTAATTCTGGAGATTTTTGGCTACATAATCTAGAAGAACAGCAATACATACACCACTATTACCACCGCTTTGGAAAATGAAGTTGGTCAGTAATATCCAGGCAACTCAAAGAGAAGTTAGTCAGGGGTAGAATTACAGTGAAATGGCAATAAGGATATGAGTCAGAATGGAAAAATACAAGAATAGGATTCCATCTGAAGCCCTAGAACACGGGTGTCAAACTTGCTGCATCACATTGCTATCACGGACATTTCATGTTTTCCCCATTCACGGAGCTGGGGTGGATGTGGCCTGCATGTGATATATCTGGCCTGTGGGGAACCAGTTAGACACCCCTGCCCTAGAGACTGCTAAAAGGCTCACAGCACTTGGCTACCAGACTAAGGTGACAAGCAGAGGCCAAGAAGATAAATGTCCTTCTCTCCAAAAAGCCATCCATTATAACTGAAGTGTAACAATACTTGACCTTCTGACCTTCCGGCGCGCAGTGAAAACCCTATTTTTTAAACAGGCTGGCCTGGCCCGGTAACTGTGTTTTGGTTTTATTTCAATTTTAATTGGGGTTTTATTAGCTTTTAACTTTTAATTGAATCCTTTGGATAGACACAGCCGGATCAAATTGTTTAATCTATTTTAATTGTATTTATTGTATATTTATTGTTATGTTTTTAGTAGGCTGTACACCGCCCCGAATCCCTTTTTGGAAGAGGGAGCGGTATAAAAGTTTAATTAATAAATAATAAATAAATACAGAAATGGTAGAGCACCAATAGCAGAAACTGAACTGAATTCCTTTCCTTATATTAACCAAATTCAAAAATCCCAGCAACCAGTTCGCCGCCTGGTTGCTGGGTGGGCGTGGCCTACCACAACGTCCTGCTTCTGGCTTCTAGTGGGCCTCTAGAGCCTGGGAGAGGCCGTTTTCACCCTCCCAAGGATCCAGAGGCCTCCTTCAGGCCTCTGGGAGGGTAAAAACAGCCTTCCCCCGGGCTTTGGAGGCCCTCTGGAAGCCGGAAACAGACCTGTTTTGTGACTTCCAGTTTTGCTGGGAGGGCTGTTTTTCGCCTTCCCAAGGCTTTATAGGCTTTCTACAGGCCTCTGGGAGGGTGTAAACGGCCTCCCCTGGGCTCTGGGGCCCTCCAGAAGCTAGAAACAGGCCCATTTCCAGATTTCCGGAAGGCCCGTTTTCCCCCCTCCCAGAGTCTCCGCACGGACCCTGCACTTACCTCCATCGAAAATGGGCCATGTGTAGAGTCCTGGAAGGGGAGGGGCTGGGTGGGGACGGGCCAGCCGGTCAGTTGAAATACCGGTTCAGCGAACCAGATCCGCTTTGCCCGAACCGGTCCAAACCGGTAGAATCCCACCTCTGGATAGGAGCTTGCTGCTAATAGCTGGTTCACCAGGTAGGTATTCATGCACTACTGTTAATTTCTTTACCCAGTAGGTGCAGATCACATTCAGGCCAAGTGCTATCCAGCTTTTGGTATTCAGATCTATTGTTGGATGAATGCTATTATGATGGTGACTGGTTTCTGTTCTCAGAGATAGCTGTGGTCTGCTCTTAGGTCCTGTAGCCATTTTGCTTCCTTTTCTTCCATGTATTCTTCCAGTACAGTTCAATTTCTGCTTCTCTAATGTATCAACTTAGTCTAATAGCCAGTGCTGTGGGATCTAGGACAATTCACTGTAGCTGTCACAGCCTCATCAGAGCCAGGTTTGGAGGAGGATATGGAACTGGGACCATCCAATAGGGATAGTTGTCTCCTTTGGAATGTTTGGAGAAGCCAGGGATTGAGGACAATGGTGCCCCAAGCCCCTCAGGAATTGGGGGAGGTGGTTAACTGGACAGGGAGCTGCCTGTCCTCATGGACACAGGAGAGGATCAGCTGCAGATAGGCAGTGACTCTCACTAGGCAGCAAATGCTCTCTGATGAGAAACAGCGGCCTTGCCCATTCAATCCAAAGACACAGACAACAGAATGTAGGCAAGTTCAAAGGAGGGCTATGAGGCTATTTGGAGAAGGTTGCCCCACCTCTCCTCACAAAAAATACCTGGTGTGGGTTGCCTTAAGAAGAAATGGGGGGGTTTTTTGTCTTCTTCAGGAATAATTGTTTGTTTTAGCTTACATTCCTGCTCCTGCCTGTGCCTTGTCTTTACCTTGTGGACTGCTTTTTGCCTTGTGGGTTGCCTTACCCTGTGGACTGGCCTTGCCCTTTGTACCCTGACTCTGTACTTCGCCCCATGAGCTTGCACATTGTCTTCGGATTTTCTTTACTGTTTACTGCTTTTATTTGGCAGACTGAGAGTGGCTCCCTTCAGGGTAGTATAAGGTGGAGTCTTATTAGCTATTGTTGTAGCCTTTAATCAGAGCAATAAAGAACTCCATCGATGCCTGCTTCTGCCTAGGTGACCTGGGTCGTAACAATAGCTGACTTGCCATAGCTGTTTCATCATGGCCAACTTATCTATAAAAAGTCACGCCTTTGGAAAAAAGCTAACTTTTTTTCCATATGTGCAGATGCACACAAATGAAAAGTATGACATCTGTTCTTCAAATTAAAAAAAAAGAAACTTAAACTGGACTTCCGGTTGCGTTTCCTTCAAGGACGAACCGAAGACCACAATCGTGCAAAACTTCGATCCGTATTGTACCTGTTAGAGGGCTCCGAACGGGGCTAGAACCACCTTAAAGGGATGGGGAAGAAAGGGGAGATAGCCTGTCAGGTTGGGGAGAGCTGCACCTCCCCCAAACACAGGCTGCAACAGTAGTTAAATATGGCCACCCTGAAGAAGGAGAACTACCCAGGACAAAGATCATGCAGGAGCGGTAAAGAAGCAGACAGGGTGGAGAACAGGCAAATTAAGTGCAATATCTGAATACAAGGTACCCTGGATTTAAAACTTTTTAAAAGACACTTTTAAAAAAAGACTGGAAAAGCGGCGACCAGAGTGAGTGAAAAAAAAAAGGAGATAAGTGAAAATGCTTTGAACAGTAAAAGAAGTAAATTGAAAGAGGGAAACATCTGTGTAAATTGGATTATACTAAATTATACAGTTGGCACTAAATAGGCTACTTAAAAGCTGAACTAGAATGTGCCAGAAGGAAAAAATATACAATAATTGGATTTACTGGATTTTTCAAATTTAAAAGCCCTAAAATTCAATCTTTCTAATCTTTGGATTATGGATTTCCTATCTGGCCGCTCACAGAGGTTCAGATTAGGTAATCATACTTCTTCATCCCTTATTCTTAATACTGGTACACCACAGGGTTGCGTGTTGCGTCCCTTTCTCTATACTCCTTATGTGCATGACTGCATTCCCAATCACGCTAGTAATATTATTGCTAAATTTGCAGATGATACAACAGTGGTGGGATTTATCTCCAAAGGGAATGAGTCTGCCTACCGAGATGAGGTGGACTGGTTGCTTTTGTGGTACGGAGACAATAACTTGGTCCTCAACACCAATAAGACCAAGGAGCTTATAGTGGATTATAGAAGGAACAGATCAGACATCCAGCCCTTGCTTATCAATGGAGACCGAGTGGAGCAAGTGGCCAGTTTTTTTGTTTTTTTTTTAAGAAAACTTTATTGAATTTTGTTACAGAAAGAAAAAAAAATTAAAAAGTATATAATTCAATAACAGCTGTTTGTGGTGCATTATCATATAGCAGTCATTTGTGCGATAGTGATAATTTATACATAACTATATTCTTATTCTATCTATGTTCTATGTTTAATAATCATCTATCCTTAGTCTGTCTCCGATCTATCCAATTGTATCATTGTTCTCATACCTTATAAAATATTGAAGATTACTTATCTTTTAAACTCAATGTTAATTTATCCATTTCAGCACAATTCATAACTTTTTATACAACCAGTTCTTCTACAGGTGTGAATGACTGTTTCCAACACTGAGCAAAAGCAATCCTGGCCGCAGTCAATATATGTAGTAATAAGTATTTTGTAGTCTTTACATGTTTTTTTTGAAGATCCCCAATAGGAAGAGCTCTGGTTGTAAATCTAATTGTTCATTGGTAATTTCCTGTAGCCATTTTTGGATTTTTAGCCAATATTTTCGAGCCTCTGGGCAAGACCACCACATATGATAATATGTTCCCTCTTTTTTCCCACATTCCCAACATGTGGGATTCAGTTTAGGGTACATTTTCGCTAATCTCGAAGGGGGTAAGTGCCACCTGTAAAACATTTTATATGCATTATCTTTGTATGTTACTGATTTTATTAATTTATGATTTCTATTCCATATAGTCTCCCAATCTGCTAACTTTATATTATGTCCAATGTTTTGAGCCCAGGCAATCATACATCCTTTCACTACTTCTTCTTCCAGTTCTACTTCTAAAAGATACTTATAAATTTTAGTAATATTTTTTTTATCTGGTCCTAATAAGATTTTATCTAGTTGTTGTGGTTTCAAATATATTCCATAATCTTTTATATCCTTATTGTATTGGCTTTGTATTTGAAGATAAGCCCACCAATCCATTAGCAGCCCTTGTTCTTGGAACTCTGGTTTTCTTTTTAAATTTCCATTTATATCCAATAGATCTTTATATTTTAACATTTTATTCAGATCTAGGTTATTTGGGTGAATTATCGCTTCCATTATAGATAGCCAAATTGGGATTTTTACATAATGTTTCTTTTTAACCTTGATCCAATTGTATATCAGCGAATCTCTAATCAAATGTCTTTAAAAATATTTTTGTTTTGTAGGTCCTATTTCCCAAAGAAATGCATGCCATCCCCTTTGAAGGTCATGACCTTCCATAACTAATATTCTTTTATTCTTTAAATTAATCCAGTCTTTTAGCCAAACTAATGCTGCTGCCCTATAGTATAATTCCCAATTTGGCTATCCAAAACCACCTCTGCTCTTCATATCTTGTAACAATTTCATTTTTATTCTGGGTTTCTTACCCTGCCAGATGAATTTTAATGTCATTCTATTGAGATTATCAAAAAAGGTCTAGGATGGTTTGGAATAAATAAAGAAATTTTGGTAATATAGAATCTTTATGGCTGCTATTCTCCCTAATAATGACAATTGCATTTTCATCCAAAGTTCTAAATCTTTTTGTGTTTGTTGTAATAGCTTATTATAATTGTTTTCCTTTATCGTCTTGCAGTGTGCTGTCAGCCATATTCCCAAATATTTAATTTTTCTTGTTTGAAGTCCCAGCATCCTTTCTAATTCTATTATTTGTAGATCTGTTAGATTTTTTACTATGAGTTTCGTTTTCTGTCTGTTAATTTTTAATCCCACTACTGCTCCGTATCTTTTTAGTTCCTTAATTAATATTGATCCTTTTTCTATCAGATCTTCCATAATAAAGGCCATATTGTCTGCAAAAGCTTGCAATGTATATTCTTCATTTTTGATTTTTAATCCTTTTATTTCAGAATTTTGCCTCACTCTTTCTAATAATATTTCTAATGATAATATGAAGAGGAGAGGGGACAATGGACAACCTTGTCGTACTCCTTTTTCTATATTTATAGTTTGAGTATTCTCTCCATTTATTATTACATTTGCTTTTTGTGCTGAGTAAATTGCCGTTATAATGTTCTCAAATTTAGTGCCAAAATTCATATCATAAATTTGTTGAATCATAAATTGCCAATTGAGATTATCAAAAGCTTTTTGAGCGTCCAAAAATACAAGAGCTACCTGCTCCCCCGGATGAGCTTCATAATATTCCAAAACATCCATTATTATTCTTAAGTTGTTTCTAATTTGTCTATTTGGGAGAAATCCATTTTGATCTGGGTGTATGTACTCATTCAAGATTATTTTTAATCTGGTAGCGGCCAGTTTTAAGTTTCTGGGTGTTACCCTAAAAAAGGACCTGATCTGGGGTGACTACATTGCAGGCCTGGTCAAAAGGGCCCAGCAGAGATTATACTATCTGAGGCTTTTCAGAAAACAACAACTGAATGAGAAACTGCTGATGACCTTCTACCGCTGCACCATAGAGAGTATTTTAACATACTGCACCTCTGTATGATTTGCCAATTGCACATGGCAGATTGGAAAGCACTCCAGAGGGTTAATGTCATTGCCCAGAAGATCATTGGTTGCACTCTCCCCTCTTTGGAAGAGCTTTATAGCTCCCGCTTCCTTAAGAAAGCTCAAAACATTCTCAAAGATCCATCTCATCTTGGGAACCCTTTTTTTGAACTATTACCATCTGGCAGAAAGTATAGAATAATAAAAACAAGGACAAATAGGCTGAAAAACAGATTCTATCCCAGGGCAGTAGCTCTTTCGAATTCTACTGTATAGTGCAGTGTTGGTGTGGTGTTGGGGGTTTCCGGTTCAATGTGTAAAGGCTGAAAGATATGCATTTGTGTTTATTTTCATGGTCATGGTCATGATGTGCACTGAAGATGGTGTTTGATTTCGTTATATGAGGTGCAATGACAATAAACTAAACTAAAAGGGAAAGGAATGTTGAAAAGAAAAGGTGGAATTTAGACATAACAGAGAGTGCCACCTAATGGTAAAGGAAAACTTTCAATGACTTTTTAAAAAGTGTTTGGTTCTATGAAGACTGGAACTTGATACAAAGTAAGAGGATCTTTGAAACAGTAAGACAGAAAAATGAATTTACTATACTATGAAAGAAGAAAGAAGTCTGAATCCTGGGAATACTAGGTGATTTTGAAGAAAATTTAAAACTCAATTAGAAGGAATTTAACAACAAAAATATATGAACATTTTACTATTTTGACCCTGGAAACTCAAAATAGGATTTAACAGAAGTGGATGGTTAGAAGCTGGATTAAATTAACTACTGGATAATTGGACTGAATTTAAACACTGAAGAAAGAGGTAAAAGAAAAAATAAAATTAAAAGAATGCACAAAAATGGCAGAATACTGCCTGGAAATAAAATCAGACTTAAGAAGTATAAAGGAAATGATATGGAGAAAAGTAGAATTGTGCAGTATTGCTTTGCAAATGCTAGAAATGGCATCGTTGGAGAACAAAGACGGACAAGGAGAACCAGAAGGAGAGGAGTTGATTGAAGAAGAAGCCAGCCTTAATGAACAAACGACACAACGAACATTGAAACGGGGCAAAAACATGGAAATTAAAACCTGGAGGTTTGAGGGGACAATTAAAGAGGTAATTGTTACGAAAGTCAAATGAAGAAAAAGGAAGGAGCAGAAAGGGGAATTACAGGAGAAAGTTAAAAAGAGGGAGAGGGATGAAAATGGAGGGGAGTGGAAAAACAAAAAAATAAAGGAAAAGAGGAATAAGGGAAAGGACCAGAAAAGAAGGGAATATAGAAAACCAAAAAAAAAAAAAGCTATATGGCTTGAACACCTAGAGATAATGGGTAAATTGAAAATAAGAAAGGGGATTCTACAAGGTAATCTATAAAGAGGTATAAGAATATAGATTATAAAAAATGGATTGATCAGAACTGATGTTTTTATTTGATTATGTTCTAAGAATTACTGTTCAATTAACAGTAATTACATGGGATACATGTAAAGATGGGGTTATAATAAGAAATTAAATTTAATGAAGACATTAAATGAAATTAAAAATATAGTTAAAATGAACTATGAGAATTGTACTAAAAAGACAAAAATCAGTTCCTCTATTCAGCTGAAAAGATTAATGTATTAGAAAAAATAAATGTTTTAGAATAAAGAAAAGAATACCATGTGGAATCCAACCTAAAATGTATATGTGATATGTAGTATTTAGGTGATAACTAAAAATGATTATATTATGGTAATTTTTAATATGAGTTAAAGGGGAGTAAATTGAATGACATATAAGACAAAAAGGTGGTATATTCAAATGGGTAATTAAGGGGGAAATGTTTGGAATTATTAATACTAAGATGGAATTTATTGAATAATGAAATAAGAATATGTGATGGAATTGCAAATATGACAGATAAAAGTATAAGAATACAGTGAATATAGAATAATAAAGAATTTTAAGATATTATATAAAGAAGATAATAGTATAATTAAAGAAAAACAGAATAAGTTAAGATATGAATTAAAATTGGATAAAATAAAAGCAAAAAATATAAGAATATTTTTGAAAATTTATAGAAAATGGAATATGCAATGATATGATAAGAAACCGAATACGTGAGATAGATACACAATTATGGTCATGTTTGTATGGAAATGTAAAAACCTGGAATCACACTGTTCACTAAAAGAGATGTAAAAGATAAAAAAATAAAAAAACTTTTTGGAAAAAAAAGAAACTTAAACTGACCACTGTTTATACTACAAATCAATATATCATTAGCAAAAGTACAGTATTCATAGTAAATTGTTGCATTCATAGGAAAATGTGCTTAAGATTGCATCCTCAATCAAAAAAGCAAGTATAAATATGCTGATCCAGCTTCTAGTTCATATACACTGAATTTGGAATACTCAGATAATCATAATGTGACATTTGACACCTACCTCTGGGAGAAACAACTTTATGTTTTAGATTCAAATTGTTTGAGAGAAGTTTTCCCTTAAGGATTCCTAAACCATCTCCCCATGGCTATATTTTAATTTCTGTGCTGCTACTCTGTCAGTTGCAACAAAAAGCAGCAAATATTTGCCATAATATATCAGTGAAAAGAAGGCAAAACTAACATTCTTAGTCAATTTGAGAATATTTATTTTCAAGTCCTGTCAATGTGTCTAGCTTACAGTAAACAAGTTTCAAATGGATCTCAGGTAGGTCACCCAGGAATAATCTACTTTGAGTTGTGGCAGTAGCCTATTTCCAGCTGTGACAATATCACTGTACTAGTCAAATTGAAAAAAAAGTATTTTGTGGCTTCCTTATAGCACTTTCCAAAGACAAATAAACTTTAAAAACACTAGTTTCTTAAATCTAACTGAAATCCAAGCAGGGACAGAGAAGTAATTACAGAACATTCCTGTCCCCAGCAACCTAAAATTAATAAAGATACCAGTGCATGTAAAATAGATGTTTGTGCAGGTAAGATTATCAACCTTGCTGTCAACCAAAACCAAACATTTAATAATGAGTGCCATATCATCTGCATTAATCAAATAGGTGGTAAGAAAGTAGGAGCAGGCAGGCACAACACACGTTATGTAGACAGTAAACACAGCATCAGACATAAAGCTGTCAAGTGCCTATATACAAATGCACAAAGTCTGGGGAACAAACAGGGTGAACTCAAACTACGAATACATGAAGGTAGATACGACATAGTTGGAATAACAGAAACTTAGTGGGATGAAACCCATGATTGGAACATACTGATAGAAGGATACAAACTGTTCAAAAAAACCAGACCCCATAAAAGAGGAGGTGGAGTTGCACTGTATGTAAAGGATCACTATATTGCTACAGAAATGCATGAAACCAAAGATAAAAACCACCTAGAATGCATATGGGTCAATATAAAAGAAAAAAAGAATAACATGGCCATAGGTGTATATTATAGGCCACCCAATCAAGCAGAAAAAATAGATGTCCTTTTTACCAAACAACTAACAAATATATGCAGGAAACACACAACAATAGTAATGGGGGACTTCGATTATCCTGATATCAATTGGAAAACTAATTCTGCACCAAGTGATAAATCAAATAAGTTCCTAACCTACGTAGCTGACAACTTTGTTGTCCAAAAGGTAGAGGATGGAACTAGAGGGACAGCCATACTGGATTTAATTCTTACAAACAGAGAAGAAGTGATAAAGGGAGTTGAAACTGCAGGAAGCTTGGGTGAGAATGACCATGTTATACTAGAATTCAACATAACGCAAACACAAGCAACAGAACATAATGACATCAGAGTCTTGGATTTTAAAAGAGCTGATTTTAATAAACTCAGAGAGAACTTGGGAAAGATTCCATGGATGAAAATCCTAAAGGGAAAAACAACTCAAGAATCTTGGGAAACTCTGAAAAGTACGATCATAGAAGCTCAGACCAGCAAAATACCACCGAGAAAGAAAAACAAGACTCCAAGAAGAAACCAGCACGGCTACACTAAGATCTCACTGACAAATTGAAAGAAAAAAAGGACAAGTACAAAAAATGGAAAGAAGGACATACAACTAAGGCAGAATATCAGAAGATAGCCAGAATCTGCAAAGACGAAGTCAGGATAGCAAAGGCTCAGAACGAACAAAGACTTGCAACAAAAAGTCAAAGATAATAAAAAAAAGTTTCTTCAAACATATAAATAACAAGAAAAAAAATCAAGGAAACAGTCGGTCCACTAAAGAGAGAAGATGGCAAGGAAGTAACAGGCAACAGAGAGAAAGCAAAACTGCTTAACTCATTCTTTGCATCCGTCTTCATGCAAAAAAAAACTATAGCTCAACCACCAAAAACATAACTGTAAAAGACAGACCAGAAATAAAAGTTAAAATAAGCAAAAAAATAGTAAGAGAACACCTGTCTGATCTTGATGAATACAAACCCTCGGGGCCTCATGGATTACATCCCAGAGTTTTAAAGGAGCTAGCAGAAGTCATCTCAGAACCACTGCATTGTATCTGTCAAAAATCCTCGAGCACTGGGGAACTACCAGAGGACTGGAAAAGAGCTGATGTGGTTCCCTTCTTCAAAAAAGAAAAAAAAAAAAACAGACCCAGGAAACTATAGACCAATCAGCCTAACATCAATACCTGGGAAGATACTGGAAAAGATAATAAAAAATCAGATCTACAAGTAAAGTAATAACTAGCAGTCAGCACGGGTTTGTTAAAAACAGATCATGCCAAACCAATCTTATTTCATTCTTCAACATAGTGACTAAATTAGTAGACCAGCGAAATTCTGTGAACATAATATATTTATATTTCAGCAAGGCATTTGACAAAGTAGACCACAACCTACTTCTTAGTAAGCTAGAAAAAAGTGGAATAGCTAGCACCACCACTAGATGGACTCGCAACTGGCTGACAAACAGTACTCAACGAGTAGTCCTTAATGGGTCTAAGTCTACATGGAGGGAAGTAAGCAGTGGGGTTACAGGAACTGGGCATGGCTAGTCTGGTGAAGAGAAGGACCAGGGGAGAAATGATAGCAGTCTTCCAATATTTGAGGGGATGCCACAGAGAGAAGGGGGTCAAGCTATTTTCTAAAGCGCCTGTAGGCCAGACAAGGAATAATGGATGGAAACTGAAGGAGAGATTTAACCTGGAAATAAGGAGAAACTTGTCACAATTTTTTTTTAATTTGTCTGCTATGCTTCCAGAATCTACTAGAATTGTTATCATGTTTCTATATCACCTAAGATATGAGTGTCTTGTGATGTCTGATTTACTGTGCATGCTTGCAATGGAGGAGTTTTACTTTTTTTCTTTTTCTGTACTTCTTAGATTGTACTTCCTAGAGTTATGTTTAATAAAAGTATACTGCAAAGGAAAGCACGGTTTACCACCTCTAATTTATGAAGCTGAATTTTTTTGCTTTAACATTGGTAGCAGAGGATGGTTGTGAATTTACGATGTTTTTCTTTGCCAGTTGCTTTGATAGTAAGTGGTTAAGTTTTTTACTCAGTTAGTTCACAAAATCTGAGGAATTTGTGTTTAACTCAACATGCCGCGCAAGAAAGGAAAAGCAAAATGGAGAGCTTGATCACAGGAAGATTTATCATCATTTGAAATAACTAAGGAGAAGATAAGACTTTAGCAGACACTGCTTGCTTCTGCTACTCGTCTGGAGGGAGTTGCTATGGGTGGACAAGAAATCAGATCTGTACCATATTTTGTTTATGATGCATGCTCTCAAGCTACTACTCAAAAAGAGACTCAGCCTAAAGAACCAGAGGCCCAAGAATATGAAAAGTTTGGTACTAAGCCTAAAATTATACAGTCTGCTGAGCATTTTTCACCCAAAGAGAAAGGTGAAATTCATTATTTTCCATTGAGTCCAATGTGTCAGAAAGCTGTGCAGGATAATATGCAACATATTGCAGTGTTTGAACATAGCCTACAGCAAGCTAAGGCTTTTGCCCTATCCCTTCAACCAGATAAGGGTGTGGTTGGAGTTCCTGAGTGCTCCATCTTGCCTCCTTCATCAAAGCCAAGGGACCACCCACAAGTTGGTCACAAGGGAGTGGTGTCAGACCAATCAGAGCAGAGAGCTTTGCCTACATCACAGCTATCTCGTGATATGTCTCGTGATGCTGACTCAACTGAAACAGCAAAAGCTTCTGCCATTTCTAATGTTGTAGCACCATCTGCTGGCAACTTGCGTAAAATACATGAACAATTACAAAATTTACAAAGAGCTTTTATAATGATGTCAGTCAGTCAGTCTGCTGTATAAGCTGATACACCACCTCCAGCTATTATTCCAGCTGTACAAATGCCTTCAGCAGGTCAACCAGTGTCGGCACCTGTGCCAGCTCCAGTGCCTCCTGGTGCCCAAGCAGGCATTACTCAACCAGCGCAAGTTATACATGTTCCTGTTCAACAATCTTCTATCACCCCACTGACTGGTGATTCAAAATTAAAGTGCTCAGGACAAAATTACAAGTCATGGGTCAGTGAGGTTAGCATTTTACTTCGTAGAGAAGGTACTCACTGTATGATGTTTAATCCTCCACCATAACCTTCGCCTCCCGACATAAGAGGACTGGATATTAAAGCATGCACAACATTATTGATGTCAATGGACACTGAACTGCAGATTACATTTTCATCTGATGCAACTGCTCAACAAATTTGGGCTCAATTAGAGGCATGTTATCAGCCTATTTTGATTGAATCTACATGTTTGCTCTTAACCGAATTTCATGGTTCAAAATTGAAATCTGATGTATCTATTGGAGAACATTTAACTAAACTGAAGGGAAACAGAAAAGAACTTGCTGAACAAGGTTATGCTGTGGATGATTTTCAAATGATCATTATTATTATTAACTCATTGAACCATGAATGGAAAGATGCTATTTCAAAGATTAATCAAGTGCCTATTGCTCAGCACACAGTTGATCATGTATGCAGAATTTTAACCGAAGAAGCATTCATGCAAGCCATGCCACATTTGAGAGGACCATCTGCATCAAGAGCTCCAGTAAGGCGTAACTTCCAAGGAAAAGTTTTCATTCCAAGGATGCCAAGATGCTACATCTGTGGTTGTTCTCCAGCAACGATCTCCAGCACCACCACGTACGAGCCCAGAGGAACAGATTCCAGAAGCAGGGGCAGGGGCGAAAGACAAGGTCGTCATGGTCCCAGGCGTGATCTACAAGCTCCACACATCACATTGGCTTTAATCAACGATCCACAATCTCATCCGGATTATGACAGAAGACATCTCTGGACTTTGAACAGTGGAGCAGTAGTGCATGTTACCTACAGAAAAGAGCTTTACACAGAGATGCACGAGCCTGAACCTGATATGTGTGAACTGTAAACTTTTTCCAATAATTCTGTTCAGGTCATGGGAAAAGGAACTGTTTATATTGAAGAGCTAGATGCTTTTATTCCTGATGTTTATTATACACCAACAGCAACTAGCAATTTGCTTAGTCAGAGTCATTTGTCGACAGTATCCAAGTACCTGGTTCACCATTTTGAAAAAGCAAGTTATGTGGTTAAAGAAGGTAATATTGTTGCTGAAACCAGATTAATTGGTGGTGTTTATTACCTAAAGCCAAAGCCTACCTTGCAAGCACAGACAAGTATACATTTTCCAACAAGAGGGTGCACAGGCCCAGAGAGAAATGTCCCAGAGAGAGATCCTGTTGCTACCCCAAAGGTTCCTAAAACCAACAAAAGTCAGAAACAGGTTGCTCAAAGCAAGACTGAGGTTCCTAATAAGAATGTTGAGAATTCACTAACAGGTAAACTTTTGCATTCCAGGTGTATTCATAAGTGGCATAGAAGATTGGGGCACGCCAGTTTTCATGTTCTTAGCAAGATGCCAGAATTCGTAAAAGATTTGGATCTGAAGGGGTGTAAGGTATTCTTGGATTGTGCTGTATGCAAGAAAGCTAAATCCAAGGCAGCAGCCATTCCAAAACGTGCTACACGCCTGTCAACACGCATTTTTGATTTGGTACATACAGACATAATAGGTCCATTTGCACCAACACTTGGTGGTAAAAAATATTTCTTAACAATTGTTGATAATTATTCTAGATATGGATTTGTATTTCCTATGAAAGGAAAATTAGAGATCTTTCAGATCTTTAAAGACTTTGCAACCTATGTCAACATCCAACATGATGTTCGCATCGCTAGAATTCAAAGTGATTTTGGTGCTGAATTCATGTCCCAGCGTTTTCAGGACTGGATGCGTAAGAAAGGAATTATGCACCAGACTTCAGCTCCTTACGTTCCTCCAGAAAATGGAGTGGCGGAACGCAGAAATAGGGTCCTGCAAACCATGATGCGTTGTCTCCTAGAAGAAGCTGATCTTAGTCTCCCATACTGGGGTTAAGCAATTAAATATGCAAACTACATTATTAACCGTATCTGTAGTGTACTAAATCAGACACCTTTCTTCATGTTACATGGATATAAACCCGATCTGAAAAATATCCATAATTTTGGTTCATACGCTATGGTGAATATTCCTTTAGCTCAAAGAAAGAAAGGAGGTCCAGCAGCAAAGAGACTGAGATTCATGGGTATTGATGACAATTCAAAATGCAGCAAGTTCGTTGACTCCAGACATGTAATAGTGGTTTCTCAATCCTTTAATTTTGAGGAAGATGCTGATTGCACAAGAGGACAAGATTGAACAACTGTTGCATCATTGCAATATGAAGGATGCTAAACCAGCTCACATACCTATGCAAACAGATTTTCATAATCTGTCATATGAACCAAGTCCTGAATTTGAAGATCAAACACTTTATCGTTCAGTAATTGGGTCCTTGTTATACATTAGTAGTTGGACTAGACAAGATATTGCACTTAGTGTTAATCTTTTGTCACGACACGTAGATAAAGCAAAACAGTTTCATTAGTTATGCATTAAGAAGTTGTTGAAATATCTAAAGCACACTAAAAGTATGAAGTTGTTGTTAGAACCGACACATACTAATTATGCAGAATTATGTTGTTATGCAGATTCTGATTGGGCAAATGATAAAAAGTCACATAAAAGTACTTCAGGTTATATGGTATTCTTAAATGGATGTCCTGTTTACTGGCATGTGCGTAAACAAAATTTTATTTCTTGTTCATCTACTGAAGCTGAATATGCTTGTATTTCAGATGCATGTAATTCTTTAACGGGGTTTGATGCTTTAGTTACAGATATCTGGACTTGACCGATCCAGCCAATCACCGTGATGGAAGACAATGAATCTGTGGTTTATATTTCCAAAACCCATTTCATAGGTTCTAGGTCGAGACATTGACATTCATTATAAGAACATAAAGCAATTAGTTAAACAAGGTTTCGTTACATTACAGTATGTGTCCACACATGATCAGATTGCTGACATGCTCAACAAACCACTTGCAGCTGCTTAGCACGAATATCTGCATGAGAAGATGTGCCTTATCTGATGTCCGTTTATCAAACAAAGAAGGGGGTGTCATTACATTTTTTTATTTGTCTGCTAAGCTTCCAGAATCTATTAAAATTGTTATCATATTTCTATAGCAACTAAGATATGAGTGTCTTGTGATGTCTGATTTACTGCGCATGCTTGCAGGGGAGGAGTTTTACTTTTATTCTTTTTCTGTACTTTTTAGATTGTACTTCCTAGAGTTATGTTTAATAAAAGTATACTGCAAAGGAAAGCACGGTTCACCTCTAATTTATGAAGCTGAATTTTTTCGCTTTGACAAAACTTTCTGACAGTGAGAACAATCAACCAATGGAACAACTTGCCTTCGGAAGTTGTGGGAGTGCCATCACTTGAGACTTTCAAGAAGAGATTGGACTGCCATTTGTCAGAAATGGTATAGGGTCTCCCGCTTAGGCGGGGAGTTGGACTAGATGACCTATAAGGTCCCTTCCAACTCTGATTATCTGTTATCTGTTACCAAGCTAAAGAATAAGCATCACATTTTGATAGGTTCTACTCTAGCAAATTAATGGAATAACTTTGATGTTTAACCAGTTTATTTTATAAAGACCTCACAGGAATAATATGGAATCTATCAAGAAATCAAGAACTATGGATCTTTCATGTATGAAAAATGGTCAAAAAGGAAAAATATGCACCTCACTTGTAATAATGAATTGGTCATATATGTGATCTATTAACATTTGAATTACATTTTCCTGACAAATGATCAGGACGGAAATCAAACCATCTGTACATGACATAACTTTCTAGACCTTCTGTGAGTAATTATAGGAAAGCAGGGGACAAGTTGTTTGGGTTATGGAAGGAGTTTCAAAGAGTCTGTCTTAACTCACTATAACTGAAACTGAGAATTTACTCTCGTAGTTTGCAAGGTTCTTTTTGTATTACCCCGGAGTAGCATACCTCCATGAAAACTGTGTTGCTCTTTATTGTTTGGTTTTGGCAGCTCATAGGGCTTGACAACTCTCCCCTTTTCCTTTGTTCTGTCTTATATTCTTTTGTTAATTCTGTTTGGCATTGCTTTTTAAATTACAATTTGTGTCATTTTTTTAAAAAAAAAAGGCTAGTACAGAAAGGCTACTCATTTTATGTATCTATCTAGTAAATCCTTAAATCTATCCTCAATTTAAATGAGAAGAATTGACATAGTATTTAGGCTTACTTAATCATAGATTCCTTAGCAGGAACAACATCTTGCTTTCTTGATTACAAAAAAGCAATTGGTTAGCTCCTTACCAAAATAAACAAGAATCTATTCTATACATTGTATTGAAAAACTAATTAGGAACACAAAAATGTAAATGCATACTTGCAAATCATTCTAGAGTTATTTCATATACATAAGCACTGAGGTTTTACAGATTATTGCATTGGAGTTTATGAATTATCGAACACTTCCTTGTTTATTACAATTAGTCTAATTTGTACAATAACTTCCAAAGAAAAACTATTTTGAAAAATAGAGATTAATTGACTTGGCTAAAGGAATGTAATGTAATACATATATATTGTTCACTTCAGCATTAATGTCCCCTGGAGCATGAAGCCAATTAACAAAGCAATATAGGGATGCAGACATTTAAAAATGAATTTCTGCATTATACAGCATTTTCTCTTGTTGTGTATGAGCATCACACATTCAATTGGTTTGAATATCTTTGAAATCTAGTGATTGAGAATGTGTTCTGATTATATGCCCCAGTATTTACAAAATTGTGATCAGCAAGGATGATAAATCACATTCACTAATAATTAGGAAGTGGATGCTTATTTTCCAATATTGCTATTCATGCTGTTAATGCAGTGCTTCATATTGTACAGAAAGAGCTGCCTGGCTGTAGTTTGAATACAACTTGTTTAAATGCTTTTTATGATGACCCAATTTATACCTGAATACCTTTGAAGTAAGTACAACAGCTAGATATCTTGCAAAGGAGAATATGTTAGAGTTAATCCATGTTCTTGGAAGGGAACTAATTTATGTGAAACTTCAAAAATACACAAATGTGACTGTAAGAATATAAGCATCCCTTTCCCCAAATGTCTAGCATAACCATCAGAATCCTACAAAAAGTTACCACTGATTTGAAACGCTTATTCTAAGTATCAGAAAAAATATGGAATAAATAGGAAATAAGAAAAGATTGCCTTGAGCTTCACCCCTCATCAAAGTTTAGGATTACTAGGAAGTTATGTAGAACTGTACACCACTCCAAAATTAGGCATAATTGGGAGGCTTAAGAGAGTGGGACAGAATGATGAAGGATGAAAGAAAATGACATACAGTATATGTAAATACCTCTTTCCCCTGTGGGAGCAATGGTTATCACCTGTTAGAAGTAAGTTCAACCATACCCGAGTGCTAACCAAGATAAATGAAAGAAGAGATGCTGACTCTTTGACTAGAATGCAGCCAATTCAGAATGATGTGACAGAATTTTCTGAGTGCAGCTTTTTGTTTAAAGAACAACCTACTATGGAGTATTCTGAAGGGCTACTATGCATAAAGAGATGCATATCAAATCTTTATGTTACCAATACTTAATTTACAGTAGCCATGCTATTTTCTTCTATTCAGCAACATTAATTCTAAAGCATTCTCAAATTATTCTTTCTTTTGGGTGAAGTGTGAATCAAACAAGTGGCATATCTCTAATTTTCATTGGGAACCATTTACCTACAATACCCCCATTTCATCAGAATCTTACATTCTGCTCATTCTGCATAGCTCTTTCATTCTATCCAATGCTATAACTGACCACCATTTATAAACAAATCTTTAGTACAACCCTTCTCACCATAACATTGCAGCAACAGTTGAAAGGAAAGGATTTTTAACTTGTAAAAGATAAAACTAGTGCAGTACAATCCAGTGTGGACATAAGAAATGAAGTTGAGAATTCAACTCAATAGCTGAAACACTTGAAGATGTAAAATTGTGTCCGTTTGAGAGATCCAGGCTTAACCTAGGCAGCATTGTCTGAATAGAATCCCTTCAACTTCTGATAAGTTTCTTTATATTCAACTTCAGTGAGGAATAATCCTATGAGAAAGAAGTATTTTCTATACCCATTTTAATATTAATATTGATTGAAATATTGGTGTAATTGATAAAAAGGATCAAGTTAATTAATCTTGCTTCCATTTTATTATTATTAAAATATTTTCACTAATTTTAACCAACAATTCATCATGAATATATTCCAAATTAATAAATAGTTGTTTCTACAAATGGTGCAATGATACTCCAAATAAAATAAGTATTTTGTTAGTGTTCTTGGGCCTTATAAATTAAACACAATTTAAAAGGCATATACAGATTTTATATTTCATAATTCAAACTAACAATGTCCAAAACCAGGATGTATATTCTGAAAACAATCATTTTATGATTATCATTTATTCCTGTTATATGCAATCACAAAATTAATTTTTATTTTGTTTATGAAGTTGCTTTCTCCCCCATGTTACCAGTAAACACACTGATCTTCCTATGAGGTTAAGATTTCTACTTTCTTTGAAACACCACAATCCTTTCCCCCCTCCCCCCCTCCAAAATGCTAAATGTTCACGCCTCAAGCAAAGAAAAAAAATACACTATCACTTTGGTCCTTCATTAGTCAGATGATCTGGCAATAACAATGCTACTTGAATTGAACCCACATGAAAAACTATTTTCAAATATAACCTTGCCAGGAGCTATGTTATGTCTTGGCAAAAGAAGCAAGCTTTATTTCTCTATTGGATCAGTCTGCATGAAAAGCAGGTGTTGCAATAGGAAATGAGTTTGAGGAGGTAACAACAGTATGATATAATACTTCAAGGCCCAAGTGTTTTTGCAAACTGCAAACAATGAAAAACATTTAAGCAATTAAATACCCTTTTGAAAAAGTGACCATGGAGATTATAATCATTAATTAAAATCGTGTAAATCATGTAAATAATGTTACGAAATAACATTTGCTTTTTATATCAAATTTCAAAAGGCCTAATGGTAAAAGGGCTTAATCTCAGAAGAGTTGTTTTAATTAAAACTAAAAAACCAAAACTGTAGTATAATAAATAAACGTGAGAGAGCTTACAATCCCATACATTTAACAAATGCATGTGTGAATACTGGATTTACATCATTTTTCAAATGTACATAATTGTACATTTTTCAAACTGTACAAACCTTACTTATGCAATTTTTCAAACTATAAAATAAATGTATGATTTCTTTCCCAAATATGGAGAACAATCCTTAAAGTTAATATAACATTGTTTTTCCTGTATAACTGAGACCATGTTTTCAACATTCAGCATCACTGGTTTATTATGGAAAAATTAACTGCCCAGCTTTCTATAATATACAATGTTAGAGTGTAATTCCAACCTAGAACATTCATGGAAGTTTACTTCAGAGTACATGCCACAAGAGCTTTGTTGGTTTATGGATTTGTTCTAAGGGTCATTCTAGGAGGAGAAATGTATTAGCTTATGGTGATAAAAATAAAGAGTCTGATAGCATTTTTCAACTAACAAATTTTGATAAAAGGCATACATCTTTGCAAACTGTAGTTCACTTCATCAAATGGCAAGTAAATCCCCCAAAATGAGTAAATATAGAACTGGGTTCTGGAAATCAGATATGAATTTACTGTGTCATGCTTTTCTGTCTATGTTGAGGTTGACTCAGGATGCCTTTGATCTTCAGATGTTGGCAGCTTCACAATCAATGGACAAAGGAGTATACCCATAGTCTACATCTATGCATGAAATCAGCAAACAAGGAACACAGAGTCTTTTTTATGCTTTATGGTTTGATCTACTTGAGCAAAACCCTTTTTGGAATTCTTGACTCTGAATGAATTTTTAAAAAGCCAGAATGTTATAAATTTCATTGGTGTGAAAAAGTTCTAGTGTTTACTGAATTATACATTCTCATGCCCTATGTGGAAATTGTAAATTTGAAAATGCAGACTCTTTATTGTTTTTGCTTGGTAGTATTTGGTGTCCATACACACATTTTACGTACTATGATACAATCCACAGTACAATTTGCTACAAGGACAATGTTTTAACTTGCTGGTTTGTTGTTCTCACTTGTGTTTTCCTGTTGATTTTTCACAAATTCTTCTGAATGTGCAAAACCTCTTTTGTTGATGTTCTGTGTTGATTATTTAAAATATACCAAAATAGATAGCCAGGAATGTTTAAGTTCCCTGGATGGCTTTTATTTAGTTAGTATTGGGGGTGGGGGGGGGGTTGTTTGGTAAAACAATGAATCACAGGCAAGCAAAACTAAACACTATGGTAAATTTGTTGGTTTAATTTCACAATAAGTACTGAGGTAAAGGTTGCTACTGACTGTCTGCAAGGCAGCCTATATTAAGAAAATACTTCCCATTCAGCTTTATGATTAATGTGTTAAGGAAGCTCTTAAAGAAGAAAAAGCTGAATCCATTCATAGCAATAATATGATAGCTGATTGACAACAAAAGTGATTTTCCACTACCTTTTCATCAGAATATTTAAAAATATATATTATTTCTTCCTATTAAAAAATATGTTCATCAGAAAGCTGCAAATGTAAAGTTAACTCATAGGGGAATACTAAAAGAAAAAAAATAGAAATAGGAAGTAAAGGAGTAATGAATTGATTAGATTGCTGAATGGTATGCTTAAATGGATTGTCAAAGGAAAATAAGAAAATCAGAAAGAAGCTGAACATTTAAAATATGCTAAATCCTGTTATATGCTACATTTATAGAATGACTTCTGCAACAAAAGACATACATACAATTTGCATTTAAACACTGCAACAACCAGGAAGGTTGTCATTGTGTTGTATACAGATAGTCCTTGACTTACAACCATAATTGGGAACAGAAATTCTAATTATAAAGCAACCAAATTTTGATCACATGACCATATGTAATATGCGAGAACTAGCTGCATATTACTTTTTTCATTGCCAATGTATCTTGAATAGCTGTAAGTTGAGGATTACCTGTATATCTATCACATTCTCATTCTAATAACAAAGACAAACTGCACACAATTCTAAAATTTCCATGGTCCTAATTAACACTCTTAGTTTATCATCTAAATTCTCCAAATTATTTGACACGGAAATTCTACTTATAGCTGAGCAGATCTACTTTCGACAGAAATAGTCCCATGGCAATTTTCTGGTGATACTGTCAGTTGGCATTTAAGATAAGGTGACGTCCAAATAGAACTGCAAAAACAACACGCACCCACTGAGGCTATCACTTGTAATTCTCATTTTAAAAGCTGAACTCAATATATGCTGTAGAAAAATCAAGGTAACATACAGTAGGTAAGATTGAGTTTTGGTTTTGCTATGGATATTAGTTTCAAGAAATCCAGGTTCACTTGGATTCTGGAATTAGAACTATAACATCCAATTTTGGTCATTCTGCGCACAATTAATGTTGATAAGAGGTTGTATGATGGAAAGTTACATGCTATGAAAAGGGAATAATTAACAAACATCACATAATCCTAGAAGCAAATTGGGAGAAGTTAAATTATAAGTTAACATGTTTTGCTGTGCAAATATAGGTAACTTTTCATTTTCAAAGTAACCAGCTCTATCTATCTTAAAAAGTAAGTACCTTAAGTATATTTTATAATCCAGGAGTTAGATTGTATTTATCAAGAGTAAATTTATCAAATTTACTCATTTGGGATTTAAATTATTCTAATAGCACTCTGGCGCTCTCTCCCCCCCACCCCCAACGTGTATGTAAAATCAGAGGGGAACAGAATTCTGTGCAAATAGAATTGTATTCTATTTTCAATTTGTAAATATGTTTGCAGCTGTACTTTGCGCTGTATTTCATTATATCATCTAATTTGGATTGTGGTTCTTCACCTGACATTTTGTTACTCTATGGAAAGGGGAATTGTTTGAAAGGGAAATAAAGAACTGCTATTACTCTTTTGATCTTTTGTTCTAGGATATAGGAGAGGTGAAACAAGATCCTGTGACTTTGGCAGGGATTGCTGATTGGTTTCCAATTCTCTTCAGTGTCTGATCCATTATTTAAATGTACACAATAGTTCAGGAATTACTGTCAAGTCACAAATGTCTAACTGGAAAAGAAAAGAAAATGGTGTACACCAGTGAATTGACTAATGTTTTAGGATTTTTTTCTGTATTTTAAAAGAAGTTCCAGCTTTCAAATAAGCCCATCAAAGGGGACAGATGGATGTAATCTATCTTGGGGGAGGGGGGAAGAGAAGCACTACTATAAATGGAGGTGACAATGGAAATATAGCTATTTCACAAAACATGAATATTATTGTAAAATACTTCTTTAAAACTATGATACCGTATTAACTGCCAGTAGCTAAAAATTCCTTTCCTACTTTCTGATTATAGCAAAGCTAGTATGAGAATTTATTCTTAAGCCATTTGATGTGTGTACAGAGGAATGTTATCAAATAAAAAGAGAAGGGCTATGTCATCCTTATATCAAATACTTGTTTCAGGGCATTTTTAAAGGCGGAGACATTCAAGGACTTCTTTAGAACTTTGTATGAAATGTTTAATTATGAAAGGATACTACAGTAAACAGACAAAGAAACTCAATGTGTGTGTACAGATCTAACATTAGCTAGCCAAGATTTAATTTCCAAAATGACACAGAGGCTGCTCACTGAACAATGCCTGTGTTTAGCTCATCATACTGAGACAGTTCTTGGGCCAACTCAAGTTTTTTGCAGAACCACTATTCATTAGAACAGATGCCAATATATTTCATTTCCTATAAAGTTTCAGACAAAGTCCATTCAGCATAAGATGAATATTGGGCTTAATCAGTGGAGTTCAAGGAAAACACGAAGTGATTTTTATGTGATTTTCAGCCTCTGGCAGGGTGTGCTACTATAGAAATGTTTCCAGTTAATTCCATTTTATTTAAAGGACATTTTTAATTAACTGGAATTATTGTTGTTCGTATTTTATTTCCATTATTATAGTGAAATATTATAAAAATGAATCCAAAAGTCTTTAATGCCATTTTGTACTTTACCCAACACTAAAAGGAAAATGATATGTTCTGTTTCACAATTTAAAATGAAAAAAGAAGATAATTTTGTTTAGTTCAAAATATAAAATGCCACCACAAAAAATGAACAGTCAGGAAATGCAAATGGCTGAAGATTTTGCCACTGAAGATCATTTACCTATTTTCAAGATTGAGAACTTCAATGAAGTACTGCATGGTCCCAGCCACCTATCATGACCCGTATCACTTCCACAAGGCAGGAGAGAGAAGTATTTGACAAACTGGTAGTTGGTTTAATCATGAAGATCTGCCCATCTCATTAGGAGCTGCAGGAACAAACTACTCCCAGATAATCAAGACAGAAGATGTCTAGTATATTCTTTACACCAGCCCAACAGATAGCCTTAATTTATTTGATTTAGGAACTGCCCAATTCCAGCTAATCCTGGATGGTGTACAATAAAAGCAAAAGCATAAAAACAGAATACAAACATTAGAATAAAAGAATAATATCAGGAATCCATGTCAGATCCAGTCAACCCCACCCACACACAATCTAGCAGGGATCCCAATCACTCTAACCCAAGGTCTGAGAGAACAGCAAGTCCTTAAGGCTTTCTGAAAAGCCACCAGGGTAAAAAGTACAGGGATATTGGGGGAATCTCATTCTAGAGGGTAGGCACTGCAACAGAATAAGCATAATTCCAAATTACATTACTTCATTGTCATCCATTGCTCTGATGAAGTGCAATGGCCCATGTATTTAGAAAACTAAGCCAACAATCAACAAGCCTATGTTCGAGATCTGAGTGCTGCTGTGTGATGGGGTGAGCTACCATCCTTTGCTTCAATTCCTGCCCACCTAGCAATTTGAAAACAAGTGATCGCAAGTAGTTAAATAGGTACTGATTGCTTCAGTGAGCAATCAACAAGGATATGAAAGGACTCCCCCAACCAGGCATCCCCTAGGCCAAAGGTCGCCAACCTTTTGGACCTCAGAGACCACTGTGATGACTCAGGATGGGATACAAGCTAAACACAGTCACAAAAACAGATGAAGCCCCTTTTATTCCTTCACTTTGCTTCAAAGCTCCAAATATCCTTGACTGAAGACAAAAAACTCCCCCACAAGCAGTTACAAAAAGGAGAAAATGCTGTTAAATTATAAAAATGCGTATAAATTATAAAAGTAAAAACAACACAAAATACATTGAAGGAATTAAGGGAACAAGGCAAGATAAGGCTTGAAGACATCCACAGATATCGGAACACACACTGGGAAGGACGCCAAACTCAGAGAGGAATGACACACTAGAGATAATTCCACACTTTGTTTTGAGCACTGGCCCATACGCATGTCCGTCCTCTTAACCAGATCTCGCAGCTGCAACCTATGAAGGGGATCAAAGCCCTTTCCTCCCCCATAGACCACGCCATTCCTGTCTTTCCCTTATCCTTTCCTCCCTACGTGCCCTAGGATGGAGAGGGAATAGGACTGAGTCTTCCTCTGACTGCCCAGCTGACCTCTGCCCTTCCCCAACCTCCTCTACAACCTCCAGAGCCACACTTCCACTCCCTGTTGGCTGTTCTTCCTCTCCCTCAGAGTCACTCTCCAACAGGGACATGACAGACCACCAAACTCATAATTTTAAATCCTGGGGACTACTAATATGAATTTTGACTGATGGTGGCTTGCTGATGTTGGTAGGACACAGAGAGAGAGATAAATCTGATCTAACCTCTCTCCCTCCCTCCCTCCTCCTCTCTCTCTCTCTCTCTCACATACACACACACAGAGAGGCAGGGGTGGGATTCAAATTTCTTAACAATCAGTTCTGTGGGCGTGGCCTAATTTGTGGGTGTGGCTTGGTGGTCATGTGATTGGCTGGGCATGGCTTGTATGTAAATATTATAAATATTTATATAAATATTGAATTTTTTATAAAAGAAACAAAATCAGGCAAAGCAGGCAGGCAGATTGAGTTGCTCACAGAATCACAGATTCATTCAGAGATCTGTGATCTTCATTCAGAGATCTGTGAGATCAGCTATCTGAGCCTGTCACATAAAATTTGCTTGTAAGCAAACCCATAAAATTTGCTAGCAAGAAAACTCATAAAATTAACTCACAACACACCATGTATGTAAATATTGATTTTTTTATAAAAAAAGAACAACTTTTATCCAAAATCAGGCAAAGCAGGCAGGCAGATTGAGTTGCTCACAGAATTGCAGATTCATTCAAAGATCTATCTTTCTGCCATCGGCTAGCTGAGTCTGTCATATAAAATTTGCTTGCAAGCAAATTCACAACACACCATGATGGTCTCTGGTGATGAGCCGAAAGGCAGAAAAGGACAGCAGTATGCTTCCTCCCTTGATTGGGGCTTACAAGGGTGTTGTAACACAAATATACTCATTCCCCTGTATCGCTGATCTGGATGAGAACCTGTGGCCTAATGGCAATTACAACTGCCTCACATGTAATACTTCCCAGGTTCGAATCCCAGTAAGGGTATGGCTAGCTGACAAGAGCTAAGTAGCTCAAATAGATCTATACTAGTCTCCCTTGTTTAATTATTTATCAGCTCAAAAACCTAACACACACACACACATATATATAAAAGAGCAACTTTTACCCAAAATCAGGCAAAGCAGGCAGGCAGATTGAGTTGCTCACAGAATCAGATTCACTTAGAGATCTGTGTTTCTGCCATCGGCTAGCTGAATCTGCACTGCTTCAATCCTAAGGAAGGTTCAGCTCTGCTTAAAAGCAGAGCCAAATATCTAAAGATTAGCTAGAAATCAAGAAATCCAACAATTTCCTGCTTTCTAGCTAATCTAAATCTCCCGGCACAACAGAACAATGGTTGGGGGGGAAAAAAGGAAAAATAGCAACTTAGCAGGCAAGTTTGCCAGGTAAGGAGTGAGTGGGTGGGGAGGGAGGGCCAAGTGGCGGCGCAGCCTTGTGTTCCTGTGAGCCTGGATTAATTGCTTTGGGAGCTGCTCTGGGGGTGACATTTCTCTGTGGATCACCAAAATTTTCTCACGGCCCACCAGTTGGTGACCACTGCCCTAGGCAACAGTGATATCACCATCTAATCCTTTCAACCTAAAAGCAGCAGCATTTATTGCTCTGTATCTATTAATACAATTTATGGTAGCCAGTACCTGACCTGTTGGTTCATACCTGTAAGTTGTAATAAATTTCAAAAGAAATGTCCTGTGAATGAAGTTTAAAACCAATGCCTTATTTACAAACAGTATACTATATATTTAATTAGTACAAATGTATTAATATGTTAGAAAAGTTTATTCTAGGTTTATTATAACTAGAAGTGGATTATATTGCTAGTTTTATGGCTTAGTGATTTCTGGAAAGGAAGGGTAAACATAAATAGTTTGATGATACTTTGGCCATTCATAAGGGTAAATAGTTAGTCAATATAATCCTTGTAGTTTCTACAAGAGTGCCAATTTATGTGAGTATGAAATTCTGATTCTCTTCTTTATGTATTAATTATAACTTACATAGCTCCCTAAACAGCATTTAAAGTACAACAAACTGAAAACAATATTATCTTTACTGACAGTACAGAAACCTAGCTAACTGCTTCAGAAATTGGTTTCCTATTAACTATTTTAAATATTCTGTTCTCTACAGGCCTCAGGAAAATGTTCTAGCTCTCAACTACTGGATCACATGGAAGTAGTTTTATTTTCTTTTTTAATTATCCTAAGCTGGTATTCGTAAACACTTACATACAGACAGGACAGGGAGAGATAGGGAATTACATTGTTTTCATTAATAATTTTTGCATAATTATTCATTTCTTCTATACAGATTCCTTCTCAAATATTTGTCTCCTGAATATATCTGTTCAGCACTTCCCCCAAAATATAAGAAATAATTTCCGTTATTGTATCACCTTCCATTGAGATCCATTGGCCAAGGTATATGTAGTGGCCTACTATGTCTAGTTCCTCTCCAGATATATATATATATATTTATTTCTTAGGTGAATTTATTAAACATATATATTAAACTAGATTCTCAGTTTCAGGTTTCATGCTGCAGTTAATATAAAGTGCCAGTGTGAAGTATATCTATGTATCCACATTTCCACATAAGTGCCCACCTGCCCATTCCCTCGCCCGTCACACTTGCATGCTCTGTCCACTGTCCTCACCCACCCGCCTCTCCCTCCAGCTGCCGACCAATCCATCCTCTCATGAGTTCTGCCAACCCACCTGCTCACCATACCCCATGCTCTGTCCACTGCTTGCTTGCCCAGCTCCTATGAATTGTCCCCATAAGTTGGCCATGTCAAGCTATCCTGTGATGAATTCACAGCAGGAAACTAGTGGTGGTTAATTGGTTGCAATGAGCTGTCATAGATGCAAGGGAACAGGAGTGCTTCTGATTTGGGGTAGGGAGCTGACAGGTATGAGAGCACCCATGCCAGTTCCAAAACTCCTTTGCTCTCTTGAATATGAATACACATATTGTAATACTACAATATTGTGTTTTAGATTCAGGCATCTATAAAAACTCATTTTCTTTGTTCCTTAAGAGTTTGTAGCTACAGATTTTAAAATTAAAATATTTAGGCTGATACCACATGCCAAAATGTTCCTTGGACCTATACCCGAAGTTCCCCCAAGCACTGAGAGCATTTGCACCAAGACAAATTCCTTGTGTCCAATCACACTTGGCCAATAAAGAATTATATCTATCTATACCTGATTATTCTTAATGGCAAGCTGTAACGTGATATTCATTCCAATTTCCTTCCATACTCCAATTATCTTTTCAATTTTTAACTCTATATGCATTTTTCAAATTATGCTCATTACACTTTATATTTCCAGCTTTTAATAGTTTTATTATTTTATTTAATAATTATCCCATTAATGCAATGGGTGTTTCTTTTTATTCTAGAATCCCTATAAATGTTATATATCATGGCTCTCTAACCATGCAACTTGTGGATTTCCAGAATTCCCCAGCCAGCATGGGAGTTGAAGTCCATAAGTCTTAAAGTTGCCAAGATAGGAGATCCTTGTTGTAAATATATACCAGACATGAAAGAGATGGGTGGGTGATGGTCACCTCAAAGATATCTTTCTGATGGAAGAACTTTAAGCAACATAATCTACTGTGGATTAGCTTGTTTTGTGCTAATTCATGTACTACCGGTCCTAAAGGACTTATTTTCAATATATTCAAACTTCAGGACACCATCATTTTGAACTAAAACCTAGATGTCATTCAATAGTTGGTCAAAATATAATAAATCAACAATAATTTAAATATATGAATATTTTATCTCAACATTGCTTACAAACTAATAAAAATGAATAAAACTGAAATAGAAAGGGCATGTACTCTGATGCAAAAAAAAATAACAGTTTCAGAGACTTTGTTGAAATAACCCCAGTCCCTATCATTCAATTCTTAAATTAGCCAAGCATTTCCAAAATTCAATTGAGTCATTGATAAAACAGCCTCCACTTGTAGTTCAACACTACCTATAATGTGATTAATACTGTTTTTTCTTGTGCTAAAGCAGAAGCTTCTTTACCCTGATATAATGTACTTTTTATATAGGATAATGCTTTTATATAGCAGCCAATGCAAAAATACTCAAAATGATACCACTTAAGCAGAAATTTAGGACCAAATTTCTGAAAAAAGCAACAAAAAGCTTATGAGAAAGACAGGAAGGAAATCTTATTCAAATATTCATGACAATCAATAAAACAAAGTAATTTCTCTACGTATATCAATGTCTCACACAAAATTTTATAGCATGTATATAAAGACTCAAAGAGATACTAATAAGCCCTGCTTGCCAATCCTTCACTTAATTATCAACAAGTTCACCATTAAATTTCACTGATTGATAGCAGATATAATTCACAGTAGAAAACTAACACTTTATAACAAAGTAAT
This sequence comes from Bungarus multicinctus, assembly GCA_023653725.1. Lineage (NCBI taxonomy): Eukaryota > Metazoa > Chordata > Lepidosauria > Squamata > Elapidae > Bungarus > Bungarus multicinctus. The sequence goes on along the minus strand of CM042834.1, from coordinate 227,121,689 downwards.
GTTCTGGGTAAATATGCCAGCTAGCATTCTAGGGAAGTAAGTACGGATACACTTTACTACAACTATAATTATATTCTTTAGTGAAGCAAATCAGTTATTGCTCATGAATCTGTGCATGCATCCAGTATGTATATATTTGCTAATTTGCTAATTGATGTGGTCGTAAATGAGAATGGATTGTAGTAGACCAGTGGATATAGTATACTTAGATTTCAGTAAGGCATTCAACTAAGTAGACCACAACCTATTTCTTGATAAGCTTGATAAGCTAGTAAAATGTGGGATAGACAACATTACTACCAGATAGATTTGTAACTGGCTGACAAATCACACTCAACAAGTAGTTCTTAATGGTACTGCATCTACATGGAGGGAAGTAAGCAGTGGGATACAACAAGGTTCCGTCTTCAATACTCTTCAATATCTTCATAAATTATTTAGAGTCCTATTCCCAAATCCATGTGTCCTAGGCTCAAGACTGGGATCTTCCCACTATCCTTTTTAACCATTCCTGGAAGGGTAAACTGGACAGCTAAGACACTTTAGCTTCAGTAGCTCTAAGCATCATCAGAGTACCCAGCCATAATCTTCCATTAATTATAACAACTCACATACAATGCATTCATTCATACATACCAACATTCACAGATACCTTCCTCCTTTGCTGCTGCCACTGACTGGCTGGGGCTCCTTCCACTTACCCACCATCAATTCTCCCTCTGAACGTAATTGTTTATTTTTTTAATATAACTCATACTGCTTATATTGTTCGTTCCAATTAATTATGGGTCTTAAGGTTCATTTAATTATTTATAACAGCAATTAACACGGATTTTTTTCTAGTTAACAAAATTTGTTCTCTGCCACAGTTTAGATCTCTGACAACTTTTAAGGCCAACCTGACAGGACACGTAGAGGTATCACCATAATCACAGCATTCACAATTCTGTCACAAAGAAGGAACCAAAGAAGGTTCTTGGATGAGAAATAAAATGTTTTCAAAGAAAAAACCAAGACAGTACTTTGGAAAAGTACCTTTGGATCTATCACAAAGACTTCTGCATACTATTACAGGTAGTCTTTGACTTACAATTGGTCATTTAACAACCATTTACAGTTATGAAGGCCTTGGAAATAGAACTTTACAGCCCATAAAGCACTTAGGGCCATGTAAAATGTTGTGCTCCAGTCCGGTTATATGATCACATTTCAGGCTCTTGAAAACCGGCTCCCATTTACAACTATTTGTACCATTCTATGGTCATGTGATCATGATTTGCAATTTTTTTTTGCTGGTTTCTGGTGCTTTTTGCCAGTTTCTGGCAAAAATGCCCATATGGAAGAATGGCTCATACATAATGATTCACTTAATGACCACCTTAAAAATAATTGTCATATGGGTACATTGACTTACGGCTATCATGAGTTATGACCAAACTCTGGTCCTAATTATAGTCATAAATTGAAGACTACCTGTAAACATGGATTCTCTGTTACATACAGGAGCACATTGAAACCTGTCCCTGTTGGAAGGAAAAGAGAAATCCTGAGAAAATGAATAAAGTATTATTTTTTGTCAAGCACTACAAAATCTATAACTATTAATTTAGATGATGTATCTTACAACTGAAGCACTTAGCTACTGATGCAAATTTAGAATCAGGGACAAAATTAAATCTCAGCAAACATGCTGGGATAATAAGAGAAAACATGCAAAAACCAAGTAGAAATATGAAGTTGAAGCATCTGCTGATCAGTATGATGCTAATCAATTTTTAAAAGTAAACTATGAATATCCTATTAATAGCTGTAAACCATAGGAGTAAAGAAATCTAGCATGCTAAAAGTCTTTAACAGGCTGCAGATGCTCAGGTACAAAAGACAGCCAACTAAGGGATAATTAAAACATAGAAAGTGATTCTCAACATCTGGTAATTATACATTCCTAGTGACATCTGCAAAGGAAGGGTGGAAGATGGTAATGGCAGCAAACACAATCCAAGTCCTACCACTTCTATATCTATGTTATCAGTAAATGTGTACACAAAGGGACAGTGCTTCCATCATGCTGATGCACCTGTTGTCCTTGAGAAAGTGCCCCCTCACCTGGCCACTGGCTGTTCCAACAATATTCTAGAATCAACAGCAGATTTAGGAAGTTCTAATGCAAACTGGAGCCAGAACTGAACAAGTTTTGATTGCTTAGAAGAAAATAAGGCTCTTACTACAAAGTTGCATCCTCTTTTGGAACTAGGAAGTAACTGTTGTCCATTAAGTAGTATGGTACTGAACATCACCTTAGGACAAAAAATGTTAGAGATGTTTTCCAAATATGAAGCATGAAACCAGTAGTGCTTGTTTTTCATTCATGCAGAAATACAGGCAATGCTATTTCTGGGATTCTCTTTTAGAAGAAAATAGTTGTATCATTCTTAATTCAAAAAACTCTTAATTCTTAGGTCTTAATTAATTCTTAATTCAAGCAATCAAGAAACTAATAAATTAATATTTTATTACTATTTTATTTTCATTATTTTGCCATAATGCAAGAATTCTTGCATCTAACCACTGCTTTTCTTTAGAAGAATAGCACGTACCTACAAACCATGTCATGCTGATCTGAACCCAAAATTACTTCCACAATCAAATATTAGCATATCTGCCATGGATAAACCATAAATTGTTTACCAAATAACTGAAGGAATCCTCTGAAATTCTTAGAGTAATTTTACACTGTGCCAAAAATGCAACCACAATTGCGAGAGAAAACAAAGGTGAATGTATGAACATTTGTCATCACTACTGTATTCTAAAAATCAATATAAAATTCATAAACATTTTCCATTGTCTTTAGATGTAATTCAATAAATTGTTTTTGCTATTTCTTTGCCCAAATTACGCATATTCTTTCTAAATATTTAGAAAAAATATAGCCAGTTTGTAAGTATGGTTGCCTTAGTAAATCATTTTCAAATAAACTACATTAAGGATGCTTTTTGTTGTTCAACATCTGTGAAACATGTTTGCTCATCCTGATGAAAAACTAGGAGTCTTCATCCATTAAAAATAATTCAAAGCTTTCTTGCATGGGCATATTTTAGCTCTAGATAAAAATAAATTAATTTTTACTTTCCCACATTTGCTTGAAGTCACAGATGTTTTAAAACAAAGCTTCTTAAAGAAAGATGAAGTATTATGAATAGCTCTTTTATTAAGGAGAATTACTTAGATTCACAACAGCAAAATGCAAACAAAGATAAAACATCTTAAAACCCTTTAGAGGTCAGTAGCTATTTAAAAATTATACTGCAGTATGTAATAAAATGCTGTGCTATAGAAATATACAGAACTTTGCAGCAAAGTTATTTGCTGTTATTTAAGAACAAGTTTAAATCTTTAACATTTAAAAGCCAATCTTTAGTTATAGATGAATATAGGATAAGAATGAAAAAAATAATCTATTAAAGATTATTTATCACTTTATGATAGGAACTAAATAGTCCCATACCTGTGTGTATAAAATCATACATACAATTGTGTTCTGAACAGAGCAACATAAAAATTATCATATAAAGCATAAATACAAAATATGGTAAAACATTTCCTATGATCAAATGCCAATGTTTGACCATGTTTCGCAGTTCCATCATGAGCTACTTTCAAGGCAGATACATCTCTGAATATTTCCCTGAATTTAAGAACTTTTCCAGTGAAAGCAGTACATTAGCAGGTCTACCATTGTTGAAGGCATTGAGATATTTACAGGGGTGGGTTTCTACCGGTTCTGTCCACCTCTGTAGAACTGGTAGCTCTGAAGAGCAGCAGACATAGAACCGGTTCTATGTCTGCTGATGTTTTTGCCCACCTGCCCACCAAGGCTTTTACCTGATCTTTATTTCCTGATTTTTCAATTTCAGCTGCCGAACGAGGCACAGGGCTGTTTCAAAGGCTGCTTCTCTACACACAGCGTGCTAATGACGATTTACAGACACGCGCGCTCCCAGCGTGCAGGGAAGCACATCATCAATCACCGACCCTCGTAAATCCTGAATTGGTAGTTAACCCTGTCATATCCCACTCCTGGGTATCTAGTAATGGAAATTCTCTGAAATGATGAACCAAAGTCATGGGTTGTCTACTTTATTATTTTAAAAAATCATGCTAACTGTACTGAGAACCAGAAAAGCAAAGCATAAGTCGTAAGTAATTTATCTAATCAGAATCATCTTTCAGGCCAAATGAAATGTATCTAGAATTGTTTGTAAGAGTGAAATCCCTGGGCAAAAGTTAAGTCAAACAAACATCTCCATTCATTCATTCATTCATTCATTCATTCATTCATTTTGTCAATTGCTTACAAGATAATAGGTATAAGTAAAAACACAGATATGAATACATGGATACATATAAGAAAAATAAAAAAGAAACAATAGGACAGGGACGGTAGGCACGTTGGTGTGCTTATGCACGCCCCCTACAGACCTCTTAGGAAAGGGGTGAGGTCAATAGTCTAAGGTTAAAGTTTTTGGGGTTTGGGGAAGAAACCACAGAGTCAGGTAGAGTATTCCAGACACTGACCACTCTGATGCTAAAATCATATTTCCTGCAATCAAGTTTGGTGCGATTAACCTTGAGTTTGTATCTATTGTTTGCTCTTGTGTTGTTATGATTGAAGCTGAAGTATTCATTGACAGGTAGAACATTGCAATGTATAATTTTATATACTATACTTAGATCGGACTGAAGGCGGTGTAATTCTAGGTTTTCTAGGTCTAGAATTTCGAGTCTGGTGGCATAAGGTATTCTACAATGAGTAGAGGAGTGGAGAACTCTTCTTGTGAAATATTTCTGGACTTTCTCAACTGTGCTAATATCAGATATGTAATGTGGATTCCAGACTGATGAGCTGTATTTGAGTATTGGTCTAGCAAATGTTTTGTATGCTCTAGTTATTAGTGTAATATTACCAGAGAAAAAGCTACATAAGATTAGGTTAACAACTCTTACTGCCTTTTTGGCTATGTAGTTACAGTGGGCTCTAGCATTTAGACATTAGAGATGAAGTACTCCAAGTTCCTTGACAGAGTTTGGATAATCAACAAGGTCTTGACTATTCAGCCTGTATTTTATTTTCTGATTATTTTTTTTATCAATATGTAAGACAGAGCATTTATTTGTTGAGATTTGAAGTTGCCATTTGTTTGACCAATCTGATACATAGTCGAGGTCGTTTTGAAGGATAGCAGAATTTTCTGTGATGTTGAATAGCTTTACATCCTCAGCAAAGAGAACGCAGTTGCTCTTAATATGATCACAGAGGTCATTTATGTAGAGTAAGAAGAGAGTTGGTCCTAGAACACTGCCTTGGGGGAACCCACTGTTGATAGGTACAGAATTTGACAGGATGCTCCCAATTTTGATCATTTGTTATCTGTTTGACATGAATGCTTCTATCCAGATACCTAAGATTTTAGTTTTAGGAGTAGTTTGTCATGTACCACTGAATCAAAGGCTTTACAGAAGTCTATGTAGATTGCATCTATTGCTTTGCCCTGATTGAGTTATGTAGTCCATATGTTTTTGCAGTGTAAGAGTTGCAGATTGCAGGATAGTTTTTTTCTTAAACCAAATTGTTTATTAGAGTAATATTAGTAATGGTGGGGCAAACCCACCATTTGGATACAAGACAGTGTTGGGAACATACTAAAACGCAGGAATTGAAAATGCACCATTTCTACATGTGAATATTATTCACCCAATGTTCTAACCCAAGCCTCATTCGAAGCAAACAAACACCAAACAGAGATAATGCTTTTAATGCTTCTCTGTGAATTCCGTTCATTCATAGTAAAACGCTATTCAAAACTAATTGTCCCAGATAAAAACAAGCCTTGCCACGGTTGTGCAAGGCTGCCAAGAACACTAGATTAAATTGCAAGGAAATAATCAAATCCAAAAGTCTCCAAACACAAACCAGGATAGTCGGAACTTCCACAAGACTTGAAGTGCGAGAACTTCTTTGCTTCCTGCAAAGAATCCCACCTCTGAGGGCTGGCTTTTATCCCTTAAGGGAGGGGCCATCACCTTGCAGCCTTACTCCCGAGTTGCCCGTGCTGCTGCAGCTGCTCTTTCCTTCAAGCAGCCCTGCATGCATGCGCACTGGGCACAGGCTCCTCGGGGTCCTCTGAATCACTGCTGCCAGCCTCCACAAGCTCCGAAGGCAGCACTCCACTCTGACAGTCCAGGCCCCATCCCTGCATCACACACAGGCCCCTCATCTGAGCCCTCACTCTCCGAGACCTCAGCCATCTGCACCTGCTGTCGGCGAACCACAACATCCAAGCCTTTTGCAAGCATGACTGAAACCCCTTTACTACTTTTTATTTTAATTTAAATATTTTGTAACCATCTAGAATTGCTGGAAATCAGGTGGCACAGAGATTAAATAAATAAATAAAAAATATAATTGTCGGTAAGCTCAATTTTGAAAATTGAATCTTAACTTAGCACAACTTAGCCTTAAATTGTTCGATGCTGTAGGGCAATGATGGCTAACTTTTTTGGCTTCGAGTGCTAAAGTGCATGCATGCATTGCCAAAATGCAATGTGCACACATCCCCCATGCATGTGCCCTGCCCTCCCATACATGCACCCTGCCCCATGATATGTACCCTGCCCTGTGCATTCCCCACACATGCATGTCCCCTGCACATGCACCCCGTGCATGCATGCATGGGCCACATGCATGCGTGCCCCGTATACACCCCACCCCCATGTATATGCCCCACCCCTCGCACATGCACCATACCCCCTGTGCATGCACCCCACCCCAGCACATGAGTGGCAGAGACCGAAGACCAGCTGGCCGGCGGGAGCTGAGCTAGGGCAACAGTTTGCGTGCCCAGAGACGGCTTTGCGTGCCACCTCTGGCACGCATGCCATAGGTTCGCCATCACAGCTTAGGGGGAAAAAGTCTTGTTTTGTGAAGGGGAAAGTGCAGCTTGGAATCACTTCTTGCACAAGACATGGAACATAAAGCACTTAGCATGCTCCAGTTCCAATTACTCATCATATAAGTTTCAGAAAATATGACCAATGTTTTTCATCTGGTATTTAATCAGCAGATGACTATCAATACAGTACTGAGACAAAAATCTTTAGTGTTTCCCTGGGGCTAATTGGTGTCTATAACAGCATCATTTATATTAAATACAGGTAAACCTTTTCCAGCTACCTTACCTTAAGTGAATGAGAGCTACATTGAGCAACTACTCAACTATGGAGTTAAAAAAATGTTGAAAAATAAAGAGGCCAGTAAACAGCTCTGCTTTCTTTTTTTATGCTTAATAAACATATATGCTTTGAAACTCAGAGAAGCAACTTCTCTAAGTTGTGCTAAGAGTGCTTCATGAAGTATCTTTTGAGGTGGTTTGTACAGTATTAGTAACTTGATCTAGATTACCCAGAACTTAATTCTGAATAAATCAATATTTCATACTATGTTTCTCAGAAAACACGATCCAACCCAATAATAAGCCCAATCCTAATTTTTTGGGGGTGGGCCTAATATTACCCCTATCCTGAAAATAAGCCTGGGGCATTGGCATGGCCGGCAAGAGTGGCGGCATGGACATGGGGGGGCAAGTGTTTGGCTGAAGAGAGGGGCGAAAGTCATTCTGCACTGAAGCAGAGGCATTCCGAGCCTTCAGCGCATCCTAGGATTGCAACGCTGAAGATTTGGAATGGAGCCTTCTGTGTTGCAATCCTGGGATACACTGGAGGCTCGGAGTGGAGCCGTTTTTGTGAAAGGTAGAAAAATGGGGAGGAAAATTTTCCTGCCTGTTATCCATTCCTGTTAGAGCAGGACCCTGCAAGGCTTGTTGTGGCATTGCACTCATGAATGGCAGCACCTCTGTGAACTTCATCACACCGGTGCAGCTGGCATCCTTCCATGAGCAGTTGCACCAGTGTATCCAAACTTGCTCGCATTCACAACGGCACAGCAATCCTTGCAGGGTCCTGTTCGAAAAGGTTATGCCAATGTGACAAATCTCACAGCTGCCGCTCGCACGCATGCTATAAAAAGCCTTGCAGGGTCCTGGGATATGCTGAAGGCTCGGAGTGAAGCCATTTTTGCGAAAGGCAGGAAAATGCGGAGGAAGGGGTAGCTTGAGTAATAGATGATAGTCAGGAAAATCCCCTCTTCCCATTTTCCTCCTGTTTGCCAAAAACCCTCCATTCCAAATGCTGAAGTTTTGGAATTGAGGCCTTTTGGCGAACAGGGAGGAAAATGGGTAGGGGGATTTTTCTGCCTGCCATTCTTTCCTCAGTCTGTGCTAAACTTGTGGAATAGCTCCTTTTGGCTTCTACGGAAGCGGCCCGGTGAAGAGGCAAGGGTGCCCATGGGGCACTCCTTTTGGGCACTAAAGAAGTGGCCTGGTGGAGAGGCAAGGGTGCACATGGGTGCTTTCAGCTTCAGTTGGAGAGGCAAGGCACGTGGAGTGTTCCTTCGGATAGAAGCAGTCCAGTGGCTGGGCGAGGCATGTGGGAAGGAAATTAAGATACCCCTCAAAAAGACAGCCTAGCCATTGTTTTTGGGAGGGGGGGGTCTAAAAAAAAAGGCCCTGTCTTATTTTCTACGAAACACGGTATAGCGCAGTAACCCATAGTGTAATTTTTTTTTTTTTTTTTGATATAGCATAATACCACCCTTGTTAATAGCTGAAGTTGCTATAAAGCATTGCACTGTTTTGTTTCCTTTCATTAATACACCATTCCTACTGGAAACCTCAACCAATTTTTTTTCCCTATAATTATCCCTACCATAATTAAAGTCAACAAACTTCAAGTAAATTTATTATATTCTCATATAATGAGTGTCAAAATAAAGTTTATTTATTTATTTATTTATTTATTATTTACATTTATATACCGCCCTTCTCCCAAGGGACTCAGGGCGGTGTACAGCCCATCTAAAACCCACAAATATACAAAAATTAAAAAACTATTAAATTAATTGGCTGATTACTGAGACTAAACCCCCCCCCCCTTAAAACCCCAATTTAAAATTAAATATTATGGAGACCAAATTAAAACCATTATCTCAGCCCAGGCCGGCCTGCTCAAAGAGCCAGGTCTTCAACGCGCGCCTGAAGGCCCTCAGGTCCATGCCGGTACGGAGCTCCGGTGGCAGAGTATTCCAGAGGGCGGGGGCACCCACAGAGAAGGCTCTACCCCTCGGCGCCGCCAGACGACACATAGCGGCCGACGGCGCCCGGAGCAGACCCTCTCTGTGGGAACGCACCGGCCTGTTGGAGATCACTGGCAGAATGCGGTCCTGGAGGTAACCTGGTCCCATGCCATGGGTCGCCCTAAAGGTCAAAACTAGAACCTTAAAGCGAACCCAGAGAGCCACCGGCAACCAATGCAGCTCGCGCAGGAGAGGCGTCACATGGGCGCTACGCGACGCCCCCATAATCACCCGCGCGGCTGCATTTTGCACCAGCTGGAGTCTCCGGATGCTCCCCGCGGGGAGCCCCATGTAGAGGGCATTACAATAGTCCAGGCGAGAGGTGACAAGGGCCTGAGTGACCGTGCGCAAGGCGTCCCGATCCAGGAAGGGCCGTAACCGGTAGATCCGACGGATCTGGTGAAACGCCCCCCTGGAGACGGCCGCGATGTGATGTTCAAGGAGGACACCCAGGTTGCGAGCCCTCTCTGCGGGGGGCAAAACTTCCCCCCCGATAGCCAGCGAAGGTGTCAGCTGGCTATATCGGGGCGCCGGAAACCACAGCCACTCGGTCTTGGATGGGTTGAGCCGAAGCCTGTTCCCGCCCATCCAATCCCGCACGGCCTCCAAGCACTTGGACATAGCCCCCACAGCATCGTTGGGATGGTCTGGAGTAGAGATGTACAACTGGGTGTCATCCGCATATAGATGACACCCTATTCCAAGACCACGGATGATCTCGCCCAGAGGCTTCATATAAATGTTGAACAAGAGGGGAGAGAGGACTGACCCCTGGGGCACCCCACAAAGCAGGGGCCTAGAGGTGGACCTCTCCCCCCCCGCCAACATAAATTGCGAACGGTCGGAGAGGAAGGAGGAGAACCATCGAAGGACGGTTCCACCAATCCCCAACCCCCCCAACCGTCGCAACAAGATACTATGGTCGATAGTGTACCTATAGCAGGCAGAATTTTCCTTTGAATCTTTGTTTGGAACTCTATCTCAATGGTCTAAGGCTGGACTGTGGGAAGGACCCCAGCACATATGCCCAATAACAAAAGCACAATAATGTAGCAGCAAACCAGTCTTTAATATTCAGTCCGTAGCTTTAGTACACGGTGAGCAGGAACATCAAAGTCCCTTGCAAATTTAGTGCTCCCAGCATGCTTTATAGGCCAGGGACCACACTCTAATGTCATCTGGCCACATATCCCAGTCACCCAACATCCGGCACCAGCCTTCCCTTCCTTCCAGTAACTGCAGAACCTCTCCCTTCTGGAGCCATTGACAGCAATAGCAATCCCTTCTCATCCATCTAAGCAGCCAACTGGCAAGTGATCAGCTTGCCAGCAAATCCCGGGCATCCCAGATTTCTAGCAAAAGCAGCAGCCGCCTTCCCTCCTGACTGAATTGTGGCTTGACACTCTACTGAATCTGGAACCCTTTTGTCTTTCTTGTTTCCTTATCTAAAGCCATGTTTGATCTTCAAACCAATTCCTTATGATCCATTTCGGTAAAATGTTACTCTATTCTGATGCCTAAGCCCTGTTAGTACCAAAATGCATATTCCATGTTTCTTTTCATGTCAGCTTAATACTATACCTTGTTGTTATATTAGTCATTGAATCAGTATAATATTTTTATTCATGAACCTGTTTAATACCTTAGAGAAAGCCATTTGTTTCTAATTACTAAGTTAATTATATCTGCAACATAAATTCTAATTTAATAGATAATGGATATAAACTGTTGGTTTATTTCTAACTTTAGTGCTTCACAAGGAGACAAAGCTACAGAAATTTCACTATAAGTACAGATATTCATATCTCAGATGGATCAGTGTTATTGCACTGTGCATCCATAAAGTAATAAAAAACAAGATAAAGGCTTTTGGATACATGAAAACCTTCATTGCAAATAACAAGGTCTGAACTGTATGCACAAAACTGTGTATAATAAATCATGGATAACAAGGGCCATGTCAAAACCAGAAAATTGCTAAACCAACATACCTAAGCCAACACAAAAGGGATCTACTTTAAAACAGAAAAATCTTTCACCATTTTATTTTCATAACTTAACAAAACATCTTTTAGAAAGTGATCATATAGAATCAAAGAGGAAAAATATAGCCAGTCTTCTATTAATCTTAAAACAAGTTACTAAGCAACTATATTTCCTGTGCATTAAAACTCCCAGAGAGGAAGGGTTTCATGGTCTCCTAGGCCATTACAATTATAATTAGACATTTTTCTATCCAATATTCAATAGGCTAATCCCACTATTCTTGTTAATTTTCAGTGGATCAAATAAAAAATTGTTCATTGTTTTATTTATGTTTGAATATTCTGAGATTTAATATAAGTTCTTAATCTTCTACTTTTGTATCTTGAATTTGATCTTTTAAAAATATTTCTGCAAACTACTACAAATGCAGTACCAGCATTCTGATTTAAAAGCAGTATGTAACTCTGGATCCAAGAAAGGGCATTCATGTACAGATACAGATACTACAACTCAGCTTGAAATTTTTATCATAATTCATTGTGGCACCATGTGACCTGCAATTTTACAACAATTTTTATGGTGGTCCTCAAGCAAGATTTAAGGTCATTAAATAAATCATGTGGTCATTAAGCAAAACACATCGTGGTTAAACAAATCCAGCATAACTAATGTGATGGGGAGGGAGGGCATTTTCTGATAGTAAATGATAAAAACATAACAAACCATGGACAAGTGACCACAGGACACTGCAACTAATCATAAATGTGAGCAGCTGCCAAATTTATTTATTTTTATTTGTTAAATTTATTTATTGCCTATCTTGCCATGGGGCTATTCTAGGCGATTTACAATAATGCTTTAACTGAGGTGTGTGTGTGTGTGTGTGTGTGTGCGCGCGCGCGCATGCGCGCGCAAAGACCTACTATACAGCACTGTGCACTTTTATTCTGATTTTTATTCCATTTTATTCAATCCAATTAAATTTTGTTTTTAAGATGACATCATTAGAGAATCTTTTTTTTCTTTAGCCAAGAGCTCAAGCTTGTTAAACTTATTAAAATCAGACTAAAATCTGATATGATACTCAAATACAGTTATAGAATAATTAGTATTTTATTATTTATCAAGTTGTAATTCCAGGAAAGAAAACCATATTTGAAGATACCCCTTACAATTGGTTTGTGGCCCTTAAAATAGCTGTCTTAACTTCACCTACCAAGAACCAAATATATGTACTTTTCTCCACTTTTAATTTTACATTCTCACAACCTTGTTAGTTTGCTCACCAAAATATATATAATTATATTTATTTTACTAAAAATATTCTTTTCCCCATAATACCCACAGATTGCCTTCCCTATGCAAAAGGAAAAATATGTATTCCTTTTGGCATGCAAATATGGTATATATGTTTGTCATCTCAAAACCTCAATTTCAACAAGGCCAAGGGAAAAAATATATTACTTTTTATTTTTTAAATTTTGTAAAATAAGTAAATAAATGGAATAGAATCTCTTTTTTAAAAGTGGGTATACTGAACCCATAAATGTAAAATATATACTACGGTATATATACCCTATATGTTAGGCAAGCATATAATTAAAAAAAAACAAAATATACTTAAATAGCTACATTAAACTAACAAATCCTTTTACAGGTTGACCTCAACCTATGACAATTGGGATCAAAATTTCTATCATAACTTGCTGCTATCATGAAGCAAGATATCACATGACAGGACCGACATATAGCAATAGCACTTAGACTTATATACCGCTTTATAGTGCTTCACAGACCTCTCAAAGCAGTTTACAGAGTCAGCCTATTGCCCGCAACAATTTGGGTCCTCAGTTTTACCCACCTCGGAAGGATGGAAGGCTGAGTGTGTCTGAAAGCAGACACTTCTCATTTAAATTGTTAACCAAGAATTGTGGGTCCCCCCCAAATCCAAGTCATTCTGGGCTTCATATCTCCCATCCCTAAACCTCAGTAAGGTATACAAGACTGCCTCCAACTGCCTTCACTTGCCTATCTGTCCTGCCCATCTATGTTCTTTGGGCTGCCCTGCCTGGCGCCTTGTATGACAACAAGCAGTCCCAGAAATATATGACTCACCCAGCTGTTTTGTCTCCTAGTTGCTATGTTTAAAAAGGAGGCATCCAAGCAGCAAAATACTTCCCAAAGACAACACAGCTTTAGTCACTGTCTTTTTCAGCCCCATTGTAACTGTGAACAATCACTGAACAAGTCGTAAGTTGAGACCTACCGATTATTCAATTGTCCCTATCTGATGAAAATTATCAATTATTAGTAATAACTAATGTCGTGGATTCACTTTGCTTCTCTATAAAAAAAGTTACCTGTCATTTATGATCCAATTCAGACACAGATTGAGAGAGGTAAGGTTTTTGCATTTCTTTACTATCTCCATTACAGTTTCATTATCCAGTTCTGTAATATGACGTAAGTCCAAGCTGGAAAGGTTTCTTAGCTATTAATATAAATAAAACAGAAAGTAAAATATAAGCATACTTCATTATTCATATACTTATATGCAATGTTCTGTCTTCCATTATATTTTTATCTTTTTTTGAGAATAATTCCAAGTACAAAAAATTTCATTCCAACTGAAGATAAAATTATTTTGTACTTGTAAACAATTCCAAAGTTCTTGTCTGTCAATAATCATGGTTGAATTAATATAAAATATTTATTAATGCAAATATTAACAGTATAACAATCACTAGTTATATAACATCTTGATTTTTTAAAACAATATTTTTTTCAGTATCTTATCTCCCAAGGATGAATGGTTCCACAACTCTGTGAAAAACCTCTGATACAGCATGGATTTTCAATGGGAGGAAATGTCAAACTTCAATGATAAATTAGAAGTAATAGTAATTCGAATTAAAATTGCTGAGAAAAACATCAGCAACCTCAATTATACTGATGATGCCACTTTAGTATCTGAAAGCAGACAGGAATTAAGGCAAAAGAAGAGTCAAATCTGCTATTCTAATTTTTTTAAAAAAACCTATGATTTTATAAAGTCAAGGTCAGTTTTCCCACTTGTAGTGTAAAAAGAGAGCCTTGGTGATGCAGGCTGTTAATCATCTAGCACTTAGTGCAAGCTGCCTGCAATTAGTGCAGGTTTGAATCCCACCAGGCTCAAGGTTGACTCAGCCTTCCATCCTCTCGGGGTAGGTAAATTGAGGACCCAAGATTGTTGGGGGCAATAAGCTGACTTTGTAAAAATGCCGCTTGGGGTGGGGGGGTGGGGGGCAAAAGCCCTAGTAATAAGCAGGCATATACAATGGAATGAAGACTATTGCCGAGCACTTAGCATGGTGCTCCATAGACTGTAAGCCGCCCTGAGTCTCCGGAGAAGGGCGGCATATAAATGCAAATAATAAAAAAAAAGGTTAGATGATCAAAAAGGCTGAATTAAGAAAAATTGATGTCTTTAAACTCTGATTCTAATAATGAATCTAACTATCAGATATTTTGGACATACAATGTGAAGCAAATAATCACTAGAGAAGATCTTGGTGCTTGGAAAAATTGATAAATATCAAAAAGGTAGCCAAGAAAAAACAATAGAGCTACATAGCATATGGGGCCTGGCTACCTACAGAACCATCTTCATCTTATTACATCAACCCATTCCACCCAATCAGGCAGTGAAAGTATGTCATAGATACCATCAGTTACGATTTTTGTTTGGCAAGATCTAGGACGAAAACCTTCTCTGCCATCATTAGTGCCTGTGGAATATTCTCCCTCTGGAGGTGAAATAGGGCTCAATTCCCACGGCCTTCAGAAAAGGAGTTAAACATGGCTCTACAGCCTTCTGTGGGAAGTCAAGAAAGGTAATGCAGCCATGGCACTCATTGGTCCCCTGAACTTTTGCCCTTTATGTTTTGACTAACTTTTAACGTGGTTCAATCAACTTTGGCTCCTTTTAAATTCTAAATTTTTCAATTCTTGTATGCTGTTTTTATATTTTTATATATTTAACATTTTATATTTATATGTATTTATTTACATTTGTATTTTAACACTTACCTGTCTGATAGAGATGGATAGTTTAAAAATATGAAAAATAAATAAAATAGATACTAATATTTATAAACATGAACCTATAAATTTTTTTAAAAGGCAGCTATTGACAGATTGTCTTGGTGAAATGATATCCTTTTAAATATCTGAACTAAATAAATATATAATCAAATTAGGCATGAAGAATATAATATAACTGAGATTTTCCCAGAACAACAAAGCACCTCTATTGGTTTTAAAATACATTAAAGTTATTTAAGTTTTGGTGAATAGAATGAATTTGAAAACGACTATGTTTAATCATGCTTTCAAAGACCACTAAGGACTTGCAGTTCAGCTCTGAGCTACCTATTGGAACCATGTTTAATTTATAGATTGTTTCAATGGTTAATTGTCTATAATTATTACTAGAATATAAAAATTTTGCCACTTTTATAAGAAATGAACACTTCCATTCTGGTAAATGATGCTCTGCCTTTGCCTACTTTTCATTTATAACCTTGTCCATATAATTTAAATTCTATCTAAGATCTTTAGGTTATTTTTTAAAAAAATCTTTCTTACACATTTTTCAAACATTTACACCACATTTCCATTTTTGACAGTGCTTTAGAGTTGGCTTCTTTCCTATTTAAATAGTAATACTTTCATTTTCATTTTCAATTCCTGGTACGTTTTTCTAATATTTTTACATTTATATTTACCTTTTTACAATTCCTTGTATATAAATTTTCTGCAACTCTTAAGTAATTTTTATACATATTCCTTACTTTTCTCCTCTAGCCACTCCTATTATATGTCCCAAATCTTATAATATTCTGTTTCCTCTTGAATAAAACCTTTAGTTTTATTCAGGTTGCCTACTAATGCTATAGTCAGTATTCATGTTTTAAAGTCACATTATTAGCAAAAACTAAATAATTAGTTCATGGAAACAAGTAAAAATGAAGGTAAACACCAAGATTAAAACTGTTCATTTGGCCCCCATAAAATTATAATATTGCAATAGCTTAAAAGGTAATATAATGATGTAATCCAACACATTATTATTCTAAATAATTTTATACTACGGTCTCCTTGTCATAGTTGCTGGAATTTGAAATAGGGGAATTCCAATTTATTTTAATTTAATTCTAAGTTTATTTTGATGACCAGGCTGAACATGAACTGAAATATGTTTACTTTTAGCAAGATATAGGATACTTCTAGTCTGAGATAGCCTGGTTTTTCTTACCTTCCACTTATAAATGATTACAGATAAGGGCTAACCTTTGTTTGTGTAGTAGCAACCTACAGCTTTGCCAGTTTGGTTCTTTTCCTTCTTCTCCTATCCATTCTCTTCTATTCATACACAATGTTCTGCTCTTCCTGGATTGGACTACCTCTCCCTGTTGACTGACATGACATTGGTAGAGCCAACCCTTCACCCAATGCCACCCTCTGCTCCCCATAGAAGCAGTTGATTAGAAATTCATTCTTTTTCTATTAACTTGTTATTGTTTGGTTGGAGGTACTATGGTTGAGGATAAGAGAGATCTTTGAGCCCTTCCTGTTGCAAAAAGGTTAGAAGCATTTAGGAAAAAATGCAGTTATAGAATAAAGTCTACAACATTATGAAATTATAATACTAAATAAAGTAAACACTGTCTTTTCTGATATAATAGAAACTACAAAACAGATCCTATCCTATGCCTTAATGGATGGGTTTAGGAAGTAATTCTTAAGAGCTGAGGCAAACTGTGGTGGCCCATCTTAAGCTCCAAACTGATAAATCAAAAAGAAGATGCAACATTTTTCAACTGTTCTTAAAGAAGTCAAAAATGAAAATGTCCCTCTTGCAATATATCTTTTAACATTAGCCTCTGGATTAGAGGATTGGAAGTGGCCAATATAATGTAACTACTCAAAAAAAGTGAATCAGCTCTGCTCTGTATTAGTGGAAAACAAGATTTATTCACTAATTGCATTTATATTTAACCTTTTGTCTGGAGCTCAGGATGACATTCTTCCTCATTTTAACCTTATAAGAATTATACTGGGCTGAAAAAGAAGAGAATGGGGACAAACAGAAAGTTCTCACAATGAAGGGAGGTAAATAATGCGGCGCGCTCCGACCCCCTTGTCATCTCCCGTTCCCCAGGGGGTCTGAGCAATCGGGCCCTGGGCCTTCGGCTGATTTTATGTAACGCCAGATCCGTTGTTAATAAAGCCCCTCTCATCCACGATTTGATTTGTGAGGGGGGTGCGGACCTGGTGGGTGTCACCGAGACCTGGATGGGCCAGGAGGGGGGAGTCCCTCTGGTGGAGATGTGCCCAGCCGGGTTTCGGGTCTTTCATCGGCCGAGGGCCCAGGGGAGGGGAGGGGGGGTTGCGGTGGTTATTAAGGAAGATCTGTGTCCGAGGGAAGCCACTGTGTCTCAGACGACCGGGTGTGAGCTCCTTTTCGTGAAGTTCGGTCCCAAGGTTCAGGTGGGCTTGCTGGTCGCATACCTGGCTTCCCTGCTATGCGGCAGCGGCCCTGCTTGAGCTCCTTGAGGTCATAGCTGGCGTGGCAGTTGGGACCCCCAGGCTTATGGTCATGGGGGATTTCAACTTGCCATCTGCCGGCGGTGCCTCGGGGACTGCTCAAGAGTTCATGGCCTCCATGACGGCCATGGGCCTGACCCAGTTAATTCGGGACCCTACTCACGTGGGAGGTCACACCTTGGATCTGGTTTTTGTCTCTGATCAGTGGCAGAGTGATCTGGGTATAGGGGATATAGTTGTGGAACCCCTGTCATGGACGGATCACTCGCTCCTGAAGCTCGACTTCTGTTCCGCACCCCCTGACCGCAAGGAGGCGGGACCATTAAAATGGTCCCGCCCCAGGCGCCTGATGGACCCTGATAGGTTCCTGACGGAGCTTGGGCCATTTCCCGAAGCTCACACACACGACTCGGTTGAGGGCTTGGTCGCCACCTGGGATAGGGTGGCTGCTGGGGCCCTTGACCGAGTTGTGCCCTTGCGGCCTCTGACCGGTGCCGATCCCAGGTGGCTCCCTGGTTTTCTGAGGAGCTAAGGGAGATGAAGCGCTGGAAAAGACGCCTAGAGAGCAGTTGGAGGGCTAGCCGCTCTGGGTCTGACCGAACACTATTACGATCTTATATCAAGACGTATTTAGTGGCAATAAGGATGGCGAGGAGGTCTTACCTCTCCACCCTTATTGCGTCCGCGGAAAACCGCCCAGCCGCCCTGTTCAGGGTGACCCGCTCCCTCCTGGAGGTGGGAGCACGGGAGGACCCTTTGCAGGGACAGGCTGAGGAGTTTTCTAGGTTTCTGCAGGACAAAATCGCTCAGATCCGGGATGAACTGGACTCCGACTGGGCATCTCCGGGCGGGGGGGCGGGGGTGGATATCGGTGAGGTCAACTGGGTTGAGTTCGATCCTGTTACTGTGGAGGACGTGGACAGCATACTGGGGGGGCTGAATGCCACCACCTGTTTGCTGGACCCGTGCCCCTCCTGGCTGGTCCTGGCCACTCGGGAGGTGACACGAGGCTGGTTCCAGGATATTATAAACGCTTCCTTGAGAGAGGGGCTGTTACCCGCCGCCTTGAAAGAGGCGGTGGTGCGGCCCCTCCTCAAGAAACCGTCCCTGGATCCAGCATTGTTATCTAATTATCGTCCTGTCTCCAACCTTCGCTTTGTTGCGAAGGTTGTTGAGAGTGTGGTGGCACGTCAGCTCCCGCAGTACCTGGATGAAGCGAGTTATCTCGACCCCCTCCAATCGGGCTTCAGGCCCGGGCACAGCACGGAGACGGCGTTGGTCGCGTTGGTGGATGACCTCTGGAGGGCCCGGGACAGGGGTTGTTCCTCTGTCCTGGTCCTGTTAGATCTCTCAGCGGCTTTTGATACTGTCGACCACAGTATCCTATTGCAGCGGTTGGAGGAGTTGGGGGTGGGGGGCACCGTGTTACAGTGGTTCACCTCCTTCCTCTCCGACCGTTCGCAATTTGTGTTGAAGGGGGGGCAGAGATCGGCCCCGAGGCCCCTACTATGTGGGGTCCCTCAGGGGTCGGAGCTCTCGCCCCTGCTGTTCAACATTTATGTAAAGCTGCTGGGTGAGGTCATCCGTGGCTTCGGGGTGGAGTTCCATCAGTACGCTGATGACACTCAGCTGTACATCTCCACCCCGGGCCACCCCAACGAAGCCGTCGAAGTGATGTCCCGGTGCCTGGAGGCCGTGCGGAGTTGGATGGGTCATAACAGGCTTCGTCTCAACCCGACCAAAACCGAGTGGCTGTGGTTTCCTGCGCCCAGATACAGCCAGCTGGTTCCTTCGCTGGCCATGGGGGGAGAGGTTTTGACCCCCGTGGAAAGGGCGCGCAACTTGGGTGTCCTCCTGGACGTACGGCTGTCTTTAGAAGAACACATAGCGGCCGTCGCCAGGGGGGCTTTTTATCAGATTCGTCTGATCTACCAGTTGCGGTCCTTTCTGGATCTGGGCGCACTTCGCACAGTCACTTCCACCCTCGTTATCTCCCGCCTGGATTATTGCAATGCTCTCTACATGGGGCTCCCCTTGAAGAGTCTCTGGAGGTTGCAGTTGGTCCAGAATGCAGCCGCGCGGGTGATCGTGGGTGCCCCTCGGAGCTCCCACGTTATACCGCTTCTCTGCAGGCTGCACTGGCTTCCTGTGGCCTTCCGGATTCGATTCAAGGTGGTACTGATGGTATTTAAAGTGCTCCATGGCTCGGGACCTGGGTACTTACGGGACCGCCTACTGCCATCGTCAACCTCCCGCCGCCCAGTACGCTCCCACAGGGTTGCCCTTCTTGGGGTACCGCCGCCCGGCCGTTGTCGGCGACGGCCCCGAGAGTTTGGGCTTTCTCTGTGGGAGCTCCCTCCCTATGGAATGATCTCTCCCCGGAGATACGTGCCATGACAGATATTCTGACCTTCTGGCGCGCAGTTAAAACTCTATTTTTTAGACAGGCTGGCCTGGCCCAGTAATCAGGTTTCGGTTTTTAAATTTAATTCGGTTTTAATAATAAATTTTTAATTTTTATTCAGATCCCTGATTTTATATTTCCAAATTTAATTTTGATGGGACACAGCCGGACCAATCGCGTTTAATATATTTTTAATTGTATTTATAGTGTATTTTTTATGTGTTTTTAGTAGGCTGTACACCGCCCCGAGTCCCTTTTTGGGAGAGGGAGCGGAATAAAAATATGATAAATAAAAATAAATAAATAAATAATAAATAATGAAACCCTGCATAGATAAGTATCAGAAACACTCATTAAAATTATAGATGAAAAACCTAGATCTTGGGGTGAAGTTTCCTAATTAAATCAAGCTATTTCTTTTAAAGTTGACAAAAAGGAAAAGTATAACAGTAATCCACACACAGATGTAAAAGAATGAAAGTGGCAAATCTGATTCATTATAAACATTAATCACAAGTAGTCCTTGACTTACAACCAATCACTATGACTGGTCAAGGTTATGATGGACACCCCCCCCAAAAAAAAACTACTAATGACCCAGTTTTGGTTTCCAACAGCTGCACACATTCAACAGTCACATGATCACATTTTTGGTGCCTAGCAATTGGCTCAACTTTTCATTTTTTAAAGCAAAAAGACCATAAGATCACATAAATGACCCTGGCATCTGCTTAATAACTATGGCATTTACTTAATGACTAGCACAAAAAAAACATAAAACTGAGTCTGGTGACATGAGCACTTTGGCTTATGACCATCTTAGCTAAGAATGGAAATTCCAGACTCTATTACAGTTGTAATAGACCCCCGAAGACGTGGACAGGTTGCTGCGGGGGCTGAATTCTACCAAATGTTTATTGGACCCGTGTCCCTCCTGGCTGGTGTTGGCCACTCGGGAGGTGACACGAGGTTGGTTACAGGATATTATTAATGCTTCCTTGAGTGAGAGATATCTGCCCGCCGCCTTGAAAGAGGTGATAGTGAGACCCCTCCTCAAGAAACTGTCCCTGGATCCAACTTTGTTATCTAATTATCGTCCTGTCTCCAGCCTTCATTTTGTGGCAAAGGTTGTGAGAGTGTGGTGACATGACAGCTTCCCCAGCACCTGGATGAAGCTGTCTATTTGGATCCATGCCAATCGGGCTTCAGGCCTGGGCACAGCACGGAGACAGCATTGGTTGCATTGGTGGATGATCTCTGGAGGTTCCGTGACAGAGGTTATTCCTCTGTCCTGGTCCTATTAGATCTCTCGGCAGCTTTCGATACTGTCGACCACAGTATCTTATTGCAGCGGCTGGGGGGGTTGGGAGTGGGAGGCACTGTTATGCGGTTCTCCTCCTTCCTCTCTAACCGTTCGCAATTCGTTTTGGCAGGGGGGCAGAGGTTGGCCCCGAGGCCTCTGGTTTGTGGGTGCCTCAGGGGTCGGTGCTCTCACCCCTTCTGTTCAACATTTATATGAAGCCGCTGGGTGAGATCATCCGTGGCTTTGCTGTACATCTCTACCCCGGGCCACCCCGATGAAGCCGTCGAAGTGATGACCTGGTGACTGGAGGCCGTGCGGTGTTGGATGGGGCGGAACAGGCTTCAGCTCAACCCATCTAAGACTGAGTGGCTGTGCTTCCCGGCACCCCGGTACAGCCAGCTGGTTCCATCGCTGGCTGTGGGGGGGGGGGGGAATTCTTGCACCCACAGAGAGGGCCCACAATCTGGGTGTCCTCTGGATGTGCGGCTGTCATTGGAAGACCATGTGGCAGCCGTCGCCAGGGGGGCTTTTGGCCAGGTCCGTAGGATCTACCAGTTGCGGCCCTTTCTGGATCGGGATGCGCTTCACATGGTCACTTCCGCCCTTGTAACATCCCGCCTAGACTATGCCAATGTTCTGTACATGGGGCTGCCTTTGAAGAGCATCCGGAAGTTCCAGCTGGTGCAGAATGTGGCCGCGCGGGTGGTGTTGGGAGCTCCTCGGGGCTCCCATGTTATGCCACTTCTGCGCGAGCTGCATTGGGTCCTGGTGGCCTTCTGGGTGCGCTTCAAGGTCTTAGTTATCATCTTTAAAGCGCTCCATGGCTCGGGACCAGGATATTTGCGAGACCGCCTCCTGCATTATCGGCCTCCTGTCGACCGATATGCTCCCATAGAGTCGGCCTCCTTGGGGTGCTGCTGGCTGGATGGCTGGCGACCCCGAGGATGCGGGCCTTCTCATTGGGGGCACCCTCTCTCTGGAACGAATTACCCCTGGAGATGAGGACCATCCCTGATCTCCTGACCTTCCGCCATGCGTTGAAAACTCATTTATTTCAGCAAGCCGGTCTGGCCTAGGGGTTTTTAAATCTTTTAATCTCGTTTTAACTTTCTTAATTCCCTTATTTTTAATCTTTTGAAAGGGCCAATGTATTTAATTCTTTTAATTTTTAAATATTGTATATGTATTTTTATATGTGTATTTTATCTTGGCTGTTCACTCCCCTGAGTCCCTTTGGGAGAGGGGGGTGGTATATAAATTTAAATAAATAAATAAGCTGTAAGTTGAAAACTACCTGTGATGAACATAGATCCCTAACAACCTAATACACTGATGACTCTGCTGGGAATCAGCATATAAATTTAACATATTACTATTTTTATCTAAGCTGATGTGAGTTGACAAAGAAAGGGAGCTCTAAAGGAATATGTTTATTTGAAAGAGCCCTGAACAAAACAAGCTTCACTACTAAATAGAAAAGGCTATGAAAAGAAATTTGCTTCTAAGTTCTTGTTATGGGAAGGATTCTATAGCCTATGTGTCCTTTGTTTGAATTATAGCAGTGGGAAGGATTCTATAGCCTATGTGTCCTTTGTTTGAATTATAGCAGTCCACCATAGTTTTAAGCATTCTTGCAAGAGCTTCCATTCATCACAAAACTGATCCCTATTCCTTAACCTATTCCTTTATATGTAACGTAATCAATGTTGATGCATCTAGCAAGAGTTCGTCCGTTTAGAAATATCAGTAAATAACCTAGTTAATATACTTACATTAGTAAGATGTATCACTCCTTTAGATGTAACAGAACAGCCCATAAATCCAACATACTGTAACTCGGGACAATGCTCAGCAAATGCTTTAACAGACTGATCAGTTACCTAAATAAAGAGAGAAAAGAAATTTACATTGTTCTGAATTCTTAAATATTCAGAGTCTAAGAAAACATTCTAAGGAAATGCATGATGGCTTGCAGGATCTTTTTTTTTAACTATAACAGCATTAAAAATGGACCTTAAACACATTTGGGTAACAAAGAATAAGATTAAAAATATTTCCTTTTCAATAACTATCAGTAAAAATACAGAATCAAAATAGAAAAATTGGTTGTACTTGTAAGGATAGTAAAATAAAAATAAATTCTCTAATTTTATTGAAGCCTAAACTAGTAACCAGAAGTTACTAGTCTCTTTCAAAGCTAGCAGAACACCAGAACACACTTAAAATACCCAAACATTCCATTTTTTTTAGAATCCAAAATATACCAAAGGCAATACGTATACATCTTTAGTTAATTTTGAGAAAAGATAAGCAGTCAAACTCTTGCAGGCAAACTAGATGAATTTGCTTGCTTTTTGGTGTATCTTTGGTGGTAAACTGTTTTGGTAGTATCTTGAATAGAATTAGGGAGTGTTTTGAGCTTTGGAAACCCACGGAAATATAAAAGGTTCGCTTTACCCATGAGCTTGATCCATGCTGTTCCTTGCTCCTTTGGTGAGCAGGCAGGGTGTAAATAGCTGGATAAGGGAAATTATTAATGCTTCTGCCTGCTTTGAGACAGCAGTGTAACCTCTCTTCTCTCAAGCATTTCCTGGGCCTAATCCTTTTTGAAAACATTTCTAATATCTGTTTCACTTTTAGAAAAAACAGTATATTCTAATCTTCAGTCAGGATTTTAGTATTGGTCAGTCTGATATATGATTTTTAATAGGACCTCAGGAGAATATGACTCTCTTGTTCTGTTAGATTTCTCAGTGTTCATTATTAAGACCATAGTATTATTCTGGACTGCCTTAAAAAGTTTGTGAGCTGGAGTTGCTGTTACAATCAGTGGTCATGTGAGGGGAGCACATGAGCGTGGAAATTCCAGTGGAGGAGGTCCAACTTGTTCAGTATTCTGTCCAGAGGTGGTATTCAGCAGGTTCTGACCAGTTCTGGAGAACCGGTAGCAGAAATTTTGAGTAATTCGGAGAACCGGTGATTGGCCCTGCCTCCACCTACTCTCTATCTCCCGAGTCCCATCTGATCAGCTGGGTCTTCTTTTGTTGCCCTGCACAGGAGAACGGAGCTGGAAAGCAGGTTAGTGGGGTGGGGAGGGAATGGAATTTTGCAGTAACCTTCCCCAGAAGTGGGGAGGAAATGGGAATTTTGTAGTAACCTTTCCCTGGAGTGGGGTGGAAATGGAGATATTGAAGTATCCTTCCCTTGGAGTGGGGTGGGAATGGTGATTTTACAGTATCCTTCCCCTGCCACACCCACCAAGCCACATCATGCCCACCAAGCCACGCCCACAGAACCTGTATTAAAAAAATTTTGAATCCCACCACTGATTCTGTCCCATGTTTTTTACTTATACATGAATTATCCATGAAACATCAATTTGCCATTGTTATACATTGTCACCCTCTGACTAACTGGAGATGCTGCAAAATTAATGGCTGTAATTGTGATTAACTGGAGACATATCAAGTTCAGAGTAACTGATTGCAAGACAATGTTGATAGCATTCAGTAAACATATTATGATAGCTGTTCTTCAGAATTTATACCTCCAAAAGTAGTAATGACAATTTTGATTCTACTGATATTTATAATCAAGCTCTGATCACTGGATTGGACCACTGTATTGTGCTATACCCATGGTTACCTTTGGAGATGACTCAGAATTGACAGCTGATACACAACCCAGAATTCCAATATAGGTAGTCCTTGGCTTTTAACAACAGTTGGGACCACAATTTGGTCATAAGTCATTGTGAACATGTATCTAGGCACTCAGGTGACTACTTTGCTTAATAACCACAATTCTAGTACTCCGATTGTTTTAGGCTTCTCAGCCTTTCCAAATCATGTTAGGTTTCCAAACTTAAGGTTTTGGGAGCCCTGCATGATTTGAGATGCCTTCAGAGGTTCTGGGCAAACTCTTGAGGAGATCCCAAAGACTGCAGAAACAGGGTTCAGGAAATAAAGCCTAGCGTGACTGAGAGCAGTCTTGGATCAGTTGCATAGGATCAGTTGGATCTCTGTACATCAAAAAAAAACCACCTGAAGAAATACAGCTATGGTAAATTCTCAGGAGCTCTGTATGGTGGGGCAACTACCAACCATTCCCAAGGCTCATGTACCTTGAAGAACAGTGCAAGTCATTGTGAGTGGCAACAGCAGAGCTAAAATTGATGTAGAGGGCTGGGGGGAGCAGCTGCAACAGTCGTAATTTCAAGCAGGATTCGAAACTTCCTTCATTCACTTGGTGGATAGTACTGAAGTTCTTCAAAGAGACATTTAATGATACAAATTTTCCATACCTATAAAGATTAGAGAAAGGTTTTCCCTATGATATTCTATAGAAAAGAAAGTTGGATTTTGAAGAAGAAAAAGAGTATTGATAGTTTTTGAACTTTGGTATTAGATGGGATTCTTGAAAATAATGTGGATAGCCAAGAAAACAAACAACAGAATCATACGATAAATTAATCTAGCTTTTTCACTTTCAATACATATTGAAAAATAAAATAAAATTGCATTTACTTAATTGCCCTTAAGTTATAGCACATGGCCCTTAAGTTATATCACAATTATACCAAAAGACCATCCTCAGTGTTGACCAGTAACAAGCATAACCACCCACTATCAAGTAAGTTTTGGAAAAAGACATGCAAAAAGCAACATGGCAACTTTAAATGTGACCCCACATCCCTTTTGTTGACCAAAAATAAATACTCTTTATTTAAAAAAAAATACAAAAGTTGGCCTTCAGCAAAGCAAAGCAAAGCAAAAGCATCTAGAATCATATTTATTGTCTTTGTTCCCATAAAAAAGTAAAGAACATTTTATTTTAGAGAACCACAATTCGGAAAATTTTATTTTGTGAGTAACCATGACCACCACCAGCAACTATTTGTGAACAGGAAACTCTCCCAAAGTGACCATTTTGTGAGTGTATCCCCCTCACGATATGCTCCCAAATTCTAAATATATTCTCAGCTCAAAAGGATTGCCTATTCTTAGCTTATCCGACATACCTGAATGTCAATAAAAGGATTTGTTACATTTTTTTTCTTTGTCAATTCTTGGAAATACATTTTCTTTAATCTGATTGTATTGATCTTTATGATAAAATTATCCATTTAGTTTAATTTTTTAAACTATAGCATTTGGGCATTTATATAATTATTTTTATTTATTAAATGTATTTTTTAATAATTTTTTTAAATAAATACATTGAATAAATAAGATGGGCAAATTTATTGGCTGCCCATCTTACTATAAGGTAAGTAACTTGGGTGGCTTACAATATTAATACAATAATCTTGTATATTTTCTTAATTAAACATGGTAGAAATTTCAGCTTTTCATAGGCTCCTACTAATATCAAATATAATTTCATACAATTGGATCTCTTTGTCTAATTTTTTTCAGACTAGCCAGAAATAAAGCTATAAACTGTAAATATTAGTTCCTTCAGTAAAGAAAAATAGTCTAAAAGTCTCCTCAGTCAGCATTTGCAGTCTCCATGTCAGCATTTCTTACCACTTTAATATAAAAAATTAATGTATTTTCACAGCTCAAGTACCTCATATAGCAATGGATATTTTAACTCTGTACTGTCAAGTAAAATACCAGGGGATTTACTAGATTTTCGATGCATCATCTTTTTATCTCCTAAATGTAATTTGGAAACTTCCAACTGACAATATAATTTTTAAAACTTCAAATTTTTTTAATGAAGTGGGACCGTTATGAAAGAAAATTGGTAACTCTCTGCAAGGATTGAGACTATTGGGCTTAATGCTGGAGTAATTCTTTTAAAATTTGGCTACAACCTTTCATTCTACTGGTTTCACTATCTTTCCAATGTTTCGCATTTGAAAATATTTATTTGTTATCTTGGTATAGGCAGCTGGTGACTTCACAAAAAAATAGTTTCAGTACTCTCTAGAAGTTGCATATTTAAGCAGTTGTTTCTAATTTTCTGCTTAAGCACAATTTCCTTTTGCCAGGCAACAATCAGATCCCACTAATTCCTACTGAATTTTAAGTGAACTAGATAATTGCTTTAAAAAATAAAAAGGGCATTGCTATGTTTGACATAAAATAAAACTATGTCCAAATGTGCTTTTTAACAATGAGCATTCAAGTTGAAATTAAGAATGCATATTACTTTGTATGATTTAAATGTATTTTTGTTCTTTCATATGTAAATCCAGTGATACTTAGATCAATTCTAAGAAACAAATATACAGATAAAATACTTTTTATATACAGATAAAGAATTTGCCTATAAATTCTATAACATTTCCAAGCATCTGTCCAATGTTTTCAATTATACCAAGAAATAAATAAATCCAGAGATGCCTCAAATGATATAAACTATAGTTAGTGTTCTGTTTATTTATTTTATTTCACTGCAGATGGATTCTAGGTTATCTATATGTATGTTATAATAAAACTATTATTGAGCATACCAATTACCTCCAATAACAGATGCAATCGTTAAATAATCACACAGAGCATAAGGTACCTCAAGAGTGGGAGAGACTCTGGGAGGTCTAACAAAGACAGGTTCACCTGCCCAAGGCCTCCTGAACCTCAAGAGACAACCTGGGCTATTTCTCACTCTTCAGACTCTCCCACTTGGACCTGCTTCCCACCTACTTCTCTTCACTTACTTTTTGAAGATCTCTGCAGCTCAGGAAGTTAGGGTAGGGGAGGACATACACAGAATAGTTAGGGGGTGGAAAGAAAAAAAAATAAAGCAAAACAATCCAGTGGGACTTCAGAATGGAAAACATGATTGTCTAATCAGTTTCTAAGCATTGGGATGTACTGAGGCAAAATTAGTATCCAAGTGGAAAACAGATCTTCTCCAAACAAGATGAGAGATTACCCACTTTAGCTCCAGAAAGCAGCTTCTCACAGGGAAAAACACAATATTATACAAGATCTGCAGGAGCTCTGTAGGTATCTTGATAATAGAACATTGGGAGTTGTAGAAGACATTGTGCTCATAGCCTCACATGGAGCTAGGGACACTGGATTCACCTAATCCACTTCCTAGAGCACGATGGAATGGAGAAATTTTAAAGTGTATAAATATCTTCCAATCAGCAGAGCATTTTAAACTGCTCACTTTTAACCCATGGGAAATATTATTCAGGAGTAACACTATTTGGCAGATCTGGTTGGCTTTTTACTCAATGTCATTAGTGGAAAGTAGTCACTTTTCAAGCATGACTTCACCTCCAAATTGAACAGTAAAAATGTTGTGTTATGGGAATACATAGGTAACAGTGATTGTCTGACATTTTCCCAAAATATGTACTCAGCCGTGCAGCAAGGGAATCATTTAATATACATAAGTCCAAGGAAAGAGCCACTCCTTTAACACAAAGACCAGCCAAGTTATTTCCAGAAAGCTCTGGTCTCCATTCTAAATGGAGAGGCATAGACATTAAACATAACAATTTGCATCTCTCTGAGTTATAGCAAAGAAGTTTCTACCAAGAGTTCCAAGGGCAGAAGGGATATGCAAAATTTTTTTACTCTTTGCTAATTAGAATTGCTATACTCTCTTCAGATGTTTTTTTGAGATGTCTACAATGATTAATAGTCAAGTCACTTGCAAAAGAAGAATATGAAAATCAGATAGATACTTGAAAAACAGACGATCCTTAAAACAGGCAAACCATCCTGCTATGTTCCAAAAGTAAATTGGCAGTTTCTTCAAAGAGATTACGTGATACCTTGCGTATACAATGTTCTACTTCAAACTTTTTAGGGAAGTCATCCTCAAATAAACCTTATCTAATTCATGGTTAATGATGCAGTCCTACAAGTCAAGATCTGCAAGTTGAAAAAGAATCTTGGATGTGTTTAAGCCCTGGGGTTCTGCTTCCTGAAGTTTTTGCAATGGCTCATATGCCTTGTCAATCACCCCAAATTTTGCATGATTTGGCAATGTCATAGGATTTCAGCAAGTTTCAAAATTATTATTTACATTAAAAAAGAAATTTTCAACATGTGCTTTGCCACTTCATAGCAGTCACACATCTGCACAACCTGCGAGGAGGACAAGTTTAAAAGACATTCATGCCAACTCTTGCATTGCTTAGAGCAACAAAATCCCTCATGATTGTGTCCTTCAGATATCAGCCAACATTATTTCTATATAATACCTTTCCTTAAATGTAAATAAGGAAATGCAGTCATTTAAAACAACTTTTGTTTGTTCTGATGACAATGATGAAGCCTTAATTTTATTCATAAGAAATTTTATAAACATATTGGTTAATTGTGACTGACATAGTTAATGCAGTATTAGAAAGGCAGTGATATATCTAAACTACCTTTAACTAATAATTTAAAAGGCAGTATGTTGCATTCAATTATATATTCTTATATCACCTTGTTATACTTTATGAAGACACAAAATACAACCTCTTAGTTAAATTATTATATTGCTTTTGTGCCAAATATTGTTTATTATAGATTGTTAAAATACTGCTTGAAAAGCATAATATGTAAAGTTCCCTTAGAGTACAATTATATGGAAACCTGCTAACTTTTGAGATGGTAGAAAAATTGTTTTAAAATTAAATTGCAGGTGGCTGACAGCCCTGTGTTCAAAATGATCTACAGAGACTTGCAAGCAAGGTATATGATTTATTCACCATGGAATTGAGGGACACAATACCTGTAAAGTGAATGCTTCAGTTAACACAAATACTTGGCTATATTAAAAAGTATACACTTGTTTTAAGTATTCTAAGTTCTAGTTTTGCTTACATAATCAAACCATACAATATGTTCAAAATATGAAATATTCTCTAATGGTTATTTTCTAATTTAATTCATCACTTGCTGACCTAAAAATAACATGTGCAGATTGAGAATTCAAGTGTTTTATGCTACCATTTAAAGCCCTTGGTAGACTTCCAAGAGATTTATATTCCCCAAACTCACAAAAATAGGAATACAATGATTGTACCTAAATATATAAAATATATTTTTTTAATTTCCAGTGAATGGCTAGAATTCCCTGCTTGTGAGCTATGGCATCTATACTGGCAGATAGGAGCAAAAAGTAGGGAAGGAGCTATGGAATATATTACCAGAAGATTAATGAAAGAAAGGAAAGAATTATTCAAGAGTGTTAGAAATATTCAAAATAGAGCTAAGAAACTCACATAGAATTACAGCTGCTTCAAGATATAACAAAATAGTAAACATGTTAATTACTACTTTAAAGAGTAGTATGTCAATACTTAGAAGGCATTAACTACATAATCCACAATACAGAGATATTTGTTTAATGTAAAAAATAAATATGTAAATTTCACTAAAATCAGTTCAAAGTACAGGTGCATGACCTTTATCAGACCAGTTATTAATTTGGTAAAATATCAGCAAACTGTATCCAAATAGACCTCATTTATCGTATACTTCATGCATTTACTTGTAGAGATGTTCATGCAAGTAAAATGGAAAAAAGGGAACGTTGGAAAACTAATATTATTTATTTATTTATTTATTTGTTTGTTTATTTGTTTATTTTATATACCACCCCCTCTCCCAATGGGACTCGGGGCGGTGTACAGCCAAGTAAAAACAGCACAATACAAATACAATTTTTAAAATAGAATTAAAATGGATTAAATTGGTGGCTGGACTAAAATAAGGATAAAAACTAACCAGGAAACTTTAAAAGGTACAACCACTAAAACCAATTAAAACCCTACAAGTAACTCTTGGCCAGACCGGCTTGATGGAAAAGGTGGGTCTTCAACGCGTGCCAGAAGGTTTGTAGGTCGGGGATAGTCCTCATCTCCAGGGGTAACTCATTCCAGAGGGAGGGTGCTCCCGCAAAGAAGGCCCGCACCTTCAGGGCCACCAGCCGGCATCGCCCAGCTGACTGCACCCCAAGGAGGCCCGCCCTTTGGGAGCGCACTGGCCGATAATAATTTATGTTTACACAAAAATGACATTCACATAAGCATTTATATTCAGAAAGAACTTCTTTTTAAATGATATATAGTTATATTAGTATGGTCAGAAAGTTTGCAGCCTGATATGCATACAATTGTTATTCCTCTTTTTAAAATGTTTAAAGTAAATTAAAGTATATTTTGCAATCTAAAAGGAACTAAGGAAATAGAACAAGTGAATCAAACATCATGATTACATCAGACTACTGTATACCAGTGATTTAAAGTCAAGGATTATCAAGTGAGCTTCTGAAATGTATTAGAAAGTGAGTTCTGATGCTTCATTTGCATGCAGTGCTGAGAAATCCTATATAATAGGATCAAATTTATAAATTAGAAATCTGCATCAAAAAGACTATAAATCAAAATTAAATCACTAAATCATTTCTGATTTTGCCTGCTTTCATCCTTTTATCTTGCCAACAATGACTTTTTGCAGAGGTATCTCTGTATGAAAGAATGAGGAATATAACCCTAACTTTAAAACAATTATGTTAGATGTTGTTAGAACATCTGTGTAAACACTCCACTGCTGATCTGAAAATTGTCTTCTTTCAAGAAAAGAACTTCAAAAAGAGGAGATAAAAAAACTTCTAAAGGAAAAAGAAGGACTAGGATTCAATCAAAACTAAGGTTCTCTTTTGCAGTGGAAGTATTAAAAAGTCTGGCAAAGATAAGATACTTATTTTATCAGCTGTTGCTGCTGATAAAAATGTTTGTACTTCTCTGTAGGAAATTTAGATTAAAAGGCTACAGTGGATATCACTAACTTTTTACATTACTTCTACATTCAAATAAAAAAAATCAGTTTGCTACAGCAGGTAGGAGTCCATTTCTCTCTGGGAGTTTATCACAGAGAAATTCAGACATCCAGATATCTCATTTTTGTTACCTGCAAAGTGCAATCCAAGTACAAGAGATAGAACAAAGTTCTTTTAGATGTTTCATGAACAGAATTTCCCACAAATGACAGAAAGGCTACTCTGATCCAGTGAGGAGGTAGAGTATTAGAAAAGGGACTTGTGGAAAGAAGAAATTTGGGGAAACAGAGTGAGTTTATGGAGGTGGAATGAATAGCAAACCAAGATGACTCTAGACAGCATCAGCTGTTGAAGATTTGTAGTTTCCAGGTGAGCTCAGGCTGAAATTCTTAGAAGTGGCGATGAGTAAGTTCAAAGAGTATTGAAAAAAGGAGGTACCTTGAAGAAAACAACCCCCAATCCTAGGGGAAGAAAATCAGTCACCATAATTAACCTTTCTTATATCTATGTAGGAAGTGAGTGGAGAAAATAGAAGTATCATGATTGCAGTTAGCTGACATGTCTACACATATAATGAGGCAAGCTTTATCAGAAGCAAAAGGTTTTACACACACAATAGAGAATCCTTTATTTCATAATGCTTTTGAGTGGAGAATAGCTCAACCTTTTGGTTCATTAGAGGTAGACAAGATAGAAAATAGAGTTGGTTACCTAGTTGTAAATGCCTCTTGCAAAGGAATACTGATTAAAACTGATAGTACAAACCTGTTTTATTTGCTTTCTCGGGTTAAGAAAAGCATCTACAAAAATGTTTTGAATTTATGTTGGATCAGATTCCACAAACACCCCAAAACCTATGATAACCTAGTTTTAGAAGTGGGACACAATGACACATAACAGTTTTGTGAATCAAACCAAGGCAAATAAGGAGGAAAAGTAAGGAATTTGCATCCATGCCACCCTAATAAGATTCAGAAAATTTTGCAAACTCTGTAGAAGAAGCAAAAGTCTAATTACCAAAAGTATTAATAAATTCAAAAGTAGATATAGCTAAGTGAAACCTACGGGAGAATGGGAGGAATCAGTATAGGTAGTCCTCCATGGATGACCACAATTGAGCAAAAAATTTCTGTTGCTAAGTGAGAAATTTGTTAAGTGAGAAATTTGTTTGCCCCATTTTATGACATTTCTTGCCACAGTTATTAAATGAATCACTGCAGCTGTTAAAGTTAGTAACCCGGTTAAGTGAACCTGGCTTTCTCATTGGTTTTGCTTGTCAAAAAGGTCATGAAAGTTGATCATATGACCTTGGGACACTGCAACTCTCCTAAATATGAACCAGTTGCCAAGTATCTGAATTTTGATCACATGACCATGGGGATCCTGCAATGGTTATAACAAAAAATGGTCATAAGTCACTTTTTAAATGCTGTTGTAACTTTGAACAGTCACTAAATGAACTGTTGTTGTAAGTCGAGGACCATCTGTAGTGGTTTATCAGAAAAAAGTTTTTTCACCAAAAAATATGTGAGAAATTAGCAGTCCCAATCACACACGCGCACACACAAAAAACAGAAATTTGGGGACACATACACAAAATAAACAGTTCCACGTTGTGATCCAAGCTGTTTTGGAACAGTAATTCCTATACTACTACTTGAGAACCTAGAAACATCACTTGCCAGATTAAATTCTTAAATTGGAGAAAGATAATCTTGTAGCTTGGAGAGCTAAGAATGGGATCCAAAATTTGGAGGAGTTACTCTAAGAAAAAAGCAATTCTCAAAAAGCAGAGCTTCTTGAAGCAAAAGCAAATATATAACTGAAAAATATTCTGTCAAAACAAAATGTTAGGCTAAAGTTTGCCCCAAGAAAATATCCATACTCACTGGACAGGTCTCCAACACAATTCCAGGCAAAAAATATAAAAGGTGCCCACAGAAATGAGTAGCCACAAAACAGTAAGCTTCTTAGCCTTTAATAGTGCTGTTTATTTTTAATGATATATTTTGTTGTTATTTTTTCTAAATTGTTTCTTATCATTTAGAGTCTCATTGTTTCTTGAGTAGCCTTATAAATTCATGAAATAAATAAATGAGGCCCTTCCTTCCCTCCCTTATTTTTTAAACCTGTGAAATTGTCTTGCTTTTATGTATTATACTTTACCATGCATAAATTAGTTCATGTTGCCACAAATCTACATGGATTATAGTTTATAAATGTTCTTAAATAAATTCACAAACTCTAAATAAGAGCTTCTTAACCTGATAGATAACCTTCTTAAACTACCATTGATAGATTTTGGGGGAAGGGAATGAATTTGAATAGAATTTATACAACCTTTCACTGTTTTGTTTTATCCATTTGAACACATTTTTCTGAGATGGGTCCATAGACTTCATTAGACACTTCAAGATGTCCATAGCACAAAATATTAAGAATCTATGCGTTAAATTAATATCGGAATAAAGTGGTACCTACTAGTTAATAAAAAAGTAGATATAGACAAATATTGTTTTTCTTAGCTTTAATTTTCCTACTGGCAAAT
Organism: Bungarus multicinctus; assembly: GCA_023653725.1. Lineage (NCBI taxonomy): Eukaryota > Metazoa > Chordata > Lepidosauria > Squamata > Elapidae > Bungarus > Bungarus multicinctus. The sequence continues at coordinate 227,086,867 of CM042834.1, read as the reverse complement.
TTCTGAAAACCTATAATTGATTTTAATAATATTTTATAATAGTTTTGATGTAACAGTCAATATATTATGCAAAGAGCCATTATTTACATTATTATAACTAGTAACAGTAATTTTTTTAAAAAATGTAAACTGTTCATTAGTATTTGAAAGTGTCCATATCTACTTTTAGAAGTTTTCTGATTATTTCATCTATTAAAATTCTTATTTTCTATGAACTATTTAAAACCCTTTACAGCATTAAGATACCTACAATTTAGCATAAAATATAATTAAACAGTAATAAATCTAATGTTTACAATTACCCATAAATTAAAAATTAGATTAAAAATCTAAAGAAGACCAAACCATATAAGAGTAAACAAACTAGCATGTTGTTTTGACAGAATTTACTTCAGAAATAATGATTAGTATTGTCATAAAAATAATTCAATGAAAGAGGAAAATAGACAAATCACAAGCAATAAATTCTACTTTAAGATCAGAGGTTTATTTCATGAGCAATTTAGGACATGAACAACAACCATAACACAACTTATATCAATAACTCATTGCAATGAGGTCCACTGACATGGCTGAGTACGGCAAGGAATAGCCATGGCCAGTGGCCCTGAACACATCCCAAAATATTTTTTTTATACTTTTGTGCACGCATTTTACAATTTATTTCTCTGTTCTTTTTTACTGACAGTCAGTCTCCACATATACCCGTGTACATCTCCAACTTCTATCCATCGGCTACTTTTTGTTCCCTATTTCTCACGGTTTTCAAAACTACATACTTTGCAAAATCACATTCCACAGCAACAGCTCAGCAGGATTATAAATAGTTCTGGTACATTTTGAAATCCTGTCTAAAACTTTGGTTCATGTCTCTTTTATTCTGAGGTCTGCTATCATCCAAAGGCCTTGTTGAATCTGATAGATCAATAGTCTATTTTTTTCTTCCCATAGTATGAATAGTATACATTTGAACAAAAATAAACGCACTAAATGGTTGAATTTTCCCTTCCTTTTGTGTCACTGTAGTTTTTAAGCCACAACAGAAAGCATTTCCTCCATAGGTGGAAATCACAAACTACAAATCCTAGGATAGACTTCAGACAACAATAGGAAGACGACTTAATACTTCTGTTAGTATTTAATCTTTCTGTATGTATTAGAATATTCACATACATCCAATCCAATCTGTTGTCTGTGCCTGTACACTGATATATCTATGTACACACATGCACACATATTTGCAAGCACAGGACTATTAATTATGCTTATATAACATAGTATAATTTTTATATTTTGAAGGCAAGTATTCTTGTGCTGAAATTTTATTGAACAGAAAAATGTTAATTGAAAACTATTAAAAAACAATAAGAAGTTGTACAGTTGCCTACATGCCTGCATACAGAAATAACATATTTTACCAACTTACCCAGAGAGAGACAGACAGACAGACAGAGAGAGAGTGTGTGTGTGTGTGTATGTATGTATGTATGTATGTATGTATGTATGTATGTATATATATATATATATATATATATATATATATATATATATATATATATGGATCTTTGGTTCTTCGGGTTTTCTCCCGCGTAGAATTGGAAATATCTAGGCGATGTTTCGATGAAGTCTCATTCGTCATCCTCAGGCTTGTGTCTTCGGCCCTGAAACGTCGCCTAGATATTTCCAATTCTACGCAGGAGAAAACCCGAAGAACCAAAGATCCACATACAAATACCCGCGAAAATCTCCGAAAACATATATATATATATATATATTATAAATGTATTTACCTATCATTTACTAAAGAATGGAAAGCATAAAGTAGGACAATTTTAGTGCAGTAGCTACCAGACATCTAGTATCCAGGAAAATCTGCTATGTTCTTATGCAAAATATTCAATAGATTGAGAAATTTCATATATTATATGCAGTCTCTGAGCCCATACAATTTATTGTATGCACAGAGATAGAATTAGAAATTTCTCCTATTTTATAACAAATACAGTCCTATTTTGTTATAAAGAATTCTATCTGGCAAAACTATAAATTATTGTTCAAAGCAATGCCAACATGCTTTGCTAAAGCCCATAAGAAAATCCCAGAATGTACTGGGTTGAAATAGAAGAATAGGATGTGACTACATATCAAAATTGAGTTTTGCAACATGCAAAACTATATGCAAAATGAAATGTGGTTTGCTCACTTAATTTTGAAATGTCTCAAGATTTAAAAAAAATAATTGAATATGATTTAGTTAGCAAGAGAGACATTTCTCTCAAAAGCACAACATTTAAGAGATTACACAAATTTTGAATTCTGATACAATGTCAAGCCATGAATTCAAAAGATACAGCTATGAATTCAAAAATCTATTATTATTATTATCACTATTATATATCAAAGTTCTTAAATAACCATTAGCAATCTTCTAAACGGAGAATATATGTAGCTAATGTTGAAATGCTGGATCTCTAGGTTTCAACTCCATGATCCCTAACAGTCCTCTAAGTGGCATTTTGGTAATAAATTATAAATTCATCAGATAATTGTTTTGATGCTACTTAAAAAAAATTGAACTTGAAGAAGGTATACTGTCCGTTTTTTGTCTACATTACAGTAAAAAATGCACAAAATAATCACGAATAATAGTGATCATCATCATCATCCATTATTGTGAACTTTAAAATTACAATAGCACTGCAAAATTGCTATGACTACTTACTGAAAATATGTGATGGTAATGCTAAACTAGCTTCATTAGATACCAACTGCTTTATATTTAAACAAAAATAAGTCAATGGAATGAAAATGTATAAACAGGGTTAGAAAGACAATCAGCCTAATAAGAAAGTTTTATTACCGCTATGCTATACCTGAAATAGAATGAGGTATAAATTAACCGGATAAAAATTATGATAGATTCTATCTTCCTTAAATGAATTACCATGTTATTTCTTTCATTTGTACAATAAGCTTTCCTTTTATTTCAATATCCTAAAAAGTAAATATTTATTTTTAAACATTATATACATCATAAACTATATCTTCACCAGAACTGAATTTCTGAACATCTGAAAAAATATTTCGTACTTGTTCATATTATTCTTATAACATTTGAAATAAAACCTATTTCGTTTCAGCAAATGTTTGATATTATGTAGCATATATGTTAAATGTTCGATGTTCTATTGAGATGTCTGTCCATTTATAATTTTTGAAATAAAATGCTGACATATATTTCCAGGATTAGAAAAATAGAAAATAAAGCAAACATTTTACTTGAACAAATACAAAAAAATTGTATTGTATGCCACATACACCTCTAAAGTCACTGGCCCAAATCCTATGATATTGCTGATTCTTCTTTAAATTATGTAGTAAAATATTGCTGCATATCAATAATATTAATGACAAGAACACTGCGTTTGTTTTCTGTAAAAATTACTTGGCATAACACTAACCAAGGCTTCCTATAATCCTCCGATTCTGTTAACACAATAAAAAAAAGAGCAGATTTCTTAATGTATTAAGGCAGAAAAATCAACTTTAAACATAATTCAAAGTTATCACCTTTATTCAAATATGAAGCTAAGACTACTCTGATTACAACTCAAATATGAAGCTAAGACTACTCTGATTACAACAAAACAAATATGAAGCTAAGACTACTCTGATTACAACTACTCTAATTACAACTGAATGCACATAAATATACTTGAAATTTGGAACTCCGGACATAACTCTGTAATTTATTCTAACAAAGTATGTACTCTTGCATAATACTGTTTCTATAAGAAACAAAAACCAATCATGGCAAGAGAAAACAAATAATGCCAGTATACTCAAAACAATAAAATAATTCTAAAATTAATCAGTTCAATAACATTTTGATACAATTTGATTATTTGTAAATCTGTTTGACAATATTTTCTATATGGTGCTCTATTTTTTGTTATAAAACATAAGTTATGCTTATTTATTGAAATTAAATATTTATTATTTATTAAAACAAGACAAATTATTTCATATTATAGGAATTCATGTATCTAAAAGCAGCAACACCATATGAGAAACTATGTTTTTAATGAAAAAGTAAAACTAAAACAGAAGCAGCATGTTTCTTCAGTATAATTTTTTAAATATATTAAATGCCCATCTTACATTCTTTTGGGAATGGAAAACTGCATTTTAAGGGCAAAAATAATAGAATGCTGAAGATGAATTACAGTCTTCAAGAAATCAACTGTGCCCTAACTGCTCTCTTACACAAACACATCACAATCTATTCTCTCAATTTACTGACATATCTACTTTTTACTGAATCTGTCTCCTCTCTTCACTAGTGAGTAGCTATGAGTGAACTTTAAACTGATATTCTCTTTCCATTGTGTGCTCTGACAATACTTCTTCATATTGCAGCTATTTTGATTCTGCAAGATAAAATAAATTCAGCAAGAGTACACCAGTACAATTATAGCAGCAGAGAAAAGTCAAGGAGCTTCACCCCTTTCAGTTAAAACAAATCTATCAAAAGCTCCTTAAAATAAAATAATACTGAAGACTTTCAGTTTAAAACTTGGATAAAATGATCTGAAAAATGCTAAAGTAAAGCTACTGTCTCTATGCTATTCTTATCTGTACTTAAAAAGTTGAAAAATGTATATGTTAAACGTATCATTTACTAGTAATAATTAAGATTATTGTATATATCAAGAGTAAAAAAAAGGATAACTGTAAATAAAATACAACAAATAGTGGTTTCTGATTTCTGAATATAATCATTTCTAGGTTTATAGAACTGAATATGGAAATGAAGATAAATTATTATGGCAAACCTATTTCACTGAACATGGTTCTTAAAAAAAATCCTGTTTCTGATTAATAAAGCCAAACATGTAATCTAAAATAAAAACAGCATTTCTTATGACATTTACTTGCTTTAAAATATCACTCCATGTATAAAAAGAAATAATGAAAAGAACTGTGGCAAAAAAGCATATACACAACTGCTAATTTTAAAATTACATATTAAAGTACAATTTAATTAAGAATGTTTAATATTTAAGGTCATTAGGATTTACTTTTTAAAAGTATATTCTGCTCTGCTCTACTAGCACAACAGAGGCAGAATTTATAGTATATCTAATGATAAAAGGATTACACATACACCAATATATATTAATTTTTTTCAGAAGGAAATATATGCTCAATATTGTATTTTCTTTAACTTAGTCACTTGGCATACTATATAGGTAATGTATTTGTCAACGGCATACGAATTTAATAAATTGTTTTTGTAAAATTATATCTCTATATAAGAAACCTTGGTTATCCTTGTTGTCCTAAACTACTTTTATATTTTCCTATGTTTTCCTTTCTTAAGCTTTTTTATTTTCAAGTTCCCTACAATATGTGAATATGAAGTCACTAAGATACTAAATTTCATGATAAAATGGTGCATTACCATTATAACATCTAACTGAGTAGTGAAAAAAGCTTACCAGAAAAGCATCCAACAATCACTTCTGAAACACATACACATTCTTGAAACTGATCCCAACTTTTATAGTTAATAAGGCCTTCTAAAATGTAAATACATAATACTTTATCATGCTGAACATTTTCATAATTTTCTTTCACTATTTTGTGCAAGATATGTTTCTTTCATCGTGGACTACAGTACTATATACATTCTAGCAGTTTTACTATGTGCTTTGATAAAACTATATGCTATGCAATATTGTTGCAAAAGTGAGTTTTAACTTTTTTTTTTAAAGTTAACTTTTCCTGTTAACTTTTAACAGGAAATTAGGCCACTCCTATCTACGTATCTTACTATGAACAGTGCATAACAAGAAATTAGATAAGTACTATAATATTGCAGTTTCTTCAGTCCTCTATTATACTATCTATTTCCCTAACTATAAATGTAATAAAGCTATTACAAGCACTACAATAAAATAAGGTATCTCATATTGGAAATATTATTTCTGAGGAAACGTGTGTTACAAAAATTACATTTCGTAAATTCTTTGGGTACATATTGTTGTTTTTATGCCTTCTAAAGCCATGATCAAAACTGAAAAATCATTCTAGGTTGCTGCTTTTTTCACAGTAGCATTCTCTTTTTATGACAATTAACTAATGACGACTATCAGTTCATCATCTGTTATTGAACTCATGCATTAAAAAAACATTTTCTATTGTTTCCATTTCTACTTTGAATAGAAATAGTTTTATCATGCTGATATTACACAGTAATGCTGATGTCTCTTCAAGGTCTCTATAGTGTTTCTACAACACTAGGTAACATAAGCACTCAAGATGCAGGAACTCCTCCCTAACCTAATTATTAACCTAGTTCCTTAAGAAAAATAAGCAAGCAATTATTGTTTTTTATTCTCTTGCGGACAGAAGCATTTTGATTGTGAAGACCATCGGGTCCTTTCTCTCGGCTTCTCACCTCCTTATGCTGACAGGAAAGATCTATAAGGATAGTGTAAGAACATCTGGGCGAATACTTCCACAGAACTAGAATCCCCCCCCCCCCGCCTTAAATCTTCTCTGACAATACAGTAAGATTAGAGAAAAGGGAGCGAAGCATTTTTGTTGCATTTGTTACATTCAAAAATTAATTTTGTGGGATTTTTTTAAAGAGGGCTAAATTGAACAAAGAACATCTACATTACTTTCTCCTTAAGCATCTCTGATAACCATGAATATTTATTAGCCTCTACCTCTGTGTCTCATAGCTTTTCATTCTTAGTTGCTTGGAAACTACCATAATTATGTAAAATAGTGATTGCATTTATACTCTGCTTACAATTAAAATCCAATTAACAGCATAACATTTCTTTATTGTGTCATTTTTATTATGTTATAGTGATTTACAGCAATCTCAAGTTTGTGGGCAATTGATTGTTTAGAAATCTTCCAAGTTCTTCCCTTCAGGGATAGTTATGTCAAGGAAAAGCTACAGGCAGGTGAGTGGTAAAGATATCTACTCACAAAAATAGATCCTTCTTGTCAAGATGGCACTTAAAATAAAACAGCAAGATTCTACAACAATAAGGAAAAGTTACCGGATCACCATTTTTACTCCTGTATTATGCCTATGTAACACAAAACATGGGGAGAAAGTAAATATATTTAAAATGCAGATTCTTTTCAATGATGCCAGTCTTTTATAACATTGGCTCATGGCGTGCTAGTAGTATCCTTTGATTCTGCTTTATCACCTGAAGTTCTTTTACCATCTGGTTCACTAGTTACAACTATTTCTGAATAGGAATACCCTGCCAGCAATATCTCATGTCTTAATAAGCTCCTGATTAGATAATTAGAATACCTCAAATTTGGAACTGCTTATAAAGAAAACCAAGAAACTAAAGTGACTGCAAAGCATGGGCAGAAGGACTTTAATTGGTAGTAACAAGGTAAACAACATTACACTGAAGTTATATTTGCTCCTAAGCCCAATTAAAGATGTATTTATCTTCAAACACCTATATGTTTATTTCCAACAGAATAAGCTTATGCACTAATGACATCAAAATATGAGATGTTTGGCTTATTAACCCAAACTATGGAGTTGGACCAAGGTAATAGGAGGAAGCGGAAACTGATTTCCCTTTCCCTTAACTCCCACTAGCCAATAGAGGGCTAGAAAACCATTCAAGATTTGAATGGGTGTAGAATAATGGGTATCATAAAAGAAAATAACTCCTTTAAAAAGAGGAACTACATATGAATGGATCCTTTATTTAATTTTCCTTTCCTGAGTGACACATTGTGTATATGGTTTTCCAATTTCTAGATTCTGGAGGATAGCAGAGGAAGGACCAGATAAAAAATTAGTTTACTGGATTTTTTTCATTAAAATTTACATCAGAAAATATTTCCATCAAATTATAAGGGGTGTTTTTAATTCACTAAATTTTCCGGCTTTAGTGACTTTCATGTATTTTATAGTATAATGTTTTGTATGATTACTTAGATGTAAAGAATGACTTCTGACACAAACTTACCTACATAGCCAAAGATTTTCCCCAAAATGTAGTTTTACAAGTTAATTCCACAACAGTTTCTTCCTCGCAGCAGAAAGATATAGATTATTTTCTTAAAAGTTTATATACCTTATTTTCATCAGCAATAAGAAGAGCATTTATAATTTTAGTTAGCATTTCCAAGGCACTTTACGTATGCTGCCCAAGCATGAACATCACACAATTTATTGAGGGGTTATTCACAAACCTTACAACAAAAGCACAGCCAATATCAGAATCATGTAACAAAAGCAGACTTAATAGCTGCAGAAGAAAAAGGAAATCAGAATCTTCCTGTCTCCAATTCACTTTCCATCTTTTCCCATTCACTGTACATCAAAGAAAATCTACTTTACCTGACACACAAGACACATTTTCACCCCTGATCAGGCAGGTGTCAAAGCCAGAAAGCAAGCCTATTTTCCACAGACCCTTTACCTTGTTTGATCACTGGTTACTTTTGATCTGACATTGCCCTCACTCGAGTAATGACTTCCACCTCATAGAACTTACCTCACATCTGTCAGAAAGAATAAAGGACCTCAAACTAAGTCCTGACAAGGCCTATGGGCCATGTGTTGCACTGGCAATGGAACATTCCCCAGCTCCCACAATTTCCAATTCAGTTTCTTTTGTTCTGATGGGCACAGGGGTTATGGTACCATTGAGAGCATGAAGGATTATACACACACTGTGAAGCCAAGTCTTCATGAATTACTATCTTTTCATGTCAGCTTCTCTGTCCTCTTAAACGCTGTGAATGTTATGGTAGTTACTATGAAACACAGTACTAATGCTGTTATGGAAAGACTGTTTAAATCTTTCAGATAGTGAATATCCAGTACAGAACTTTTTAAAAATATTTTAAACAGGGCACTGGAAAACAGCTAGAAATGTTGACTGAACGGACTGTTTTAAGAACATCATTAAATACAAATCCAGATTTAAGACATTTACTTTTTAATTATGAGTAAATAAATATATTTTAATGAATAAAACCATTTAAACCTCCTGTTTAATGCTCATATTTGTATTTCAACTTTGATTTCAGACAAACATAATAAAAGTAAAATATTAATTGCTGATAACAGTTTAAAATTAGATGTAACAAAATTTGAGCAGATCAAATCAAATCAAAAACTATTTACGTTTTTTATATTCTTATTTTTTATAAATAAATAACAAAGGTTCTCTTTTCACTGTTGCAAATATTGCATTACAAGCAATTAAGGAAAAAGATAACCATGCACTTTGACTACAAGAAAAAAATTAAATTATACTGAGAAAAGCATCTCAGATTTCATTTAATAAGCATACCTCCTAAAGCTGCTGTAATTTTCAGAGATGGAATAAGTTTTAAAAGTATTATATACTACTTTTTATATACCACTTTTTAAACTATATAATAGTTTATTCTAAATCATGGAGAAAACATTAAAATACAGATATTACTTCAAACAGCATTGCTTCATGTTGCAGTTTGGTAAAACAATCTTAATGCTAGAAACATAGAAAAAAGTGCCATTGTACATATAATTATTCCTGAGTAAACATTACAATAATTGAGCCATAATATAGTTGGTATTCATAAGGCACCAATAATGGCTTTTATCTGCATTGGCTAATGGTCTCATCATGCTACACTTTATTACATGATTTTGCTTTCTTTTGGAGAAACCTGGTTTGTAAATTCATACATAACAGTATAGTTTATGATTGAACCAGCTCATTTAAGAAGCAACCTTTTTTTAAAAAAATAAAATATCCTAGCTTAATATATTTGAGAATTACTTATGTTAAACTGTCCTTTATTTGGGCGCATAGAATTATTTTAATCAAAATACCACCATGAAGCATTACAAGAGGAAAATATCTTCAGCTTTTAAAAATGAATTCAAGAATGCATTTAATTTACTAGCATAAAATAATATACATTTGAACATGTTTATCATAGGAATATAAAATGTGCCACCACTTTCAGAAAAATGCTTGAATTCTTTATCAAAACACATACTAAAATTGTTAAAATTTTACAATTGCAAAACACTTGCAAGGCAAACACTTGCAAGCTAGCTACTATTATATGTAGAAAGTAAATTATATGAAATCATTTCAATGAAATATGAAATTAAAAAAACAGATAAGTAAAAGTATATTTTTCATTTAGTCTTAATACCTACACATTAAGCTATACAAAGCCTTAGCCAAATCCCCAGTTGTTTCTCACCAGTTAGGCTGAAAACTGATAAATAACTATATGCTATGCATTTCTAAACACATTAACATGTCACACAGTATATGTTATTTGTATAAATTAACACATACAGAGGAAATATAAAGTATACAAGATCCACAATCTACACAAGATATAAACAAGCTATTATGTGTGCATTACAAGAGAAAGTGAATTTTGACAGAATAACGTATATGTATAAAATGTGAAAAGTGTGTACAGAAGTAAATACAGTTGACAAACATAAAAGCCATTGCCAGAACTCAAACATAAAAAGTTCAAAAATCCACATTTTAAAAAAATGACAGCTGTGATGAAGCCCGGCAGTTGTTGTACTTGGAATACAATGTTGAATTATATAAAAATTGAATTAATATAAACAAGCTGGATACCAAAATATTTAGCATTTCTGAAATACTTCACCTAAGTACTTTATATTACTTCAAAACTTGTGTTTATGTTTCCTATTTTAATTAAAATATCCATATGAACAAGTAACTTTTAGCAAAGATACTCTTATTTAGAATGTTTTATCAGTAATAAGATTACATGTATGTCAACAACTCAAATATATGCACGACTTTATTTTTCCCCAATGAAATGGCTTGTCAGAGAGGTCCAGATATTACTATAAATTTCTCAAAATTAACTTGGATCTTAGAAACCAACCTCTTTCAGTAGTTAAAAATGAATTTGAACCAGTAACACTATTCTAGTCCAATCATTGTTACATAATTTATTAATTCACAACATTCTGACCTTACAATAAGTGTTTCAATCTCACTAGAAGTGTTTTGAGCTCAAAATGTATTTTAAGTTGCAACTCTTCCAATAAAATCAAATTTGATGAAGGTGGCGAGGAGGACTTACCTCTCCACCCTTATTGCGTCCACGGAAAACCGCCCAGCCGCCCTGCTTAGGGTGACCCGCTCCCTTCTAGAGAGGGAAGCGCGGGAGGATCCCTTACAGGAACGGGCTGAGGAGTTTTCTAGTTTTCTGCAGGATAAAATCGCTCAGATTCAGGACGAGCTGGACTCCAACTGGGCATCTCCGGGCGGGGGGGCGGGGGTGGATATCGGTGAGGCCAGTTGGGTTGAGTTCGACCCTGTTACTATAGAAGACGTGGACAGGGTGTTGGGGGGACTGAATGCCACCACCTGTTTGCTGGACCCGTGCCCCTCCTGGCTGGTTTTGGCCACTCGAGAGGTGACACGAGGCTGGTTCCAGGGTATTATAAACGCTTCCTTGAGAGAGGGGCTTCTACCTACCGCCTTGAAGGAGGCGGTGGTGCGGCCCCTCCTCAAGAAACCGTCCCTGGACCCAGCATTGTTGTTAAATTATCGTCCCGTCTCCAATCTTCGCTTTGTTGCGAAGGTTGTAGAGAGTGTGGTGGCCCATCAGTTTCCCCGATTCCTGGATGAAGCGAGTTATCTTGACCCCCTCCAATCGGGCTTCAGGCCCGGGCATAGCACGGAGACGGCGTTGGTCGCGTTGGTTGATGATCTCTGGAGGGCTCGGGACAGAGGTTGTTCCTCTGTCCTGGTCCTGTTAGATCTCTCGGCAGCTTTTGATACTGTCGACCACAGTATCTTATTGCAGCGGTTGGAGGGGTTGGGGGTTGGAGGCACCGTATTACGGTGGTTCTCCTCCTTCCTCTCCGACCGCTCGCAATTTGTGTTAACGGGGGGGCACAGATCGTCCCCAAGGCCCCTGCTTTGTGGGGTGCCTCAGGGGTCGGTGCTCTCGCCCCTGCTGTTTAACATTTATGTAAAGCCGCTGGGTGAGATCATCCGTGGCTTTGGGGTGGAGTTCCATCAGTACGCTGATGATACTCAGCTGTACATCTCCACCCCGGGCCACCCCAACGAAGCCGTCGAAGTGATGACCCGGTGCCTGGAGGCCGTGCGGGGTTGGATGGGTCGTAACAGGCTTCGTCTCAACCCGGCCAAAACCGAGTGGCTGTGGTTTCCTGCGCCCAGATACAGCCAGCTTATTCCTTCGCTGGCCGTGGGGGGAGAGGTTTTGACCCCCGTGGAAAGGGCACGCAACTTGGGTGTCCTCCTGGATGTACGGCTGTCTTTGGAAGAACATATTGCAGCCGTCGCCAGGGGGGCTTTTTATCAGATTCGTCTGATTTACCAGTTGCGGCCCTTTCTGGATCTGGGCGCACTTCGCACAGTCACCTCCGCCCTCGTTATCTCCCGCTTGGATTATTGCAATGCTCTCTACATGGGGCTCCCCTTGAAGAGTCTCCGGAGGTTGCAGTTAGTTCAGAATGCAGCCGCGCGGGTGATCGTGGGCGCCCCTCGAGGCGCACACGTAACACCACTTCTCCGCAGGCTGCACTGGCTTCCTGTGGCCTACCGGATTCGATTCAAGGTGGTACTGATGGTATTTAAAGTGCTCCATGGCTCGGGACCTGGGTACTTACGGGACCGCCTGCTGCCATCAACAACCTCCCGCCGCCCAGTACGCTCCCACAGGGTGGCCCTACTTGGGGTGCCGCCGCCTGACTGTTGTCGGCTGGTGGCCCCGAGAGTTCGGGCTCTCTCTGTGGGAGCTCCCTCCCTATGGAATGATCTCCCCCCGGAGATACGGGCTATGACGGATATTCTGACCTTCCGGCGCGCAGTAAAAACCCTGCTTTTTGAACAGGCCGGCCTGGCCCAGTAACTATGTTTTTTGGTTTTAATTAATTAAATTAGGGTTTTATTAGTTTTAATTTTTAACTTAAATTTTAATAGACAGCCGATTTGATTATTTAATTTATTTTTAATCGTATTTATTATGTATTTATTGTATGTTTTTAGTGGGCTGTTCACCGCCCCGAGTCCCTTTTTGGGAGAGGGAGCGGTATAAAAGTGCGATTAATAAATAATAAATAAATAAATAAATTTGTATCAAATTATCTTTCTATACCACAGAACAAGCCTTTCATATTTAAAAGTGATCCAATGAGCTATCCAGAATAAATTGTTAATCTTTTAAACATCAAATATCCGATTTCAATCCCATATATCCAGAGTAGTCTTTCTCAAGTTATGTTACTATCAGTGTGAAGCAATCCTGAATTAATTTTCAGGTCTCAGAGAGTCTTGCTTAAAAATTATGATGTTTTTAAAAAATAACGCCATCCAAAATTTCTAGTGACTTGTTGCTGAAACTTGGGGTCCACAGAACTCCATTTGAGAAAGGCTCTCCTACACAGCCTGCCATCCAACCCACCAAATAATTTCTCCCTGCACAGTATTAAAGAGGGTCCTCATTTAGTAACCATAACTGCACTAGCAACTCAGTTATTAACTGAAATGGTACTAAGTGAAACCACAATTGTGTTATAATCTTATTTTAACTTTCTTTTCTTTTATAGACTATATAGGTCATAAATGTGAGGATTAGTAACAAAGTTACTTTTTATCACCATTTTAATAACTGCGAAATGTTGCTGTGTGAAGTAGTTGCTAAACGAGGACTACCTGTAATATTAAAAAATATATATTTTATTTCACTCTAGATAAGGAATATCTAGAGATTAGTGAACTTTTTTGCCCCAAGCCCAAAGAATGTTTTGCCTGAAAATGAATGGAAAATATACACAAAATGAAATTGATACAATTTTAGCAGATGTGGGGAACAGAAAACTCAAACTTTTATGATACTGATCATAAAAGAATCTATACCTAGTTCTCTTACATCTGGAACACTTCATTTTATCAGAAGTATTATTTACTAAACTTGCTAAAGTATAACTTCTATGAAACAAATAGAATAAAATAATATTTCTGCATTTATTGTTCATTTATTAGCTGCTGTATAAAAATGAGCTTTCTATATTTACTTGGATTTCAAATACTTGTAAATATTTTAGTATTAGTATTTGTACTCTTCATGTGTGGTTTTGTATTTTTAAGTTCTCAAAATCATGGAAAACAATATATAAGTTTACGTAACAACAAATGGTAGTTAACTAGCTATCCTCATAAAGATAAATTAGCAAGATTTCAAACATTTATGGAGCATACTAATAAAACCATTCACACATTTTATATCATCTTCTGACTTTACTTGGAAATTTTGGATAAGAATATCACCGATTTATTCTAATTTTTATTAACTTTACCTTGGTAAATATGGTTTGTATATAATATCATTCTATTAGTTATCTTAAATTCACTAGCACTATTCCCTCATTATCATCATTGAACTAGTCAAAGCTACTAACTTCATAAATTTAGCCAGTACATATTCCCAACAGAATCTAAAGAACTTAAAGTAACAACTTTTATTGTGTGCTTTACAAAAAATGAAGAAAATATATATGTGCAGTTGAATTTAATCTTAAATCTCTGAAATAAAGTAATAACTGCTATTCCAGAGTAGTGTCTTAACATAGAAGGAGGCAAACCAATTCACAGAAAGAAAAGTTAACTATAAATGTACATTATAGTTGTAATTCCAATTACAAACTGGTTATAATTGGAAACCTGAAACTATCCACTTTAATTTTTTTAAAATAAAAGTACCATTTTAAATGTCTGACATAAATAAAATAGTGTCTAATTATTGAAGTTTTTTACTCCAAAAGTTAAACTGATATGCAATCAAATAGTGTAATTCAATATCAGTTAAGTTTTAAAGATATAATTTTTCAGTCATATAGTTTTATTGTTATAACTAAAACTAATGAACTAGTATATAAGGTAAAATAAAAATATATGCTGAACTTTGTAAATTATGGCCACATAATAACACAATCTAATCAAAATCTACCATTTCTGGCATTTCCATTATCCACCAAGGACATAAAGGGATATATAAGCATCTCTAAAGACATACTGCCACCTAAAGGTCAACTGAAATTATTTTTTCCTATTTTATTTGCAGATAATAGCCCACCTGCAGTATTTTAAGGGACTTTATGTGTGTGTTCATAATCATCTGAGAAATTTACTGGTAACTCACTTAAAAAATGAAAAGAACAGAGAAAATAATGCATTCAAGCAAAATCATCAGTCCAAAAACAGCTCTCATGGAATATCAATTACTTGCAGGGTTTAACAGAATATCAACATGAAACATTTTGCAGTAGATGAAGATTGCTTTATAAATTGCATGCACAATAATATATTACAATGTACAGTGCAAATGGATTGTTTGCATATTATCATATATGCTAAAAACATAATCCACCTGCAATAAAAAATGGTCAAATAGGTAGTTGGTTTAATATGAAACCTAGGTAATAATGTTATTTTGATCCACAACACATCCCTCCTGCATCTCCTACTATGCTATCTCATGGTGTGTGTGTGCATGTACATATGTAAAAAATGAGAAAATAACTCATTTTTACACACATTTATCATTTGAATGACATTCTAGCTGCATAACTAAAACAAGTACCTTTATAGGTCAGTAGCCACACAAGAAAATGCTGGAGGCAGATGATCGCTTAATGATCAATGACAAAGGCATCATTTTGTATGGAATGAGAGAAGGCAATGCTAAATCTTGCATTTGCCAAGAAAATGTGGCTGAGTTAAAGTCTTTATGACGTCTTCTGGTTGATGTTACCACACATGAAAAGAAAATCTCAAGGGGTCACTGTGGGAATATGGAGTTTAAGGGAAATAAACTGTATATGTGGGGGAAATTTCACATAGTGAAAGTTGAAATGAATTGTTACACACCATCATCTAAAGCATCAATTGAAACAAACTAAAATTGGATACTTAAGATCATTCTATTTGATATTCCGCACATGAAAAATAAAGAAGGAATGATGTTGCTTTCATAAATGAAAGATGCAGCAAAAATAGTATTTGGATACAATGTGAAGTTTACTATCAGTTAGACTTCAAAGATAATCATTTTACATTACAATCGTCCACTTCATGCTCCAACTACTGCTCCAGAAGAAGAAGTTGACAAGTTTTATCAAAAGGTTCAATCTGAAACTAACAAAATACCTGAGCAAAATATGCTATTTATGATGGAACCCTGTAATGCCGAGGTTGAAAATAATGAAGAAAAAGTAGCATTACCTAGGAAACATAAATGATTTCTTTATTTCTAACACATTCTTCAAATAATCAAAACAATGGGTTTTATCAGACAGAGAGAAATCAAATTGGGCTGTAGGTCTGAGTTCTGAGCTTGGCAATTTGGTTGCAAATGTTTCGTTACCATTCGAGGAGACATCTGTTGGAGCACTGGTCTTTAAGTATCTTTTTATGTGATGCAAATCAGTGTGGAGGTTGTTTGTTTGGCTATTTCTGAGTCATGGTCTGACTTCGGACTGTTTGATTGGCTGGCTGTTGTTACTGAGACATGGTCTTTGGTTTTAAGTACCATCTGTGTAATGTAAATTAGTGTTGCTTGTTTGGATACTGCTGAGTCATGGTCTGGTTTCAGTCTACTTGAATGACTGGTTGTTGTTACTGAGAAGTGGTCCAATTTCTTGTGAGATGATGGGTTGTGATTTGTTGTTGTTTAATTGTTGCATAGTGGGGTGCCTGTTGCCAAGTTTGGAGCTCAGACCAACAGTCAACTACCAACCTAAGCTACTTATATTCAAATACATTTCAGAAATCAAATCGATTATATTAATAGCATAAGGAAGAGGAAGAGCTCAATAACAACAAAGACATGGCCAGGAGGCTAATTCTAGAACAGATTGCAAATTTCACATGTGTGAATTCAAAGCTAAGCTAAAGTGGAAATACAAAGACTATCAAATTCCACAAAATAACCTTGAGCGTATAACCATCATTTACAAGGAGAATATCAGGAATTGCTTTAAAATCAAGAACCTCACTGATAAAGGTCTAGAAACAATGCAGAAATAAAATCAAAGTTGTCAAAGATGAATGTGAAAAAACAATCCATTGACCAAGAAACCAAAGAAAGCAAACTAGATGTCAGAACAAATAGTGCAAGTTACCAAAACCAGAAGCCAAATTAAAAAAAAAAAACCTCCGAGAAAGATCTCTAAAAGAAACATAACCAGGATTTCAGAGCTGTCAGAAAAGACAGTAAGCAGTAAACAAGAGACATTAATATCCAATACACAGATAGTCCTTGATTTATGACCACAATTGAGCCCAAAATTTCTGTTCTTAAGTGAAACATTTGTTAAGGGAATTTTGCCCCATTTTATGAACTTTCTTGCCACAATTGTTAAGTGAATCATTACAGTTGATAAGTCAAAACCATTCTGGAGAAAGCAAAAGAATCCCACAAAGAAATTAATACATGTCAAGGTAAGGAATGTCCTTGGGAAAATGAGAATCCTAGAACATCTCATTGTCCTCATGTTAAACCTAGACAAA
Source organism: Bungarus multicinctus (assembly GCA_023653725.1). Taxonomy (NCBI): domain Eukaryota; kingdom Metazoa; phylum Chordata; class Lepidosauria; order Squamata; family Elapidae; genus Bungarus; species Bungarus multicinctus. Next base: position 227,069,258 of record CM042834.1, on the reverse strand, counting down.
GGAGGAGAATCCATAGTATGGATTCATTTCTGTTTCTTAGACCATACTATATTTTTCTCATTATTTCCATTACAGGATTCTACCATAAGGAATGTTCTTAAGAAAATGGGAATCCTAGAATACCTCATTGTCCCCATGTTAAATTATACACAGACAAGCACCCACAATACAGACAGAATGCGATGAAACAGACTTCACATTGTCAAAGGACTATGTCAGAACTGTATACTTTCTCCCTATCTGTTCAATGTTCTTAATATATATCAAGAGAGGATGGATTAGAAGACAACTAAGAACTGGGAGCCTTTCAGAATTCATTAGAAAACGGTTGACCTAATAAATGTTTTAAATAAATAAATAAACATGGCTTTGAAATTGGGGAAAGAAACATTATTAACTTGTGGTATGCTGATCAACTATATTGTTTGTTAGGTGAAAATGCTAATGATATGAAAGCTCTAATAAATGTCAAGGAGCATTTATTATTAACATTATGTATAAATAGGATAAGAGTAAATATAAAGGTGGAATACAAACAGAAGAGCAGAGCAAATGATATTGCTACAGCAATTAACCTTAGAATTGACAATGGAGATATTGAGGAGATTTAGGATTATCAATATAAAAGAATTAGTAGTCAAGAAATAAAGTGCAGAAAGCACTTAGCAGTGAAACAATTGAAAATACAGACTAAAAAGATCAATATCATGCAAGAATCAATGTAATGTAAACAATAGTTTTTTTCCCATTACAGTGAGCTAGGCAGCCATATGCAGCATTTAAATAAACTTTTTAATATTTTCATATTAGTATTATTGTTATTGGTACTCTTGGGGGACAGAGAATTAAAATCCAACTTTGCAGAAACTTTCTACTTTCTACTAATCTTTTTTATTATTATTATTAACTTAGACTACTCAGCACTCCTGCAAAGCTAAATTGAACAATGACTCAGCTAGAAGATCTTGCAGAAGTAGAATTTTTTAAAGGTTCAAAACAACTGGCTATATATCATTGCCATTGCAGGATACTTCCCATGCAACTAGACATGTTTTCAGACCATGATACCTTGACAATATTCAGCTGAAATGCCTAAGTTTCTTCATGAAATGTGTTCATTAAGCATCATATTTTAATTGCCCTTGCTTTTCTATGATACAAGTATAGCATGAAAATGAACAAGTAAATGCCATATGAAAGCAGCATGCAACAGCAACTACTCCAATATGAAAACTATCAACTCCAGAAAGCCTCACAAGGTGATTAAAAACCATTGAGTCATCTGTAATATTTAAAAAAATAATCAAACTTAGGATAGCATTACAATTCCTTGTCAACATAGTAGGAAACACCGAACCAGAAAGACAATTTCCTTGAATCAGAAGCAGAAAAGATAACATAGCTAAATTTAGGCAATGGGTTACTTTAGATGTAATAATCCAAGGTATATTGTCATGAGAATAAGCCTCATGGCTCAGGCACTTGGTCTTGCCTTTGTAAGAGATGAGTTAAGATTTCTAGGCTTATTTTTCAATAAAGCACAACTTCTTTGTCATGGCTTGATGTTGTTTCAATTTTGATTAGTTATGTGAGGAGCCAGAAATACATGAAGGTGTCAGTTTCTAAGAAACATAAAGACATGAGTTTAAAAATTTCAAAAGATGTGACTTTGTGCACCTGGTGGCATTTTAGTTAAAATGTAAACCTTATAGGCACTTAAAAGACTAGTTGGTGTCTTTATGGAGGTGAAAAATGATTATATTTTAAAATGGCAGCTTTAACAACATTATCTCAGAAACCACCAAGGGCAGAAAAATTAAGAGCTGAAAGCTTCAGGGATCCCATGGACTGCCCACTCAAATTACATCATGTTGATTATTATCTATTAGCATAAGCATAATTTCAGTGCAAGAGAACAAACTACCAGGAACAAAATTCATAAACAATAGCTACACTTTTTATACTTGTCAAACTAATGAGTTTCTGATTGAATCTTCTATTAGAAAATATGGATATTTATATTATACATACAAATCTGGTTCATATTGGACAATTTTCAAGTTTAGTTTTTCAATTAAATTAAAATTCTTGTTACAGAAAACAATTCTCACAAAAAATATAACTGGTTAGGTAGAGGTTCCCCTCACACATACGTACTAGTCATTTCCACCTCTAGGCGGCAGTGTTCATCTCCATTACAAAGCTGAAGAGCCAGCACTGTCCGAAGATATCTCTGGAGTCATGTGGCTGGCATGACTAAATGCTGAAGGTGTATGGAACGCTGTTACCTTCCCACCAAAGCGTTCCCTATTTTTCTACTTGCATTTTTACATGCTTTCGAACTGTTAGATTGGCAGAGGGTGGGACAAGTAATGGGAGCTCACTCCATTATGCAGTGCTAGGGATTCAAACCACCGAACTGCCAACCTTTCTGCCAACCTTTCTGCCAACAAGCACATCATCTTAGCCACTGAGCCACCGCGTCCCTTTTATAACTGGTTAAGTGGAAGGCAATTAAAGTGGCAATAATCTATCTATCCATTCATCCATCCATTATTCATTCTTTCATCTATTTATAAATTGATACAGCCACCTACCTCACCAAACATGACTCTGGGCAACTAACAAGAATAAATAAAAACACAAAATGTCTCTGAGGAGCTATCTAACCCTGATGGGATTAGCCCAATTCCCTCATTTCATTCCAGCAAAAAAAGACCTACTTTGGATACCAATTGCCAAAGAATTTTAACTGGCAGGGTTTAGGAAAACAGCCTTTTCTGTCATGTGGGACCTCATCAATTTTTCCAATGTAGATGAGGTCCACCCCCACAGGAGCATCCTGAAAACACGGCTCTGCCACCTGCCAGGGGTCCCCAACAGTGGCCAGCTACATTGGGGATAGAATAGAAAAGACACCCACCTGCAGATTGTCTACCATCTTGGTTTTTAACTTTTCTGCAGGATCTAATATGGATCAGTCATTGGAATGACAGGTTTAGTCTTCCAAACTTTCGGACATGTGATGGAGCCCATCGTCAGGTAATTTCTCTCTACCAGAATATATGCTTTGGACTATGTGTAGTATTTATATGGTGCATAGTTGCATGTGGCTTTTTAGTTGATTGGGGTGTTGAATGCAGTTGGTCAGCCAGTTATAAATCTATCCAGTGGTGTTGCTGTCTAACCCACATTTTATCAAGTAGTAGGTTGTGGTCTACTTTATCAAATACTTACTGAAGTCCAAGTATATTATATCCACAGCATTTCTCTGGTCCACTAATTTGTCACTCGGTCAAAGAATACAATAAGAGTTGTTTGGCATGATCTGTTTTTGACAAACCAAATTGGCTTCTGGTTATGACTTTGTTGGCCACTAGATGTTTGCAGATTCATTGCTTGGTTATCATTTCCAGCATCTTCCCAGGTATTGATGTCAGACTGATAGATCTGTAGTTTCCGGATTCCATTTTTTCCCCTTTTTTGAAAATGGGATCTATATCAGCCCTTTTCCAGTCCTCTTGATAGTTCCTGGTGCTTCAAGATCTTTGAAACATATGCTTCAGTGGTTCTGAGATAATGTCTGTCAGTTCCTTCAGGACCTTGGGGTGTAATCCATCTGGTCCTGATGATTTGAACTTGTCTAGAGTGGTTAGATATTCTCTTACCATTTTCTTGCTTATTTTGACTTATATTCCTAATCTGTCTTTTATGATACAGTTTTTAGTAGATTGGACTCCTTTTTTCATTTTGTGTAAAGACAGATGCAAAAAAGGAGTTAAGCAGTTCGGCTTTCTCTTGGTTTTTCATCATTTCTTGCCATTTTCTCCCATTTATGGACCAATCATTACCTTGATTTTTTGTTGTTTTTACATAGTGAAAGAAAGGGATGTTTTTCTTGTTGTTGTTTTACTTTTGTCACAAGTCTTAGTTCATTTTGAGCTTTCTGACTTCATCATGTTATTTCCTTGTGTTGCCAAGTCTTCAGCTCCTAAGTACCTGGTAAATCAGCACTGCTGTGATTGACAAAGGGCCTGTTTTCCAGGCTTGGCTTCAATCATTTCCTTGGCTATCTTTGTTCCTGCTTGGCCACCTATTTAAGTAGCTGTGAAATTGAATGTATGTCCTTGTTTATTGCAATGTGAGGCTACCAATGAATTTGGATCTCCTCATCTGACCACTTGCTTGAGTTTTTGCAATCTGGTGGTTAGCTTCCTCCACATCTATCCTACATAGTCACAAGGGCAATCCATGCAAAGGATCTGTTAAGATTACATTAGAATGCAGTAAATTACATTAGAACACAGAAGCTGCGTTCTACTACTTCCAAAATGTTTTTTTTATGTATGGCAGTGTGTGCCATATAGTTGGCCTTGTACCTTCTTTTTTTTCTCCCTTGCGTGTGGCACAGGCATCTTGTAATAAATGCTTGTGCATACCCATTCTGCCTGAATTGTTGATATGGGTGCCTACTCCTTAGTTGTTAGCTTGCTGGGTACTACAATGGGTTCTCATCCTGCCATATAGTTTTCTGATGCAACTCTTTTTATGTGACAGTGGATGGTTACTGCTGAAACTAAGAGTGGAGTTATTGGTGCCTTATGACTAACCATGTTTTCTAGATTTCCATCTTCCTGCCTGTTGACAAGCACATCTAAAAAAATGGTAATTGTCTAATCGTTTCTTCCTCCATCGTGAATTGTATATCTGGGAAGATAGAATTCAATAGGGTATGAAAGTATTTCAGTGCATTTCTTTTGACGATGACAAATGTTGTCATCCACATAGCAACACCAAAATGTAAGTGTGTAGATTTGTTTTGCAAAGAACACAAGCGAGTGGTCAGACAAGGAGACCTGAACTCATTGGTAGTCTCACATTGCAACGAACAAGGGCACACATTCAATTTTGAAGCTACTAAGATTATTGGCCAAACAAGTACAGTACAAAGTTATTCAGAGAAATGACTGAAGCTTGGGAAACGGGCCCCTTCTCAGTCAACAGTGATGCTGATTTACCACCAGTTTATCAAGTATTAGGAGCTGAAGGCTTAGCAGCACAAGGAAACAATAGCTAATAACTTAATAGCCAGATATCAACACCCCAATCAACTGAAAAGCCACATATAACCAGGCACCATATAAATACTATTCATAGAGCAGTCCAAAGGACACAATCTGGGAAAAAGAAGTTCTCTGAAGGTAGGTTCTAGCACAAGTCTAAAAATTCGGAAGATTAAACCTCTGGTCCCAGTGACCCAAACTGGTTCCTCCAACATTATCCTGGGACATGTACATTTGCCTTCATTCGTTTAACTTTTCTATTTAACTGCCCCAATTTTAATTGTCCTGTATTACCTTTTTTTAACTTTTGATTATATTCTAAACCATTTTACTTTTGATTATATTATAAGCCATTGTAAGCTGGGTCACTCTATCAGTGAGATGAGAAGCATAATATATTTAATAAATACAGTATAAAAAACCTTAATGAATATCATTAAAGCAGAAATGCAATTCACAGGACAGGGAGAAAAAACAATGGAGTGTTTCAACAATGGACCTCGCTCCCTGGAAGCCCCAGGCCTGACAACATCGCCAAGATGTTGAGGCCATTTTGCAATACCAAAGGATGTAGCTAGTCTAATTTCAGAGGGAAGAAAGTTCTATAACAGTGCTGCGCCAGAGAAGGCATGTCTCCCAGTACTCTTCAAATGAAGGTCCCTCACCAATGGTATCTGAAACATGCCTACTCTACCAGATCTAGTGTAACAGATCAGACTGATATTAACTCAAGAAAGATATATTTCTTCCATGGTATATGAATATAGGTAAAAGCTTTGAGTTTAAATATTAAAACAAATATTTTTTTATTCTTCTGAATTTATGAAGTTTGAATATAATGCCTTACATGTTTAGAATGCAGCTGCATGTCTAGTTACTATGATAATCACATCCTTCTTGGGATTTATTGATTTAAAAGATTCATTTATCGGAAGATTAATATGCAATATGAGAAGGTGGAGATAATAATTGTTATGCAAGGGCTGCAATGAAGATTGGAAATAGCTTCTTTAGATATCTTTTTTCTTTTTGTTATTCTTAACTTTTTCTTTCTTCTTTATATAATCTTTCTTTTTCTACTTTTTCTGTATTTTTAAAATATTGTATTTTTTATAGTTCTTAACCTTAGTCATTGCCCATCTCCTTACAAACCCTTTGAAATGTTACTCTTAAACATGTACTTTTAGTAGTTCTACTTTGTTTTTACTGTTATTTTGATGAGGGTAAGGTAGACAAATAAACAAAAATTATGGCATTTTTGTTGGCTCCTTTCCACATTACATTCAATGAGATAGAACATAAGTAGAAAAATTTGCTTTATAGTTATATTATCTGTTTTTAGATATATTAGCTGGTATTATGCCAGTATACTGACTGGCAGCAGCTCTCCAAAATATCCTGGGAATGCAGAAAATAGGATTATTTGTAAACATAGTTTGAATTCTATAATCAAAATAAAGTCTGAAAGTTTGTTCCTCCTTCCACTAAGAACTGAACTGGTGAATAAGACTTTAACAAGCTCACTAAGCTCACTAATGGAACTAAGTTTACATTTCCATATTTACCATGATAATTAATTTTTAGAAATAAAATGGTTTAATAGAATATGGCAATCTCTCCAACATGGCAAGTTCAAAGCTAATTAAGCCACCAAATTCTCTAGAGCATGTACTATGTACTTTATATTAGTTTACTATGATAAACACTCAGAAGTAAATATAATTTATAATTTATAATAGAATCCCAGGATCAATCTTTTTTCTCCCTTTTACATATATTTTTTATTTAACTTGTTCATTAACTCATAGCAAAGTGCATTTTCCTTGTCAACCTCAATTTCTCATGAAAACATATTCAATTTTATATGTACTTTGTAAGGAAGAGTAATTCAATGCTTTTTTTCCATAGCAATGCTATTTAGGGGTCTATTTACAAAATTTCATATCAGAATATGAAATCAATTACAGATTTTTAGTACATCTTATTTTTACAGTTGTGTTAACAGGTCAATCACATGAGAAGAGAATTAGGCTAGGGTTTTCTGAAAAGAATTATAGCAAAATTAGAAGAGTAAAATTTTAATTTATGGAACATCAATTTTATAATGATTCAATTTTCATCAATTGTCTGCACTGCTTTATAAACAAACTTTGCTTTTAATTTGGGGGAGGCCCTCTATTTAATGTGTTGTCCTCTGCATCCAGATTATTGAATAACAGCACATAAACTAAGGTTTCACTATAGAATGAAATTTAAGAAGGATCAAATTACTGTAAAAGGAACCATTTGGACTGATCAAAAGGACAACTGATTCTCAAAACGTACTAGGATTTACAAGAGATAGCAGTGTTGGTCCCTTTTTATATTAGTTTTAATTTGAGAACTAATAGGAATATAACACTTGTTTTGCTCATCTAGAAAGAACACCTAAAAAGAGCTACAAAATATTTGGGAAGTTCAAAAGCTAATACAGTGGCAATATTTAACCTACTTGGACGTAGAATTTAATATTCAACATTCATGAATGTCTCTATTTTAAATTTCAAATATAATGACCAACACAATATCTTGCTATCCTAAAAAAAATTCTAAATAACTGAATATGATTACAAGCTTACTTCACTACACTGCAATATGGAAATGTATGTATGAGGGGGAGAAATTAGAGTACAGCAAACTATTGGACCATTTTTCGAAAGGGAAATATTTCACAAATTCCTTTACTGGTGGGATAGTTTCTTGCAAGAAATTATTGCTGATACAATCCACTGATATTTTCAGAATCTTTTAAACAAAGAACCTATTGAGAATCAACCTTACATAACTTATAAATCCTTGTACAGGTTGGGGCGAGAGCAGCGAAAGAATGTATGGACAATTTCAATTTCAAGTTATAGCAGAAAATACTTACTAATTTGTTTTCCTGCATGTATATTCTCCGTAACTTCAGGCACCCTTTAGCTATAATGGTCATTCCTTCATCTGAGATCTTGTAACACTGCCCAAAGTGAATGTCTTTCAATTCTCTGCATTCTGAGCCCAACTATAAATGAAGTTAAAATCTGCATTAACAACGTACTTGAAACCATTTGTATTCTATTTATTACCATAGAACTACCAAAACAATTTACAAGGATAGGGGAAAACATCCAGCAAGAAAAAGAATTCCATTGAAAACGTAACAGGCAGTTAGCAACCTGTATGTTTTTGCCTATATGTATATGCACATTAAATGGTTAGATAATGAGATTTTAACAATGGTTTAGCAGCATATTGGTCTCAAAGCATTATCTTCTATTGCAGTATTTACTGCAGTGCTTCGGCAGTTCACACAAGCTATGTACCTCTGATTTTCTACAATCATAAAAGAGACAGGCTTATTAGATTAACTATACATTTAATATGATCTTTAGAAATTGTCAACGTTATTCCCAAGAATGTCGTCTGAGGCAAATCTTAATTCCTAATAATAAGTTCTTCATACAACATGTACAGAATTTGATAAAGCCATCAGTTCTATCAACTTACTGGTAATCAGCACAATATAGTATACAGTATATAAAACTATAATATAATACTAATGTATATAGATATTTCAGCTTTCATTAAGAATTCACAGTACTAAAATTTTGTATTAACCTCTCTAGAAGATAAATAGTAATGTTTCTTACTAAATGAATAATAATGCTTTTTTACAACTGCAACTGGTAATATTATTGTGATATAAATAAATTAATATTGTATATCTTTTCTTCAGATAAAATATAACTCCATTAAAAACTAACAATATATTACTGTCCATAGCAGTAAGCTTCTTAACCTATACAATTTCAGTGTTTTTAGGATTTAATAGGTTAAATTTCAAAAGCCACTTTATAGATACATCCAGAACTGAATGCAGTTACCTTTCACAAGGTAGAGTTATGTGTCATTAGTGAGTTAAATAATAGTGTTAAGCCAATCAAGTAATGAAATGAAAGTTGGGAATATGGAAGGCATATAAGAAGTAGGATATGTAGCTAACTGCAAACCTAAATTTAATGAACACTGCAGAGCTCAAATGCATTTTTTATTCAGAAAAAGCTGTACATGTACACAGACAACTTTTTAAAATGTATTTCTGTTATAATGTGATGCATTACTTTGGATGCTTTTACAAAAAGGGAAATTCTAAATGTAAATTTTGTTTTTATACTAAGAGTCATTTTATTCAGTTTGCTCAAAATAATTCCCATTTTACACTGGTAAAATGGTAGCAAATCACAAAACAAAACTAAAGCTATTCAATTTGTATCTTGTCACTGTCTTCTCCCAAAAGACAGGGAAGTTATAAAAAGCAAGATGAAATAGCAGCTTAAAGAAACATGGTCAGAGAATACTCATTTTACTGAATGAGATTAAATTTCCAAATTTAAGGCCACTTGCATGATAGGAAAGAAAACACTGATAGTCTGCTCAAATGTGTTGTTTTTCAGAAACTGTGAACACCAGTGAAGTATTAAAGTGCCATATGAGTAGAACTGGACAAATATTGTCATTATCTTCAAAAGCATGTTTGGGTAGAATTGCAGATCAACCAATGTGAGTTAAATAAATACCTGAAATATTCTACTGCAGATTGATATATAAACGCCAGAAATCAGTATGGAATTGACAAGACCAAGTGTTATCAGCTAATCTTATGTAATTATTTGTATCCTATCCTTATTATTTTTACAAATAACTCAAGACATTAAACATATCCAGCATGGCTTCCTCCTATTTCCCCTACAATATAACCATGATAAGATTTTAAAAATGGGATGAAACCACTATTCAATAGATCTTCATCATTATCCTCATCATTCTAGCCATTGTCTATCCACAGCAAAGTAAAGACTTCTGCATGTTTCCAACAAATACGGTCTTGAGCTTTCTTTTGCCAATTGGCCTGTAATACTTGCTGATGTCATTGATCCATCTTGTTTTAGGTTTCTTTTGTGAATGCTTTTTACCAAGTGGAATCCATTCTATAACTGCCTTAGTCTATGTGCCATCAGTTCTTCTTGCTATCCAGCCCATTTCCATTTCAATTCTTTTATTCTCTTGATATCGTACACTTTTGTTTATTCTCTAATCCATTTGCAGGTCTTTCTATCTTGTTGTGATTCCAAGGATGTATCTTTCCATGGCTCTTCACACCAGTCATAGCTCTTATATTGATTTGAATTTAATAGATACAAATGCAAAAATATACTGTTATGAATAAAAATGGTGGCACAGTGATTAGAATGAAGTATTGCAGGCTAATTCTGCCCACAACCTAGAGTTCAATCCTGACAGGCTCAAAGTTGATTCAGACTTCCATCCCTCCAAGGTTGGTAAAATGAGGAGCCAGGTTGGGACCAATATGCCAAAATCACCCAGATATTGCTGTAAAGTACTATTAGGCAGTATATAAGTCAAAGTGCTATTATTAGTACTATTGCTAATATCAAAGGCACAGATTGATCATGGAAAGTATCTGGCATGTTTGTGAATATCTTGGAATTATAACTAATTAGTAATTGGAGGAATTAAGTTGTGATATGGCAGCAAAAAGGATAAATGTAATTGTTAGGTTGCATTACTGTAATTTCCAAACCCTAGGATTTTATCCTTCTACACCATTATGCAGAATCTCTACCAGGTTCTGGGCATTTATTTTAATTAATTTAAATTAAGATAATTTCTAACTTTCTCAATAGTTAATTATAATTTATGTAAATAAAATCTTGAAGAATGATTCTGCCGAAAACAACCCTCTAATTTGCTTATATATTTGCTTTAAAACATCAGAAAGGTATAAAAGTTGAATTAAAATTGAAATATTATGTAAAATATATCCCCAAGTTAAATTTATCTTGATAACATCTGACCAATAGTTCAAGACCATTTGTCTAGATTTTGGTCATTTATGTTCTAATTGGAAATACATTTGAATATAGCAATTGAAAAAGTTTTCCATAAACTTTTAAATTGAGATTAACACAGCTCTGAAGATTACTGCTAATAGTATTGTTTATCTATTCCAATGTATAGTGTAACCAGGAAGAATGACAGACTTTCACATTAAAGAAATAACATTAGTTATAGAATTTTATAGTGTATCTACAAACTTAAATAATTGTCCACAGATCTCACACTGTGCCTTATCTAGTATAGTAAATTTACTTTCAGAATGCCTTCTGAAACAAGTACAAAATTCTAAGATCAGAAAGGATAGTGCATCCTTGATATAAATCATACTATGTAATATTAAAAATATGTAATATTTTTAAAATATGTATATTAAAAATCATGTAATCATTCATGATATAGGAGACAGAAAAGTTACATTTATCCAATGTTCAGAATTCTGTGAGAACCTGCAAGAAATCACAATTTATTTCAAAGTTTCCAAAACGCCATATTAAAAAAATAGCATGCGAATTATTAATAACTGTTTTATTTTGCATATTTTGAATTCATTACATTAATTATATACAAAGTTTAATAGAACTTTGATGCTCCCATATAAAACAATCAACGGCTGAATTCTAAATACAATATATTTAGAATTATTTAAAGGCATATACAACAGAATTTAACTATTATGAAGAAACTTACCTGCTTAAGTCCTTCATCAGTAAGACGATCTTGGTTACCAACATGAACTTTCTGAAGCTGAGGACATTGTGAGGCAACAGCAGACAGAGATGTATCAGACAGCTGTTTACACCTATATGCAGTATATTTTAGAAGTCCATGACACTTAGATGCTAGCATACATACACCAGTATCTGTCACATTACGACAATCAGAAATGTTGATTTCAGTTATATTCTGGCTTCGCGATGCAATTCTTTCCAGTAATTCATCAGTGACCTGTCAAATAATAGCCAATATATAAAATTACACTTTATCAAAAATTATATGAACAAAACCACATGATAATGTCAATAAATATATATTATGACTTTAGAACTGACTACTCAGTGTAGATAGTTGGTACTTCACTGTAAATTCCTCTATTATGTAGGAAAAGGTAGTTTTTAGATAATCTGTATTTAATTCTTTTAGAGCAAGATCCTATATTATTAGTTCTCTAGTCCTACTTTTTGTGACATGAAGAATTAAAATGGCTATTATGTAACATTCTACCTAGAAACATTTCCAACTACCTATAATCTATGTCTAACATTCACAAAATTCTCAGTTCTCAACATAGATTTCAAAGATTGAGCACTTCTGTACACTTCCAAATCTAGTATTTGCATTAAGGAATATTAGTTTTGCACTAGAACAATCCTTCACACCATTCCAACATTCAACTAACCAGGATTTAATCTTTTGTCTGGAACAACAGAAAAAGTTCATGTTGTCCTAATACACATTAGAGAAAAATCATAAAGATCTCTTTATGGGTTGCATAAAATGTTTTATTTACATCATTATCATTCAGCTAGCTTATCTATATGAAGCCATACTGTGATCCAGAAGAGTATGTGTATAGAAAATCTCGACCACAATATAAAACCATGTCATGGCTTGTCATGTTTTGGTTTGAACAGAGATACTGGTTTAACAAATACCAGAACTCCTCATACAGCAATGACTCCATTGCTCCATTTGTTTTTCCAATGTCTTCAATCACCACCTGGAGCAATTTGGAACACCATAATAGATAAATTATATAATAAATTATTGGATTGGATGCTCAATTTATAAACAATGGTTTATATAAAAGCAGGTATTGGTACAATCATGGACAATTCCTTTATCACCAATTGAGCCACTGCACTTCTGTACTGCTATCAAACAAAACACATACACACACACACACATACACACACACACATGAAGCAACATCCAACCACACCAAAGATCTAGGTACAAAGATTTGACATGGCTCCCTTTTCAGAAAAGGGGCAACATATTCTGTATCCAATGGAAAAAAATATACGTAACTCAGGGATGAACTGTGCAGTCAATGTTCTCTGAGCTTGACTGTACTTGCACATGCTTCATTACCCAATTAATTATCACTGAGGATATCTAATCAGGTAATGGAACATCTACAAGCAAACAACCAAATTCAGAGAGTACCAAGGACTTTATATATTTTGTCTCAATAGCAAAACACTTCATGTCTCTTTGAAGCTTCTGTGTGTTTCTTACTATAGTAACTTGTAAAAAATTAGCACCTCTGAAAACCACTAAAAAGATTCTGACACTGATGAATATTGCTAAGAATGAAGAGAGTCTCCTCTCAATCTGTTCCAGCAATATGCACCTCCAGTTCTTGTGTTTCAGAAGGTGGCTTGTAGGAGACTCCCAACTTTCTCCAGGAAAATGTGAAAAGGCTAGAAGAATGCAACTGTTATACATGGGCAAAAACCTCTTTTAGATTTTCCAAGTGCTATAAACCACTGAGAAAACATTACAAAGTCAGTAAAGGAAACAAGAGTCATATTTGTTCACTTTTAGATGTGACAGGACCATATGGCTTCACTCACATTTTCATTCAGCTAAACATCTATTTGAACTTATGTACAATCCTAATGGGTGGCATGTTGCCTGAAGAGAAACATCTGTAAAATTTGCTGTTGGTGGCTCACAGTCTTCTCAAAGTACCTGGTATAGCATATTAACCTGTGCTTAGTTTTCCATATGAACATAACTATAAATTGCATTTGATACTCAAAATTATTTACTACCTAAGTAACGATCTGACATAGCATACATTCCATATGTCCATCTTTCAACCACCACTTTTTATCTGAAGAAAAAGACATTCATACTTTAATCTTGCCTACTCCATACCTGCTGACGACTACTGAGGTCCAATTGTTTCCAAAACTGGAAATCTAAACAGAGGTCACGCCAGTATTTACAAACCAATGATGCTGAAAGACATCGCTCATTCAAAGATAAATTGGAAAATATCTATGAAAATAAAAAGAGAAAGTCATATGCCTTCAAAGTTCCTTTTAATAACATGCCAATGGTAGTATTTTAACAGTTTTCCAATGCAAGTGTCATCTTTTTTTAAAAAAATGTAATCCTAGCTGTATATCTTTCATAGCTACTCATTAATATGCTCCAATGGTTGCTATGCTATGAAAAATCATTCAAAATTAAAACTTGCACACATTCAATATGTTTATTAGGCCAGCAATTTTTTCATAATAGTTGCAAACTTCTGTCTTTAACCCATTAAGCTAAATTTAGTTTAAAAAAGGAGGTGGGGGGGGGTGAGGATTATAGATAAAAATTGCATCTGTGGCAATTACATTATTAAATGAAATGAGAAATTTTTTTTGCAGTGCGTGAAAATCTGACATGGAGTGGTACAACAGTCAAAAATTATGTTAAGTTATAGTAGGATTTGTCTATCAGAATGCTGGAACAAATTTACAAGCATTTGATTTGCTTTCTCCCCCATTTTTGTAAATACAGATTCCACACCATTTCCATTAAGAGCCAAGGTATACAGCCTTGATGGAAAAAATGTCAAAAATTAACTGGAAAATGTCTATATTTACAAAGCCTTAGATAATGCATCATTTGAGCTTCAGGTGAGTAAAAAATGGGTACAAATACCTAGTGTTGAAACAACATATTGGACTTAAATACAGATAGTCCTTAAATTTTGAGCCCAAAATTTCTGTTGTTAAGTGAGACATTTGTTAAGAGAATTTTGGCCCATTTCATGACCTTTCTTGCCCCAGTTGTTAAGTGAATCCTTGCAATTGTTAAGTTAGTGACACAGGTGTAGGTGAATCTGACTTCCCTATACTGACTTTGCTTGTCAGAAGCTTGCAAAAGGTGACATGACCCTAGGACACTGAAACCGACTTAAATATAAATCATTGCCGAGTGTCCAAATTCTGATCAAATGACTTTGGGGATACTACAATGGTCATGTGAAAAAAAGTCATGTCACTTTTTTCAATGCCATTGTAACTTTGAATTGTCACTAAATGAAACAGAATAGAATAACAGAGTTGGAACTAACCTTGGAGGTTTTCTAGTCCAATACCCATTCAGACAAATAGTTATCCAATCTCCCCTAAATAACTTCCAGTGTTGGAGCATTCACACCTTCTGGAGAGGCAAGTTGTTCTACTGATTAATTGTTCTGTCAGGAAATTTCTCCTTAGTTCCAGGTTGCTTCTCTCCTTGATTAGTTTCCATCCCTTGCTTCTTGTCCTGCCTTCAGATACTTTGGAGAATAGCTTCACTACATCTTCTTTGCAGCAACCCCTGAGTTATTGGAACACTACTAACCCAATTCCAGCAACCGTTTATATGTTTTAGCCTCCAGGCCCCTAATAATCTTTGTTACTCTTCTCTGCACTTTATCTAGAGTCTCAACATCTTTTTTACATTGTGGCGACCAAAACTGGATGCAGTATTCCAAGTGTGGTATTAGCAAGGCATTATAAAGCGGTATTAATACTTCATGTGATCTTGATTCTATCCCTCTGTTAATGCAGCCTAGAACTGTGTTGGCTTTTTTGGCAACTGTTGAAAGTCAGTCCTAAATGAATTGTTGTAAGTCAAGGACTACCTGTAGCAGTCAATTCAAAGCAAAGCTGATGTTTTTATTTTCTGCCATCGTTAAAGGATAATGTAGTAGTATCCAAATAAAAAAGTAAAAATAAACTATCTATGAAGAAATGTTTACAATGTGCAACTATTACTTTGGTAGACTACTTCTTGGAATATTGTTTTAACTACTTCAGTGCAAGTTACCCACAATAAATAAGCATTTAACTTGAACTAATTTGAATATATGACATTTATTAGGTGCATTTAATGACTGTTAATAACAAGTTGCTATTTTAAAAAATTAAGAGGCAGTATCTCTGCTCTATTAAGTAAACTTATAAATTCTATCATTACAGACAGCAATTACAAGTTTAGGAAGAATTCTTTGGAGGTTCACTTAAGGGCTTTTTGTTCATCGATTTCAAGAAGAACTGAAGTAACTGCAATAGTGTGGGACAAAGAAACAAATAAAGCAGTTTTGTAAAATATCAAAATTTTTATATTTCACCAGTGGGTAGACACTTAAGGGCTTTTAGATTGGATCTTTACAATATTCCCTGGTTTCCATGTAGAGAGAGATGTGTGTCATCTTGGTATACAGTCCTCCTGAATGCCACCTATGCATTTTACATAATACTTGATTCTGCTTGATTCTTCTCAGACCATTCTCAAAGTACCAGAGAGCCAAAATAAAATCATCTAAAACTTTCAAATGTATATTATAAATGCCAAAATATAGGCTTAAGTTTTGGGAAATGATATCTGTGAATCATTTGGTATTAAAGTCCCAAGCTATCCAGTTAAAATTTTAAAAAAGCAAAATAAAACCCTGCAATATAAGAAGTAGACGAGCAGCTTCCAATTTCAGACTTACTTCTTCCTGTAATTCCGGTATAACAGAAATCAAAGCTGCAATTATCAACGCTACACCAAATAATTCACTTTAATTATCACTTGTTCATATGAAATAACTTTATTTATTGAAATGTTTGTTTATAAACAGAGAAGAATTTTCCACATCAAGCTGAACAGTTCTGAATTACTGAGTATTACCTTATGAAAAGATAAAAATTATCCTTCTAAAAGCATTCATTATCCTCTCAAGTCAGGGATTCAAGACTCCTTGTCAGCATCGTTTTCAATAAACCTGTAGCTCAGCGCTTTAAATGGATTACAAAACAGCACAGACCTCAACACAGTCTTCATCCCCATCTCTATGACAAAGAAGCATAGCAAAAGCAATCTAATAACAGGTTTGATACCCTACAATGGGATTCCAGGCACTGCTGCCACTGATTGTTTTTAACACACGACTGAACCCAGAATGAGAAACAGGTAGAGGTGCGAAGTAGCCAAAGCAGAATGCAACACACAGGTATCTAAGAAATCAGTGAACAGTAGTTCTTGAAGATCAGGAGGAAGGAAGAAAACTTAAATGACAGCTTTTTAAAAAACAAGAAAAAAAAAACTAGATAACCACAGCATACCTTGGAAGTCTGCGTATCATAGCTATCTGACAGCACCACCCTTGACAGTCCATGCCCAGCAAACCCACCTTGAGAAGGATAGAGGGAGGCAGCTGGTTAATATCCGGCAGCGGTGGCTGCGAGTCTTGGCAACAGTCCTCCGGGTTTTCGGGGGGTTCTTCACAGTAAGGTTCGCCCGACTCGGGCTTCTCTCTCCCATCGAGCTCCGGCAGGTGTGAGGGAGAGCTACTTGGGATTATCTCCTTCCCATCCTCGGCGACGGAGTCTTTAGGCGAAGCTTCCCTGGCACAGTCTACGGCGCGTGGCAGAGGGCAGAGGTGCTGCTCGGGCAAGAGCACCTGTTGGCATTCGGCGGGGCCGGTCGAGGGCGGCGAAGGGGCGCCGGGACCAGCCGCATTTCCCCGGAGGATGGCGCAACGGGGCTGTTTCCGCGGCGGATAGGCGCGCAGCCCGATCCCTTTGCGTTTGCACACCATCTCCACGGGAGCCTCGCTGCTCTCCAGCGCAGATCCGAAGAAGCCCCGGCGCGCTGGCGGCGGCGGCGGAGGAGGAGGAGGAGGAGGAAGAGGCGTCGAAAAGAGCAGGCTGGAGAAGAGCAAGCGGCGACAGCGGCGACCCCGCTCTTCCCAGACTGACACGGGAGGCCAGCGCCAAAGGCGCCGAGCGTGGCGGTCGCCGGAGGACTTCGCAGCCGTGGAGAGGAAGGAAGGCGACGGCTGCTCCTTCGCGGCGGGTGGCCTGGCACTGTGGACCAAGAAACACAGCATGCAGGGGCCCCGGAAGAAGCAGGTCCGGGTCCGTGGCGGCGGAGGGACCTTCCCCCTCAGGGGGGCGCGGAGGTGATTTTTCTCCGCTTTCGGATTAGTGCTTTTCCTCGAAATAATATGGCCCATATAGGAAGCCGAACCACCGCCACTCTGCTCGGCAGGACCTTTTCTGAGCGGCGTCACCGCAGCTCAGCGAGCCTCACGACATGGCTCCCAGCGACTATTCCTTTACTCTCGCCGGGACCGGCAACCACAACGCCTCGGCTTCCGGGACATGGAAGGAAATGGCCAATACTTCCGTCTCCCTGATCCGCCCCCAAATTAGAGTTCTAAATATAAACACAACAAACCAGAGACTCCATGGAAGCCCTCACTTCCGGTTCCGTTTAGAATTTTCCCACGTGATGGAGGCACGTGCTGAAGTTTAAACGTTAAACGTCCGAAAATGCCGGTTCTACTTAAGGGGTGGTGGTGTGGTTGGAACCTAGAAATTAGTTAATCTTAGGGCTCTCTGCCTTCGCCCAAGTCATATTAAATCGGATTACGTGTTTTTAAAAGGAAAGGCGGCAGTATTTTAATTACTCTTTAAAACAGACTTCAGTGCAGAATGGATGCCCAGTTATTTTTTCATTAAAAGGCATTGTTTTCTTCCCAGCTTGGCGGCCCACACCGAAGCTTCTATGATCTAGAAACAGGTATTTTGGGACAACATTAGATGTATTTTATATTTTCATTTTTTTTTTGTATTTTCATTGACAAAACAAGAAGAGGTGACAATATGCGAGAGAGTCCGTTTCATTGTTGTTCCCTTGTTAATTTCGCCTCTGTCCCAATCCAAATGAGAGAAAGGTCGTTAAGGTATCCTACCGTAGTAGCTACAAAATAGGCGCTCTCTGGAAATGGCAACATTTTCTCAGCCCTAATAGTTATTTCCCTAATACTTTTGAATATTACTGACATTTTTTTCCTTTGGATTTAACTCTAGAAAAGTTATCATCTGCATATCAGCATTCAAAGAAATATCAGTGACTTGTTCCTTGTAACCAGGGAAAGCACACAGTTAATTAAATTTTAAGTGTTTTCAGACAACTATAAAAACTAAATTCCAAGACATTCAAATGTAAAAACTAATATTTATTCAGGGTCATACATCTTGGCGTATGTTAACAGTGATGTTAAAAGAGAAAAAAATAGAATCTTGATGAGACCATTACAAAAATACTGCATGAACTTTATTTAAAAGCACTTTTCAAATACTATTAATGTTAAATGGAAAAAAAATTGATATATGTCTTTGATAAATGGAATAAAAACAAAGTTTGGAAAGAGAACATGTAACCATAACAAGAAACAGAAACCAATGCAATAAAATACATTGGGAGTCTAATACTAGTTTAATTCACATAACCATCATCATTGTAGAGATTGTCTACCCCAGGGGTGTCAAACCCACAGGCCAGATGCGTCACCTGCTGGCCACACCTCCGTCAGGTTTAGCAAAGGGGGGAAAAGTCCCAATACGTCACGTGACACCATCTTGACAATATGAGTTTGACACTCCTGGTCTATCCATTGTAGGATGAAGGCCTCTTCCAACTAATATGGTCTTGAGCTTTCCTTTGCCTGTTGAGCCCACAATGCTTGCTGATGTCATCACTCCATCTCGTTTTAGGTCTGTTTTTGGATGCTTTTTATCAGCACACAGTAATCAAAAACTTTTCTCTTTAGTTATAGGAGGTGGTTCTTGAAAATTACATTTAACTTGCCAAATGCCTGCCAATCACATTTAACACACTATTCAATTTCCCTTTTAATATCACCTTCCATTGGGGATCCATTGGCCAAGTTATATGTAGTAGTCTACTACAGGGGTCGCCAACCTTTTAGACCTCAGGGACCACCAAACTCATAATTTTAAATCCCAAGGACCACTAATATAAATTTAAAAAAAAGATAATATAATATAAAAATTTTAGTTTTTATCTTAAATATAAATTAAATATTATATATATATATATAATTTTTAATATAAAAATGACCTGGGGATCATATGGGTGGGTGGGCATGGTTTCTTTGCCCTTGTTCCCTCTCTTTAATTTCTCTCTCTCTTTCTCTCTCAGTCCCCGAGAGTGGGGGGGAGGGGAAGGTGGTGGGTATCTGACATGGTTGGTCATCTTGATTTTGCTGCAGAAGGTAAGCCGAAAGAGCAAAATAAGGCGGGAAAAGCTCCAGGTTGTTTTGAGCGGCTCCTCAGCCATCTGGGGAGTGAAGAGAAGAGGGGGAGCTTCATTCCTCCAGCACTTGCAGAAGCAACCGATTCGTGCCGCAGAGTTGTGGAAGAGAGAAACTCTTGGAGGAAAGTTTGTCAAAAGTTGCAATCCTTCACACGCACCCCTCACCCCCTCCCCAAATCCTGAAGATCGCCTGGTTAGAGAAGGGCTGCCAGGGAAAAGGGTGACAAGAGGCTTTTCTCTCCTGGATTGCAACTTTTGACACATAAGGGTGTCAACTTTGCAGGGATTTTTGCTTTGTTCTCTCTCTCTCTCCCGCCACTGGTACCACCCCTGTTGCTGACATGGGTGTGACCGGGTGGGCGTGGGCCAACCAGAGGTGATTGTTCAGTTCGGCAAACTGAACCGTCCCTACCACCTGGTGCGAGGTAGTCAAATTTCACCACTGCTTCGGAGGCTTCAAATGAGGGGAGTGAAGGAGGGGAGCTTATAATCATGGTTTTGATTATAAGGCTCCCACTTGCTTCGTTTGAATGCTGCCCCAGGCCAGCTGGGAACTAATTTGGAGGCCAGTGAGCCCCGTCTCCCTCTTGCCTTGGAGAAGTCTTCCCCAAGCCTTCGAAATTGGTTCCAAAGGCAGCAAAGAAGCCACAGGGGGCTGCTGCCAGCCACATTTGAATGTCACTCCTCTAACTTGTAGATTGGAGAACAAATGCTACTCGCATTTGCACAGCATTAGCGAAGGTGGGGGTGAGGAGAAAGGATCCGCACATCGAGGAGGTTGAGTGGCTGCCAGCGATGCCCTCAAGGGAAGATGTTGCAAGGGAGAGGTTTGAACCCCCCCCCCCAGAAGCTTCTCTTTCTTGACAGAAGTGATCACGCGCAAAGCACTCACCACCACTCTGGCCCCCGAGAAGCTGCCTCCTTCCCGCTGAGCATGTCAGCGCTTCTGGCGAGGAGGAAGAGGGGGTCGAGGCTCCCTCTCGCAACATCTTCACCTGAGGGCAGCTGCTTCCTGCGGCTCAGGGGGTCCGTGTTCTTCCCACTGCTGCTCAGCCTCAGCGCATTGATGCAGCAGCCATGACATGGGAGACTGCAAGCTTGCTCCACCTCCCCGCCTCAGCATGCTGTGGCCCATCAGTTGGCAACCGCTGGTCTACTACATCTAAATTCACCTGTATTAGCCAATCCATAATAATTTTTCCCACCTCCACTGAACACCTTTATGCTATAATTTATTTATTTAAACAAATTTAGATGGCCACCCAACTCACTCTCAATGAGTCTGTGTGGCTTACAACAATCTAAAAAAATATAAAAACCACACCACCGCCCTGCCCTGGCAACAACAAAAAAGCCATTTGATGGGCTATATCCTGTTCTGGGGTCCCCAGGTTTGTTGGCAAAACCAGGTCTTCAGGGCCTTATGAAAAATTGTCAAAGTGGGGGCCAATCTTACCTCCGTGTGGATTATATTCCACAGAGAGGGAGCCACCATAGAAAAGGCCCTTCTTTTTGGTCCTGCTAAATGGACCTCCTTAGGAGAGTGGACCAATAGCATTCCCTGCTTCCCCACCCTGTTGGGTAAGGTAAACGTCACTGGGAAAAGATGCTCTTTAAAATAACCTAGTTCCAAGCCCTGCAGGGCTTTGAAGGTGACAACTAGCACTGGAATTGGACCTGGAAGCAACTCAGCAATGCAGCTCCCCCAGGAGAGCACATCTAGGCCTATATAAAAGCATGCATATAAGATGTGTGTGATATGCACATCTAGACCTATATAAAAAGCATGCAAGCTGCTGCATTTTGAACCAATCAAAGCTATTTTAAGGGCAGTCCTAGACAGCCTTGTCCCTAGTGTGTATATATTGTCAGTTCTTTTAATAATCCAACATGAAATACTTGAGAGCAGAGCTATTTACTTAGATGTCTGAGTTCAGCTTGATGGGGTTTTTTTAATGTTGTATTTTAGTTGTCTCTTTCAGGTGACAAAATAATATTTTTTACCAGGAACAAGGAAATATTTAGATTTTTACAATCTGCAGGATTTTTCTTCAATTTGTATAATCAATATCCTTTTGTTCCTAGCTCCTTTAACGACCATATTCTTATTAAGAATTTTTCATAAACTAACATGATTGTTCCCTTACCAGCCTCCTTGTAATCAAGCATAATAATAATATTATACTATTGATCTTTTTATCTTTCTTTTATTTTTCTAATGGGTCAACATGATATCCTGCATTTGGACGGTCAGCTACATAATACAAAAGCATAAATTGGAATTTAACTGCTTTGTCACTAGGTGGTAGCATTGTTTCAGGTAAACTGAAAGCCTGTCAGCAATTTTAACAATTTTCAAAAAATCCATTGTTGAGAGAAGTTTAATTTTGTTATTGCTTTAATTTGAGAAGCAAATTGAATTTCTGCATAGCTAATAATGGATTGGAACTCTAAAATCAAGTGATAGTGTGAAGCTTGTTAAAAATTAATTCTATTCTGTAAATAAAAGACATTAATTATTCCTTACAATCCAGGTTGAACACATTTATTTCTTTATGGACATTTAGTCATTTGTGAAAAAAATCAGTTGAAGGGCAAATCACATTCTGAAGCAATGGCAGCAATGATAAAAAGTGGGTGCCACACTCTTCCCATATTAAGAAGGCAAGAGAAGATATCTGGGCTTTTTTGCCTGGCATGTAGTATTCACAGAGAATACTATTTTTCAGAAAGATGCTTACTTGGGTGAAGACCTTCAGGTACAACTTATAGCTAGATTAGCCTTGTGATTACCAATACCAACTCCCCAAAAATAAAAATGAAGTCATGTGCATATAGAAGGTTTGTCCAATGCAGTACATAAAAATCAAGACTGATATGTCCCTGCTCCAGGGTTTTAATTTCTGCCTTTCTGATGCAATAGGAACTTGGGCTTTCCCTTGATGATACTGGGGGCATACCACTCTGGAGAGTTTCATTTTTACTGTGTTATGATAGCTATCAGTAAGAATAGTTTAACCCAAAATAAACCAATGATTGTTGGGATTAAACCTTATCCTGGTTCTCTATTGATTAATTATGGTGTCATATATTTCCTCTATTGGGTCAGTAAACTACTGGGTGAACACAAATACAGGGAATATTGTAGAATACTGGGAAATTTTGAGTTTTGAGCAATAATGGGCTTGTCAGTATATTTCTTGATCCTCATCAAGCTTTAAGCCTTACCTAATTTTATTTCATTTTTTTAGATTATTTTAATTTTAAAAGATAAACAGTGCCTCTGGGTTCTACATAAACCCAAAGAACATTGCTAGAAAATTAAATTGGTATAACTACAGCCAAGGACTTTGTTATATGATATATGGGTTTTGTGATCTGCAGTGACAATCTTTTAGTCAGAATGTCCATAAAATACATACAACATTCCAGATGTGCCCACAGGTCAAAAATGGTTGAGATAACTGCTACAAAAATATCCTTCATTTGTCAAAACCTAAAGGGACAAATGAAAAAAACCTGAATTACATATCCTATAGATAATTGTTTGCATATTACAAGTTAATCATTCCTGTCTGCTAAATCAAAAACTTGTTCAGAAAATATTTCTACAACTAACTTCTTTAATAAACAGCTTAGATTTTTCTTGCTAAGTTTTTACAGTTAAAGACTTCACACATACATAAAATATTCATGCAAGAGGCAGTAATTGTTTCCATCTGTCTCTTAAATAAATATGTTAGATACTGAAAATGAGTTGGATATAGTCAAAATGTTTTATTGTACTTAAAAGGGAGAATGGAACTATGACCAACCTTACCGTACTATTACTGTTGTTTTAATTGTGTATATCTTTTTTTGATAATTTAAATCAATTTAAGTTTTATCTAAAGGTAAGAATTATCAAAATAGTAGCATTAGCAATAGCAGTTAGATTTATGCACCATTTCACAGTGTTTTACAGCCCTCTAAGCGGTTTACAGTCACCATATTGCCCCCAACAATCTGAGTGCTCATTTTACTGACCTCGGAAAGATGGCAAGTTGAGTCAACCTTGAACTTGTGAGACTCGAACTGCCAAACTGCTAGCAGCCAGCAGTCAGCAGAAGTAGCCTACAGTACTGCATTCTAACCACTGTGCCACCATAGCTCATCCCGGTACCATAATATACTGCATGTCTGATTCTAAAAACAATGTTTTTTAATATGCTAAATATTGTCAATCAAATAATTCATTTTTTCCATTGTGTGGACAATCCCACTGTGATCACCTAGTGCTCTAATAATGATGGGGAAGGCATTTGCCAGTTTATTTCATAATCTTTTTTTATTTCAGTTGGTAATCCTGGTATTTTAAAATCTTTTCCAGCTATTTCTTAGCTACTCTATTATTATTGCCAAATGTATGAGTTAAACTTGCTGTCCTTAAACTTTGATGATGTCCAGCATGTAATGTCTAGATTTTGATTTGTATGAATTTGGAAACCTTATAAAATATTGTTGTAAGCCAATCTTAGTTTGCTTGTAACAAGATGAGTGGCAATATTTAATAATAAATATTTATTTTACTTTTAAATCAGTAACAAAAAAAGAAGAAAAAGGAACAAAACACAAAGATAATTGTGATGGATAGATTCTCAAAGGAAAAATGCATAAAAAGTATTTTTTTTTAAAAATGCAAAAAATACAACAGAAAAACCTATTAGAAAATTTACTTCCGGTATTTAATAAGTAAGCATGGTGATGTAGTGCCAGATTCAGAAAACCAAATCCTCCCTCATTAACTGTTTTGTTTTGGAATTACAATTCCAAAAGTTTGCTCATTTCCTGAATAATGGACATTGAAGTCAAAGGAAGAAAGGAGTTACTGCTTGTAGTTTGTCAGAATAACAAGTTGCATGGGACCTTGGAGTTCTTCTAATACAATCCCCTGCTCAGGCAGGCGACTGCATAGCATTCCGGACAAATGGATGTCCAACCCCTTCATGAAAGTCTCCAGTGATGGAGCAGCCCATCACTTCTGAAGGCAAGTTGTTCCACTGGTTTATTGTTCTCACTGTTAGGAATTTTTTCCTTAGTTCTACATTACATTTAAATTATATTTCCTGCAATGATACTCTCAGAATCAAAGAACCCCATAGAAATTTTCTAAACAAAGGATCTATTTTCTGAAAATACTTTCCAGATACAGTGGAACCTTGGGTTGTGACTGTAATCCATTCCAGAACTACGGTCGCAACCTGACTTGGTTGTGACAGGAAGCACAACTGCGCATGTGCAAACACCCCCCAAAAAAAATTGGCGCCAAAGGGGAAATTACCACAACAGGGGAAATAGCTGCAGCAATTTTCGTGTTTGCTTGGTCGCCACCTAAAGATCTGTTTGCGAGCAGAAGCAAAACAGAAGCAAAAATTGTGGTTGTCATCCGATTTGGTTGTGAACAGAAGCGTTCACTACCTGAGGTTCCACTGTATATAACTGAGAATTGCTCATAGCATATAAATTATACTGGGAATATTCATTTTGAGGGCACTCATCTCCTTAAAGGATGACATTTAATGATTCCCATCTACCCATTTTTGAAGAATTCTCTCTATATTTTATGTCAAATCCAATCTAAAAACAGTGCAGCAAAATCCAGTTGCATTCAATTCTTTATTTGCTTATGCCTGTTAGACAAAATCTTAACAAACTAAAGCTATAACATTCTAACCTATTAGATTTATCCTGAGAAATTCTAGGGTGTGGCTACCCTGTATTTCTCTCTACCGCCACTGCCATCCAGCTCAGGACACTACAGTCTCATAATCCACATCTATTTCTGGAAAAGCTCTGTAATGTCAAAACTCTCCTGCACTGCTTCTTCAGGTGCACATTCCATCACACTAAATATTTAATAGAATTGGTACAAATATGGAATGTATATTCCTTAAATGGATGGGTAACCTAATTTTAGACATCCATGTCTAATTCCAATGATTAAGGGAAAAATAAGAGAAAATATGCTGTTAACTTTTATTTAGGTGTGGGTAACTAGTGTTTGAAATCTAAATACATGATAACCATAGCATTTCCTTGATACACTTATCTAACATTATCAAAAAAGGCAATAAGATTTGCCTGGTACAACCTGTTTTTAACCATTCCAAACTGGCTTCTAATAAATACTGCTTTTTTCTAAGCCGCTACTTGATTATCTTTTCTAGGATTTTACTAGGTACTGATACTGATTAGTCTGAGGTTTCCTAGGATTTCCAAGATGACATTAGAAACATTACCCATAAAAGTATTTACAGAAATACAGCTACCACAGGAACAGGTTTCAGTAGCAATGAGCAAATTTCTTTAGGAAAAATACTGAGAGACTTTTGTAAGCACTTGTCCTATTCTGTTCTATGAGAGTTACTTCCAAGGAAACACACATGGCATTAGACTTTCTATTTAAGTATTTTTGCCTGACAATATATTTGCATGATTTTTGTAATGACAGAAAACATATTAATATAAAAGGTAAACATTGCACTAGGTGTTATAAATATACCTTGTATCTTGAATAAATAATTCCATACCTATCTAAGCTATTTTTTATTCCAACTTTCAGATTTGGTGGTATTCCTTTCTGATATTTTAGGTTTAGCAGGTTAATTAGACTCAATTTTAGCACTGCTGAGAGGCTTTTGGGTATATAGAGCAGACGAGGTTTTAAATGGCTGCATTTTTTAAAACCCCAGGAGATGCCAGCATGAAACCTGTGACAGATTGAAACTACAATTTCTTCTTTGCAAATGTACTGAGCAGAACAGGATTTAGTCCCCTGGTATATAGTCTAATTAGACAAAGTTGTGTTAATGAAGTGTTCCTGAAGGGAATAATGAAGAATATGACTTTGCAAGTGTGATTTTGTTTTAACATTGCAGCTCACGGGCATAATAGAAATGTTAATATCCAGATGTCTATAACCAACGGGGATCAAAGATTTTCATGTTGCATACAGAATGCTGGCCATTATGGTTTCTACTGTTTAACTGGTACATTTATACTTGCCTATTCAACAGAATACATATCAAATAGTATTCTGCTTTAACATGCTAATTTATAGTTTTCTATGAACATGTTGAGCTTTTATCACAAAGATAGAAAGCTCATAAATCAAAGAACTCTTGTGACATAAATTGCAATAATATATACTGTTAAGTGCAGTAGGGAAAAGTTCATTTTATCAACTTTTTCTAGAACAGAAAAAGAATTATTGAAAAAAATATAGCTATGCTTTGCTATATATCTAAAGCCAAAAAGGTGTTCAGAGAGTGTATGATCAAGAAGCTTTATTTTTCCCTGAGCTTGCACAGTAACTATTGACCCTAGGCAAATAGATATGTGCTTAAAATTAATGCCAGTAGAAAAATCTGGATATGCTGCTAGTGCTTTCATAATTAAAATACTATACTACAACAATTCAAACATTTTTCCATTAAAATAGTTTGAAAGAATAAACTAAAATAAAGCAATGTTTCATTTAAAAGATGATTGAATAGGCACCTGATTTTGAAAACATTCTTACACTGCAAATTTCAGGCTACTTTTCCTATCTATCAGTGGTGGGGTTCAAACAATTTAACAACTAGTTTACCTAGGGTCAGGTTGGCTGTTGTGAGAGGCATGGACTATACCCGTCCTCCAGCATTTAATTTATCCCCCACCTCCACTATCAAAGTGGATCCTGGGTGCTGTGCTGTAATGGAGAAATGGGAAATGGAGTGGCCGGCACAAGGAAAGGACAAGTCTCAGAGAGAAGAAAAAGGGAAAGCAACATTCTCCTTCCCTCGCACCAGCCACTCCATTGCCCATTTCTTAATTGCAGAGCAGCGCCCAGGAGCCACTTTGATAGCAATCTCTTATCAAGAGATTGTTTTCTATTCTAAAAAATTGCATTAGTGCAAATCATGATTACAATTTCATATTAGAATGGAGATACTGTGCACCAATTAGATGTTAAGCAAAAATTGAAAATGTAAGACGGTTGGAAGAGCTGATATTAGGAGTAAAGGCCTAAAATTATTTGTTTTATACTGTGGCCAACTACATACGTGTGGAAATCTCAAAAACACCTTGTGGAATTCTGGGGGAATTATTACAATCAGATATTCCTCACCTATCATTTTAAATACCTCAATGTGACTGCTTTTGTTAAGCAGCTTCACTATTTCATTTGAAGTGTAGGAAGTTAGCACCCATCCATCTCCTAGAAAATTGAAATATCCTAAGAAATATTAAAAAGGCAGAATATTTCCCCTAAAAAGAGTAGAAGCTCAAGAGCAGAAACACTCAGAAGCAGAAGCTCACCCCCACCTTTGTTAATGGGTGGGCCATTAAAGCCTTGGCCAGAATACTTTATATAACAAAGATCTCCAGGTAAAACTATAGCAATTGCTCAAAAGCCCTTTCAGTGCATCATTATCCAGCAAGGCTCAACCAAGCCTGGAACTCAGGACAGCCTACAGAGTTGCCCCTGCATGGCTCCAAGGGAGCCTGACAACCAATCAGAATACAAGCTCCAATTCAAATCCCAAGAAAGGTTATAAAACCCAGGTACTCTCAGCATATCAGCCCTTCTTGATCTTTTCCTTCATATTGAAGAATGAGATCTTCCTTTTCACTTTGAAGCTTCAAGCCATGTAGTCCACCTGTCCACCATTAAACCTTTCAAACAGCCTCCATGTTTCCAGTGTCTTTTTCCCCACTTGGAACTGAACCCAGAAGAATTTTCTTCCAACAGAAGTATTTTCACAATTAGATTCTTGGAATTTCTGTGTTGTGAATAGCTGATTACCATTTTTAAAATTCTGCATGCCAGCTTAAAATCACATAACTATGACAAACTGTTTTTCAGACAGACCTTCTAAAATTCTCTTTGAATTTGCTTGAGTTTTTTATGGTTTGCCATAAAAATTAAATCTCAATAGTATTACAAGACATATTTTCTAATACAACCATTGCAGCATGAACACATAATGTGATGTTAGCTATATTTCAGTCCTTGTATAATACTAATTCTGATAAGAGTTTATTAAAATTCAGACATTTTTCTAAAAGATGAGTACCCCTAAGCTAAATTGATGGACACACAATTAACAGCTCAGCTTGCCATTTAGATATGTGTATATTGTTTAGAGGTGCTTTTGAAATGATATCCATTTGATTTGTAACTGACCTTGACAAAATAAGCTTCCATTCATATTAGCATTTAAATGCGTACAGATTCATTTCATTACTAAGTAAGGTATATGACTTTTCATAAATACATAATTCTTATTTAGCCTTTTAGTGATCTGCAGTATAATAAAGGTTTTATTAGAATTTCTTTATTGTGTTTTTTTTTACAAAAAACTTTTTCTTTCTCTGATATGTGAAAATTGACTTTATTGTTGAAGGCGATAGCAAGTATTAGTGTTTGTACTTTGATAACAAGACTAATTCATTTTGCAATTTCTGAGAAGACTCTTCCGGAATAGCTGCAAGCATGGAATTCTCTTATGGTTTCTTTCTATTCTTTCTTTCTAAATTTAAGCATGGAAAACCAGAGAGACTACATACTATTTGAGAGATGATTGTGCAGCAATAACAGAACTTTCACACATGCTGCCCACATATGAGCTTTTTCATTGGGTGGGGGAATGCTAACTTTCAGAATTAGCATTCTCCCACCAATTTCAGAATGGGAATTTCAGTAAATATTTGTTTGAGACTATTAAAAGACTGACAATTTTCCATCTCTGAACAAAATAACATGTTCCAAAATGCTGAAGAAATTGATACCAGATAATACTGAAAAGTTTCCATGCAGGAAGTATCAATAAAAGCAATTATTTTATGTTAAATATCAAGACCTTTGTTGTACCTTATTGAAAGGCTATAATTAAATGAAATGGTATAGGGTCTCCTGCTTAAGCAGGGGTTGGACTAGAAGACCTCCAAGGTCCCTTCCAGCTCTATTCTGATTGATTGATTGAAATAAATTATTTTGGAAATTTAGAAAGAATTGAATCTCTTGATGCACATATGGAATGCATCTTTTCAACATACATTCTTGAAAAAACATGATAGAGTTACTTACTTAATAAGAAAGATGTTGAACAAAACACATCAATAAACACTTAAATTAACCAGAAGTCTCACTCTGATTATCCAGTTGCTCAAAGTTTCAGGAGACACTTCCTTTAACAGTGAATTAGGCTAATATGTGACCAATCTTATTCATTACAGGATAAATGGATTACAACTGAGTCTTAGTTACATTATATAGTTAGAGAAATAACTTTTCACTTTTCACTGATAATGTTTGAAGCCTTGAAATAAAACATACTCATTTGGTCATAGAAATAGCTCACTTTCAAAATAGTCTGGTAATTATATTGTCTCGACAATGGGGGAACGTTTTAGCTTGTATAGTAAGAGTGTCAATGGTCTAACTATGACTTATACAACAAAAAAAATAATTTTGAATGTATTGAATTCAGTTACATTTATACATAGAAAACTAGGTCTAGGACAACATTTTGTTAGAGATACAGTAGAAGGACAATGCTTCTTTAAAACATGTTTTACAACATGCTATGATTGCTAAATTTTGGAGAAAGTAGTGGATCATATAAACATAACTGCAACAAAAACTAAAATTTTCAGAAGATAAATTCATTTGAATTACATATCTAATGCTTGGAATTTGAACAATACAACTTTTAACATATAGCTGGAAAAGAGTTTGGTAGGTGCCTTTCCTGTAGGCTGGGGATGAGCAAAGGATAACATGCATCCCTGCCTTTGAGAAATAATAGCTAGTGGTCCCAGTGCTTCTAGGATCCTAGGGAAACCTGGTCATGTTGACTAACCTTGGTCATGTTGACTAACCTGGTCATGTTGACTAACCCCCTTCAGACTTGGCTTTTGACTCCCATGTAATAGTTCTGAGAACTGCGTGATATAATTGTGCTTTTGCCATTCCCAATCTTTATCTCTAGCCCAGCAAAGGGCATGTTTTACATACCAGACAGCATTAAAGCAATTATTTTTTCTGACAGCCAAAGACTTTGCTCAACCAGACAACTAATAGTTGACATTTGTTGCTAATAGCAGTGGTTAAATGCCAATCTGGAAAGAAGGAAAAAAGGGGACTTCTGGTTTGGGCTTCTTCGGCAACAAACTGAAATCCGCGATCATGCACGGTTTTGATCTGTGCTTGTTGCCAGAGCACCCTGAGCTGCTTGGATTCGGAGCTAAAGCCACCCCGTAAAGGTGGTGAAGAGGGGAGAGACTGCCAGCAGGGTTGAGGAGAGCTGCATCTCTCCTCCTCGGCCGGCCATTACTCCCTTTCCCGAAGGTGGTTGCAGTGGTGGTCGGAAATGAGCACCTCAAAGAAGAACCCGACCGGACAAGATTGTGCAGGAGGAAGATAAAAGAGAAAGCTTTGACTAACAGGTTGAATCGAGAAAGCAACTATACAAAGTATCCTGGGCTTTGAACAATAAAGAATAATACTGTTCCCAAAGAAGATTTTTGAAGCAGAGAAAGAGAGAGGAAAGGGAAAAGATTTGGTGTTTTTTTCTCTCACATTGACAGCTGTAATTAGCTTTAAATGCTAAGAAAAGATTTAAGCAAGAAAATTGATATAAATCCACTTTGACATTAATATGCAATTTCAAGCTGAAAATAAAATGTCAAAGGGATAAATAAAGACTTTTGGATATTTTAAAACCTTTAAAAGGAGGAAAGGAGAGAGAGAAAAAGAAAAGGGTGGGATCTGGAAAAAATGGAGGAGACCACCTGAAACTAAAAAGAATTAACAGTGAAATTTTAACAAGATGCCTAAAAGATACATTGTAATTGAAACTTTGTTACAAGATAACAGAACCTCCGGAAAGAGAAAGTGGAAAAAAGCAGCAAGAAGAAACAGTTTTGGATTATTTGGATTACTTGGTGATTTTTGGAATTTTGGTTGTTGGATTTTAACAATTAAAATTAATCAGGTGGTTGTTTAAAAGTGTAAAATGGCATCACTCCTTGAAGAGCTAAAAATGGAATGTAAAAAGCAGAAAGAAGATGCACAAGAGGGAAGAGGATCTTTTGGCTTCATATTTCAATTTTTAGAAATGGAGATTTTGAACTATGAAAAACAAGAAATGCTTGCAGAGCAAGAAGGGCGGGACAAAGAAGAAGTCAAGTAATTCTATGTGGGGTTAAAAAGGGAAAGGGGGGAAAGGGAGTGAAAAACTTAAGATCTGAAAAAACAACAAAAAAAAAAGAATAGCTTGAAAAGTAATTACAATATTAGGAAGAAGCAGAAGAGAGGATTACAGAAGGGAGAATTAGAATTAGAGAGAAAAGGGGTTAAAAAGGTGAGAGACAAGATGGGGAAAATGGAAAAGAGAAGAAGTTATAAAGGACAGAAACAGAGTAATTTATCAACCAAATAGAACTTGGTTGATAAATTATATGAAATGGAATGTTATAATTGTATTTTTTAGAACCTAGTGTGTATTTCTAAGGGAATGTACCAAGCAGAATCCGGTTGATAAGAGTTATATGTTATAAAATAGAGGTTAGAAATTGAATGTTATAATTGCTAAAATATAAATTAAATCTTAAATGAGATTTGAATGGACAGTAATTTAAAGATATAAAGGTGTTACACTCCAGTTAGTAATTACAGGGGAAATCTTATTTTATGAGAAAAGAAAATACGAAATTGTAAATAGGACAGACAAAAGTATAAATATAATGATTAGAAAGATACTGAAATTTAGAAAAAGATGAATATGTGATTGAGTTTATGTCTGTATAGAGAAGTGATAACCTGGAATCATGCTATTCTCAAAATGATATTTTAATTGTATGTTTTGTGAAAACCCAAATAAAATTTTTACAAAAAAAAAGGAAAGAAGGAAAAACGGAAAGTGGATTCCCTGCTCCCTCCTTCCAGAGATTCTGCTCAGTATTGCTGCCTTCCTGCTTCCATGGATAAAGGAATGGAAGGCTGGAGAGGACAATGATCAGATTGATTGATTGGCCAATATAGGAACCAGGTAAAGCTTACCACCAATGTGCTAACGAAACTGAAAAAAGAAAGTGGGACAATCTTGAAATTGTTATGACTGACATCTCATGCATATCAAAAGCAAATGTCAGAGTTATTTACTATACCAAGTTCATTTTACCCAGCACTTCCTCAGAACTATCAATTCTGAATTATAGTGATGGAAAAGTGAATGATGAAAAGAGCATTTTGTAATTCAACAATTTTATATCAATATATGTTAAGGGGGGCAGTGAAAAAAAAGAAAATGAAAACAACAGGTTTTCCTGAACTCTTTATATTTAAACAGAAGTTTATATGTTTAAATATTTAAACATATAAACTTATTTAAATATACTGAAGAAGTTTAAATGTTTATACTAATCCATTCCCTATTTAATTCTTGAACTCTTCCCACCATTTTTAGTGTTCTAAAGATTTCCTTAGTACTATTAACCATAAAATTAAATCTGTCTGTGTAGTAAACCTCGAGAGTCCTCTTGACCTAAGGCCCTAAGAATGACCTTCTCAAGTTAGGAATTGCATGATAAACTCAGCTTGGCACGACACGTAGGCAAATAGTTACAGAAACTAGCTGACTACAAAATATCTTGTTAATAGATAATCACTCTATCTTAGCACACAACAGTGGTCGCATCCTGCCATGGCGCCATTAGAATTATACTTCCTTGCTCCTCTTCACATATGTCTCGCTTCCCCCCTCCCTGATAAACCTGCAAAATAAAAGAGGGTGGTGCGTTGCAATCGGGGGATTTCTTCATCTACCCCGGGCACAACGTGCTCTCTCACCTTGAGAAACTATGGTGTCTGTGTCAATTATTGATTCTAGTACTTAAGTACTCACCCTCGCGAGGGTCCCTCTAAATTTCACCCCTGCGGGGGCTCTACGGGCTGATCAGAGAACCTAAGGACAACGAGCAAAACGCGACAACGCGACAACTGGGGGCTCGTCCGGGATCTCTCCCTTCTTCAGCTCCACGGCGTGACTTCTGTCTAGAGGTGCGCTGCCTTCACTCCCGTTGCTACGCACCTGGCAAAGGCTCTGTACAATCGTAAGTAATGGGCTCCTCACTCTCCAAAGTTTCGTCAGTTCATAGGGACGAACTTTACCACTTAGTGAAGAAGGCTAATTGTTTGCAGAAAATTAACGGCACCACTGTATATACCTTGTCTAGAAAATCTATCACCTCCTTCTTGCTCTTTGTGGAACAGCACTGTCTTGCTTATCCAGCTGAGGGCACGCTGCATCGCACTTCGTGGGAACGCTTGGGAAAATACCTGTATGATGTCCCCAGAGCTCCACCGGACATTCTTATATCCTGGCGTGCGATAATGGCTGCGCTCAATACTATCTACCCCTCCACCTCTCTCCCCGAGTCTTTATCTCTTGCCTCTAAAACTGTTAAGCCTCCTGCTGTTCACTTTGATTCTTCTCCCCCACCTTACCAATCTGTTGCCTCTTCGGATGATATTCCTCAGCTTGCCTCTGCCCCTCCTTTTCACTCTGACACTCCGCACAATCGTCTGCAGCCCTCCTCTCCTTCTGTCTCTCCTATTCCTACTGATTCTCCATCCCCACATCCATTGGGGGGAAATATTACTGCTATCCTGGCTTCTCCTTCCTTCACCTTAGAATCTTGTGATATACCTTCTGCTTACCCTATGACTCTTGTTCCGGGAGCCCCTGGCGCTCCTGTTCATACCAACATAGAGTTAAGAGTGTTGAAAAATTTAAAAGAGGCTGTAAATATGTATGGACTGCAATCCACTTACACTCGTGGCATGCTTGATTCTCTCGTGTCTGCTAACACTGTAATGCTGTTATATGATTGGAAGATGTTGTTTTCTATGCTTATGACTCCTGCCCAGTATGTTGTTTGGCAGTCTGAATATGAAAAATTAGTAGATGCTGAAATAAGACGAGGCCTCCCTAATCTGGTCATTGCTGATCACTTAAAGGGAACTGGATTATACTCCACCCTGATTCAGCAACAAACTTCCCCTCGCCGTGCCTTTGCAATCATTCATCTTTGTGCGATGAATGCCCTGAAACGTGTGGATGACTCAGACTCTAAATCCACACACACCTTTTTGAAGGTAGTGCAGGAGGTTGACGAGTCTTACTCTTCATTCGTTAACCGTTTGCAAACCGCTCTGGAACGCCAAATTGACAATGAGGCGGCCAGACAAGAACTTCTTATTAAACTGGCTTACACTAATGCGAATGAAGATTGTCAAAAAATACTTCAACCTGTTGCTAATAAACCTGGTGTAACCTTGGCTGAATTCCTGCAGCTTTGTAGGATTGTGGGAACTACTTCTCACAAAATGAGTGCCCTTGCTGCTGCCATCTCTACCTCCATTTCTGCATCCCTCCCCTCCTCCCCTCCGTCATCTGACGCCCTTGCCGTGTCTCGCTCTGGCAATTGTTTTAATTGTGGGAAGCCTGGCCATTTTAAAAATCAGTGTAGAATGCCGGGTTGGGGGGGAACGCCTCGTGGCCAGTCTCGGGGTACTGCACCCTATGCTGCCAAGCCAAAAACTGTTTGCCCTCGTTGCAGAAAAGGTTTTCATTGGGCTTCCCAATGTCGTTCTAACCCTCCTCCTGCTCAGCAATCGGAAAACTAGGCATGGGGTCTTCAGCTAACCCCGCTACAAAGGCTGAAACTTCTCTTTCCTCTTCTCTTTCCTTTTTACAACCTACTTCTTTCCCTGTACAGCTGACAGAGGACATCGTTTATGATGATCCTGGTTCGGTCTTCACTCTCCCTCTTTCTATCACTGTTCTGAAGCCACTTCCGCCTTCCTTGCCTGTTTTGCTCATACCTAACTCCTCCCTTACCATTGAAGGCGTAGTCGCTGCACCCTTTTTGTACGACTCCTCTTCTCTGAAAAATCTCTCTCTCTCTGCCATTGGCGACCGGTGCTTTTCCCTGAAAGCGGGAACGATTGTGGCTACTCTCATTCTTCTTCCGTCTCCTGAACCCCCTTCTTTGTTTGCTCTACAGCAATCTGTTCAAGCCTCCAAACCTATGTTAACCATATTGCTGAATGGCCAATCTTTTGCTGGCCTGATTGACACCGGAGCTGACATCTCTGTTATTCGATCCTCTGAGTGGCCATCCTCTTGGCCCCTT
The DNA here is from genome assembly GCA_023653725.1 of Bungarus multicinctus. Classification (NCBI taxonomy): domain Eukaryota; kingdom Metazoa; phylum Chordata; class Lepidosauria; order Squamata; family Elapidae; genus Bungarus; species Bungarus multicinctus. The sequence continues at coordinate 227,032,926 of CM042834.1, read as the reverse complement.
GCTGAAACAACTTCAGTACAAGGCGTCGGTGGAGCGCAGGCAGCAAAGGTTAGCTCACTTTGGCTTACTGCCTCTACGCCTCATTCCTCTGTGACTGCTTATCTTAAACCCTTTGTCCTTCCATTACATTGCAATTTGTGGGGCCGTGACCTGCTATCTCAACTCCACACTTCTCTCTACATACCTTGAATTATGGCTATTTCTCCTCTTTCTCTCACTCTTAAATCAAATATTCCTGTTTGGATTGATCAATGGCCTCTTACAAAAGAAAAATTAAACGCACTTCACACTCTCGTTCAACAACAATTGGCAGAAGGTCATATTGAACCATCTACCAGCCCATATAACACACCAGTGTTTGTAATTAAAAAGAAAAGTGGCAAATGGCGCCTCCTACAGGATCTCCGTGTTCTGAACGCTATATTGCAACCTATGGGCCCATTGCAATGCGGCCTTCCAAATCCAAATTTAATTCCTGTAACATTTGATCTCATAATCATTGACCTCAAAGATTGTTTTTTCTCCATCCCGCTGATACCAGAGGACAGGATACTATTTGCCTTCACCGTTCCTGAGTTTAATAATTCTAAACCTACAGCTAGATATCAATGGAAAGTTCTTCCCCAAGGAATGCTCAATTCTCCTACGATGTGTCAATATTTTGTAAATAAAGCTTTACAACCCTATCGGGACAAATTTCCTGAATTTTTAGTGTATCATTACATGGATGACATCCTGATTGCAACTGATGGTCCTAAAGGTACAGTATGTAAAACTTTTCCATGTCTTCTCTCTCTCCTTGCTCTTGCAGGACTGCATGTAGCACCAGAAAAGGTGCAGTCTCATTATCCGTTACAATATTTAGGACACAAGGTTTTAGCCTCCACAGCTTCACCTCACCTTCCTGTTCTCACACTCCCTCAACCTGCAACCTTGGTTCAGTTACAGCAATGCCTGGGCACGCTCAATTGGGCACGCCCATATCTTTCCATTTCAACTCATACTCTCTCGCCATTATTTCAAGCATTGGTCGGCCTTAAGCATCCAGCAGATCTCATTTGGCTGAATGAGCAACAGCTTAATGCTCTTAAAGAAATCAACAGCGCCTTGCATACCCATTGGGTGGACCGCTCATTACACAATCATGCACTCTCATTGGCGCTTCTTCCCACACCCACACTCCTTACAGCAATCATCGTTCAAATCTCGACTTCAAAGAGGCTACACATTTTAGAGTGGATTCACCTTCCTCATACCCCAAAAGCATCAATCATCACAAGAGCTGCACAAATGGCTCTTCTTATAGAACGGGGGAGGAAAAGAGCTAGAGCCTTGATGGGTGTGGATATCTGCACGCTTTACACTCCCTGCAGACTAACACAATGGGAACCACTCTTCCAAAATTCTGATGCGTTACAAGATGCGTTGGAAGGGTGGCAAGGGAATGTCTCTTGCCATCTACCACCAGACCCACGCATACAAGTGCTGAAAACAATTCCGCTCACTCTAGAGACTCCTTTAGTACAACAACCAATGAAAGATTGTCTTACTGTATTCACTGATGGTTCTAAAACCATCGGGGCTTGTGTGTGGCAAACTGACAATCAATGGCATAAAAAACTTACCACACCACAACCTTCTGCTCAACAGGCTGAACTGTCTGCCTTCAATATGGCACTCACACTTTTTCCCAACCAGCCAATTAATGTAATATCTGATAGTCTGTATGTGGCACAATTGGCCTTGAATATATTTGATGCCTACATTTCTCCTGCAACCCCTTCTCCTTTAATGACGCTTTTTTTACAGTTACAAGACCTATTGAAGGAAAGGAAAGAATCTCTGTTTGTGGCCCACATCAGAAGCCATCAGCATCTGCCCGGATTTCTTTCAGAAGGCAATCACATGGCAGATGAGGCCTGCAAGTTGCATTTGTTACCAATCCTGCAGAATAATACCTTAACAGCAGGAGAAAGTCATGATTATTTTCATCAAAATAGAAAGGCTCTGGTGAGACAATTTGGAATTACTCATCAAGAAGCCGCGGCAATTGTTCAACAATGTCCTACATGTAGTCTGCAGGCACGAAGTGTCCCAGAAGGAGTAAATCCTAGAGGCACCGAGGCCTGTGACACATGGCAAATGGACGTTACTCAGTATCCATCCTTTGCACCCTGGAAGTATATTCACGTGTCTGTAGACACTTACTCTGGGTTCATCATGGCCACACTGCAAAGGGGGGAGACTACTAAAAACACTATCAATCATTGCATTCGGACCTTTGTAACACTGGGATGTCCAAAAATTTTAAAAACAGACAATGGTCCTGCATACACGAGCTCCTCCTTCTCGGAGTTCTGTCATCATTGGTCCATTGTACACAAATTTGGAATTCCATTCAATAGCCAAGGCCAAGCTATTGTGGAAAGAGCAAATTTAACACTCAAAACGGCCCTTGATCGATACATGGGGAAAAAAGGCGTACGCCCCCCGAACCTCCCAGCGTTACAGAATGTGTTAAATGTATGTTTATATACCTTGAACTTTCTGGCTCTCCTTCTTCTACGGCTGCTTCTCGTCACTTTACCACACCTCCTGTCCCTACCTCCAGACCTCTTGTTTATTTCAGGCAACTTCCAGATCCGAAGTGGAAGGGACCTGTGCAACTGATCACTTGGGGCAAAGGATACGCTGCTGTTCAACTTCCTGATCGTGTTCTTTGGGTGCCTGCGCGCTGTGTTCGACCTTATCATGGGGAGGCTAAGGACAAATGTTCCTCTCCTAGCCCTTCTGATTCTGATATCTCCTGTCTTTTCTCAGTTTCGGGCTGATCCTGCTGTTATCTTCGCCCCTCCGTTCACACGCGTTACCTTTACCTTTAAAGACATCTCTCTTTCCGCCTGTAATTATGCCTTTCAACATCAAGGCCGTGCCTTGCGTCCCTCACCTCACGTTTCTCTTCTGTATGGCTACCAACCCTGTCGGGTCTACCTACATGTCTATGTCACCGCGAATACGGTGGGACCTTATTCCTGCTTAGGCTTTCTTGCTTCCCGTCAATCCTTCAATCATACAGTTTATCTCTTTTCCATTTTCTCTGTAACTCGCCCCCCACTACCCTCTATGTTTCTTTCTTGGCTCCTTTTGTCTCAATCTTCTCCTCAATCTTTTTCCCATACCCTGGTGCGCCACTTCTCCTGCTGCCAACCTCCCTGTGATACCACCAGCTGCCTATGGGATGCACCTGGCTCCCATCTCCCTGACCGCTATCCTGGTTCCTGGTCACCGCTCCACGGACAACGAATTCGTAGACAGCTTCTCGAGTCCTCTCCACATCCTAAATTCAACTCCTTGATTCACACGCACCGTTACAACAATGAGGGAGCACTGCATCTTCGCTCTCAGGCCCTCTCCTGTTACCAGAGGTCTCCAATCAAGAAAAAGGGAATCATCTGGCGCTGGTTTTTCAACAATACCATATATCTACAAGACTCACCCAAATATACCATCAATTATCATTTTAGAGCAACTCATCTTTCAGTAACTGATCTGACCCTCTCAGACTTTGGTCTATACCAATGTGAAATTACAAAAATGGTACGAGGCTTTGCCACTTCTTCTCGGCTGACATTATCCCTACAACAAAAGTTTATCCCCCCCCAACGGAGGACACGAAGTGCACTCACCTCCCAAGATGCCAAACATTGCACCCCCTGCTTGCAAAAAACTCAACAGGGGCTGACCATCAGAACTACATTAATATATCACACTCATTTTATTTGCACCAAACCATCCACGCACACTTGTGTGTGGAATAGCACGACGTATAGTATTTGTGAAGATAACAACAAACAAACCTGTTATGACCCCACAGGCCCCACTCATCGCTACAACATCCTCATCACTGTCGGAGCCGGCTCATCGAAAAAGACACTGGTCAATCATGACTTTTATAATCCGAAGGTATCCCAATCGGTCACTTTTGATGCCTGCGAAGCCATGGACTATGGCACAAACGAATGCGGCTCACTTGTCTGGCGACGGACATATTCCAGCAACGAAAAGTACATCTGTGCCAGAACTTCAAATCAACACGACCCCTGTGGCAAAGGCACCTACTGCAATGAATGGAAATGTGTGGACTTTCAATCCAGAGGGCTCACAGTGCGACCCGACACCATACCCAAGAGGGATAACCTTAAAAAACTCTATATCACCCGTCTTAGAGTTCCCGATTCCAACTGTATGCAACATCAGTGCAATCCCATCAATCTCACGTTTCCAGTACCGGAAAATTGGCTTTCCTTCCAAACATGGAAAGGTACTGACAATGACTATGGCTTGGGTATTGATGGGACAGGAACCAACCCTTCAGTAGCCATCAAAATAATAGTAAGCAAAATTTCCATCGACTCAACCAGACACTCCTTATTTCATTCTGTTTATTCGGAATTGGCAAAATTGACTCACCTGACCGTACCACATGAGGTGCGCAACACCTTTGTACACCTTGCAGAGACTATTGCTAAATCATTGCAAGTTAAAAATTGCTTTGTGTGTGTGGGAACTACGATGGGGGAACAATGGCCGTGGCAGGCCCAGGAAATTAACATCACCCATGTCATACCTAATTGGTCCAACTTTGCTACCCTGTTTATTACCTATCTTTATTTCAATGATCAAACGTAGTTTAAATGCTATTGCCGAAGCTAAAGCTGCTGCGCAACTTAATCTCTTAATGCAAAATCATGTATATATGGCAATTCCAACTGAGGAGTGCAAAGCTCCACTTTTGCACTTATGTTCCGATGACGACACTGATAACCTGCCCTTGAACGAGGTTGTGCAATCGGATCGGGATGTCCCGGAGGGTATGTCCTTATCCAAGCACTATGATACTCCAAAGGAGAAAGGCTTATATTTTGAATCGGATATAGCGGCACCTTAAAAACAAAGAAAAGAGGACTTGTAGTAAACCTCGAGAGTCCTCTTGACCTAAGGCCCTAAGAATGACCTTCTCAAGTTAGGAATTGCATGATAAACTCAGCTTGGCACGACACATAGGCAAATAGTTACAGAAACTAGCTGACTACAAAATATCTTGTTAATAGATAATCACTCTATCTTAGCACACAACAGTGGTCGCATCCTGCCATGGCGCCATTAGAATTATACTTCCTTGCTCCTCTTCACATATGTCTCGCTTCCCCCCTCCCTGATAAACCTGCAAAATAAAAGAGGGTGGTGCGTTGCAATCGGGGGATTTCTTCATCTACCCCGGGCACAACGTGCTCTCTCACCTTGAGAAACTATGGTGTCTGTGTCAATTATTGATTCTAGTACTTAAGTACTCACCCTCGCGAGGGTCCCTCTAAATTTCACCCCTGCGGGGGCTCTACGGACTGATCAGAGAACCTAAGGACAACGAGCAAACCGCGACAACGCGACATGTCTGTGTGCTATAAACTTTCCCCCTATTTCCAGTTCAGTATAATGCTTGGATAAGTATTTGCAGAACACACTGCTTTCTTTGAGATGACTTTACTAAAACCCTAGTAGTGTATTAATAAATTGCAATTATTTCAACTGACCAATTTGGGGAGGAATGTCAACGGTATTATTTTTCTAACATATTCTGTTCAAAAACAGCACATATAACACCAGATTCTATCCAAGTTGTAGGTTGGCCCACTTTTGACTGTAGATTTTTATATTTCAGTTATTAATGTTTCTCGTGTTGTATGCCTCCATATATCTGTGTACAATTGCAGGGAAATATAAATGTGACATATAAACATAAAGTATATCTGTAAGAAAATGGACAGTGGGAGTGAATGTGCCAGATTGCCCATTAATTATAATATTACTATTATATAGTATCAATCAAGTAAAATAGTATCAAATATAAATAGCAATCTACTATTTTCCTTTCTACAAACTGCATATAACACAATGCTAAAGTTTCTTTGGATGCTAATTTTTAGGAAGCAGTATTATTGTTTGCCACAAGATGGGGTGCATACATTTGAGAAACTGTCAAGGAACTACTGATATATGATAATTTAGTGTTAGAAATATGATAGTTATACTTCTGTGTAGCTTTCCTCAATCTGATTGCATTGCATTATATCACTTTTTATCACACTATTAAGCTAAATGGGTAATAAATTTGGTTATCTGAATGGAACCTGTTCTTGAGGGCATTGTATTCTCTATTAAAGGCTTAATTTGTCGTTGTGATTCATTTTGTCATTGTCACTGGAGAGGGCGTGATGGTTAAATATGATAGATGATTAAGCTTGTCATCTGGAGATTCGATGGCCTGGGTTTGAGACCTGAGCTCCATGCAATGGGATGAGTTCCCATTACTTGCCTCAGTTCCTACACATGTAGCAGTTCGAAAACATGCAAATGCAAGTAGATTAACAGGTATCACTTTGGAGGGAAGGCAACAGCATTCTATGCATCTTTAACATATAGCCATGCTGCCACACATGACCACAGAAATTGTCTTTGCACCACACTGGTTCCCTCAGGCAAGAAACGGAGATGAGCACCGTGCCCTAAATTTGGACACAACTGACAGAGAAACCTTTACCTTTTCATTGTCACTGGAGACCCAGATGACATCAACTACTATATTAAAACTTTTATCAGTTCTGCTCCTTTTGAAAATGATTCAGAAATTTTTACTTAATCCAAAGTAGTGTTTTATTTAGTCCCTAAGTTAATTCAAAGGGCTTATTCTGGATCAAACACTGATCCTGAAGCAAAATAGTGAAATAAATTTAATTAATTAATTTTATTTTATTAAGTGATAAATCTCAATCCATTTGTTTAGTTCAAATACTATATTATCATGTAGATTCAATGCCCCATTATCTCTATATTGGGGAACTGCCCCCATAATGTTCTTAGAAGTGTAAATGAAGTTATTAATTATGCCTTGCTTTAACTGTAAAGCTGTTTTACAATCCAGTACTATTGCAATAAAGAGATTTGTTTGCAAATACCGTAGTGGACATCAGATTCACAGAGTTACAGAAAGAACTAATTTTTTCTAAATGGATTTTTAAAATTTCAGATGCCTGAAATGATGTGTAGATATCAATGCCATTTAAGCAATTAAATATATAGTAGACATGTTAAATAGTGATTTAACACCTATCTGTATTTCAGAATCAGTACATATCTAGAGTAATCAGTTCATAAGTCATGTATGTTTTCAAACTGTAGTTGATCTAATAGCCTTATTCAAACTAATTCTCAGGCAGTATGGAGTCCCTTGGTGATGACAGCTAATCCAGCTGTTGTAATTTAGAATCTGTACTCAATGCCAATCCTAATGATGTAGCCAACAAACATCCAGTGAATCTGATGTTTATGTCTGCCCACCCATGTACTAGTGCTCAAAAGAACCTGTTGCCAGGATTTTAGAAAAAGGACAACTTTGCATTAGAAAATAGATGATGACTTAGTATTTCCAGATTGAGTCTCTTTTTTCCATATTTTTTGCTAAAGGCAGGGTGACCCATTGGAAAAGAATTTCCTGGCAGCTAATGCTGGAATCAGTATCCAAGGCAAATGCAGCCATTTCAAATGGTCAATAATATCTGCCAGGAAATAACTGGCCTTGAGGTCAAAGTTGTTAAGGACCTATATATTTCACAGGACAATCCTATATATCTCTATCAAAGATGGATTCCATAAAATTTCAATGGGATATTCTTAGTTAATGGATGTAGCATAATCTTGTATCTACATTTCTGAAAATAAGCTCCCTTGGTCTCAGTTAAAATCAACTCTAAGTAGACATGTATGGAATGTTCTGCAAATTGATTTGCATATGCAGTTCCTGAATATTTGACTGGCCACCAATCATCTTTGCAAATGGTCATTTTGAATGGTCAATGTGATTTCCAGAATTAAGGCCTGCAGAGAAGGCAACATCCTTTGGTGTTCTGTATTTCTTTACAATATATATATATATATATATCTATAAGACTTTCTCAACTAATGGATAAGCCAGGATTAAATCCTGCTGGTTACTTCAAAGTTAAAAAAGAATAAAATGTTGGAAATATGGGTATCATATATTGGAATGCTTGCTTTGTAATTAAGACAAATACATTGTTCATATCTGTAGAGCACTAATGTAGTGCATAGTGCATTTTAGATTGCGGGACCTGAATATATTCACATCTTTAGAATGGAAACTTGAAATGAAAGATATCCTAATTATGGATTAAATATTCTCATATACAACCAGGGAAATTTGCATGATGGGAATACTGTAAAACTCAAAAACATAGCCAAATGCAATACAATATTATTCTTCTAGTTTCTTGGTTCAGTGAAGATAAGTGAACAGTTTTAATATCATTGAATCATTTTTCTGATTAATACAACACACTAAGCTAACATCTGGTTTAGTGAATATAATAAATTTGTCCATTTGTTTTGATAAACCATGTTTTCTTAACTTTTCTATGCCATGGATCCCTTTAAGAGTCTGGTGAAACCCACAAACCCTTTTTAAGAAAAATAACTCAATATGTTGTGCATATAACTTACTTATAAAGGATTGTGCCAACTGGTTTCTGTCTTTCTTATAACTATTTATGAGTATCAAGCAACATGTCACTGGGATTCTGGCTTGTGCAGAAGCTAGAAAAAAATAAAATTTAAAATGGTCTCTTTCTCTGACTAGTTCCGAAACAAACAAAGCTAGCTCTCTGATCCCATGATACCAGGAACATAGAGTTGTTTATGAAATTACCAGGAGTTCAGGGTTAGCTTAATGGAGGTTTTACTTTATCATTTCTTCAGTCACAATGCTATTAATGCCTCTTGGTTCCTGAGGAAAAATTGAGGAACTGTCTTCCTTTTTAGTATCATCAAAGGGGCACCAGCAAGAAAGTTGAAACATCTTTTTATCAAAGGTTTCTTTTCATTATCATTCTTCTCCCCCCTTCCATTTTTTGCTTAGTGCAGTATGGTACAGCTGTTGAAGAGTTCCCTTTTTGGCTAACTTTCCTCAAAATGATCCCTTCCAGATGTGTTAGTATTGCAACACAATTCCCCACTCCCATCTGGAGAGAAGGCAGTTTTGAGTCATGAAACATCTTTTAATTTTGGAATGAAACCTATATTCACAAACTCTATCTTAATGTAAGGCTTACATAATATTTTACTAATCTGTTTTCAGAACAGTTGTTTACTTGATATATATTTTCCAGGTTGGATAGAAACAATAACTGAGTTGCAAACAGAATAATACATTACTCTTACTATTATGATCAGTAACTATTTCTCCTGTAGGTAAAATAATTTTCAAGCCTTTTTTATGAGCAATTACTATAATGGAGACTTCTGCAGCAAAGAATAATACTGGGGTTTGTTTGTCAGATAGCTCTTGAAAAGCTATCTGAATATTTTTAAATTATATGCTTTATGAATGTGTTTAAGTTCAATATCAGCATTAAAGAGATCTTAACCTAAAGCTGGGTAGTTAGACACTGTCAGAGCCCAAATTCCAGCAAAGAAAAACAACCACATTCAGCATGAAAAAGCCACTAATTATGTAGCGAGAGATAATGCTAAAAAAAACTTATCCTGTTTTATTGTTAAGGTTTCCCACATAAAGGAGGCCACATAGGGTCAAATCTGAACAATTCCAAATAAAGGTTAAATTTGTTCTGTAAATTCCACTCCTTTCAAAACATGTACATACACATTCCAGGGAAAATTACGGAATCTTTAGATGTGTTTGCACAACAACCTTACAGTAAGCCAGATGATACAGCTGATAGCTTGCTGGTTTTTTTCCTTTATAGAAAAAATGTTGAAAGGCAGATGAATAATGGGCCACTCAGAATCAAAAGCAGAAGATGCAGGATAGAAGAAAGCTAAATGATCATCTTGGCATCGACTTATGTTTAATTTTGCTTTGTATTTTAACTGTTTTAATTGTTTTTATGATTGTGCACTATCCAAAACTACTGGTTTGAGATGGGTAGCTATATATATTACATTACATTACATTCTTCCCTCAGGCTCTTTCTAAATCACCTCTTTCTTGTAGGACCGATATAAAAAGAGTAAAACAGACTGAAGTTTTGGAAATGCTCCTGTAATTCTACTTTGTTGCTCCTTCTACTAACCAGATTTATGTCAGGAGGTGGACTTGTCTATTGACTTATTTCTCATTTTGATATGAGTTTACCTCAGCTGAGGTTTCATGAATTAGATGACTGCTAACCATAGCTTCAAACTGTAGTTTTAAAAAAAGCTGCCTTCTCCACATGTTTTATTATAGCTTGGTTTAGTGTTATGCTACATTCTAAGCATATTTTTTCAATGGAGAAGAGGAGAAATTATTTGCACAACCTTCCCAGTACGTTTTGCAGCCACCTCTCTCTCTGGCTGCATATCCTGAGATAGGACACTGGCAAGGACCTGTCTTAATTTAAACCATTCCCAAATTCCTTCTAGCCCGGAATCTCTGTAAGGGAAAGTACTACTTTATCTTGAACTCTTCCCCACATCTCTGCCCTTCTGGATGCCCTGCACAATGGCATTTCTTGGCAGCAATGGCAATGGCAGCAACATTGGGCTGAAGTTGAGGCTTCAGCTTTAGCAATCTCAGCAGCCACTGTCATCCCATGCTTTTACTACAGTTGCACCATCGCCACCAGTGAGTACCACCTCATGCTCCACATCGGGGCCAGCCAACCTAGTACCATAGCCATTGTCTAATTTGCACACTATATTCTCTGAGACCTTCCAAAACCTTGTGAGAAGGTTGTGTATGCCATTCTCCAAATCACAGAGGCCCATCCCAAATCGTGCACATGCTTCTCAAGAAGGCCTCAGAAGCCTTTTCAGAATCCAGGAGGAACAGCTTCAGGAAGAAGATTTGACCCTTGGAAAGGGTCAAAGAAGGCATACCCATGAACAGGAGGGGACAGCTGTAGCCAGGAAGGCTTTTACATAAGTTTATTTTATGCACTAATGTGTCCTTTGCTCAACCAGGACTTCCTTTCCATGATGAGGTCACATCTTATTCATTTCACAATTGATCTAATGGAACAAGTTCCACGTGGGCTTGCCCTTAAAGATCATTCGGAAGTTACACCTGGTTCAAAAAGCAATGTCACATAATATGTATGTCCATGTGGGATTGCTGTTATATGAGCTGCATTAATTACCAGGTGGCTTTCAGATGCAATTCAAGATGCTGATCATTATCTTTAAAATTCTTCTTGGCATAGATTTTGGCTATCTAAGGGATTGTCAATCAAGTTATTTCTTCCCAACCAGTGTGCTCAGGTAGAGAAGTGCACTCCAGAAGCTTCTTGGATGAGAAGAGAAAGGTCTTCAAAAGAAAAACAAGAAAATCCAGTTGCCTCTTGAAAAACCACCTTTGGACAACTATGACCTAGATGACTTAGAATCTCCATACACATGAATGAAATGTTGACATGTTCTGGGTTTTGGCAGCAGACCCTGCTCTCTGGAACAGTATCCCTCCAGAGATATGCATGTCTCCCATTTTCCTTGTTTAGAAGTCCTTAAATTCTAGCTCTGTTATTTTTTCTGAATGTTGTGTGTGTGTGTGCCCTTTTTATAAATTAAATAGTTGTATGGTTTACTGTAATGTATTATTAACTTAATGCATTTGATATATTGTAAGCTGCTCAGAGACTTTTTGGAGTTAGATTGTCTTAAAAATCTAATTAATAAATAACAATAAATGGTCAATTAAGCAATAACAACAAAAACCTCTAAAATACAATAGTTTTGTAGTTTTACTTCCAGGTTTGAAAGCAATGCATCTATAATATTTAAAGTATTTAATGGAACGATTGTAACTAGGGGACAATTGAAGAAACAAATTCTTTCATTTTTCCCTCTTTCCTTCTGTTCTATAATTTGATGTAATATGTATATTTGCCTCATGAATCATATGTTGTTCTCTCACAATATTGAATACATTCATTCCTTGTAGGAATGGAAGTGAAATAGAGAGGAAGGAGGACTATAGAACAATTTTCAGATGCAGATGGGCACATTCAAAGAATATTCAGAGATGTGTGTTTTACAGTTACTTATGAAGTGGTCAGAAACTGGCAAAATGTGGATTGACCTCATTTTATTTGTTTGTTTATTTGCTTTAAGTCTTGTCACTTTATTCTCATAGGGTATTCTGTCTTAAGAATGCAGTCAGCCTACATTGCACTATCAACCAGCTTGTTCCTCCTGTAATTCTTTTTAAAATCTTGATTAGTAAGTATAACATTCAAGGGTGGGATCCTACCGGTTTGGCCCGGTTCAGCCAAACCGGTTTCTCTGAAGATCAGCTTTGAGCAAACTGGTTCACTCCAATGATTAGCTGTTGGGCCAACCCATGCTCCCACGCACCCTCCCATGTTCTAGTCTGTGTTTTATTTCTGGGTTTTCCAGTTCAGCTGATTCGTACAGCACAGCGGATTGCCACATGTCAGCTGTTTTACACACAGGTGTTGCAGCAGAAGGTGAGTTGCAAATGCTGTGCATGAGCATAAAGCACGCACTCACCGAACCAGTTGTAATTTTCAAGGCAAATGTTCCAGTTTTTAAGAATTTGTGCCTTCAGGGAATACTACTTATACTGCTTATGACATCTTTGGTATTCCTTAGATGCCTTAATATTTATGTAACATTGTGGTTACATAAAGCTGTCCTCATTATTCTTTATCTCCATATTCTTATACAAATTTCATTATGAATTTGCCATGGCCACCAGCATCTTTCATTTGAGAATAATTAAAAATCCAGCCTTGTCAAAAATTTCTGGAAAGTACAGTTTTGACCCATTAAAGTGTTTCATAATTTGCATAGTAGATAGCTCAGTGCAATTATCTAAATGAATAGAAATTGAATGAAACTAAAAATAAAATCCAATAAATCAAAACATTATTTCTGAATTTTGTAGTTAATTAAGTCTTTCATAAACATCAAATGAATTTAGATTTATGGATGAATGTTATTTTGGCAGTTTTCAGCAAAATTGTTTTGGATGCCCTCTGCTTGTTTTTTTTTTAAACTGGTCTTTTTTAATCATGAAACTCATTTATGAACTAGTTTCATTAAAAATATATTAAATAATGAATCCAGAAAACAATAATCAGAACACACTCTAAAGAAATAATGTAGGCATGGAAAGATAAACAAATATATGTATAGAAGCAGCCAGTGATAACTTACAACGATATGACTTCCTTGTGGGATAACACTCATCCAATTGCCAGCTTGGAAATTAAAGAAGTAAAAAAAAATTAAACAGTTATATAATATTATAAAACTATTGTTTAAACATAATAATGGACTGATATATATTAGATTTGATCAGATAATTCTTTACAGCTTCCAATACTTGAAGAGCTATCTCAGGGAAGAAGGCTTCAATTTATTCTCCATAGCACCTAAGGGCAGAACAAGAAGTAATAGATGGAAGCTCTTCATGGGGAGATTTAGCCTAGAAACAAGAAGGTATTTCCTGACAGTAAGAAAGATTAATCAATGGAACAGCTTGCCTTCCAGAGTTATGGGTCTCCATCACGGGAGGTTTTCAAGAAAAGATTGAACAACTGTTTGTCTGGGATGGTAATAAGGAACCCTGCCTTGGGCAGGGGGTTTGAAATTGAAAAATAAACAAATTCCTCTTTGGGGGCTGATTTTTTAATCAAGCAGAGGGGCAACCAGGGAAGCCGCTAGGTAATGGACAGATATGTAATGGAAGGACAAAATAAACTCAAAACTCCAATGAAATTTTGAACAACTGGAGAATGCAACAGAACAGCAAAAATTTATTGAAGGGATGAATATTAGCATGAATTAGAAGGCAAATTTGAACAAAGTATTATCCAATAGTCTTAACACTTTGTTTATAGTAGAAAAACAGTGTATGTACACAATGTTGTTATAAAAACATCAGTAATTTCACATTTATTATTCTCCATGTCACCAATCAGTGCTCTTCTGTACACAACATATGTAATCCACACATTCCTTCACTTTATCTGAACCAGAAGAAATACCTCCTCACCTTCTTATCACACATTGGTGGTTGGAATCTGAAAAACACATTAGAATCTTGGGTGTAGCTCTCTTGGGTGTTACTCTCCCAGTTGGTAACATAATGTGTACCTATTTAAAGTTTGCTTTTATCTTGGATGGACATTTTGTATACCTTGGCTGTAGGTATGAACCAAAATTCTCATCTTTATACTAGAAACATATATTCTAATAATATATTGCCTCAGATGTGTAAGGAATGTCAAAGTTTGACATCCCTTAACTAAGCATTCTAAAAATTCCTCTTTTTGTTCTTTTGGGATTTATATTTATTGCTATTAATGAGCTTATTATGGTTCATTCCTTAAAAGAACCATTTTTCTAATAATTTTTGTATTATTGCCATGTGTATCTTCAATATAGCCATGAGATTATATTGTGGTGGAATTTAATATTTGCTTACTATCTTGCAGAAGTGATAATGAGGTATTTATTTATTTATTTGATTTGTCAATCACTTACAAGATATAAGTATAAACATGAGTAGAATACAGGAAATAGGTATGAATAAATGGGGACAATAGGATAGGGACAGTAGGCACGATGGTGCACTTATGCACGCACCTTACAGACCTCTTAGGAATGGGGTGTGGTCAATAGTGGTTAGTTTGAGGTTAAAGGAGTGGGGGTTAGAAGATGTAAGGATGTAGAGGTTAGAAGATTCCCCATCTTATATTTGTACTCAACTTTCAGGCATATAATTGTATTGTTTCTTCCTTGATTCTCTAAATAGGGTATTTTTTTTTTATTTTTCCTATTTGTATGGTACTGGTTCCTACTTATCTGAATGTTACGTTGATTAATCATTTAGGAAGGATGTATTTAAGAATATCTGCCCCTTTCTTTGACCCTTTGGTTACTTTCTTTTTTGAATTGTTTACAGACGGAGCTTATTTCCATGTATTTATAATAGTTAATTTGTCACCATATACACCCACATACAGTATATGGTTTTATCTATTCCATATGCTGGGTGATGATGGTTGGAAATCATCTTAATCTCCAGCCATCAGCAAAAAGGATGACCTTTGTAGGTAAATAAAAAAAACCTTTCCATTTTATCATTTCAAATACCTAGCCTACTGTTAAATAAAATCCCATCTTGTTCAGAGAAATCACTTTTTTACAACTCCTAGAGCTAAAAAATAAACCATCAATTTCCAGAAAGGATGTCTCAGACAGACTCAATGATTCTGACACAAATACATTATTTTAAAAGTTTAAACAGAAACAAGTTGGCTAAAGAAAAAAAAGTAAAAATATTAAGAACTCAAGGAAGTTAATTGACTTGGGAAGCTAAAATTTAACAGTCAACTTAATACTTGTACTAAAGATGCATCCACTAAAAACATGGCATAATAGCGGCAAGCAATCAGGAGATCCTTAGTAGAGCATTAACAATATGGCCGGATAGTCCAATTAAAAGTAAAGTACTTTAATTCTCAAGTTATCTTCAACAATAAAAATAAGATCCCAAATTTTTTAAACATCTGCATTTGCAACTATGTATGTTTCTTTAAAAGCCTTCATATGGACTTCTCAATTGAACAGGTGTGCTCTATACAATAAGACTTGTCTAGAAGCCCCAACTACTGCAGAATCGTAGAGTTATGACACAGTTGAGTTACGACACAGTTGAGTAAGGTAGTTCAGTGTTTCTTTCCTAATGCAATTTGCAGCTATGGTTTGGATCAAAAGTAGCCCGAACCTTGAAATAGTCTCTTTCAATTGCATGCCAGTGAAACAACAGAACAATCCATTCCAACCTACGACGGTTTCTGAAAGATTAAGTCAAAGTCTTCAGCGCATTTATACTGAGACACAAAGAGGCTCCCGCTGAATTCAGATAAGGCTCATTCAATATATTGTAACTGATGAGTTACACCCAAAACGCCCAGTTTATTACATCATCAGGGCTATAGCAGGAAGACGAATACATCCCCGTGTCCGTCCTTCTGCCACCACATCCTACTAGTGTTTTCTTCCCTGAGATACTAAACCAATTCACCTTAGTTGAGAGGAAATCAAATCAAACCCTGGCCCGCCCCACCCAAGCGATTCAGCCAATAGCCTTTCCGCTCTGAAACTCGAGACCACCACTTTCGCCTCCATTCATTGGTGTACCGACCAGCAATCTCGCCGAGCGGGCTGGATGGCGTGCGGATTGGCTCCCGGCGGGTGAGCTGCTTTGGAAGCCGATTGGTTGTCGGCGGCGGGAGAAGCAAGCGAGGATTCGCTGCGGCGCCCGCCCGTGACATAGGCGGGGCGGGTGGCAGGCGTATTGTGGTGGAGGGGGCTCAGCTTGTCAGGTAGGTGAATGTTGCGCTCGGGGTCTATGGTGCCGCCGGTGGGGTTTTGTGCTTGGCTAAAGCCGGGTGGAGGAGGGGTGCGCGGCAAGGGCCCCTTCGAAGTGTGCCAGGCTTGGGAGAGGTGCGGCGCCTAGGCCGGACGAGTGGGCGGAGGCGGCGCCGGGATCGCTTTCGAGGATAAAGGAAGGAAGCGGGGCAAAAGGGAGGCGCTGCTGCTGTGGCGGCCAACAACGGGTTTTCTTTGGGCAGCACAGTGCTGCCTAGTCGTGGACCCCCACCCCCGATCATCTGTGGGGGGGAGCGATCTGGCGTTCCCCGCTCGGCCTTGCGTCCCTAGGCCGGCGGCTCCCCTCCTCCGTCCAGTCGTCCTCGGTTCCTCAACCAGGTCACTTCGGAAGTGAGGTGATAGGGACGGGACTTGGATTCGCTTGAGATGGAGTTTTCGGACTTTCGGCTTACACAGGCTTCGGAGCTCCCTCGCCGTCTCTGCCCTTTTGCTGATCTCTGGTTTCCCTGCTTGTCGTTACCCACCATAGCTGTTTTTTTTGCATAACACCGAACACTTTAAAGTGTTGTTGATGGCAAAATTGTCTGGGGACTGGAGGTTAAAAGACAAAGAGCGGTTGCTGGAATTGGGTATGTCTAGTTTAATGAAAAGAAGGGTTAGCAGTCTTCCAATATCTCAGGGGTTGCCACAAAGATGAGGGAGTCCAGCTGTTCTCCAACGCACCTGAAGTCAGGACAAGAAGAAATTGGTGAAAACTAATCAAGGAGAGAAGCAATCTAGGATTAAGGAGAAACTTCCTGACAGAACAATTAATCAGTGGAACAGCTTGCCTCCAGAAGGTGTGAATGCTCCAACACTGGAAGTTTTTAAGAAGAGATTAGACAACTATTTGTCTGAAATGGTATAGGGTTTCCTGCATAAGCAGGAGGTTGGACTAGAAGACCTCCAAGGTCCCTTCTGTTATTCTATTCTGTTCTGTCTTTATGAAGAGACTAGGATTCCTTTTCACTAGTCGCAGTTTGGTCCACTGGAAGTTTGAAGGAAGTAGAGCCATCCCTTTGCATGAAGGTTCTTTTATATAATATTTATATAAATATAATTATGTGTAAAAGTTGCTTTATTTGCTCCATTTCACTTGGGAAGGATGCAGTTGAAATCTAGTTTGGGGTGGGGGAGAGAGGGATATGAAAGAAAATTTATGTACACATTATGAACTTACACAGAAAACTGTATTAAATTACTTTTGCTTGTGTACAATAGAAGCTTGGAATTATTTAAAAACCCAAGATTTTCACATTTCTCCAAGAGGCCATTATACGTTGAAGGAAGCAGTCTTACAGTTCATATTTCAATACTTGGCCTAGCAGAAACATTACTTCTTAGTGGTTGAATTTTATAAATTGGATGAATAGATGTAAGAGTATCAGCTATTAGGAGCTATTAGCTTAATATGTTGGTACTGTTGCAAGAATAAGGGAGGGGGAGGAAGAGGGATGCTACTTAAATGTGTGTTTTTTTGGGAGTGTACTGCAGCTGTGGAAGTCAAACACCTGATTCCAGAAAAAGCAGCTGAATGACCCTAAATGAACTTTTCATTAATATGACAGTTTTAATTGCTAAGATATATATTTATTACAGCAATAAACATTTTCTACTTATTAGAGTTTGGAGGAATAAATGTTGTATCTTTTATTGGCTTCATGGAAAAGTGTAGAATGCTTCACTGCATGAGATTAGAGTCAATTGATGCAAATGTTGCATTATAAAAGTTTTCGGTTCAGTTCCTAGCAATTTTATGAAGTCTAGTAGAATTGATACCTGAAATTCCATCCATGAATACAACATTGAGTTAAATGGGATGATTACTTATTGGATACCTTCATACATTTTAATGTTTGAAATTCTGCAGAATACATAATCTTAGAAGAAAACGTGATACAAAAAATGTGGGCTTTTGTTGGCAATTTTATTTAAGTTGTCATTCCTTGTCATAATCAGTCTGAGGGGTAAAATGTTTTAGTACCTAAATGGGATTTCTTAGATAATAGAAATATATTTGTACATTACAACTTTAAACCTTAATTTACTGAATTCTGTAAACCTATATGTAGTTGATCCAGGTGTACAATCATATGGAAATAGACTTAAGAGTTAAAACAGGGAACATAATATCAGAATCTAAGGAATTTTTCTCCTTTTTAAACATATTTCTTTTCCTTATCCTAAAACTTTCCCAAAATATATTGCAAAATTTATTCCCATTTGTTTTGTATATTGTAAGCTCATATGAACTTAAATAATGACTCTTTTCATGCCTGTAGGAGTATACGTGCATGAGTTTAACTTTTGTTGTTCTACTTTACAAAGTAGTCCTTGGTTAATGACCACGTGTTCAGCAAACAGTTCAAAGTTATGATAATGCTAAACAAGTGGTGGTTATGACCAGTAACATAGTCATGAGCTGAGCTCTTGGCAACTGGCTCAGTTACAATAATTGCAATGCTTAGTACAATCAAGTGATCATGACTTGCAACCTTCCCTGCTAGCTTCTCACAAGCAAAATCAATGGGGGACATCGCAAGTTAAAGTCTCCCCTACCTGCGAACTTTCTCCAAGCCTCTTTTCACTTTTGCTGCACTTCTCCAGGGACTTGCACACCCTACAACAGGACCACTGCATTTTCACTGCACTTCCCTGGTGACCCACGAACCTCTTTGTTATCTTTCCATCTACTCCAAGTCCTGCTATGCCCACATCATGCTTCTGCTAGTTGCACTTCCAGTAGGAGCCACTCCAAGCCCTGCCATGCTAACATCACACCACCCCAGCCACCTGTGCACTCATTTCCTGCCTCCACATCCAACAGCAGTCACTTGCTATCAGCCTGCTTGTGAACCGCTTGTGGCTTGCGATTGACTTTGCTTGTGGGAAACTGGCAGAACGTTACAAGGAGATGCTCAAAAAATATCCCACAATCCATACTTAACCGTTGGCAATGGGGAATGCAGGGATTATTCTTACTAAGTAATGCAATCATGTGACATTGCACTTTACAGCTGCATTGCTTAGGAATGAACATTTTGGAACTAATTTCTGTCATAACTCAAGGACTACCTGTATCTTCATTTCCTATATTGGAAATGGTCATTTTCCTGCACCATTAACTGAGCTTCATAGCTCATGTTTATGTTTACAGTCCTTCACATGAAGTTTAGTTTTTAGGTGTGCAACAAAAGTCTTTCATAAGGATGATGTCCTGATTTTAGCATATTTTTGCTTACTGTGTTTTTTAATGTAACTGGAGGAATTCAAAAATAGATTACAACTAGATAATGACTTTGTTCTACAAACCTTATTGAGCAATTGTCAATTCAGTCTTCAGTTGCTCCACTTCTATTTAATCGGAACCCCTAATTTTAAATCCACAAATGTGTTAGTGGTTCTACATATACTTACATGGAGCCATGTTAGGTATCTCAAAGGTTGTACATTATATGCATTCAGTGGTAGCTGATTGGACTACAAATACCAAATTGGCAGAGGATAGAATTGCTTTCTGAATTTTATATGCTCAGTACTTAAGGTGATAATTGTTGTTGTGAGAAATCATCCATTTTAATTTGCTTTGTTTATCAACAAAATTTATATTCTGGTTTCAAATCTTTAGGGAAAATGCAGCTTTAGATCATTGTCAACCCTATCAAAGAATCTTGAAGATATGCCAGGGAAGGCAAACAATTCATGGAAAATGAAAGACCAAGAAGAGAACATTTTGACTTAAATGTATAACTGTTAGATCAGTGAGCAAATAATTTCAATTTAATCTTATATTGATGAATGAGTTCTGAGAAATGCCGCCTATGCTTTTGTCTAAATTGATAGTTTAGTAACTGAAGTCTCTTTTGTAAGTTAGCTTAGTGCCTTGCAACGTATTTCCCTATTGTATGTTAAGTCATAATACAGTTGTTTGGAGTCTGAGAAAATGTATTTTAAGAACCATTTAGTCTTAACATCGGTGTATGTGTGTGTTGCAAGCTCTATTAAGCCACTGTGTTTGTAACTGGTTGAATAAGCCGTCATTGCAATTGGGCTAATAGCTTTTCCATAAATTATACACTGTAATATATAAATTTCATAGCCTAATACAAGTAAATGTCATAATGCTATCAGTTTGTCTCAGTGCTTAAGTGAATGCACCATTATAGGAAGGTATGAAAGCAAGCCATTTTCTTTAAGTACATAAAAATATACACAGACACTTGAATTGGCTCTTGTTATTCTAATCTATATATATAAAAGTGAAAAAGCATTCATGCAACATCAAAAAATTTTCAGAACCATAAAGTCTACAAACTTGAAATTTGGCACATATGTTCCTCTTGCCTTCTAGGTACTCACTAAGAAAGGACTTTTCGAAATAACCATCACAGAGTATTTGTATTTCATATATTATTAACATGCTCTAATGCTAAGGAGTTCTACTCCTCCTCCCCACCTGAAAAGAAATCTGTTCCAAATGCAAAACACAAACACAGGAGAGGAGTTTCAGTTTCAGTTTTACTTTCACAACAGCAAGCAGCTTTACTACAGGACAGTTGAGCTAAGCCACGCCCAGGCTTCTTGCTGTCTCCTTGCTCACACAGCAAATACTGTTTCAGTTTCCAAACAGCCCTCTGATGCTAAGGAGTTCTACTTCCCCTTCTCACCTGAAAATAAATCAGTTCCAAATGCAAAATGCAAGCAGAGATGAGTTTCAGTTTTACTTTCATAACAGCAAGCAGCTTTACTACAGAACAGTTGAGCTAAGCCACGCCCAGGCTCCTTGTTGTCTCCTCCTTGCTCACACAGCAAATACTGTTTTGGTTTCCAAACAGCTCTCAACTGTCTCACACACTGACAGGATGCTAGCCAGATGAATACCGATGGATGCTTAGGCAGAGGTATAATTTTTTCGCCTTATTTTCCTCCCCAAAAACTTGCCTAATCACACAGTTTCGTAGCAAAGCACAGGTAACCTGCTAGTTATGTAATATGCACCACTGAAATCTCTGAGGTAGTTTAGGAAGTTAAGCTAAAAAAGGAGCACATGTTTTCTGAGTGCATCTTTTCTTCCCATTTTAGCATTAAGTTGTTGAGGCTATACTTGATTTTCTTGCCGGAAATTATTGGTTAAGGCAAAATGAGAAAATTAGCTAATTAGAGAAATTGTTAACCAAATATTTCTGGATTTTAATTACAGAGTAGACAATACATTAGATCAGGTGTCGCCAACCTTTTGGATCTCAGGGACCACCAAACTCATACTTTTAAATCCCAAGGACCACTAATATGAATTTTTTAAAAAGCTAATATATTTAATTTTTATGTTAAATATAAATTATATGTGTATGTATGCATGTATGTATATATACACATACATACACAAACACATACATACATACATATATATATATATATACATATACATACATGATACACACATACACACACACACACTTATTTAATTATAACAAAAATGTAAATGCTTAATGATAACAAAACGTTCTGGGCTGGAAGCCTCCCCCCACCTGGCACCTTCCAAAGAGACAGAAGAGCGGGCTGTGTGTGTGTGTGTGTGTGTGAGCTGAGGGGCTTCGGGGCAACTGCCTCTGGGAGAATCGGAGGCAGAAAGGGGGCTTTGCTCTCCTTGGGGGTAGCGCCTCTTGGCTGCCACTCCAGGAGCTTCTCAGCAGGCATCTGCCTGCAGAAGGACTGCTGCTCTTGGTGATTAATTGGGGGAGAGGAGGGGGAGAAAGTGGGAGCTCCTTTCAGATGGAGGATTGAGAGGCTCAGATCTGCAGCCGAGGAAAAGCTGGGGGGGGGGGGGGGGCTTTTCCAGCCTCACCTAGAGACAAGCAAGGAAAGGTGTCCCTGCGGGCACTTAGCTGGTTTTAGCACTTTGCTGCCAAACCCAGCCATAGCCAGTGATTATTTGGGGATGGGGGGGAGAGAGAAAGCATCTCTCGCATTACCAGGGGAGAAAAGGAGACGAAACAAAGCTCACTCTTTCACTGAGACCTACAAAATGCCAATCTACCGTGTTCCAGGAGTTCTTCGAAATCATCAAACGCTCCCACTTGCAGTTCCCATGCCTCCCGACTCAAGTCCCTGAGATGCACGCTCCTACACACGGCGGCGGTGGCAACAACAGTCCCCTCCTCCAGCGCCCGCTGTCAGCTCTCCCCATTAGTTTTCTAGCTTTGAATTGTTCCCGGCTCTCTCTCTTTCCTCCCCCACGCCCATGTGTAGGCAGGAAAGGAAAGGGAAAGGGAGGCGTGCACAGCTCTCCATTCTCCCACCCCTCGCTGCCTCTCCCAACATCGAATCCTCAGAGTTGCTTGCTTCTCCACTACTGCCTCCTCCTCCTTCTCCAGCACCACTTCCTTCTCTGGATAGGGCGATTCTTAACTAACCGAGCGTGCTAAGGCAACTCAGGATGCTACTGCAGCGGCGGCTTTGCCAGCGTCTCCAACGCTTCGATGTTGGGAGAGCCAGCGAGAGGTGGGAGAGTGGAAAGTTGCGCATGGCTCTGTCTCCCTTTCCTTTACTGCCTGCACATGGGCGCGGCGGGGGGGGGGAGGGAGGAAAGAGAGGCAGGAGCAATTCAAAGCTAGAGAACTAATGGGGAGAGCTGACAGCGGGGGAGGGGACTGCTTTTGCACCGCCAGGTGTAGGAGCTGGTTGGTGCATGCATCTCAGGGACCTGACTCCGGGGTCCCTCAGAAGCGAGAACTGCACGGCCCAGATTAATTGCTTTTGGGGGCCATTTCTTCTGCGGCCCACCAAAAATTTGCCTTGGCTCATCAAAAATTTGCCGCGGCCCACTGGTTGGTGATCGCTGCATTAGATCACTTTTTCAGAGATTTTTTCTGAATAAACACAGAATCAGAGTTAGGCAGACAAAATATTCAGGGGAAGCAGGAGCAACTTCTGTTTTCTTGTTGGATTCCCCATTGAGTTTCCTTGCGGGAAGATGTCAGTGAATGACAGTTTCCTTCCTCTCTTCTCTTCTTCCTTACCTTCTCTTCCCAGTAGGTAGATATGTGGCTGCTGCTAGGTGGGGAATGAAGTAAGAGATTGTACTAATGGCTGGAAACATTGAAAATGAAAATTAAGTGACCACAGCACCACGGTAATGGCATTGTAGCAGCAGCTGCCACAACTTTCCCAAATGTCATTCCATCCATAGTAATGGGTGCCAACATTCTGTAAGTAGCCCATTTGAGATACATTGGTATCTCCTAATTAAATGTTACAGATGCAAGAGTTTTAATAGCATATAGATTACAACAGTTCATATTGGCTTGTGGAATCAGAACATCATCACATGAGCTAAATATGTTTCCTAAAAGTTACAGCCTTCTCACCTCTGGTTTATAGCATAAATGTTAATGAATTTAAACACTCAGAAACTTGATATAAGTACCAATATAACAACATTGAAGAAATTTGAAAATTGTGGAAGTATGTATTCTTAATTTGAAAGCAGAAGCATTTTCAAAAGAGCATTTTCTTCTATACATATTGATGTATTTCTAAATTAGCAAACTCTAGACCGTTTAAACTATGGAAGTTAACACTACGCTGAATATATCTGGAAAGCAGAGGGCTACTAATTGAAAACTTTTAATATGGACATAATGGGATTCTGGTATGAGCACTGAATAACAACCTATTTGCTACATCTTCATCAACTCGGTTTACTTTCAAAAGCTGTTTGGAAGCTCTACATCAGCAGTCGCCAACCAGTTGGCTGAGGCCCACTGGTGGACCACGAGAAAATTTTGGTGGGCCACAGAGAAATCTCACTCCCAGAGCACCCCCCCTCAAAGCAATTAATCCAGGCTGCGCTGAAACACAAGGTTGCGCCGCCTACATGGTCCGTGGGAACCCTCCCCACCCACTCCTTACCTGGCAAACTTACCTGCTAAATCGTTATTTTTCCTCTTTCGACCATCAGCTGTTCTGCTGTGCCGGGAGATTTAGATTAGCTAGAAAGCAGGAAATGGTTGGATTTCTTGCTTTCTAGCTAAGTCTTTAGATCTTCGGCTCTGCTTTTAAGCACAGCTGAACCTCCTTTAGGACTGAAGATTTTATTATTCAGTGCAGACTCATGGCAATTTTTTTTAATTTATCAAAGTAATTTATTTGCTTTTCCCCCTAGTTACATTTATATTTTTTCTTCTTTTTTAATTTTAAAAGAAAACTTTATTAGGTTTAAAAAAGGATTAAAAAAGAAAAACACTATGTACAATACATTAAATACAACCTTACATTGTAGACAAAATCTATATATACAAATACATAATAAATATATAAAATATATAAAACATATGCTTCGAATCAACTAAGATGGTGTGCTTTTTTCTTGGTAATAATTTTACTACTATTCATTTCTTATTTGGTAAACATTCTTAATTTAGCTACTCCATTTATCAAAAACATATATTTTAATTTCTGGTTTTTTTTCTCTTTAATTCACTTATATTATTTATCCCAAGCTGTAATATATCTTGAGTCTTCCTTATTCCTAACTTTTTGTGTAAGTAGGTCCATTTCAGCGCAGTCAAGTATTTTCTGAGTAATCAAATTATTTGTTGGCATTTGTTGGCTCTTCCAACATTGTGCCAACACAATTCTTGCTCTGATTATATGGAGAATTAAATATTTCATTTCATTTGCATAGTTCCCTTTTAATATTCCCAACAAAAATATTTCAGGTTTGAATTCTAATTGAATACTTGTAAATTCTTTATCCACAGTAATTTTTTTCCAATATTTTTTATTTTTTGGGCAGAGCCACCAAGTGTGGAAGAAGGTGCCCCTCATTCGCTTACATTTCCAACACATCAGACTCATGTCTAGATAAATGTTAGCTAACCTTGACGGTGACAGATACCACCGGTAACACATTTTATATTGATTTTCTTTATAGATCGCCAATTTTGTTATTTTGTAATTTTGATTCCAAATTTTTTCCCAATCTTCCAAATTACATTCCTACATTCCTTGCCCATGCAATCATTGGGCCTTTAACTATTTCTTTTGCCATTTCATATTCTAACAGGTAATTATACATTTTTGAGATTAATTTTTCATCTGTTCCCTCCAATATTTTATCTAATTGATTCAGTTTTATCTCAATCCCAAACTCTTCCATGTCTTATTTATATCTTGCCTTGAGTTGTAAATATGGCCACCACTCTATTTTCATCCCTAATTCTCTAATTTCTTGATTCATCATTAAACTTCCTTGAGAATTTAGTACATCATAATATGTAATATTTCTTCCAGTTTCTAGTGTATTAGGGTGGATCAATGCCTCCATGACGGAAACCCATCCTGGGATCTTCATATAATGTTTGTGTTTAATTTCTTTCCACACCTTTAATAATAGAACATCTAACTATATGCCTATTACAGTGTATGTAACTTTTATTTCCTTGGTTCCACATGAAGGCATACCACCCTGCTTCCAAATCATGCCCTTCTAGAGTTAAATCTTTTGTTTCTCAAATTGGCCCAATCCTTAATCCATGTTAATATTGCCGCTTTATAATATAGTTCCCAGGCAGGGAGCCCAAATCCATCTCTACATCTATTCTCTTGTAAGGAGCTTAATTTTATTCTAGGTTTTTTCCCTGACCAAATAAATTTCATAGTAATTTTATTTAATTCGTTAATTTTTTTATCTAATTTAATTGGAATATTTTGAAAGAGGAGTAATATTCTTGGTAAGATGTTCATCTTAATAGTTGCTATTCTTCCTAGCATTGATAGTTGCAATTTCCCCCATTTTTCTAAATCTTTTTTTATTTCTCGTACCAATTTTACATAATTATCTTCTTTTATTGTTGAACATCTCATGGCAAGCAAATTTTATGTGACAGACTGAGCCAGCCGATGGCAGATAGATAGATCTCTGAATGAATCTGTGATTCTATGAGAAACTCAATCTGCCTGCCTGCTTTGCCTGATTTTGGGTAAAAGTTTCTCTTTTTTTATAAAAAAATTCAATATTTATATAAATATAATATTTACATACAAGCCATGTCCAGCCAGTCACATGACCACCAAGCCACACCCACAAATTAGGCCATACCCACAGAACCAGTTAATGGTCCCTGGGATTTAAAATTACGAGTTTGGTGGTCCCTGAGGTCCAAAATGTTGGCAACTCCTGCTCTAAATCAGGGGTGTCAACTAAAATCTCATCCTTGGACTTTTCTCCAGGTTTTTTACTCAGCATTGGATACGACTACACCAAAGCTCTTATTAAATAGCATATAGCACCAATTGGACCTAGCCAAGTCTCCAATCTTTATTGCCAGTGAATCCAACAGGTATTTGCTTCTCCCATGATATACTTAACCTTGGAATACCTACCCACTGCAGGGCTTTCATTCTGTCACAGGATCATGCCCATCCCTCAACTGTCCTTGAAGGCAAATTCCCTACCTAGACAGGCAACGACTCTGTGACTCTGTCCTCCTCCAGTGCCTGTACTACAGAGACATTTGCACTAGCCTCATCTCACAAATAGTGTATAAATACCTAGGGCACACAAGACAATTTTACACTTTCATGCTGCTTGCAGACACTAATCCTGCTACCATAAACGATATTGCTAGATTCTGTGCAGCAGTTAATCAGAATTCATCAGATGTGCTTGTGCTTCATACAAGCCTTAATGAGTAATTGATTTGTTAATTGCATGTTTTATATTATGATAGGTTTAGTTAGCTGCATACAGTATTAATCTTTGTTTTTAATATATTTATCCCTTTTATAGTTTTTTAGATTTGTGTTTTTGTATAAGATATATATCTTTCTAACTTTTATGTATTTTATTTGCTTTTAAAAATATCTGTTTGTATTTTACTCTTCCATGCTGATCTATGACCACAACAGAGGTTTGATTGATACTTATCTTTCTGTTGTCGTTCAAGGTTGCCAAAGTGTATTATTTTTAAGCAGATTTGCCATAAATACCACGACTTTTAGTTTGTTTAGTTTATTAACAAAAAAAATAACCAGCAAATAAGCATGCAATCTTTTCAGAGAATGTGGAATATTTCACTTGAAATCTTAATTCCCACTGAGTACGTTGGGGCTTTTTTATTAAATGCTTACTGGTTAGATTCATATCTTCATAATTTTTCACCTTAGCAACCGTTCTATTAACAGTCTCAGTTATTTCAGAATAATATTCTTTGGTGTATCAAGGTATTTCATTCCAAATAAAAGCATTTTATTTCAACTTTTATTTCCCCAGGGTTGTATCAATAATTCTTCCTGAAATACTTCTTCAGATGACTTTCAACTATAGAGTAGAAGACAACAAATTCAAAGTTATCTTCCTTCCCTTGCATGTCCAAACAGATGATCTGATATTGCTCACCCACATGTAATTACTTAGATGTTTGTATTTCCTGGCATAAAAAAGTCTGTGAATCAGGAGAAAAAAATTAGCTGTGATAATTCTAGCAAGAGGAGTGGGGAAAATAAATTTCAGAAATTGTATTTCTCTCTCCCTCTTTTTTTACTACTTTGTAAATTTCTAAATCTGATAAAAATACGAAATCCAGTCTAAACACCTGGCTGATTGTGTGACCAACCATAATAATAAGCAAATGTTATTTTCAATTTTATTTTAATGTCTTTTTATGTACATCAAAACTATATTTTGTAATTCATATCTATGGCTATATACATACATATATATACAGTACTTGAAAATAAATAATATTGAAAACAATGTTTATTTTTGAATAAACTACAAGTTTATACTTTACTATTTATTTTATTTTTATTTTATTCTTTACCTTTACTCTCAGGTGTTAATCTAATCATATAAAGCTATAAATGTCTCCCCTGTGCTTATATACCTCAAGTGTTCTGCTGTAAAGAGTGTCTTACAAGTAATCTTGTAAAAGTCAGTGAGAAAAATGTTGGAGAAATAAATTACTTCACTATCCTAATTACAGGTCACACCCAACTGCTGAAAGTTAAAAAAAATAATCTGGAAAGGTGATCTGTTTTCAGTTGCAAACAGCATTAGTCAGTGCCTCTAAGTATGGCAGTTACTTCATGTACATTTAGTGATAAGAGCTGTTTCATTAGGTTGTAATTAGTGTATTTTGTTCAGTTTTATTTTCTTTTTAAACTTGAGTTTGTAAGTAGATGAATAAGGTAAAATTTTGGTTTTTAGTTTACAGTTGAGTTCTTACTCATTTCCTCTTGTAATAGATAAGATGAAGCTCCCAAATTAGAGAAAGACATAGTGAGAAATTGAAAGGATATTTCAATATAGAGCTAGGTTAAATATTTTTTTAAAGCTAGAGTTAGGAGATTTAGCTAGAATAAATTCTGTATTTTTTTATATTTGTTAATTGGGTGGGCCACCAGGGATGATTTAAAGTAAAAAAGTCATATGCAGAATATAACAACTTACATATAAAGAAACAGTTACAATCAGATTTGTTTATTTATTAAATTTATTTTCTTCCCATCTCACCCTGGGGCAACTCTGGGTAGCTTACAACAGCAAAATGGGAAAAAATGATGCAAAATGTAAACATAACAAAAGCAAAGCATGAAACAGTAAAAACGAACAATAAAAGTACAATAATATGAAATCTAAAAAGATGAGTGGAGGGGGAGCAGGAAACGCAGAGGGGAAGTGGGTTCAGCTAATGAGTCCAGTGGCCACCTCCAGTGTGCTACTCCCCTGTTGGATCCTTAGGTCAACTGGCAGAGCCAGGTCTTCAAGCCCTTGTGGAAGAATAAAAGGGCAGGAGCAAATCTTACCCCAGGGGCTAGGAAGTTCCAGAGGGGCTGTCGCTACAGTAGAGAAGGTTTTCCTTCTGGATCAGGAGCCGGAGTTCCTTGATTGACAGGATCTGCAGCAGGCTGCTCTGCTGGCACGAGTAGAGTGGGCTTGTTTTAATGGGGTAAGATGCTTGAATTTCGAGGACCTGTAACTTCAAGCAGTTGCTGAACCAATGATTGTAACTCGCGGACTACTTCTATAACAAAAGCAGTATTTAATCATCTTTAGGTCATTTCAACAAATTACCATTGCTAATTTCATTGCTTTATCCTAATACCTTGGGTGATTTTTGAATAAAATTTAATGCACTTGGTAAATTTAATTGTCCTTGTAGTGTTAGATAATTGTCTTGTTACTCCCAAAAAAACAAATTTTATCCATTTTTTAAATAATTTACTCAGGTTTGGGAAACACTGCCTTATAATCTTCCATGCAGCAGTGTAATTTAAGGATTTTATTTTTGAACAATTGGGCCTGAAAGCGTTGCTGTGGTACAGCAGCAAATAAGCCAAAAAATTACTTTTGGAGCCTTAATAATCAAGAACATCTTGAAAAACACTAAAAGTTTGCTGTTGCGAATCAGCATGTTGCAAATAAGAGGGAATAATGCTTTTGCTAACACCCCTCCTCGTTTTAACATAAATGACAAAAATAGTTTTAATATAATTTTAGAGCCATAACAAAAAATTGGGGACCATAACAGCCTTTCACTTTCTAAAGTTGATATTTCAGAAGGTATTACCATTATAGATGAGGGGTCCCCAACCTCTGGACTATGGCCCACTGGTGGGCTATGAGCTGTTTGCAACTATGCTGTGGAAACGGTGAGCGTGTGCATGCATTCCCACTTGCATGAGCAGTGGGTGAGCACATGCATGCATGTTCTACTTGCATGAGCAGTGGGCAATCATGAATGCTATTTGCACAAATGGAGCTACTCTGTGTGCGTGTGTGTGTGTGTGTGTGTGTGCGCGCGCTTGCCAGCCACTCGCAGGAAACCATCCCCTCTCCCCTCCTGCCAGCCTGCAAAGCTGGAAAGATTGAGTAACTCTGCCTTAGTTGACAAGTGGGAAACAGAAAGAAAAAATTGTAGGTCTGCATATTATTGACTTTGCCCTTAAAGAGTAGATCCCAAAAGTATTGTCATAGAATTTAATAAAATTTAATGATTATGTGCCATCAACTCAATGTCAACTGTGACAAATGTGAACTTCATCTAGTGATCATATATAGATCACAGGTGTCAAACTCGATCACGTCATGTGGCATATTGTGAGGTATCGTGACAGTTTTTGCCTTTGCAGAACTGGGGTGTGCGTGGTCTGCACGTAACCAGTGGTGGGATTCAAAAATTTTTACCACTGGTTCGGTGGGCATGGCTTGGGTGCGCTTTGCATGTGTGCACACACTTTGTGCGCATGTGCCAAACGTGCACTTTGTGCAGGCGCAGAGGTCTTTGTGCAGGTGCAGACTCAGTGGACAGGTTCCAACTCACCTCCTGAAGCGTGCACTCTCCCTGTCGCTTCAGCAGCTGCCACGTGGCACTCTGCTATGCCATGAAAAGCAGCTGCGCTTCAAAAGCAGGGAATAAAGGTGAGTATGGGAGCCAGGGCAGACAGGTGGGCCCAACAGAGCGATGGAGAGAACAGGTTTGGTCTCTGCTGCTGATCGGCAACACTGGCTCAGCAGAACCGGGCCAAACCAGTAGAATACCATCACTGCATGTAACACATCTGGCCCGCGGGCCCCCAATTTGACATCCCTGATATAGATGAATATGAATATTGGATGATATGGCCTTAACTTGATCTTCCAACATCGCACCTATTGCTGCTTTAATTATAATTGCTGTAATTGTAATAATTCATCTTGCTTACTAGTTTTTCCCTTTTTCTCTTTTCTTCCATCTTTCCCAACAGTACAGTCTATACTTCCTAAGAGAACTAGGTCTTTGTACAATGTGTTCAAATTAGGATAATTTGAGCCTGGTCATTTATACTCAAGTGAGAACTCCCGACTGAATTGTTATTTGATTTCGTACAATAGTATTGTGTTTTTTTATATTGTATTTATAATAATGTTACTTTAATAATAAATGCTATTTTAAATTATAATTTTAAGGACTCCCAGATTTTACATATCAATCTGAGCACTTTCATTTGAACTTTGGCTGTCTTAGATATTTTGACCCAATTTTGTTCAGGAAGCAGTTGTAAGCATGATGAGAAGTGGGTATAGAGAATTTGGTGTGCTCAAGGATATGATTCTCAGATAAAGCAATATAGTATAGAAGTTTAAAAGATTTGTACATGTCCTACCTGAAATAAATGCCCCAGATGTAAATGCTTCTGTTGATATATAGAATTAGCACAGGTAGTCCTTGACTTACCACCATCTGTGTAGTGTTTTGAAGTTACAACAGCACTGAAAAAAATGACTTATGACAGTTTTTCATACTTTCAACTCTTGTAGCATACTCATCATTACATGACCAAAATTCAGATACTTGGCAACTGGTTCAAATTTATGATGGTTGCAATGTCCCAGGGTCACCTTTTGCGATCTTCTGACAAGCAAAGTCAATGGGGAAGTCAGCTTCACTTACTAGCTGTCTTATTACCTTAACAACTGCAATGATTCACTTTACAACTGTGGCAAGAAAGGTTGTACAATGGGTCAAAATTAATTTAACAAATGTTTTGCTTAGCAACATAAATTTTGGGGTCAGTTGTGGTCGTAAGGTCGTGAGGACTATTTGTAGTTCATAATATGTATCAGTATCGCATAATATGTGGCTCCCAATTCAAGACCTGTGTCATTGTTTGATTTGTCAAGTGAATCATATATAATTTGTTTTGCAGACTTTAGAACAGAAAATCTGTGAAGTGCTAAGCCAGAAACCAGGAGTGTGAACATTGGAAGGGAAAGACTATCAAAACAATACTTTTTATAAAAGGTATGTGTATATTTTGCCGTTCTGTTATCAAATTTACCTGGAAAATATGATTTTCATTGAAATTTATAGCATGCTCTGTCTAGGGCACTTACCCAGAAAGCTTTTTAGAATGTGTCATAATCATCAGTGTCATTTTTCATTTGAGTTCTGCCTTTTGGTTCTGTAAAATCTTTCAGCATTTTCATCACCTCATACATGTATGAATCTTGCTAGTAAAAGATATTTATAGCCCCTACTTACAGACATTCTTTTATGACTAGTGCTTCGTTCTGTATAAAACAAGGAATAATAACTCACACATTGGCATAGTAAGGAATATTATTATTTGCAATTCTGGCAGTGTTTTGAACAATAATGTAATACACTTACAATTCAATTATCATTGCATATGTCTTTAAATGAAAACATCTATTAGACAAATAATTACATGTGATACATGTTTGTATATTGTGTATATGTATATGTATTTACATATATATGTAGATATATATATATATACACACACATGCATGCATACATATATATACAGTATATAGAGAAAATTATCATTTTACATCAGTAATGACATTTAAGAAAATTGCATTTTTCACAGTAATGTCTAACTGAAACCTATTAACTAAAAGTTGCTCATCAAAGTAATGATTGGAACAATATTTAATTCCATTTTAATCATCGCAATGCAACAATATAATTTTTATGGATTCAGTGCATAGTTTATGGGGCTATGGGGCTTCAGATGAATTATATGATTTTAATGTTGACCAGGTTTAGGAGCATGATAAACATGACATGGTAAGGATGCTGGTTTGGAGGTCAGTAAGCTTGTGTTCGAGAACTGAATGTGGATGCATGGCGGGATGAACTCATTTGCTGCAGTTCCTTGATAGGGACATTAAAAGAGCTCTCCCGCCCAGCATCTTCCAGAAAACAGTGATGTCACTGGCTAATTCTTTCAACTCGGAAGCGCCTTAAACCTGGCCTCCGACATGAACAGGATGGAGATTGACTTTTATTTTGGTTTTGACAATTTATATGAAAGTTTTCATTTTATACTATTTTATACTTAATATATTTATTATACTTAATATATATTTATATATATTTATATAATAATATAAAGTATATTATTATACTTTATACTTAATATATACTGATCGTTGTCGGCTGGCGACCCCGAGATTATGTGCTTTCTCTGTGGGGGCCCCCTCCCTTTGGAACTATCTCCCCCCGGAGATACGAGACACATCAGACATCCTAACCTTCCGGCGTGAAGTCAAGACCTTACTTTTTAAGCAGGCCGGCCTAGCCAATTAAAGGTTTTCTGAGATTTTTAAATTTTAGATTCAAATAAGACTTTTAATTCTATTTGATGGGACTCAATCATTTACTTACTTATTTTACTCATTTATCCTATTTTCATCTATCTATATTCAATTCTGAATTAATTACTGTTGACTGTATCTTTATATGTTTAGACTGTACACTGCCCCGAGTCCCTTTTGGGAGAGGGAGCGGTATAAAAATACGATAAACAAATAAATAAATAAATATTAATATGTTATGTTTAATTCATTTTGGAGGAATTCAGTCATGAATTGATTGTGCAGACAAACAAATTAGATTCTAAGTTGAGAATTTTTCTCACCACATATTTAGGAGTACCATTGCACCACACAAAAAGCTTGCTTTTAGCTAGAAGAGAAATCAGAATCAGTCCTGTTCATCTTCTACATCTATATAGAAAGCCAAACAATTACTGAAAAAGAAGGAACATTTTAAAAAAAGCATCTAATATAATTAACTTCATGATAGCTAAAATGGTCTTGTAAAAACCTACAGGCAATTCAAAACATATTTATTTTTTCAGGTTTGGTTGCTTTCTGGAGCACTTCCTGATGCCATCTTATAACAGTGCTTGGCTTAATATATTACACTAAATCAGGATTGTTTTAACTATACAAATAGTCCTCCACGTATGACTACAATGGAGCTGCTGTTGTAAGTTGAAGCATCATGTGACTTGATTTTACAACAGTTTTGCATCAGTTGTAAAGCTAATGATAGCAGTTGTTAAGGAAGTCATATGATTGTTAAGTGAATCCAGCATGTCCAATGGGCATTCTTTTGCCAGAAACCAGCAAAAAATGCTAATCATCAAAAATACTCACAAATTGTGATCATGTGATTATGGAACACTGCAACCATGGTAAATGCAAGCAAGTTGCCAAATACCCAAAATGTGATCATATGACTACAAGGCAGCGGTGGGCTGCGGCATAATTTTGAGGATAGTTCATATATACCTTTTTTTTAACCTGTCATAACTTCAAATTGTTATTAAACAATTATTGAAAGCCAAGAATTATCTATAATTCATCAACCCAACAGTTATTTGCCTATCATTCATGTAACAGTCCTATTTGGCTCTATTTGTATGATTCTTAAGGAAACTATATTATGTATTAAAGCAGCTTGTAAACCAATTATTGAGCCCCTAGAATACAAAGATTCTCCATTGCAAAGCCCCTCCAGTCAGATCTGATGATAAATAAAGAGATTTGATCTTTTACTTTCTGGTTAGTTCACTCTTTTGTGAATGAAAAAAGGAATGTTTGTCTCTTTTCTATAATAGTCTTTAGCTCTTCTTTGGGAATGCTTATGTAACAAA
Organism: Bungarus multicinctus; assembly: GCA_023653725.1. Classification (NCBI taxonomy): domain Eukaryota; kingdom Metazoa; phylum Chordata; class Lepidosauria; order Squamata; family Elapidae; genus Bungarus; species Bungarus multicinctus. The sequence goes on along the minus strand of CM042834.1, from coordinate 226,997,997 downwards.
ATATACAATTTGGTATAGTGGTTAAAGTGCTGGACTACAAAGGGACTGTGAGTTCTAGGCCTCCCTTAGATATGAAAGCTAGCTGAATAACTTCAGGCTAGTCACACTCTCTCTCAGGCCAACCCACTTCACAGAATTGTTGTGGGAAAATAGGGCACAGGAATATTAACTATATTCACTTCTTCGAGTTATGCTAATGATGATGATGATGATGCAATGACACCAACGGAACTGCAAAAAATGTGCTACTCGGAACATTATATGTTTTAAAAAGATACATGGTTGATACTTAGGACACTGACAGCAACCCACATCAACCATTAGGACCAGTCACTGGTATATTTTTAATACATACATTTTAAAATGTTTAGTTTACTGACTTTCATGTTTAATGAATAAAAGAGATAATAATACTAGTATAAATATCTGGCTGACTGTGTGACCAAAGATGATAATAATAGCCCTTTGTTATTATTTTGTGATGTTTACAGATGTGCTGGCAAAAATAATTTTTACTAGTGGCCCTTGATAAATCTAGTGCCTTAAGAAAAAAGATGGGGTTTGGAAATGACCTGAAGTATTCTCATGAAGCTTTGCTAAAACTGCAAGATTGGGAGTTACGGCTATTGGAAACAGTGAAGAAATTTATGGCCATGAGAATAAAAAGTGACAAAGAATATGCATCCACTTTACAGAATCTTTGCAATCAAGTTGATAAAGAGAGTACGTCACAATTGGATTATGTCAGTAACGTAGCAAAGGTAATAAAATATAATTTAATTTAAATTTAATGTGAGTAAGCTTTTAAAATCTGACAACAATCTACAAATTTATAAACATTGTGGTAAACACACAGGATGACTTGTAAGACTGCAGCTGTAAGGATATAATTCCTTGGTTTCTGTTGAGCTCTGTAGACTTGAATAAACATAATTTGATTGTTTATTTTGATGCTAAACTACTTAATGTCTCGGTTTATGTTTTCTGTATGGGACTTGATTTGTTTTGTGTTTGAGAATTTCTTTGTGGATTTTTGGAATAAATTATCTGCTTCCATTCTGAATTTTGGCCCAAAATTTATGTTTCAAGTACTTCTTGGTTAATATCAATTAGAATATATGTTGCTAAGTGATGCAGATGTAAAATGTAACTTTTGTTTAGTAACAGTAATTGCAGCCGTTAAGCAAGGATATCACATTTTGCCATTTGTAACCTGCCCAGTTTCTCCATTGACTTTGCATTCAAATGCACAGTTCACAATCTTGTGATTCTGGGACAGCTGGAACTTGAAATGCATCTGAACAAGGCTATACAGATAGTCTTTTCTTAACTATGGCAATGAGGGCCAGAATTTCTGTTCCTAAGTGATGGAGTTGTAAAACGTGACATCATGTGACTGCATTGTTTAGCAACGGCAATCCTCGCATTGCCCCTTGCCATTGCTAACCAAGGATCTTTGGGTCATTAAGTAAATCCAAGCAAGCTGGCAAGAAGTAAGTAGCTGCTGCCGGGCAGGGAAGGGCATGCAGGTAGTCAGTGAGAATGATGGTTTATTTAGAACATCTTATTTGCCTTTTCTCTTTAACTGTTTTGGATAGGCAATCTTAAAATTAGTTGGAATTTTCAGATTTTACTTATTTTTCTGATCACTACTTTTCATATGTGAATTGTTTTATGAGCCAAAATTACATTAAAAAATATAATTTAAGAGGACTTAGAGAATTCTATTCTAAATATTTATAATACCAATATTATGTAACATGTATTTTCAAACTTGGAATTAATAGCTTCTTTTCAGATGTCTCATACTAGTATATAAATGTAATCTGCAGTGACTTTTGAGAATTGTTCTGTTTCTTTCCATGTTTATATAAATTAGTTTTTGTACTTTAAAGTATGTTGTCTTTATGACCCTACATTTGAGTTGCTATTTGAACTTGCATTCTTAAATATAGTCAGATATGTTAGTAATCCTACTGTATTGTGAGCTCTGCCAATAAACACTTAAACATGCCTTATCTTTAGAAAGTTGACATTTATATTTTTTGTTTCTAAGCCAATAATAAATCTCTTTTCATCTCTTTTTAAGTCATGGTTGCTTATTGTGCAACAAACAGAGCAGCTTAGCAAGATCATGAAGACGCATGCAGAAGACTTGAATGCTGGACCATTACATAGACTTACTGTGATGATTAAAGACAAACAACAGATAAAGAAGAGCTATGTAGGTGTTCATCAGCAAATTGAGGCAGAGATGTTCAAGGTATATTTTAAAAGTACATTTTAAATTGTTATACACATTTCATTCTCTGAAAATATGTCCAGACTTTTGTCTTTGTGTGTCAATTCTTCTTATTAACTTCTCCCATGAGCTTTTCAGAGCATCCAGTAGTGGGAGGTACTTCAGTCTCTGCATGTCTAGGCTGGGCTTAATTTGTGGAACTCTCCTCCTCCTCCACACGACTCCTCTCCAGTGTTCCCCCGTTTTGGCTCAGCCTCGTTAAGGAATAGGCAGTGCTTTTTGTTCTTCCTTGGCCGAAACAGGAGAATTATTCAGCAGGTTTGGAAATAGCCCAGTTTGTTTTTTCAGGTTTTTAGCCTCCAAATCACATTACAATCTCCCAACGTTAGCTCTCTTCATCTGACCATCGGAGATCATTTGCATTTTTGGGCAGCACCATTTCATGCCCCGAAGCGGGGCGAGGCTTCGGCATCACTCCGAGCTTCCCCCCTAACTGCTTGTTCTACCCTCTGCCATTGTGATTCCACATTGCCTTTTTCTACTTCAGCAATAGTGGTGTGAGCATTTTCGCCCTCATCTGGTCGTATTGTTCACTTTTTCCCCTCAGAATGCCATCTTGGTGTGGAAAGCGTAAAAGCTTAATTCTTTCCACCCCTTTCCCAGCCGTTTTTAGCCACAAGGAGAAGCTGTCGGAGGCTTTTTCTCCATATGATGGGAGTTTGTTGCTGGGAAGCGTGTGTGCCAAAAGTAACAGCCATTGTTTTGCTGTTGTTTTAAAGACGCGCTATCTGTAACTCGAGCTGTGTGAGGTAGTTTCCTTCCCGATCAGAGGTTTCTCTTCAGATAACTAAGGAATTATTACACCTCATTTTCTTATTAGATCCGAGGCCATCTGTGCATTATTGTTGGCTTAACCCTCACAGCTTTACCCACCCAACGGCACAACAGCAAGCACCCAGGCCCGTGTCCGCCTGTTGAAGCTGTTGAAGGCCTCTCTTTATTATCTTGGCCTTTTCAGGCATTCTTAATTTGGCTGTTTGGATATTCACTATATTAAGCTGGTTTCTATTAATTTAGTTATATATATATATTGGTGATTATCATTCACTCCAATAATAATAATAATCATCATCATCATCATATACAGGATAATAATTAAATATTTGGTATTAATATCTTAATGAAAGTTATTACTGTGATACGACTCATTATATATATATATGTATGTATGTATGTATGTATGTGGATCTTTGGTTCTTCGGGTTTTCTCCCGCGTAGAATTGGAAGTGTCTAGGTGACGTTTCGATGATCGAAACGTCACCTAGATACTTCCAATTCTACGCGGGAGAAAACCCGAAGAACCAAAGATCCACATACAAATACTCGCGAAAACCTCCGAAAACAAATATATATATATATATATATATATATACCGTATTTTCCGGCGTATAAGACGACCGGCGTATAAGACGACTCCCTAATTTTATAGTTAAAACATAGGTTTAGGCCTATATTCGCTGTATAAGACTACCCCCCCCACTTCCGAGGCAACACCAGTTCTTTTTTAATTAAAAAGCCTGCTTGGGTTGGCTGAGTTAGAGAGGCGGTCTGAGCAGCCTTGCAGTGATTGGTGCAGGATCGAGTTGGAAAATTCATTTGCATGCATAAAAAGCCTGCTTGGATTGGCTGAGTTAGAGAGGCGGTCCGAGCAGCCTTGCAGTGATTGGTGCAGGATCGAGTTGGAAAATTATACTCGGCGTATAAGACGACCCCCGATTTTTGGTTGACTTTTTTTCGTTTCAAAAGTAGTCTTATACGCCAGAAAATACAGTATACTTTGTGTTACAACACCCTGTTAAGCCCCAATTAAGGGAGAAAGCATACTGCTTTCTTTTCTGTCTTTCGGCTCATCACCAGAGACCATACCGACAGAAAGCTATTTGTTTCGTTGTCTTTTCTTTTACATGTATGTAAGGTAAACCTTACACACACACACACACACACACACACACATATATATATATCTTTAAAAAAAAGGGGATAAGATATTATCAGGGCAACCGGTCCCTTCTTGGATCAGGCCCCTGGGCATGCCTACTGCCTCCACAGTATCACTTTGAATAACGAGCATACTGCATTTCTTTCAATCAGAATGGCAGGTGGTAGTAGCTCTCAAACCTCAACATCAAGGGTCAAAACTAAATCTCAGCACAAATCTAAGCAGACAAAAGGTAATTCTAAAGCTTCAGAAAAGGATGCCAACAGGTGCCATAAAGCATTAGAAAAGCAAATAGATAAGTGTGCAAAGGAGGCACACAGAGCCTCACAGGACTTTCCGCCCCTCAGTCCAGGACTGTCTACTCTTCCCACCCTCTTCCCCTAGATCTCTCCCTTTCATCCAGGCGTAGCTTGGTTCCCCAGAGTCAACAGGCCCAGTCAACTGGATCACCAACCATGTGAAGGGCACCTGAAGCAACGTTCACACCAACTGCTGCCGATCTTCGACAGGACCAAACTCTTCCAGACTAAGTGCCAGAGCGGATGAAGGCTTGGATGGAGATGGCTATCCGTCAGGGAATCGCAGCAGGCCTGCAACATGCGGTTCTGATCAGGGATCATCCTGCACCTGCTGAATATGATTCACAATCAGTTCGATCATTGGCCAGGTTGGAGCAACACTATACCTAGGTACAGTTTCAAGGGGATATGCTCCTCCCAGGGCCGCAGGAGGAGGAGGCGGAAGAAGTGGAACACATTGATCAGATGGAACAGATTGAATCAGGATCAATACATGACAGTGACCCAGCCATGTCAGAAGCAGACCCCTTAGAAAGAGGAATGTCTGAGGATGAGGGCCTTGTCCCCGATCAACCTGTATTTACAGGCTTATTCCATCCACAACTATTCAAATCACTTTTGTTGAAGGTCAAAAACATTGCACGCCTGGACAAGCTGGCCCCTTCTACCACTCCAATTCCTTCAGAAGAGGAATCAGAGGATCTCATTTTCAACCAACCAGTAGTCGAGGCAGATGTGATTCCAGTTCCTCACATGTTTGCGAATCTGGTACAGAAACAGTGGACTTCCACAGCAGTGTACCCGGCCCCCATGGGTTATGACAGGAAATACTTTAATTTGGTCCCTGATTTCTTAAAATTGTTGAATACTCCCGAGGTAGACGAACCTATTGTGGGATTAGCGTCCCAGTCCTCCATTCCCAGTGAAGCGCTGGAGGCATTAAAGCTGGAGGAAAAACGGGCCGAGCTGGCCCTACGCAGGGCCCATCAGTCTGATGCATGGGCCATCAGAGCGGCCACGGCTGCTTCCTTCTTTACCAGTTCTCTCAGATGGCTCAGCTTTTACGGGAGCATGTCCCCAATTCTAACATTAGAACACACCAAGACATTGCAAAACTTATAGCAGCCGCTGAATTCTCAGATGACGCAACATTTCATGCAGTTAAATTTTCAGCCAGAGCCATTACTTCACATGTCACAGTGCGACGCTTACTATGGTTAAAGCATTGGCAAGCGGATATTAAGCACGAATGCAAGCTGGCTTCATCTCCTCTTGCGGGAGATAGACTGTTTGGCCTTTCCCTCGATCCACTGCTTATCAAAACTCGAAACAAAAAGAAAATTTTACCTTCCCTTTTTCAGAAGTCAGATCCTAGAAACCCTCAGTCCTTTTGGAGGGGATTCTTTTGGCCCTTTTATCAGGGGCCATTCTCAACCACCGGAGACCCCCATCTTTCCAACCAGGGCAGCAGCCAGAGAGGTCCGACTTCAGGGATAGGAACCAAAGGGGTGGCCAATCCAAGAGATCCTTTCGAGGAGCAGGAAATAGATCTTTCCGGCGTCCAAGATAACTCAATGGACCCGACTCTCATTGGCAGTTGCCTTAAATTATTTGCGGACCAATGGGAGTCCTCAATGTCTGATTCCTGGGTCAGAGACACAATCAGATTCGGCCTTGCGCTGGAGTTTCAATCCACTCCCCAGACTTTATGTTGTGCCCTCTTTCCAGAGCTCCAGTTAAACGAAATCTTATGGAAACAGCTATCCAACACCTGCTGGACGTATGAGCCATCCAACTAGTAGCTACCAACCAACCAGGGCGAGGTTTCTATTCACATCTTTTTGTTGTTCCCAAAAGTTCGGGAAGCAATCTTATATTTGAAACGTCTTAACCAATTCTTAGTATATCGCAAGTTTAAAATGCACACTCTGCAATCTATCTTACTTGGCATCAGAAAATGTGACGTCCTTACGTCCATAGATCTGATGGAGGCGTACTTACATATTCCTATTCGGCCTTCCCACTATAAATTTTTACAATTCTGTTATAATGACCACCATTTTGAATATGTGGCTCTTCCTTTCGAACTAGCATCTGCCCCCAGGACCTTCACAAAGGTTATCGCAGCTCTTGCTGCTCATCTCCGAGGTGTCCCTGTACAATTCCAGTGTTACCTTGATGATATATTAATTTTGTTATCTTCCGTTCATCAAGCAGTCAGAGATACTCAGACCATATTACAATCCCTACAACTACACGGGTTCTCAATCAATTGAAAAAAAGAGTCAATTAACACCATCGACTCAATTAATCCATCTGGGGCAGTCATAGATACATTGGAAGGCAACGTTTTCCTGTCACTAGACAGACAAAACAGCATCCATCAATTAGGTAAGGAGATCAGGGTTCAAAAAAGGGTGTCCCTAGCTGAATTATCAAAGTTATTAGGCAGTGATCTCATGTATATCTATTATTCCTTGGGCCCGCCTCCACACTAGATCTCCAGTGGTTCCTGCTCCCATACCAGCGATCCGGCCAAAGCAATTCCAAATACAAAGTCAAGGTACCATCAAAGGTCCTCATATCTCTCCTCTGGTGGACCAGACCTGTCATAAACAAAGGTTGTCTCTTCAAAGAGCCCCACAGACTTACCATCACCACCAATGCTAGCCTGTTTGGATGGGGAGCTCACTTCCAATCGCTCACAGCAAAAGGTCACTGGTCCTCCATAGAACAGTCATGCAGCATAAACTAGCTGGAGCTTCGAGCAGTATACCTGGGTCTCTGCAGCTTCCTTCCACAGGTGCGCAATCAACACATACTAATATTGACCGACAATGTGACAGCAAAAGCTCACATAAACAGGGGGGCACTTAGTCGAAACACCTCATGCAACAAGTAGAGTGCTTGTGACATTGGGCGGAGAGCAACCTGCTTTCTATCAGAGCAGAGCACATTTTAGGACTGTCGAATACACAGGCAGACTGGCTAAGCAGGGCCACGATCGATCAATTGGAGTGGCGCCTCCATCCGACTCTGTTTCAAGAGGCGGTCAGGACATTCGGACAGCCGGCGGTAGACCTGTTCGCTTCCCCCCTCATCGCTCAGTTCCCGAGATTCCTTTCCAGATACCCCTTGCAAGAACCAGAGAACTTCAATGCACTCTGCTGCCGTTGGCCCCCGGGACTTCTGTACACATTCCCTCCACTTCCACTGATCCCCAAGGTCACTCAAAAACTGCTAGATGAGAGTGCGGAGCTGCTTCTAGTAGCTCCTTACTGGCCCAGATGGCCGTGGTTTGCAGTCCACCGCAGTCTATCCGTATCAACACCATGGAGAATTCCGCCGGACATGGTCTTACTAACCCAGGGACCCCTTCAACATCCAGACTCTCAATGGTTGCATCTGACTGTCTGGAGGTTGAGCGGAGTTGTCTGAAGAGTGAAAAGTTTTCCAACAGAGTTATTGCCACCACCCAAGCTGCCAGACGCCCTTCAACAACTCGCATTTACAATGCCACGTGGTCCAGTTTCTGCAAATGGTATACCAAGTCTCAAATTGATCCCATTTCTCCATCTGTGGCTCAAATCCTAGAGTTCTTACAAGAGAGGCTTGACAAGGGATTATCACCTAATACGTTGAAAAGACAGGTGGCGGCCTTGGAGTCAGTTATCACTTGTGAAAGTCTACTATCCCATCACCCACGCATACGGAATTTCCTTCGAGGACCCACAAATTTACATCCGCCAGTGGTTCACCGTTATCCCACTTGGGACCTTAACAAGGTCCTTCTCGCACTCACTAAGTGCCCTTTCAAACCTTTGCAATCATCAAGTCTCCAATTTTTGATGTATAAAATAGTTTTCCTTGTAACGATCACTTCCGCTCGTCGTATTTTGGAACTTGCAGTTTTGTCGATCAGACAAGATCTTTGCATCTTCCATTCTGACCGGGTGGTCCTTCGTCCTGATCCTATGTTTATACCCAAAATTAATTCGGTTTTTCATAGGGCACAAGAGCTGATACTTCCTAATTTTTTTCCCAGGCCATCCCAAGGGTTGGAACTACAATGGCATTGGCTTGATATGAGGTGAGCATTGCGAATATATATTTACCGCACAGCGACTTCCAGAAAAACGGAAGCCTTATTTGTGTCGTTTCAGCCCAACACTCAGGAATGTAGGGTCTCATCTTCCACAATAGGCTGTTGGCTACGAGCCGCGATAGCGAAAATGTATCAGACTCAATCACTACAGGTGCCCAGGGGCATAACAGCTCATTCAACAAGGAGCGCCGCAACATCAGCAGCGTGGGCCACGCAGGCACCAATAACTGAAATTTGTCAAGCCGCAACCTGGGCTCTCCATCGCCCTTCATTAGGCATTATAAAATAGATGTGTTTGCATCTGCTGAGGCCTCCTTTGGCAGAAGGGTTCTGCAGTGGGTCCACAGGGATCAGGAGGAGATTCCAAACCAGACGGAGTCCCTCCTGTAGGACAGGCCAAGCTTTGGTATGTCCCACTATTGGATGCTCTGAACAGCTCATGGGAGAAAGGGCGTTGGTACTTATCTGACACACCTGTTCTCTTTGAGCTGTGAAGAGCATCCAGTCCCACCCTTCTTCTGTCTGGTGGGGGCATTGAGGGCGAAGGTGTTTATTTCTCTCGTCTTCGCCAAAACTGGGGAATGCTGGGAAGGAGTCCCGTGGAAGAGGAGGAGCGTTCCACAAATTAAGCCCAGCCTAGACATGCAGAGACTGAAGCACCTCCCACTACTGGATGCTCTTCACAGCTCAGAGAGAACGGACGTGTCAATTAAGTACTAACGCCCTTTCTAAATTTTAATTATAAGCAAATATATAAATGTGTGGAAAATATGTACAGAAATAAAAGTTTCTTTGCTAAGTTAAAAATGGGAATGGAGTATTACTTCCACTTATTTTTAAACATATTACTTATAGCAAATTGTCATTGCAAATTGCAATATTCCTAGGCTTTATAGCAAGAAAAAAAGTCAAATTTTGTTTTCAATACTTACATTTTCAAAATCAGAGAATTCAGTTTTCTCTGAAAAGACAATTTTAACCCCAACCCAGACTCTTACAGTAAGAATATACAGATGGGTCCCTGCTGTTTCCTATTGAAATAATTGTTGTAGGCATTTGTCTCAAAAATATGATCCACGGAATTATTCAAGTGTTGTCTCAGAATCTTCTGCTTAATAGAGCCCCACCTAAGGAAATGAAATGTTTCCTTACTGATTTTTCCATGCTTTAGCTTGGTTGTGTAGATAATATCTAAACTCTCATAGTATATGTTGATATACCCATTTATTTTCTATTTATGTTTTTGGTAGGTTACAAAAACTGAATTGGAAAAATTAAAATCTAGTTATAGACAATTAATTAAAGAAGTAAACTCTGCCAAAGAAAAATACAAGGAAGCATTATCAAAAGGTACGTATATAATAGTAATTAAAGTATTATTTAGATTTGATTTAAGCCCTAAGACCTTTGAACATGATAAAATTTATAGAAGCAATACGGTTGGTTGACACTGTATTGGTTAGTTAGGTGGAACTGAATGGGAGAAAGAAGGGCTATACATGCCACCTTGGGTTCCGTTGCAAAAATCTGAATATACATCCTGACATGTAGCTGTTGCAACCCTTGTTGAATAAATCAATAACTGGATTGACACATATAGTGCTGAATGATAAACTGTGTTTTATAAATGATATAGTTTCATGCATTGTAGCTTAAAATTATATGTGCCAAAGACTTTACAAAGTCTTTACAATTGTAATTAAGTTGATAAACTTAAGAGTTCTAAAATTGTTCTCTTATTGATTCTTTTCCTTGTATACCAGTAGGTTTTACAGTCTATCTCTCATTTGATTCCTTGGAGATAGGTGGCCTTACAAATTTAATCAATAAAAATAATTTACTCAGAGGACCTATTGATTATAAACAATTAAAATATTGCAGTAATATCTTATGAGTAACATAATACAATAGAAATGTAAACAATCTGCTGTTTCATCATATAAGCCTCATTCAGAATTTTTGTACCCACAACAGGTTGTGAGGCTATTCTAATAATTTATGCATCAAAATTTGTACAAGTGCTTGTACAAGTTCTTTTTAAGGAGCTACAAGAGGGAATTCTATAGCAGTTTTCAAGCATTCTATAAGAGGTTGTTCAAGTAGGAAAATTTGATTTAGTTGTACAAGTAGTTTTCGCTTACTGACGTAACTGAGACCAGGAATGTCACAAAGTGACAAGGTTGTGAAATGGAACTTTACATAACTATCCCAACTTACAATGGCAGTTTTGTATGACTGCAGAGTCCCTTTTTTATGTGATTGTCAGTTGCAACTGCCTGCTGGCTTCCCCATTGACTTTGTTTGTGAGAAGTAGCAATGAAGGTCATAAATGGCAATTACAATGGAACGTCTGGTCATGAATGCTTCTGACCACAACCAAATCGGGTTCCAACCAAAAAGTCCACAACATTTTTGAATCTGGTCACGATTCAAAAATCAGGTGGCAATCAAACACAGCTGCGTCCAATTCCCTTGCCATGCCCGATTCTCTTTCCACGCCAATTTCCCCTTCCACGCCATTTTTTTTGTAAGTGCATGCAGTCAGTCTCCTTCTGGTCACAACCAAATCAGGTTGTGACCAAAGTTACGGAATGAATTACTGTTGTGACCAGAGGTTCCACTGTATATGCTGCAGCGTAAACACAATCATTTGATCCTTCAATGTCTATAATTAGGAGAATTAGTCATAAGCCTCCTCCTTCAGCACCATTGTAACTTTGAATGGTTGCTGAACAAGTGGTCATTAAACAAGCAGTACCTGTTTTATAGCAATGACACATATATGCTCACCGCTTAGCCAGTGAGAATCGAACTGCTGGCAGTTGGCAGAATTACAATACTACATTCTAACCACTATGCCACCATGGCTCTTTTTATATTATATTTTGCATGCAAATATTTCTTTGTTTTTGAGTATCTTTGATTATATTTTGTTTCCTGCCTTTGTCCTTACCTTAATACTTCTCGTTTTATTTTTCATGCTTTAAAGTGCTCTACACTTCCATCTAGAGTTACGCAGCAGGTACCCTGGGGCCATTTCTTGGGCCATATTCCATTTTTTATAACCTCCCAAGTGTGATTGAGGTCATTTTCAGCAATTTTCATTGCCTCAGTTGCAGAAAATAAGTGGTATGTAGTTTTAAGGAGAAAAAGAACATGAAATCTGTTCTGTAGTGTTACATTACATTAAGCATACTTTATATTATAGCAAAAAACTCCTACATCTACAAGAAATGAAGAGCAAGAAGGAATAGCACTCAATTGTAGCTTGTAGCACTCAATTCTTTTAAATTAGTATTCTGTTATTCAAATGATGTTTATCCCTGCTTTGGGCTGTATACAATATTTCTATTTCAGCCAAGCTGACCCTTTCACAGATATGCATTTTTTTCAACAGTCAGAACAAAACAAGCAATTCCTAGACATAATGTTATGTGTGCCTGACTGCTCAACTTGTATTTTTGTGTTTTTGTTTTTTCCCCCCTTCTGTCTCTTTCACAGAATTTGCAGAGGGGAAAAATAGCTTTAATAAACTATCCCTTCCTAAACTACTTTTCACAATGTTTTCCTAAAGATTATTAACCACAGGTTAACAAGCACAGTTCTGCCACCTTAATTAATTATGCTGCTGTCTGAAATTGGCACAATCCTAATCAGTTTCATCTTAAAGATTTGCCTCCTAAGTGACTGGGAATAGGGTAAGCATGTAGCTGGTATTAAGGCATTACTTTCAATGTGTATTCTTCATTGTGTACTTGCTTACTCACTTGTAATTGAAAGTTTAATACCATATTTTTGGGACTATAGAATGTACCAGACCTAAGACGCACCTAGGTTTGGAGGAGGAAAACAAGGAAAATGCCTCTGTGCATCCTGTTTTTGCCTTCCCCGGCATCCAGAAGCACTCTGCAGGCCAAAAACGGGCCTCTGCAGCCTCCCTAATCCTCTGCACATTTTCAGCCTCCCCAATGTTGGGGAGGGCAAAAATGGGACCTGTGGAGGCCAAAAACATGCCTGTTTCTGGCCTGCAGATTGCTTCTGGACACCGGGGACAGCAAAAACAGGACATGTGGAAGGTTCGGGAGGCCAAAAACAAGGCCATATTCACTCTATAAAGTGCACAGACATTTCCACCCACTTTTTTTGGGGGGAAATGCGTGTTATAGTCTGAAAAATATGGTAATTTAGATTATAAGAACTTTATACAGAATCAAAGTTGCATGAAATAGTTTTACAGGAGTGGGTAAGATGAGAGTCCACAAAACTATGTGTAATTATTTATTTGATATTAATCCCTCTTTTTATTGTTTATAAATAATTCAAGGCAACAAACATAACTGATGCTTTTCCTTCTCTTATTTTCCTAACAACAAAAATTCTGGGAGGTGGCTTGGGTTGGGGGAGAGAGAGAGAGAGAGACTGATTGTCCCAAAGTTACCCAACTAGTTTTTGATGTGACATATGGGACTAGAACTGTGCTCCTGGTTTTTAGGCTTGTACTACTAGACTAAACTGGCTTTCTTTGTAACTTTAGGAGATATAGAATTAAAAGAAATCGCTCATGTTTCCCTTTCTTGATCTTTATACTGTCTTTGCATTTGCAGAGTGGGATTATATATAATGATTCACTTGTGTCTATGTTATTGCCATACAGAGGAGGAAAGAAGATATAATTATGTACTTATCTCTCTTTTGGAAAATAGGCTTAAAGCTGTTTTAAAATGGCATAACGCCTGTAAAATAGTTTGATTATTGTGGTCTTGTTTAGTCTGGAGCCTGGTTAAATTCAGTCATTGCACAAGTAAGAGTGTTGTTTATATGTTTAGAATAATTATATTATGCCCATATATGCAACTGAAAAGATAGGCAATATACGTCAAAATCATTTTAGTTTTGCTTACATTTTTTTTGTCTAGTTCATATCCTAATGTGGCAGTTGTCAACCGGTGGGCCATGAGAAAATTTTGGTGGACCGCAGAGAAATCTCACCCCCAGAGCACCCCCCCCCAAAGCAATTAATCCAGGCTGTGCAGAAACACAAGGCTGCTCAGCCCACGTGGCCCGCGGGAACCCTCCCCGCCCACTCACTCCTTATCCGGCAAATTTGTCTGCTAAGTTGCTATTTTTCCTTTTTCCAACCATCATCTGTTCTGCTGCACCGGGAGATTTAGATTAGCTAGGAAGCAGGAAATGGTTGGATTTCTTGCTTTCTAGCTAAGCACAGCCAAACCTCCCTTAGAATTGAAGGTTTGTTTGCAAGCAAATTCAGTGCAGACTCACGGCAAGCAAATTTGAGAGATTGAGCTAGCCAATGATAGATAGATAGATCACTGAATTATTCTGTGAGCAACTCAATCTGCCTGCTTTGCCTGATTTTGGATAAAAATTGCTTTTTTAAAATAAAAAATTCTATATTTACATATATAGTGTGTTGTGAGTTAATTTTGTGAGTTTGCTTGCAAGCAAATTTTATGTGGCAGACTGAGCTAGCCAATGTCAGATAGATAGATTTCTGAATGAATCTCTGATTCTGTGAGCAACTCAATCTGCCTGCCTGCTTTGCCTGACTTTGGGTAAAAGTTGCTCTTTTTTTATGAAAAAATCAATATTTATATAAATAATTTATAATATTTACATACAAGCCATGCCCAGCCAGTCACATGACCACCAAGCCACACCCACAAATTAGGCCACGGCCACAGAACCAGTTAGTGGTCCCTGGGATCTAAAATTATGGGTTTGGTGGTCCCTGAGGTCCAAAAGGTTGGCGACCCCTGTCCTAAGGTGTTCATAATGACAAAATTTAGGTGTGCTTTGGTACAGAGTGTAAACGGTTTGAAAAAAAGAAAAGAAAACAAAGGAAGCACTTCATTTTACTTTTTAAGAGTTAAGATGATTAAGATGTATTCCTTCACCCCAACACTTTTTGGCATTTAATCTGGAAAATCATGCATTTTTTTCCTTTCTCTCCCCCCCCCCCTTTTTTTTTTTCTTCATTCAGGCAAGGAAACTGAAAAAGCCAAAGATCGTTATGATAAAGTCACAATGAAACTCCACATGTTGCACAATCAATACGTGTTGGCATTGAAAGGAGCACAGTTACATCAGCACCAGTATTATGATGCTACACTTCCTTTGTTCCTTGAGTCTTTACAGAAGATGCAAGAAGAAATGATTAAAGGACTGTAAGATGTAGTGTTTTGTCTCATAAAAGCATGTGTAGGCCTTCTAACTTTTCATTTTAAATTTTTAGAAATGAATAGCAATGTCCTAAGCTTCTACATGTGATATTTCTAACTGGTATAAAAATTTTATAGCGGTGCAAGGCAAAAAGCAGGTTTTTGTAATGTTTGACATTTTATATGTCAGGTATAAACCTCACTTACGAATCAATGTCACATAATTTTAATATTTCATCTTTTATACTAAAATTGTAATTTACAACTAGAATTAGAAACTTTTCTGATACCAAACATCAAAAGCCCTTATATCGCTGTCCTATTGTGGAATGCTCCTCATAGTTGATACTCTGTTTTTCTTAACCAATCAGTGTTGTTTCATTCTTCTGGGCTATCTACAATTTTGTTTTTACTTTTTCTGTTGCCCTAGTTGCTATTTATTTTTTGTGATGATTTTGTCTATCTATCTAAACTATTTAATTTATTTGTTGAAGTACATGTGGGCATATCATCTATGGGTGTTGGGGGAATAATTATAGGTGGAGTGAGGAATAAAAGTTTGAATATCAGCAGACTGGCAACTGTTGCAGTGGAAGGGAGAAGAGAAACATATTAACTGTTTTTTAATCCTTGAAACCAAACCTTGGTTTCACATTTTTAAAGATCCTGGTTTTTTTTTTTTGCCTGTTGTGCCAGATTAGTCCAAAATAAGACTGGCTGTGAGATAATGCACAATTTGATCGTGGATGAGATATCTGACTTAACAGAGATCTGGCAGTGTGAGCCACATAAACCAGAATGGAACCAATTCCTTGTGCCTGGATACTTTGTAGCAGAGGAAGCCAGGAGAAGCAAAATGGAGGTGGTGTGGCTGTGATCTGTAAGAATGACATCTCCCTCACCAGGCTTTCTGAGAGAATCCTTTCATGTTGCCTGTATATATGTGACAAATCTTTGGACTAGGACTAGATTGAAGGTTCTGTTTAGCATTCTACTTAGCTTGCTATGATTAACAGAATCTCTTACTGATCTGACAAGATTGCTGTTGTTGATAGTGTTAGAGATGTCTAGCTTAAGATCATTGGGTGCTATCAATATATTGATGAAATCTAGTTATGCATGCCAGTTGGTATCAACTGTGATTGGAGCAGCCTATAAATTAATATATTTCTATGTGATGCCTGTAAGAAACAATCTATTGAATTTCTACCTGTGGTCATTAGTGGGCTGGATAAGAAATAACAAAATGAAACTGATCATACAATATGAGGTACTTATTATGAAGAGCCATAATTTTAGAACAGTGTAGAGTTGCCAGTCCTGAATGGGATTACACAATCCAAGAAGTAGCAAGAACATAAGTTTTAAGTTTTTTTGTTCTCTGTTTCCACCCCAGATCTTTGGAACACACTACTGGCCAAATTGAGAGGCTTGACATCTTTATTAATTAAAAAAAAAAGCTTTAAAACACATCATACTGTGCAAACTGCTGATTTTAACTATTAAATTTAATTATATTAATTTGCTTTATTTTGTTCATCAAAAATTCAAAGGTTCTTATTTCTTCATTGTAATTTCTTTTATTCTATTTATTTACAAGACAGACCTTGATACAATCAGTAGTATAATAAATAAACCTACAAATAGATTATTGGGAGTCTTTTTTAAGTAATGATAATTACCTTTGGAACCAGGGATGGTATTCAATTCTCCCCCTACTGGTTCTGTGGGTGTGGTTTGGTGGGGAGGGTCATGTGACTGAGTGGGCTTGTCCAATTTGACATCACTCATGCCCACGCCCACTTAGTACATGATCCCCATCAAGCTACGTCCACAGAACCCGGTAGGAAAAAAATTGAATTTCTACCTATCTACCTATTTTCTGCCCAGGCAGGCCTGGCCTAATCTGTCAAAGGCCTGGCCTAATCCTGCATGCCGCCCACTCTCCCTTCACCAGTCACACACCAGTCAAAAAAGTGGCAAAAAGACGCAGCAGTTGTATGCTTCTTACAGTGGAAATTACCAACATCCGGCTCGGCTTTGCTTCTCCAATGCACCACCACCGCATTCTAGGCACTGGTCACAGAGGCTCACCCCATTGCCTGCTGCACCGCTCCAGTCGGACTTGCTTGGCAAGTCCCTCTGGTGCAGCGGGTTCAATGGGTTGGACCTGTGTGACTGGTGCCTAGAACGTGGCAGCAGCAGCATGTTGGAGAAGCGGAGCAAAGCTGGAGGTTGGTAATTTCTGCTGCAGGAAGCCTCCAGCTGCTGCGACTTTTTGTACTTCTTTGCTGGCCAGAACTGAGCCAGGAGTGGCAGCTGGAGTATTCTCTTGCCAGCAAAGGCTGGAGGCTTCTTGGCAGGTACATGGGTTGGGGACATGTCAAAATTTGGCTGGGTGTCGGAAGGCAGCTCCTGTGCCTTGCCTGTCCCTTTTTGATCCCTCCCTCTGCATCGAAGTACCTTAAAGGGACAAGCTGGGGTGGCTGCCTTCCGAACAGCAGCAGAGGGAAGTGAAGTGAGGCAGAAACGTTCACCCAAGTCTTCTCCTTCTTCTCCGGCATACACAGAGCATGTGCAATGCATCTCATAGTACCACAGGGACTCACCCATGCACCATCTCCTCACAGAAGGTCCCAGCCTCATGTGTGCACATGTAAGGTCTTGGGACCTTTTGCTAAGAGACGGCACATGGGGTACCAGCTCAGTTCCCGCTGGCAAAGAAGAAGCGGCTGGGACTCGCTGCCCTGTTATTCATACCGGGGTACACCCCATTGCCTGCTGCTCATGAGTATATCCCTCCAGTGCAGCAGGCAATGAGGTGCACGTGCATGGCCAGTGCGAAGAACATGGCGGAATGGTGGTGGGACTGAAGCTCTTTTTTTGGTGTGTTTGAAAAGAGGAGGCTGGTAGTTTTTGGTGCAAGAAGCCTCCAGCCAGCTGGCTTCTTGCACCGAAAAAGGAGGCAGCGTCTGCAGGCATCTCGCGACGGGTGAGATCCGGACTGGCAGGGAACCCAGCGACTCTCAGCCCTAGCTTGCCTTCCCTGCAGCCAACCATGGGAAGAAGGTAAGGTCGTGGCCACGGACAATGAAAGAGGCAATCATAGGGGAAGAAGCGAGGAGATTAAGGGCCAGGACCTCTGAAAGAGGGGAAAATAAGGGAGAGCGGATGGCAAGCGGGCAGTGGCTCCAGGCAAGGCCAGAGTTAGGGAATCACGCATTCCCTGACCTAGCCGAGGCAGCTGGCAGTTCCAGGCTTCGCGGAGTAGCATGTCCCTGGGGGTCCGACCCAAGGTGAAAGGTCAGCGGGTGGCATGCATTGCTTACCTTTGGTGAGCTGAGCTGACCGGGCATGAGCAAGGCAATTGGCGAGGCGATTAGCTGGGCCATGCGGCGAAGGCAACATATATAGGGTGTGGGTGGGCGGGGCGAGCTTCGAGAATCCAGAAAAGATTAGCGAGCATTGAGCAGCCGGAAGGGGTGAGCGAGTGGTGACCGGGCAACATGGTCGGGGACGTGGCCACAGCCAGAAGTCGCTATCGGTTCAGCAACCCAGGCTAAATTGTTGCTACCGGTTGTCCTGAACCGGTACAAGCCGGTCTAATACCACCACTGTTCTGAACTCTTGTTGGCTATTCATATTATATGATAGTCTTTTCAGTATAATTGTTTCTGTCAGTATCTGAAATCAGTTTGTTCCCTATTCAAACAAAGAATAAAATACTAATGAGTCTTTTGAAAGTATCACAGTTATGCTTCAAAATATTCATTTTTAATGGAAACCATAATTACAGTTCCCAAATAGGAGACATATTCTTTTGTGACTGAAGTTCCTTTTATTTTTTCAATAAAAAACATAGCATTATTGCTTAGTGTCCTTACTTATTCAGTGTTTGAATTGTTTAGTGATTATTTTGTAACCGTAGAAATTGAGTTTGTTTGTTGGATTTGTTTATGTGAAATAAAAGGATACTTAGTCTATCCTTGCCCCATATTTTCCATTATATATTATGAATATTTCTATTACATATTATGAAAGTTTAAAGTTTTGCGTTCTTCAGAAACCATAGAAAACTGGCTGTTTTTTATGTTAGCAACCATGTTTATGTCTGGATTTATTAATATCTCTTTTAAAATGTTTGAAAAATGTCATGCTGCATGAAGGTAATGACATATATTTAGTATAATTATATTTTTCACATTTTTTCAAAGTCATTGTGCTGAATTGTAGTAAATCTTTCAATTGGAATAAATTACACTGAGTAGATTATTACTAGTTTATGTCAGATAAAGGGTTATTCATTCATTAGCTTCTCCTTCAGCATAACAAAACAAGTCAGATGAGGAAAACTAAGGCAGATACTGTACATTCATTCAGTACTTCAACTATGATCTGAAAAAAGAGAGAAGAAAAATAGAACAGTTTTAGCTGTATACTTGAACTGTTTACTTCCAACTCAAATATAGGAAGAGAAGCTGTTTATCAGTAATGTGATGAAGAAAATTAGAAATAGGCAGATTTAACTAGCTAAACTATACTGTGAAATAACTGTTCCTTTGCCCAAGGTATCCAGCTAAAGGGTTTATTAATATTTGTGACTTACTTAGAACAAGTGGACATGACAAGTTAAGTTTTTGTAATCCCAAAAATACTTGCAAATTCAATAAGAATTGAAAATATATATTACTGTTGCTAATTTGCACAGTATTTTGTCATGCTGTGGAGGGAAAAAGCAAAAACTTTTTGTGTGTGTATTAATATGGTGCTCTGGAATTTCATTCCACGTTCTAAAACACAAATTTTTGTGTATTGAGAAAGGATACACAGCATGATTACTGCCCCAAATTTTAAAAGTAACAGATTAATTATGTTGCTGGCGGGATAAATAAATAGTAATAATGGGTGGTGTGTTGCAGATAGAAAAAGAGTGGTATTAAGGTATAGTGGATTGCAAAAGTAGCATGGAGAAGAATTAATGAGACTTCAGCATAGGGACACAAAATCTGTAAAATCAGTTATCCAGCGAAATGAAGAAGACCTTTGGGAACAATAGGGACCTCTTAATTTATAATATCTGAGCACATTTGGAATTTCAAAAGCATCTTGGAAGTATTCTCACAAAATAACCGTCAGGGTGGTTGGACTTGAACCAAAGAGATTCCAGTTCTAATCCATCCTCAGCCACAGAAGCTCACTGGGAGAATATGGACCAGTCACACTTTCTCAGCCAAACCCATTTCATAGGATTTCTATTGTGTGGAAAGATGGGGAAAAGTATTATGTACACTGCTTACACTAGCTGAAATACTGTGAAAAAACTGTTCGCTTGCCCAAGGTATCTAAAAGGTCCATTAATATTTGTGACGTATTTAGAACAAGTGGACATAACAAGTTTCCCTTAAAATAGCAAAAAGACTTTTAAAAATAGATTATAATCTATTGCCTTGACCTGCTGTAGAAAAATTGGGACGAATATCAAATCAGTCAGTCCCATTTTCCAGGAGGAAACACTATGTTGATTTTTTCCCCTTATCATTATCTCTTCAGGTTACAACTATTCATTTTCCAGTGCAGCTTTATCTTTTTCCTAATAAATAGGCGTACCTTCCATCAAAGCAGCGTTCAATTATCCATGGTTTTATTTTTTTTGATAAAATTGATAATTGATAATCTTGGAAGTAAAGATTATGTACAGATGGCACTCTTGCATTGTCGATGTGAGTTTTTCATTTAAAATTATAGTAGTATTCTTTTAATTGAGTATCAGATATGTATTGGTGCCTTGCCATGTCCAAATGTAGGTAATAGATTCCTTAGCAGAAGTACTGTATTTGAAAGATCCTGATGGAGCACAAGAATAGAGCTTAGTCTGTAAGAGAAATGGTTAGCTTTCAATCTTACCCTGAGCAAAATAAGTTCAACAAAAATATAGTACAGATCTCTCATATTTTTCTTCCTAAGTTTCTAAACCAAAAGGAACACTTGCATGGGAGTAAAGCCTATTAATTTATTTGGCCTTACATGTGGTCATGCACCGTGATGCCAAAGGATGCTAGGTACTAGTGGACAGATAAGCTCAACACTCAAATCTGAATAGTTGAAGTAGGAGTTTCATGAGGAATAAAGTCCATGTACTAACAAGTATCCTGATCATTTGAAGGGTTCTCTAATGTAGGCTTAATTTGGCATGCAGAAGTTTGGGGTATCTCATTTGAAATAAAATTCAGATAACCTTGAGTAAATAGAGAGTAGGCCATCAAGGTGAACAGAGAACAGAAAATGAAAATCTGAAAAAAGAAGTTGAAAAATTAGAAATATTCAGTTTGAAGAATAGATAAGAGTTTTCTTCGAATATTTGAAAGGATGTTACACAGATGGCAGCCAAGACTAGTCTCTATCATCCTAGAAGGCAGGACATAAACTAATGTGAATTATAGTAAGGCAATTTCTATTGAATGTTTAAAAAAGCAGTTAACAGTAAAAACAGACTGGTATTATAGTATGGTAAAGAAATTAATTTTAAAAATAGTTGGACAATTATCTATTCTATATACATTAATTTATTTTCCTATGCAAAGTTGAGAACTGAATTGCATTGCTTTAAATCACCTTGATTCAATGTTTACACATTTATACATTTATACTTTATACATTCTTTAAAATATATTTTGGATATACTTTCTTTTCTTTTTTTGCAATAATTTTTATTGCTTTTTTCACCTTTTACACATATTGATCTTAATTTTAACAGTACTGCATCATCATTATTATACAAAGTATTACACAAACCAATATCATGTAAATATCTATATATACATTTGTATATAATTTTCTTATCTCCTTTATCCTTATTTCTATTGTTCAACCATGTATACCAACTAAAAATAGTTGAGCAATTATCTGTTCTATATACATTAATTTATTTTCCTGTGCAAAACTGGGAATTGAATTGCATTGCTTTAAATCACCTTGATTCTATGTTTATACATTTATACTTTATACATTCTTTAAAATATATTTTGAATATATTTTCATGGTATTTTTTTACAGGAAAGGAATTTTAGAAGAATACAGTCAGATCACCAGCCTTGTTACTGAAGAACTAGTAAATGTTCATAAAGAGATCCAGATATCTGTTGAACAATTAGACCCTGGTTCAGAGTACAGTAGTTTCATAGAAACTCACAGGTAAAATATTGATGGTAGTGTTTTACTTCACAATAAGTATGTTCTTAACAATGCAGATCATAGTAATTGTGCTTATAGAAATAAGTCCATGTAATAGCAAAAGTGATCTGTGTGATTTAAATTGCCCAACTACTACAAATAGCTTTTTCACATAAATTATACAATGCAAACAGTGACATCAGAAGTAGAAATCTGGGTAAATAATTAAATCTGTGCAGTATTCCTATTACTGTAATCTGCAAAATATTTTCCTTTGTTGATAACATTTTTCTAGTATTTCCTCAGATATTTTGCTATATGGACTGAGTTTTTGTTGTTGATATAAGACTTACAGATTAAAAAGTTTAGGTATTACAATTATTGATGCATAGGTTTTAAAAGAATATGCAGACTGTTAAACTGCATGATTATTACTTGATGCATTTATTAATTTTAGTAATTAAAATGTACTTTTTTATTTGTTTGCTTTTTAAAGGGAATATTTATTTTAAATATAAACTTTATGTTCAAAGACATTCTGTTATTTATGGCTACTACATTTTTATTGATTTACAGAATTTACTTTTGAGTTTGCAATTATAAATGTGATATATATGTAAAGAAAATCAGATTTAATTTAGAATGGCAGAACATTTCTAGCAAGAATGGGTGCTTTATAATGCTTTTAGAAGCATCCTGGTTCTTTAATAGTTTGTTCCTTCTGCCACTGCAGTTCTTTCCTAGATATCTACTGCTGCAATTGAAATTTCACAATAGAGGTTACAGAATTCTAATATATTGAGGCAGTAAAAAAATGTATATTCTGTGGTAGCTGACTTCATTTCATTTCAAAAATCTAAATGTGATTTACTCTGGCAGATTAAAGTGGAGGAGTCTGTGCTTTTGATTTGATATCCAGAACTTTCATACTTACAGATAAATTTCTTAATTGTCCATCTCCAGCAGAGAATGAATAAATGAATATGAGAGAGAGAGAGAGACCATTAGAACACAGAACAAAACACTCATGGGGTGCGGGAGAAAAATAAAATGAGAGTAGATATTGAACACTTACATAATATGGCAGTTATGCACAGGGTGGGATTCCAAAATCCCAGCAACTGGTTCACTGCCCGGTTTGCTGGGTGGGCATGGCCATGATGGGTGGGGCCTATTGGAACTTCCTGTTTCTGGCTTCTGGTGGGACTCCAGAGCCTATGGGAGGCTGTTTTCACCCTCCCAAGGGTCCAGAGGCCTCCTCCTCCGGGCCTCTAGGAGGGCGAAAACAGCCTCCCCCGACCTCTGGAGGCCCACCAGAAGCTGGAAGTAGACCCATTTGGCCATTTCTGGTTTTTCCAGGAAAGCCATTTTTTCATCCTCCCAAGGACCCAGAGGCCTCCCCTGGGCCTCTGGGAGGGCGAAAACAGCCTCCCCTGGCCTCTGGAGGCTCACCGGAAGCCAGAAATAGGCTCATTTTGCCGCTTCCAGTTTTTCCGGGAGGGCCATTTTTTGCCCTCCCAAGGGTCCAGAGACCACCCTGGGCCTCTGGGAGGGCGAAAACAGCATCTCCCAGGCTCTGGAAGCCCTCTGGAAGTTGGAAACAAGTCCATTTCCGGACTTCCAGAAGGCCTACTTTTCCCCCTCCCAGAGCCTCCACACGGACCCTGCAGTTACCCCCATTGAAAATGGGCCATGTGGATACTCTTGGGAGGGGCCAGCCGGTTGAGTGAAATACCGGTTCAGCGAACCAGCTGTAACCTTAACATCCAGTTCACCCGAACCGGTCTGAACTGGTAGAGTCCCACCACTGGTTATGCCAGAAAGTATGATATAACTATAAAGTGATATCAGTTATTCAGCTAACTTTAAATTACTATCACTTCCATGGCCAATGCTTCTTAACTTATAATTAATCTACCTAATACAATAATCTGTGATGGAAGCTGGTTAGTCACTGCAGCCACAAATTTGAATAATTTCTTTTTTTTTTTCCCCTTTCTCCTGAGGAAGGGAAATCCTAGGAGCTCATCAGTTCTTTGAATAGGTTCTTAAAAATTGCAGTCAGATAGTTTGAAAAAAGAAATGCCTAATAGTTGTATTATTATTGCTTTTTTTTTACTAAAGGACATCAGATATTGAACAACAAGAAATAGAATTTGATACATCATTATTAGAAGAAAATGAAAATCTTCAAGCTAATGAGATTATGTGGAATAATTTGACAGCTGAAGGTTTACAAACTATGTAAGTAATTTAGCCTTTTTTTTCCTTTTCAATTTTGGCTATGTAAGATATAAAAATTGCTGAATCAGGTAAGATCTGTGTAATATGACTTTTTTATAAGAAAGTTATAGCCATTCTCTTGTTTCTCTCTCTCTTCCTCCCCATTTTTCTTAATGATCAGCTTATATACAAAATAACATATGAATCAAATTGGTTATGCTGTCAAAAATTATTTTGCTTTCTTAATTTAAGTTTTAAGAAATGTGAGTCTATATTTCTATTCCAAGAATTCCACAAAGAAGTTGTGTAAGATTGTGGCTGGATGATGGCTACTTTAGAGAAAATTGAAGAATAATGACAGTGAAACATCACTATAATGGGCCACTTAGGAGTTCTGTTACTCTTCAATGTCCATTTAATATTAAAGTATACCTCAGGACTACATAGGGCATTTCACAATGATGCCATTATGCAAACATCACAAATTGTGTCATTTGCATCAATTTATTTCAACAGTGGACATCTGTTATTTAGAGGAAAGGTGTGGTTGAAATTTGGTTGATTACATTTTAAATAGGATTCTATTAAATCAAGGCTTTACAGCATCTGGAAAGAGAATTCTGTGGTACAGCAATCTACACATCAAGAAGAACATGTGCCCATAGGACTGACAAAAATGCATCTAAAACTGGACCAGCTTTGTATCAAAACAGTGACTTAGTGAAATCATTTTTGTAGCTCTTTCTTCTGTCTGAATTATGTAATGCCCTGGATAGCACTCTTGTTTTACAGGAAGGCCCAAATTGTCTGTCTTATTTTGACAATAGACTAGCTGTTCTGTATGTAAAAACTAACTTGTGGTGAGAAGCAGTTGGATGTTAGAGGATATGTTGGAAGGAAGGCTAAATTAGAAGATGTTGAATGAGATATGAGAAGTTGGGAAGGGAAAAGTTAAGGATAGTAACAGTGGAAATAAGATGAAACGTATTAGTTCTATGCCTAGTTGGGGAGGCAAGCTGGACTGGAGTTGACTCTGGATAATGGCAGAGGCTTTGAAGAGTAAACAAAGTTGCTGCTGGTTTATGTTTTGCAGAGACAGCTACAGAAGAAAGAGAGAATAGAATGATAACTGCCATTGTTGATTAGGCAGTCATACAGGAGAGACATGGAGCTGGCCCATCCAGAAAGATACTTAAAATTTGTGGCTGGAACAATATCCTGGCAAAATCAGTGAGAATGGTAGAGACCAGGACAAAGAGTAGAGAATTGTTTGCAAGGTTTGGAGCAAAAGCCAGAAGAGTAGAAGACTAGAAGCTGTTATGGCAACAGGTTCCTAAATACGTGTTTGGCTGGAGGAAAGAGGAAAGAGAGAGATCTGAATGAAATAAACAGCCGAGGGTTTTGTTTGAAAACATAGCTTGTGGACTGGTGATGGGCTATAATATTAGACTCCTTGGCTGATATGCTGCAAGGATCCCCTTTGAGTGAGAAAATAGTAGATGAGGCCTTGCTTTACTTAATAAACAGGTAGACTCTGGATGATTTATTTATAATAGGTAGTTGATTATGGAGAGAAGGAAAAATGGAGATGGTTATGTCTGATTTTGAATATGAACACCAAATGTAACTTAAGAGTTTATCATTTGCCTTGCTAATCTCCATTACTTCGAGGTTGTCCAAGTGCTAGGTGAGATTGTTCTAAGTCACCCAATCTCAGTTGTAAAATCCTTCTGTTCTATGGATATTGGAGGAGCTTCATGAGTGAAAGGAACTGAAAAGATGCCAGAACCAATGGTGATATAAATAAAAAAATGACTGAAAATGGCCTTATTTGTCTACATAGTGACAATAAAAACAATAAAACATTGTTGTATGCATTTTGTCAATGGAATCAACAGCCATGTTCAGCATAATCACTGCGATTGTGGCAAGGAGACTTTTATATATTTTTGTTATAGCAAAAATACCACAAATCCTTGATAATTGTAACCGTTGCATTAATCAGCACACAGTTGGATTACTACACTGCAAACTATACCAGGTTGCCTTTGGTAATGACTCAAAACAGAGCTGTTTCAGTGTATTAAATGATTGGAAACAAAACACACTACTGTAGATTTTCATGTACTTTGTGGTCTCTTGGATCTGTTACCAGCCAGTTTTGGTGACCAATTCAACATTCAAAGTACTATTAACTATAAAGAGTAGCATGTTGCTAGGACACATATGAGCCAGCCTTATTAAACACGGGTTTTTTTTAGTCTATATATCTAGAGAGCTTATCTGAAAATTTCCACTGCACCAAGACAAGGGAGGTAAACCACAAATTTCTGTGGCAGTCCACCCAAAGAGGTGCTTTGTCCCTTCTCTTGTGATGCTTTGGAAATCACCAAGACTAAAAACAGTTCAATAGGCCTTTGGCTCAGAATGAGGAATGATAAGAAACTATCTAGTTTGGAGCTATGATTATTTTAATGTAGATGAGGGTGGTAGGCAGAGGTGGTATTCAGCAGGTTCTGACCAGTTCTGGAGAACAGGTAGTGGAAATTTTGAGTAGTTCACAATACCACCTCTGTCTCCATCTATTCTCTGCCTCCTGAGTCCCAGCTGATTGGCTGGGTCTTCTTTTGTTGCCCTGCACAGGAGAACGGAGCTGCAAAGCAGGTTAGTGGGGTGGGAAGGGAATGGGATTTTGCAGTAACCTTCTCCTGGAGTGGGGTGAGAGTGTAGATTTTACAGTATCCTTCCTCTGCCATGCCCACCAAGCCATGCCACGCCCACCAAGCCACACCCACAGAACCGGTAGTAAAAATTTTTGAATCCCACCACTGGTGGTAGGATTTGGGTTAAATTTTGAATGACAGACCATCTAATAATTAATACTAATAATTCTATGTCAGAAAATATATCTTTGTATGTAGGAGTGTGTCTGTGGACAAATAATCGTTGTTACAACATGATAGCACCTTCTTTTTCCCCATGCATGTGCAGAACTTGCTTTATTTATATAAGAAGGTTTCTCATTTCTGTAGTATCATCAGGGTTGACTATAATCCTCACAAAAGATGTGCAAGGAAGTTGATGAACTTGCCATTGCTGCGAAGTACCTGAAAAGAAAAATTAATTTCCTGTTTGTAAGTGAGATTAACTTCTACTCACAACGTTCAATATCGGACTTAATCCTTAAAAAGGTCTTGCCACTGTGATCATAATTTCTTGTAATAAAAAGCAAGACTTCCAGATTTCTAATCACCATTAGAACTTGTTTTTCCTCTGTTAGTTTGCATGGGGAACAAGATACTGCACTGTACCTAGTTGCTTTGAAATAAGATTTGTGTAGCATAAAATAGAAAATGAAAGATTATTTGTTTTCTGAAAAAGATTTGTTACATGAGTTTTTAGTTATGATCCCTTTATTGATGAAGAGTGAAAGCAAAGAAAATTAGAAGTGGTAAGTTAATAAATCTAGTAAATTAATCTGCTCTGATTAATTTGACATTGTTTTGTGCTGCTGCATTATTCAGATTCTTAAGATAATATAAGTTTTATCCTACTGTTGGACAGTTTGAGGAAAATTAATGTGTCTCAGTGCAGCTAGCTGACTTAGTGAATCTTCCAACTCTTCATTTCTGTGGAACATTGTACGTGACACTTTTTTAATGAAGGGTTATTATTCTTGGCATTCTTGGTGTACAGTTCAGAATTCAAATATTCTCAGGTGGGTATAAACATCTTAAAAGGCCAATGCATTTTTAAAAAACTGGTAATTAGGAATTTATGAATTTATATTATTGTAGGACAGTTATGATTTTCATATAACAAGTTTTTAAACTGTTAATTGTTCTTATGACAAATTAATTTTGCTACATTTAAATGAACATAATTAGTTTATAACAAGAAAAGTTCGAGCAGCATATAAATAAATGCAATGAGTTAAAGAAAATTGTTTTTATATGTAGTAAAAATGTATTTGTGGGGCTTTATTGCATTTGTTATTTGAAACTATATTACAAGCAGAATACTCTCAAAATGAAAATCATTAAATTCTAGTTAGTTTGCAATATGTTTAGTATACTATTGTTCCTGTTATTGTGCCTCTTTTTTAATGAAAGTTCTTAATTTTTTAAAAAAATAACATACAATATAAATATTGATGGATATTGACAGCCTGAAAAGATTCCACAAAAAGTATAAATTCTTTTAGCATCCATTTTACTTATGAAATTTATAGATTTTTTAAATTTAACCGCTCTAAACAGTTTACAAATATAATAAAATTAATAATAGTAAATAATAAAAAGAAAAACTTAATGTGATTATTATTTGAAAAAGAATTCTCCATTGAAAAATACAAAGAAAGTGCTGCTAAATAGTCACAGATTATACTTGTTACTATTCATTTAAATCATAGGTTGAAAACTGTAGTAGAAGAACTGATTCAGACACAGCAGGCACTTCTAAATAAGGAGGAATTAGTTCTGGAATTAGAAAAGAAGATTGAAGAGTCTTCTAAGATCTATGAAAGAAAATCTGAGTGAGTAAATGGCAGACATGGAAGTGTATGATATATAAAATTAATTTTCTGAGTTATTCATATAATATTCTTGAGCAAAAATAAAATCCAGATGATGCACTGTAACTTATTTGCTAAGATCATGCTTCGTTGTACCCTCTTTGAAAGTCTAGAATTATTGATTATATTTAATAACTGATTTATAAGCTAATTTAAAACACTTTTTTAAAATCTTACAGTATGTCTAGTAATATTTTTCTTTAATTTTTTATTGTTTATTGAGTCTGTAATGGCATATTTATTTCCTATCCCTTTGATTGAGTGTAATGAGTCTAAACTGTGTATTTTTTTAATTCACTTATATGGAATTAAGGAAATTTGCATGAATTTCTTCTTTAAATACATCTCCACCCCAAACCACCCCAACGATGCTGTGGAGGTTATGGCCCGTTGCCTGGAGGCTGTGCGGAACTGGATGGGCGAAAACAGGCTTCGACTCAACCCTTCCAAGACCGAGTGGCTGTGGTTTCCGGCGGCCCGATATAGTCAGCTGACTCCATCGCTGGCTATTGGGGATGAGATCTTGACCCCCACAGAAGGGGCCCGCAATCTTGGTGTCCTCCTGGATGTACGGCTGTCTTTGGAAGATCATATTACAGCCGTCTCCAGGGGGGCTTTTTATCAGGTTCGCCTGATACGCCAGATGCGGCCCTTTCTTGATCGGGACGCCTTACGCACAGTCACTCATGCCCTGGTCACCTCCCGTCTGGACTACTGTAATGCCCTCTACATGGGGCTCCCTGCGGGGAGCACTCGGAGGCTTCAACTGGTACAGAATGCAGCCGCGCGGGTGGTTATGGGGGCGTCGAGATACTCCCACGTGACGCCCCTTCTGCGCGAGCTGCATTGGTTGCCAGTGGCCTTCCGGGTTCGCTTTAAAGTACTGGTTTTGGTCTTTAAAGCGCTCCATGGCATCGGACCAGGATACTTACAAGACCGCATTCTGCCAGTAGTCTCCCACCGACCGGTGCGCTCCCACAGAGAGGGTCTCCTCCGGGTCCCGACGCCTTCTATGTGTCGTCTGGTGACCCCGAGGAATAGGGCCTTCTCTGTGGGGGCACCCGCCCTTTGGAATGGGATGCCCCCTGGATTACGAACGACTAGTGACCTGAGGGCCTTCAGACGTGACCTGAAGACCTGGCTCTTCGAGCAGGCCGGCCTGAGCTGACTCAAATGGGATTTTAAATGGGGTTTTTGGATTGGTTGGGATGGGTGTACAAAGTTTTAATTTATTTTAATTGGGGTTTTTAGATTTTTATAGGGACAGCCTAGGGTTTAATTCTTTTTTAACTATTTATATTTGTATACATGTATTTTAGTTGGCTGTTCACCGCCCTGAGTCCTTCGGGAGAAGGGCGGTATATAAAACCTAGAATAAATAAATAAATAAATAAATAAATTGTTATTTATTCACTTTTTTCTCTACATTAATTTTTAATGCAGCCTAAACAGATTCATATTTTGTTCTTCCTTAGATTAGGCTCTACAAATAGAGCTTTTTTGAGGGGGAAAACAAGTTGACAATTAACAACCACTCAACTCCATCTAGTATTAATTCTTATAAGACCTTAAAATCTGCTAAAAATATATTATTTTTTATGGTATTGAGAAATGAAATATATGCTTCCATTTTGCTTTTTGTATAATTTTGATGCTGTTCTTTTCAGCATTGTGCTTCTGCTAAGCCAGAAGCAAGCCCTTGAAGAATTAAAGCAAACTGTTCAGCAGCTGAAATGCACTGAAGTCAAATTTGCAGCCCAGAAGGAACTTCTTCAACAAAAAATGCAAGAAAATGATGGGAAAGAGCCACCACCTGTTGTAAATTATGAGGAGGATGCCAGATCAGTCTCTTCCATGGTAAAATTTACACTTATTTAGTAAGTTAGGATACTGTTACTAATGTTGCTTTAATACGAATTGTACTGTTTGTAACTAAAAGCAAATTATATATAGGTAGTTGTCGCTTAACAACATTAATTGAATTGGAATTAGTACAACAGGGTGGGGAAGGTGTGCCGTGGTACAAGTATGGCAATACTGAGCCTGGAGGGCTTGGTGCTGTGTGGGTAGTAAGCAGAGTCCACACTTATCCTGCCACTCATGGGTTCCTCCTCCTCAGTAGAAAAAACAATGGGAATAACTTAACTGAGAAACTTAACAACCTTCTGCTGGCTTCCCAGCAGAAGCTTTTATGGGAAAGTGGCAGGAAAGATTGCAAATGATAATCATGTCACTTCAGGATGCCGTAGCCACTGTAAATGAGAGCCGGTGGCCAAATGCCCCAATCACAATCACGTGACCACAAGGACATTGCAGAGGCTGCAGCTTTGAGGATTGTCTTAAGTCTCCTTATTGAGTGCCATCATAACTTTTGTGGTTAGTAAGCGAGGACTACCTCTAGTACATTGACTATTAGCAACCACATTGATGGATCTTCTCTAAGATAATTTGTCCCTAGCCTGACCCTACACATCTGCCAATGGTGTACTGTAATATGTACTACTGTAATCAAGTGCATCCATTCTGTTGCTGGTTGTTGTCTTTTCTCACAACTTTTCCAGCATTACTGACTTTTCCAAGAAGTGGATCTTCTCATAAAATATCTACAATATGAGAATTTGAGCCTGATTGTTTGTGCCTGTAGTGAAAATTATTTCTTTTCTTTGCTGTCCATGATGTTCTCAAGAGCTCCTTCCCACAACAAAATGAAAACATCAATGCTCTTTCTATCCTGGAAAAACAAAAAAAAATACATAGTACTTATTTGTTATATTCATACAATTATACATTTTGTCTCTATAGTAGGGAAAAAATTTGAAAGAGATTAATTTTATCATTCATAAATTTGCTTCAAGTTATTTATTTTCATGCCTTTGAGTTAGTCTTGACTCCTGGTGACTGCAAGGACAAGTCTCTGCAGTTTTCTTGGCAAATTTTTTTGGATGTGGTTTGTCCTTGCTTGTTCATTTCCTTAGGTTAAGAGAGAGTCCAAGGTCACCCAACTGACTAAGGCAGGTACCTTAACCACTACACCAGACTGGCTCCTTGACTCACTGCCTCAAATTACTGAATAGGATTTTTTTAAAAATACATACAAAGATTTTATGCTGGTGTTCAGAGAACTAAAAGTATTTTTATTTTGAAATCCTGATACCAAATCAAAATCATATATTTATTTGCAAGAGACAATATTATATTTTTGGAGACATATCTTCATGAGAATATAATACTGTAAAAACTTTGCATGTAAATGAGAATTGATTAATGTAAGAATTTCAGGATGCTGTGGTCTTCTGAATATTATCTTATAACTATACTACTATATTTAGATATATAAATACTACTTCTTTCCTCTCTTGATCTTTCTGTTTACTCAATTTTTCAGACCCGGAATTATATTAACTCTTATGACGATATACTGTCTTGGCTTACTTAGTATCTAGGGTAGGAACTTTTGTTTGAAAAATAAATTAGATATAACACATTTTCTTTCTGTGTGTATATACACACAGTTTTCATTTGTAAAATAATAAAGATAAGCTTTTTTGTAAGCATATTGCCCGAAAACAACCTAATTATAGAAACAATAAAACAGCTGAAATTATGAAAAAATCAGGTGCCTGAGATTTTATTCAATCTATGTGCCAACTTGTATTTTATTTAAAATGAAAATTCCAAATTCTAAGGTATTTATTTGTATTACATCTTTTATAAGCTAGAGGCTATATCAGGGCTCTGAGGTTATGCTTTATGGATAAGTAGACTTTTAAATATGACTTGTCAAAATAATTTCATCTAATTCTATAGTACAAACCAATCTACCTATTATTTAGTATTGTTTCTTATCCATGGTATTGCCCATAAAACTCAAATACTTGAGCTGGCATAGAGCTGGCAAGAATTTAGTCCCTGAATTTGAGAGAGAAATATCGAATACCTTTGAAAAGTACAGAAACAGTATTTACATAATCTATATTTCAATGTATGATAGGCAACAAAAGTAAAGACAACAAATCGCTTGGTGTGCAATAAAGGCTTCATTTTTTAAAATGTGAGAAAAAATAGACATCTTATATAAAATTCCTCAAGTGGCAAATGTATATGTCTTGAGGTAGCTGATGGTCCCAGGAACCCCCTTTGTCTTTTGTAAAATATGTTGCATCTCCTCCTTTCCCACTGAGTTTGTTTCTTTCTTAGCTTTGATCAAGGACTTTAGAATACAGTCCTATTGTTTGATTATTCTCATTGCTGTTCTTGAAAAAGCTAGTTTTTGCACATCAAAGGATATGGCTTTAGCTCAAAGGAAAAACTTGATTTCCTAAACTTAAACCCTAAAATTCTACCTAACAATGGTCGCATCTTGACAATATTGTTTCCTCTTCTTTTGATGATTGAAAATGAAATATAAAACAGGTATTCATTAATTTTAAGCAAATTGTGTTCATTCTAACAGATGCATTTTTAAATTAATTTGCCATGTGTTGGAGCATGGATTTAGATATGCTACCAGCAGACATGTTCCCCAAATATAATGCAGATATGGTAATTATTTTTCTCCCTACTATTTTTAAAAAACCTCATAGCATAGATAGGAGAAAAAAGAAGAAAAATGTTGAATTAAGGTAGCATAGTTTCAGGAAGTTTCAAATGTAATCTTTTACATCATAATTCCATGATCACCATGTGCTACAGTCGCGATTTCTAGTGACATTTGCTTGCTTAGTGCATTCTACTGACGCTTTTGCTTTGTAAGATGGAGTTCCTCTCAATTAAAGAAACATTTTTTTTCAGAATTTGTACTACTAAGACTGTATTTTTAAATAGTATGTCTCATTCAGTTCAATTGAGTTTTTTTGCATAGCAGTTTTGCTATCAGTTTTTAACATATACTTTATTTTGTATTACTGTTCGTATTTGTCTGAACTGAGGTTTTTAAAATAGTTGTTTGTTGTTACTACACACTTCTTAAATTTAGAGCCCAATTCCTCTTTTTTTCTGTTAGGTTAATAGATAATCATGCATACTAGCTTATGTTGCTCAAGGGAGTTCAGTCTTGCCCTTTTTTATTTTAAGAAAAAAATTCTAGTTTAAAAATATAAATATTAAAAAAATAAATGTCCATCACGAGACAGACTGACAGGAATTCTTTAACATTCCATGCTGTAGCAATGGCAAGCTTGCATCTCTGCTGCAGTTAAGCTGAGGCAGCAAGCTTGTACCGTTTGCCTGGGACAGCAGGCAAGTAATCCTTTAACAGGGTTGAAGTGGTCTACTCGCTCTGGGCCCCAGAGCCTCCTGTGCATAAAAGAGTGTCTTCCTCTAAAAAAGATTTAATTTCCTTCCTCCCAACGATAAAGGCATAATTATATTCTTTCCTCTTTCCAAAATGGTTGTAATTAATACCTGTTCAGTTTAGCACTACACAAGATCCATGATTGCTGTTAACTTTACAGGTAGTCCTCAAATTAATTCACAGATGAGCCCATGTGATCATCTTGCTGAACTATCCCAATTCCTTGCTTCGCTCTGTTATGGTCATAGTGGATGGAGCGAAAGAACTGCTTGCCAATGAGGGTCAGGTGTACTCCCTCTGTGTATAGAAGGGGATAGTAGCACTCGGCTGGAGAAAAGAAGCCCAGATCTTCCTGCAGTTCCCACCCTCCCTGTGGGCAGAAGGGAACTCTGCCTCAAAATTCAAGCAGGATTTTGACACAGAGCATTTGAGCATTGGGTATTAGGTGTCATCCCCTAGAAATGAAAGAGAGTTCTCTTGCTTCTTGGGGGCCGGCTGCAAACATTGCATGCTGCCAAAAATCTTACTTGGATTCGGGACAGGCTTTTTTACTCGGCCTCTTTGATAGCAGAAATGTTGCTTGGGAGAGAGGATCCCCCAGTGGGGCAAAATCAATCCCTCAGGCAGTGCTTTATACTGAGTTTTTTGTGCATTTCACACTCTCCCCAACCATACCATGCCTTTTGCATATTCTCTCATGTGCCTCCCCTGACCTTTGCCACACTTCCTGGGTACTTCTTGTGCACCCTCACTGTGCCTCCCCCATGCATTACCTTATCCCCTCCCCATTTGGCAGCCACCACTTATGTGTTTGATCACCTTGTGCCAACATCCCCATTGACTTTGGTTGTGGGAAGCCAGCAGGATGTCATGTTGCTAACAACCATGGGATTTGGCTAATGAAGGTACCTGGGACTGCAAGATCCCAATTACTCTGGTAAATTGAGGACTATATGTAAGCACTAATATCTTGCAGGGTGGTAGAAAGAATATAATGGTACAGCTTTATAGACAACTTTGAACATTAATGGAACTTGCCATTTAACATATTGTAACTGTCCAGATTTGCTGCAAAGAATAATGGACATCAAAAATTGGTTCCATTGATGGAGCGATCTGACCTTATACCTTCTCCCATTGGATATAACCTTTTGCATGCCACCTCGAGCTCCTTGGAGGAGGTTTAGTTTCAGATAAAATAAATTTTGTGAAGAGTTTGAACTGACCTTTTCTCTTGTAAAATATTAAGTGCAGTTAACATTTATTAACCTTCAGGGCAAAAGCTTTATAGGGAAAAGATTTTTTATATTTTTACAACTGTTGCTGTATTTTGATTGAATAATAAAATTAAATTTTAAGATTCTTGCTTTAAAACCCTGATTTTTCCTTTTGTTTCCTCTTATGGAAATGTATTCAAATCTAAAATATTACAGCAATCACAGAAAAGATCCATAGAACAAAGAGAAAATCTACAATTATATGGCTACTCATTTCCATAAATGAGCTGGGGCAGCTAACAATATTAAAGCAAAAATAAAAATAGATACATACAAAAGTTAAAATATATAGCAGCTAAGAAAAAACAGTACAACTATTATCATTCCAGGAGACAAGCTCTTTCACACACTTAGGTCCTCAGGCCCAAGCACAGAATCAGGTCTTTAAGGCCTTAACAAAGGCCAGTGGGGTTTATGGCTAATTAAATCTTTAGAAATATAATGTTTCAGATGCCAAGCATGAAAGCAGAAAAGAGTCTTCTGGGCCAACGCTCCTTAACCAATGTGACTTGGAGCATGTCTGTCCTGTCAGATTGGGTAGGATGGGTAGAAACAACTGGGAAGAGATTAAATGAAATTCTTTGTTTCCCCCAAAATTGGGATTTCAGAATGAAGTAATACTTTTTATGAAGTATGATTTTTTTTTAAAGTGATGCTAGAGAATAGCATCTACAAAATAAATCATAGCTCCACACTGATAAGCTATGATTTAAAGTTACATGTAAAAGCCTTAGATTAATATGCTGCTTTCTCCTTTTTCAGTGTAACTAGGAACTTACAGGTTTTCACTATTGATACTCTGCTATAAACATTGCCTTTTTCCTTAAAACATAAATAATATCAAAAAATTTTATCCAGTAGCATACCTTTATGGAAAGGAGACCTTGTTAACATATTAAAAAGATGCTAGCATAATCATGAATTGTTCAGATTTGACCCTGAGTTTGAAGCTGGTTGATATTGTGAGGTATAGGGGAAGGCGTAATTAATTCTCAGCTAGAGAGGAGAAAAAGCCAGGGTGATAACATAAATAACTACAAAGGCTTTAATATATAGTATATAGAAGGAAACATTGTAAAGGTATATCCAAAATTATTGCTTTTTCAGTTTTAATCCTGATGTATTCCAAACAGTTGTATCCATTGTATCTATGTCAGTTCGATGTTATAAGCTAAAAATCTCAAGCTTACATGGACAATGCTAGATTATCATTTTTTATAACAGTTCACCAGCAGATGGAGCTCATTGCCAGCTTAAAGCCATGGTTTTGAATTTTTTGAAAATGATTTATAGAACAAAATGGTTTATAGAACAAAACTTATCTGAATAGAATCTCCTTATAAAATATCACAGGAAATGCCAGATAAAAATAATAGCTTCCATTGTAACCAAAGAATTTGTGAGCAAAATGCCTCAGAGCACAACTTCAATTAT
The DNA here is from genome assembly GCA_023653725.1 of Bungarus multicinctus. Classification (NCBI taxonomy): domain Eukaryota; kingdom Metazoa; phylum Chordata; class Lepidosauria; order Squamata; family Elapidae; genus Bungarus; species Bungarus multicinctus. The sequence continues at coordinate 226,961,203 of CM042834.1, read as the reverse complement.
TGTTTACTTTCTTTTTTAAACAGAGAATTGGACTCTGCACAACATTGCTTTGTGCATAAATATTATCTGCAGACCAACTTGTATTTTCTTCAGTTTAGTAACCCTATTTCAACTGAAAAGAAAAAAGAACTTCTGTTTTTTTTTCAGTTTAGTAATTAGGAATTAGAAATCCTTATTAATCTTTTGAATTCTTCCAGTAGAGCACAATGCAAATCCTCACTAATCCTCATATTGTGTAGTGATGGAAAGCCCACAACACTATCTGTATTCTCACACCGGTAGGGATTCAAATTTAAGTATTCCAGAAGTGTGTTAGAAACTGGTTCAGTAAAGATCCGAGGTTCCTTATTTTCTGGCATACTCCCAAGCTCTGAATTACTCTGGTTTTTTATTCAATTTATGTCAGAAGAGATGGAGAAAAAGAGAAAAATGTAAAGAATACTGATTTCCCTCCCCAACTTATTCTCTGTTTTGCATTCGATGTCCTTGCAAATGTAGATATGGCATTTGATATGCTACAGAATTTCCCATGACATTCAACCAATGCTTTTTGAGTTGGTGCATTATTTCAGAATTAATTTTAATGGTGCTTGTTATGAAGATTACAGTTATATAATTACACAGAAAAAAATTCTACAAATGTATTTCCCTCTGAGTTGCATGGTAAGGAATTGGGGGAGGTCTGGTAGGAAGTTCCAAACTCCATCCCCTGTAAGTGTCATTATGTTCAAAAGGCTGTATATTACCTTGAATATATTTTAATTTATTATTATTATTTATATTTATGTTTTTGTTCAGAAAAACAAAGAAATTAATAGGTTCTTTAAAATGCAAAAGTTTAGAAATTACTGCACACAATATTTAAACTAAACTTTCTAAATAGAGTATAGGGCAAAATTATCTCCAGAGGGAAGACATTTTATCTCTTGGGAACAACAAGGAGAATACTCTCTCTTATTTGCAAGATAGGGAAGTCTTTCACAGGAAGATATCTTTAGAAGTAAATAGGTAAACAGATTTGTATAAAGAGAAGCAGCCACACAGAAAGTCGTGTCTTAAGCTGCTTAGTGCTTTACAGATCAATAGTACTTTGGAAGAGTAGTGCAACAAGCTTTCTTTTTATTCCATAAGTCAGACAGAGTTTCAACAGTATAATATTGCCAACAGACAAAATGGGAAACTCTTTAAAAGCATTTAGGAAACCACCCAGGTCTATCATGGATACCAAGTGCACTTTGATTGTCAAATGGAGCATCTGGAATTTCTGTAGGATACAGTCTGAGGCTCTTAACCTGCTGTACGTTGAGGCTAATAACCCACCACACAATGTTGGAAAATGTCCCCTGCTTTTTTCAGGCAGTTCAGAGTTTGAAATAATTATAAGAATACTTTTTGCAGTTCCTTTAAAATCTTACCAAAAAGTATGAAGATTTTAAATTTAAGTATAAGAAATCTTTCTGTGGAAAAATGTGGATTAGAGAAGAACATGATAAGAGGAGACCTTGAAGACTGGTTACTAGAAGAATTCAGGGTAAGGTGACAAAAATGAACTTAATGAACTTTCTCATAAAATTGGCTGTTAGTTTAATAGAGGAGATAGAAAATGATATAACTGAGAATCAGACTGTTTTGATATGGATTTAAAATTGACAGGATTTATTTATTTTTTATTTAATTTAATTTGTCAATTGCTTACAAGATGATAGGTATAAGTATATACATAGTTATGAATACATGAAATGGGTACATATAAGAAAAATAAAAGAAACAATAGGACAGGGATGGTAGGCATGTTGGTGCGCTTATGCCGCCCCCTACAGACCTCTTAGGAAAGGGGTGAGGTCAATAGTAGACAGTCTAAGATTAAAGTTTTTGGGGTTTGGGGAAGAAACCACAGAGTCAGGTAGAGTATTCCAGACATTGACCATTCCCTTGCTGAAGTCGTATTTCCTGCAATCAAGTTTGATGCAGTTAACCTTGAGTTTGTATCTGTTGTTTGCTCTTATGGTTGAAGCTGATATTGACAGGTAGGACATTGCAATGTATGATTTTATATACTATACTTAGATCGTACCGAAGGCGGTGTAGTTCTAGGTTTTCTAGGTCTAGAATTTCGAATCTGGTGGCATAAGGTATTCTGCAATGAGTAGAGGAGTGGAGAACTCTTCTTGTGAAATATTTCTGGACTTTCTCAACTGTGCTAATATCAGATATGTAATGTGGGTTCCAGACTGATGAGCTGTATTCGAGTATTGGTCTAGCAAATGTTTTGTATGCTGTAGTTAGTGTGATATTACCAGAGAAAAAGCTACGTAGGATTAGGTTAACAACTCTTAATGCCTTTTTGGCTATGTAGTTACAGCGGGCTCTAGCACTTAGATCATTAGAGATGAGTATTCCAAGGTCCTTTACAGAGCTTGGATCATCAACAAGGTCTTGACTATTCAGCTTGTATTTTATTTTCTGGGTTTTTTTGACAATATGTTAGACAGAGCATTTATTCGTTGAGATTTGAAGTTGCCATTTGTTTGACCATTCTGATATATAGTCAAGATCTTTTTGAAGGGTAGCAGAATTGTCTGTGGTATTGAACAGCTTTACATCATCAGCGAAGAGAACGCAGTTGCTCTTAATATGATCACAGAGGTCATTTATGTAGAGTATGAAGAGAGTTGGTCCTAGAACACTGCCTTGGGGGAAACCACTATTGACAGGTACAGAATTTGATAGGACACTCCCAATTTTGACCATTTGTTGTCTGTTTGACAGGAATGCTTCTATCCAGTTATGCAGTTTTCCAGAGATACCATAAGATTTTAGTTTTAGAAGTAGTTATTTATTTATTTATTAAATTTTTATACCGCCCCCTCTCCCAAAAAGGGACTCGGGGCAGTGTACAGCCTACTAAAAACGAACAATATGTACAGTTAAAAACAAATTAAATAGAATTGATCCTGCCGAAATCCCATTAAGTACAAAATATTACTAAAATTTAAAATTTAAGGATTATATTAAAATTTTAAAAATTTAAAACCTAATTAATTTAAAAAACCCCAAAAAACCATTTACTGGGCCAGGCCGGCCTGCTGGAAGAACAGGATCTTTACTGCGCGCCGGAAGGTCTGGATGTCGGTAATGGCCCGTATCTCCGGGGGCAGATCATTCCACAGGGAGGGGGCCCCCACAGAGAAGGCCTGCACCCTCGGGGTCGCTAACCGGCAACGATCAGGCGGAGGAACCCCGAGGAGGGCAACCCTGTGGGAGCACACTGGGCGGCGGGAGGCTGTTGATGGCAGCAGGCGGTCCCGTAAGTACCCAGGTCCCAAGCCATGGAGCGCTTTAAAAACAATCAATACCACCTTGAATCGGATCCGGAAGGCCACAGGAAGCCAATGCAGCCTGCGGAGAAGTGGTGTTACAGATCACCCGCGCGGCCGCATTCTGGACCAACTGCAGCCTCCGGACACTCTTCAAGGGGAGCCCCATGTAGAGAGCGTTGCAATAGTCCAAGCGGGAGATGATGAGGGCGGAGGTGACTGTGCGAAGTGCGTCCAGATCCAGAAAGGGCCGCAACTGGTAAATGAGATGAACCTGACAAAAGGCCCCCCTGGCGACGGCCGTGATATGATCTTCTAAAGACAGCCGTACGTCCAGGAGGACACCTAGATTGCGAGCCCTTCCCTTGGGGGTCAAAATTTCTCCCCCCACGGCCAGCGACGGAACAAGCTGGCTGTATCTGGGCACAGGAAACCACAGCCACTCAGTTTTGGTCGGGTTGAGACGAAGCCTGTTAAGACCCATCCAACTCTGCACGGCCTCCAGGCACCGGGTCATCACTTCAACAGCTTCGTTGGGGTGGCCCGGGGTAGAGATGTACAGCTGAGTGTCATCAGCGTACTGATGGAACTCTACCCCGAAACCACGGATGATCTCACCCAGCAGCTTCACATAAATGTTGAACAGCAGGGGCGAGAGCACCGACCCCTGAGGCACCCCACATAGTAGGGGCCTCGGGGTCGACCTCTGCCCCCCCGTCAACACTAATTGCGAGCGGTCAGAGAGGAAGGAGGAGAATCACCGTAAAACGGTGCCTCCCACTCCCAACCCCCCCAACCGTCGCAATAAGATACTGTGGTCGACAGTATCAAAAGCCGCTGAGAGGTCTAACAGGACCAGGACAGAGGAACAACCCCTGTCCTGGGCCCTCCAGAGATCATCCACCAATGCGACCAACGCCGTCTCCGTGCTGTGCCCGGGCCTGAAATCTGATTGGAGGGGGTCTAGGTATACCGCTTCATCCAGGTACGGATGCCACCACACTCTCAACAACCTTCACAACAAAGCGGAGGTTGGAGACCGGACGATAATTTGACAATAATGCTGGATCCAGGGACGGTTTCTTTCAAGGCGGCGGGCAAAAGCCCCTCTCTAAAGGAAGCATTGATAATCCCTTGGAACCAGCCTCGTGTCACCTCCCAATTGGCCAAGACCAGCCAGGAGGGGCACGGGTCCAATAAACAAGTGGTGGCATTAAGCCCCCCCAGTATCCTGTCCACGTCCTCCAGAGTAACAGGATCGAACTCATCCCAAATCACCTCCCCGAAATCCACCTCCGTCCCCCCGACTGGAGATGCCCAGTCAGAGTCCAACTCATCCCGGATCTGAGTGATTTTGTCCTGCAGAAACCTAGAAAAATCCTCAGCGCGTCCCTGTAAGGGATCCTCCCGCGCCCCCACCTCCAAAAGGGAGCGGGTCACCCTAAACAGGGCGGCCGGGCGGTTTTCCGCGGACGCAATAAGGGTGGAGAGGTAAGACCTCCTCGCCATCCTTATCGCCACTAAATACGCCTTAATATAGGATCGTAATAGTGTTCAGTCAGACCCAGGGCGGCTGGCCCTCCAACTACTCTCTAGGCGTCTTTTCCGGTGCTTCATCTCCCTTAGCTCCTCAGAAAACCAAGGAGCCACCTGGGATCGGCACCGGGTCAGAGGCCGCAAGGGCATGACCTGGTCAAGGGCCCCAGCGGCCACCCTATCCCAGGCGGCTACCAAGCCCTCAACCGAGTCATGTGTGTGAGCATCAGGAAACGGCCCAAGCTCCATCAGGAACCTATCAGGGTCCATCAGGCGCCTGGGGCGGTACCATTTTATTGGCCCCACCTCCCTGCGGCCAGGGGGTACGGAATGGAAGTCGAGTCTCAGGAGCGAATGATCAGTCCATGACGGGTTCCACAACTACATCCCCTATACCAAGATCATTCTGCCACTGATCAGAGACAAAAACCAGATCCAGAGTGTGACCCCCCCAAGTGAGTAGGATCCCGAATTAGTTGGGTCAGGCCCATGGCTGTCATGGAAGCCATGAACTCCTGAGCAATCCCCGAGGCCCCACCGGCAGACGGCAGGTTGAAATCCCCCATGACCATAAGCCTGGGGGTCCAAACCGCCAAGCCAGCTATAATCAAGGAACTCAGGCAGGGCCGATGTCACATAGCAGGGAGCCAGGTATGTGACCAACAAGCCCACCTGAACCCTGGGACCGAACTTCACAAAAAGGGACTCACATCCGGTCGTCTGAGAAACAGTGGATTCCCTAGGACACAGATCCTCCTTAATAACCACCGCAACCCCTCCACCCCTCCCCTGGGCCCTCGGCCGATGAAAAACCCGAAACCCGGTTGGGCACATCTCCACCAGAGGAACTCCTCCCTCTTGGCCCAGCCAGGTTTCGGTAATACCCACCAGGTCCGCTCCCCCCTCACAGATCAAATCATAAATGAGAGGGGCCTTGTTAGTAATGGACCTGGCGTTACACAACATCAGCCGAAGGCCCAGGACCCGATCGCTCAGACCACCCGGGGAACGGGACATGACAAGTTTATCGTGTACCACTAAATAATATTGACAAAAATACTTACAAATGGAATGGCTGATGTTTTAATGGCTAAAAGGGACACTTAAATCAGAAGAGTGACTTGGATAACTTATTTTGGATTTACAAAAGAGTTTTGGGACAATACTTAAAAGGAATGATCATTAAAACTTTTAACAGCAAAGGATTTATGAAATTGGTTTATTCAATCAAAGCTAAAATGTATATGATGGGTTTTTTTTTCTTATCAGCTTTTAATGGGTTGTTCTTGACCAGGGTTGAATGAAGATGGATATGAGATAAGACATTAGAATTTTTTTAATTATTTCTAGAGAAAATGATAAGTTACTTTATAAAAGAAAGGAAAGGAATTTGAGATTGATTTAAGGTTAAAATATATAATTCTGGTAACTCTTAATGGACTTTTGCTAATTAAGATTGAATGATGAGGCTTTATTATTTGCTAATAGATAAAAGATGAGCAATAGGATGAACAGAATTTGAAATATCAGAGGTGATAAGTAATTGAAATTTTGTGTACTTGTCTTGATGAAAAGGGAAGACATTTATATATTCACTCTTCCCACCCTCATCTTTTTCTCTCTACTTCTTACTTTTTTAATGTATATTTTTTCTCCATTTGTATTAGTTTTGTATTTTTACCTTCAAGAAAAACACTATTAAAAACTTACATTTAAAATTAGTTTTTATCATATGTAGCTTTTTCTGAATGAAGTCTTAAGGATGGATGGCAGTAGAAGATTCTTTTCATAGTGTTTTATGCCCAGTGAGATTTTACGTTTTTCATGAAACATGCTATTTTATAATAAATGAAATTAATTATGAACTTATTTTAAATTCTTAATTTTATTTCTGCCAAGTAATATGGATATTCCTTCCTAGTAGATTATAAAACCACAAACAGCTCTTGCTTCTGGGAACTTTTGAATGATTATACAGATTTTGTGCATGGTCACACATTTCAGTTTTTTAAATAATGTTTGCTCTGAAACCAATGTACATAGGATTGTAGTGTCAACTTTTAAAACGTGTGACGGAGCTTAGAATATTTGTAAAATACACTTAATGCCAAAATGAAACTTTTCTCATCTCAAAATAGGCATGGAAAATATACGTGGGCTGCATGATTGTACTCAGTTGTATAAAGGTTGTACAAGTAGTTCTCCTTCATTGGCCATTCATTCAGCTATTGTTCCAAAATGATGGTGATAAATGAGAGGACTTACAATCATTCCTCTTAGTTGTGGTTGTCACAACATCTCCCCGGTTATATGATTGCAGGTTGGACATTTGGACATTGACTAGCAAATTACAACATTCAAATAATCTTTTGATCACATGATTGCTATTTGTGACCTTCATTTCTGGCTTCTGACAAGCAGGGTCAATAGGGAACAGTAGGTGGTTATAAATGACAATCATGTGATCACTAGACACTGACTGCTTGGGACCTATTGATGGCAACCGCAACTGCCAGTTATCATGTTGTTCAGTGAAATTGTTGCCAGTTCCAATTTCCATAGTTACCATAGTTAAATGAGAACTACCTGTATTTATTTGCAAATAGTATGTTTCATTTGTTAAAACAACCAAACTTACTAATTCAAGAAATATATTAATTTCAAATCTCAATTTAATTCTTTTTCTATAATATAAATCTTCCTAAAGTAAGAGTCCACTTATCCTGCTTCAGATATTACCTTTTTATGATTTACTTGGTGCAATTATAACTCTTCTTATTGCATAAATATTCAGTCAAACAACTCAATTGAAGTTATAACTTCAATGGGTCAGTGTTTAATTTCAATTGTGGAGAAGAGTTATTGGGTCTTCATACTCTTTGTGTCTACGTTGGCATCACCAGATATGAAATAGGACTTTGAGTCTTAAGAACACAAGAGTAGACCTTGCACTCTTTCTCACAATAGCTAGCCAGATGCTTCTAATATTTCACAAGTGGGAGGTAGAAACATATTGTTCTCCCACCATTATTCTCCTAGGACTGGCATTTGTATTGAATCTTCAAACAGATATTGTTTTGAATCTTCAAACAAATATTACTTGATAAATCTGCCTTCAGTGAGTTTATCAAACTCCCTTATTTTTCTTAATTATCATTTATACCTCCTTGCCTTGAACAGATATTAAACAGACGAGGCTATAATTTCACCTATTTCCCTCCCCCCTTAAAAACTGGTGTAATATTGGCTTTCTTCCAGTCCTCTGGCAATGAAGCCCTATGAGGAACAGGGTTCATATTTTTCCTATGAGATTAGTAATTTCACATTTAAATTCTTTCAGAACTCTGGAATGGACCCCACTAGGATTTAGTGGTTCATTAGTGTATAGTTGTAGAGATTAAGGAAGAAACCTTAATAGTGATATGCAGGATTATTTTCCTAGGCAAAAAAGGAACTAAAACACTTTTTAAAAATCTAGTATGAGATAATATTTGGGAATAGCTTGGGCAGGTGCTTCTGTAAATCACTGAAGTATAAAAATGAAGAAGATGTTGCAAGGTTTTGTTACTATAACCAATCTCAGTAAAAGTTGATTTCCTGGTCTGGTCTACCTAACACAGCTGAAAGTATACCTGAGAGGGGGAGCAGATAGATAGATAGAGAAAGAGAGAGAGAGAGAGCGCGGGAGGGGGGAGAGAAAGAGGAGGAGGGGAAGTAGGATTATCCTTGCCATTCTGTGAAGCCTCCTTGTGCTACTGTTCAATGCCTTTTCCAATTGATTAAGCAGTAAGAAGAACACTAATCTCTGCTTGCTTTATCCTTGATACATTGGGCTTAAAAAGTAGAGGTAAGGAAATGACCAGTGAGAATGAGTGGCCGTTGATAACCACATACTGAATTTGGAAGTGGCATTGCTGTGAATTAATTCTTCAGTCAATCAAGACATTGTTTCAGCTAGTATTTCTCAGTACAATTAGTACAGTTGCTTAATGCTATGTATTAGTTTGTCTAGCTGTTCAGGATATATTGTGGCACTACAGCATTATTCATCACAGCAGAATGCATGCAAGTGTTCTAAGCATTCTCACCTGCAGAATTCTTATATTCAAAGTGACACAGGGAAACTGTCAGCTTCTGGGGTGTTCTGTCAGTTCAACAATTGGAGCTAAAGAGTAGAGGTTGAAACAACTGCCTAATAGTTGCTTGCTTGCTTAACAAAATGGAATCATCTCAGTGGTACCTTGAATACTGTCAAAGAGTTTACTTATGAATAAGAATGGAAGTAAATAGTTGATAACTTTTATAGTAAGAGGGCTCCTATAAATAGCCTATAAATAGAAGAAATAAATGTGACACTTTGCAACTTTTTGTTATGTAGCATAGAGTAATCCAGCTTGCCTTCCTATGAGATCAAAGACATTCTGGGTTGAAGATAGTATGCCAGCTTATTCCAAAACTAAACAAAATTGTTTTCGGTATATTAAATTGCTATCTCACAAATAGATATTGTTCATTTTTGGGTCAATCTGTTTAGCTGAGAGGTCATATATTTCTGGCTCAGTGCTGCTATTCACTATGGCTCAAAAATGCAACAAATGCTCAGCATTACATGATAAACCGGGTCATGGACTCTGTACTACATGTGAAAATGTTGAACCTATGGTTTCTTCCGTTACTACCAAATCTCTGCCACTTTCCTCATATACAGCATCCACAAAAGTTAAGGTAAGAAGAATATATTCTTTGAAAGACAATACTTTTACTTTTTACTTTTTTCCCTTTTTTTGGTATGTGCAAGAGGCTGACGGATGATATTGTTACTTTAACAGACAAGCAGTTTGCTTTCCATCCATTGCCCAATATATTGCCCATCCACCTTGCCCAATATATTCCACAATAACATGGAGTGGTAAAAAGAAAATTTTCCACTGATTTATAAAGTGGATTCTTGGATTCATGTGGTTATTTTTATGGTGTGCTTAGGTAGTTCATTTGCTATTGTTATTCTAATAAATTTGCATAAAATTATCAATTCCAAATATTTTTCAGTAAGTATATTCTGGTATTTTTCTCCCTTTGAGGGAGAGAATAAAAGCCAGTGAAAGCAGTGAATATCCATAGTTAGTTAAATAAGCCAAAAGGCTGGATCCACACAAGACATTAAATCATAAAATTTAGTTGTCATCTATAATGATTAAATTCATAGACTATGAAGAGACAGCACTATAGAAACCACGAAGTCAGACATGATGTATTATCCTAGTTCTGAAGATGTCTGCTGTAAGGAAATTACATAGGATTCAGGTAATGCACATAATTCTAATGTGGTCATGAGTAGCAGATAAGGCCACTAATATGTGCGTATACAAATAAATTAAAAATGTCATTTTTGCTTGTTTATAGTGATACTTACGTTTTTTCCAAATGCCATCACTCTGCTAAACAAATAATTCCCTCAACACTGTCCAACTATTTACAAAGTCTGCACTACTATTACTATTAACCTTCTCATCACTCCCTATCACCCATCCCCTCCCACTTGTGACTGTTATATTGACTGTTTTCTAGTATGATTTGATTGCTTATCGTACCCTATGACTATTATTAAGTGTTGTACCTTATGATTCCTGACTCTTGATGAATATTTATTTATATATTTATTTATTAGAGTTTATATACCGCCCCCTCTCCCAATGGGACTCGGGGTAGTGTACAGCCAGGTAAAAACGACACACAGTATAAATACAATTTTAAAATAGCATTAAAAATATATTAAATAGGTGGCTGAAATACAATGAAAATAAAACTGAACAAGGAGAAAATTTTAAAAACTACAACCATTAAAACCAATTTAAAACCCTAACCAGTAACTCTAGGCCAGACCAGCTTGTTGGAAAATGTGGGTCTTCAGCGCGCGCCGGAAGGTTCACAGGTCAGGGATAGTTCTCATCTCCGGGGGTAATTCATTCCAGAGGGAGGGTGCTCCCACAGAGAAGGCCCACACCCTCGGGGCTGCTAGCCGGCATCGCCCAGCTGACAGCACCCCGAGGAGGCCCGCCCTGTGAGAGCATGCTGGTCGACGGAAGGCCGATGGTAGCAGCAAGCGGTCCCATAAGTACCCAGGTCCCAAGCCATGGAGCGCTTTAAAGGTGACCACCAACACCTAGAATCGCACCCGGAAGGCCATCGGAAGCCAATGCAGCTCATGCAGGAGCGGTGTAACACGGGAGCTCTGAGGAGCCCCCAAAACCACCTGCGCGGCCGCATTCTGCACCAGCTGAAGCCTCAAGGGGAGCCCCATATAGAGAGCATTGCAATAGTCTAGGCAGGAGATGATGAGGGCAGATGTGACTGTGCAGAAAATGCCGCAACTGGTAGATCCTACGGACGTGACAAAAAGGGCTTTTTGTCAGGTCCATATCTTTTCTTTTCCGTATCTTTTCTTTTATGTATACTGAGAGCATTTGCATCAAGACAAATTCCTTCTGTGTCCAATCACACTTGGCCAATAAAGAATTCTATTCTATTCTAGTGATGGTATCCACTGATCCAATAAACATGCAAAATTTGAACCCTATGAAGAATAGAATTTTAAGACTAATTTTCAGATGAATGAAAATAGACTAATAATAGACATAGGAAAAAAGTCACCATTCCATTTTATGTGCTTACATCTGAAGCTGAAATAAGTACAATAGCACTTAGACTTATGTACTGCTTCAACAGTGCTTTACAGCCCTTTACAGCCAGATTGCTCCAACAATCTGGTTCCTTATTTTACTTACCTTGGAAGGATGGAAGGTTGAATCAACCTTGAGCCAGTGAGAATTGAATTGCCAAAATGCTGGCAGCTGGCAGTCTGCAGAAATATCCTGCAGTACTGCATTTTAACTACCGCTCCACCACGGCTTTTAAAAATACTGTTATTTAGCAAACTCTACGTTTTGATTAGAAAATGTAAGACCATTCATGCACTGAAATGAATTATAATTTATAGATTAAATATATAGTACCCAATATTTAAATATTCCATAAAATATCTACTGTTATAATATCACAATACATAAGCATTATCAGCTTGCATTTTTACATTTCTCATTGTAAAAAACTCATGGCCTGCAATTTAAGATTTTATGCTGAATATTATGAAAAACATTACATATATAGACTTTAAAAATATTCGTCATATACATGCTGATTAAGTATGCATCATAAATTCTGTTGCCTATCTACCAGAAATATCTGTTTTGTTTTAATCTTCTAAAGGTTGCATATCCCTTCTTGTTTCAATTTATGAAAGGATAATATTTAATCTTTAATACAGTTAATGTAGGTTTAATTGCTTAAAAGAACATTTTCTCCACTATTGTACCAAAAGCTGATTCAGTTGGTTTATTGAGGTAATATATTTTGTATCTTTTGTAATTAATTTTTTGGTAGAAGATATAATGCTAGGTAAATCAAAAGCACAAGTCTCTATATGGTTTTTCAAATAAAAATATTTTTTGGAACTTAATAGATTTTATAGCATTCACATTTAATTTTTAAAGTATTATCTCTATATAATAAATTATAGATACTATAAAAGCAGCTTAAGCATGCCATTCTTTGTGTGTGTGTGTGTGTGTGTGTTTGTTTGTTTGTTTGTCTGTAAATAAACAGGTAAAATTAAAGGTTTTGCTTGTTTATAGTGATACTAGTTAAACCTAGTGGTGGTATCCACTGGTCAAATAAACACTACTCTCCAAATTGGAGCCTTCAGAACTTCCCCCGTATCTGTTCCAAAGATTTGAATGACTTATCAGGCAAAAAGTTTGAAGGATTTCTTTGGGAAATAAAGGGGAAATTCTGTTGCATGATTATTATATTAAAAGAAAACTAGGGCGATAACTGTATAAATCTGTTCTGTAAAGGTAAATATAATAAGGCAAAATGTTTATGCTCATTTTATTGTATTCATAATTAAAAAGCAGTCTAAATGAGGTCTGTCATGTAAAAACTTACCAAATGTTTACACTCTTGGTGTTCTCCAAGTGTACTGGACTTAAATGCCATATTTTTTCCTGGCCTGCTTGGACAATATATGATTGTATTATACCAGGTGTATGCATCATATAATTGTTTTCTTGGTTCTTCAGGTAACATTTCCTTTGCACTTATCTTTTTTCCAAACCTAGTGAATAAATAAGCATTGTATCTTTGTTAGGCAAAATTCAAGTTGATTGAAGAGAATATTCATTTTGTTCTATTTTACTATTCTTTTCTTTTTTACAGTAACCTTAGGAAGAGCTCTTGAAGTCATCTCATCTGTTTGTAAATAGTCATTTCAAAAATTCATCTGCTATTAATGACATTCTACTTGTAGCATATATGATATAGCCAATCAATTTCAATTTAAAGCTTGTATTATTTGTACTCTGTCATATATCAAATTAAACTGAGAAACTGAACTGGAAAATGCTTTGAGGAAATGCTGGCAATTTGGCAGTGCCATTTAAATAAAAATGTAAAGTAATTAACTATAAATCTATAAATTGTTTTTACAATTTATCAAGATTGAACTATTAGGTTAATTGGGTTTACAAACAGGGAAGGCAACTTGATGTTAAATTTCATGTTATGATGTTAAGTGAGCTAGTTTACAAGTAATTAACCAGCAGTTTTTAGGAGCCTTATGTAGATTTTTTTTTAGCTTTCTGAGTCAAAGATTTCATTGTGCTATAATAATTAAGTTCTGTGTATCTTCCATTGTTCTCAAATTGTAGTCTTAAGCTTAGTTAGATCAAGTAAATTGTGTTTTTTAGTTTGCATTATGATTAATGCCATATTAACATTTCTAATCCATTTATTTTTTGCATTGAAGAAATTGTCTGCAAAAATTATTAAAAGAGCTTCAAATTTTATTGAGCCATAGGTAGTTCGAGTTCTTTTACATTGTAATCCGCCCTTCTCTTTCTCAACGTTTGTTGATAAATAATAATATAACCCTTGTCAAAGAAAAGTGTGGATTGATATTTACAGGATTGTCTCTGGATCTCATAGAATCCTTGGACATTCATAGAAAATAAGATCAGCTCAGCAAAGTCAGAGTGTGGGAGGCGAAGATGAGCTAAAATTGTAGAAGAGGTGGTGTTGTGCAATCTTATCCATTTTATTTCAGATTGAGGTTTTGTGCCACTATAGCAGTTATTTTGTGAATGTACAGGTATGTCATGGAGCTATTTTGTTAGAGCACTGACAACACACAACATTTCAAAAGTACCTCTAGTTCAAAAGTTCTACTACTCAATTTAAACTTAAATGATGCAGTTTATGTGGCATGTCCAGAATTGTAATAGTTACTACTTTTGTAGAGACACAGTTTTTTGAGATTAAGCTATCAGTTTCTTCCATAATGTCTATGCAAAGGAAATACTGGAAAGAAGGACCCAATTTCCTTCAATAAATAAACTGGCTCCCTATTTGCTCTGCATAGCCATTTTGATTTCTGGAAAATATCGGTGAAATCTATGATTTAAATATATTTTACAGTGAGAAGATTAAAAACTGTAAAATAAAATAATGGATTAAATTCAGCTTCTGTCACATGCACATGTATGAAAAAGGAATTGCCTAAATTTGAATCCTTTTAGGCCTTATCATAATTTTACTTTACTTTTACTTTATATTTTTGTTTTGCTTATCTTGGAGTAGTTTAATTATTTTATGTGAATAGGATTTATGAAGAGTAACTGTGTAGCAGTAGTTCTGTAACATTAACTATCTAATGCTACTCTGAGAAAAATATTTTAAGAAATATTAAACAAAATGTTAAATTTTGTTTAGCATTTTATAATGTACATATCAAAATTTAGAATCAATTTGTAATTTATAATAATCATATACTTACTTTTTCTTTGATCAGTTCTTTGACCAAGTTTTAAACACTTTTTAAAAAATAGGGGACTGCAAAACAATAAGTTCACAAAAGTATCTGCATCTGTTGAAAAAGAAAAAAAAACCTAAAAGACAGGCAGGATATTTACATGAAATGAATTGACTTCCTTTAGCTTATAGTATTCTGTTTGGGTGGAATTTGGAGTGTTAGGGTTGAATATTCCAAGTTCAACTATCAATTGGAACAGCTTGTTTACTGTCTTCTCTGTCCACAAGTACAGCTATTTGATTGTCCAATTTTACAATGTAAGCTGAAACGTTTTTCTTGAACTACAATGCATTATTATAAATCAATATCAAGGCCTTTTTTATTGGGTATTAGAATTTGTGCATATTTGGAAAACATATTCTTTCAAAGCTGCTGTTTTTAATATGTAACAGTTGACTTTTAGGAATATTATCTTCTCAGCATCCTGAATATTTTTTGTGACTCAATAGAGTCTGAGAATAAATGCCATCTGGAAACTTCCTGAAAAACTATTCTCCTTTCTCATACTATTGGTATGAAAAAGGTAGTTTAGAGTAAAAGACAATTATTTTTTAAAGATAACAGAAGAGTGATTTGAGAAATGGAAATTAATCTTCCTATTTTAGGAATTCTGAGATTATTTAAGAACCACAAAACTTCCTTTGAAGTTTAGGTCCTTTTTCTTACAATCTGCTACATTAACAGCCAATGATTCCTTTAACAACTCTCCTCTTTTCTGTTCACAAGAGGAAGAGAATTTTATAATCTTAAGTAAGCTACTGAGGTTGATACAGAATATCCCAAGTTAAAAAACTAATTTAGATAACGTTTGGTTTACTCTTTAATTCAACAACTACTTCTCTTCTACTGCAGATAGAACCTCCACTTTAAATCTGTTTTCCTCCTCCACTTAATCCACTGCCCATATATCCAAAGAACTATTCAGTAAATTTCTGGTTTATACCAGGCAATTAATAGTGTTCACCCCCTCCCTACAACACACACACAAATTGTTCTCTGGATTGATGTCCTTTCAGCAGTTAATATGAGAAGGAAGTTGAATTGTTGCTAGGAAATAAATTAATATGATATGTTTCCTAACTTGTTCCTCTCTTATGAAGAAATATATATAAACAAATGCAATGTTAAAAGTCAAAAAGAATGTTGTGATTCATATTTGCTAACCTAGTTTGATTTCTTTATACAAACTGTCTAGTTTAAATTTTCAATAAGCTAGAAATTTTTATTCACAAGCTACTTGTGAATAAAGGCAGATGAAATGCCGGAAAAGATGTCTGGAGGGCGTCTGGAAGGCCAGTCGTGCCGAGTCTGATCGAACACAGGTTAGGTCCTATATTAGGATCTACCTAGTGGCGATAGAGGCGGCGAAGCGTTCTCACTTCTCCGCCCTTATTGCATCGGCAGAAAATCGACCCGCCGCCCTGTTTAGAGTGACCCGCTCCTTGATTAGGCCGGGAGCGAGGGATGATCTCCTGCAGGGAAGAGCGGAGGAGTTTTCACGATTTCTGCACGATAAAATCGCTCAAATTCGGGCCGGATTGGACTCTAGTTGGGAGGTCCCGGGGGAGGTGACTGCGGCGAGACGGTTATCTGGGATGAGTTCAACCCTGTGACCGCCGAGGGTATGGACAGGTTACTGGGGCGGCTGAATGACACCACATGTTTGTTGGACCCTTGCCCCTCCTGGTTGGTCTCTACCTCCAGAGAGGTGACGCGGAGTTGGCTCCAGGGAATTGTTAACGCTCCTTTGATGGAGGGCTCGCTGCCTACCGCCTTGAAAACGGCGGTGGTGCGACCCCTCCTCAAGAAGCCCTCCCTGGACCCAACCCTTTTGAACAACTATCGTCCTGTCTCCAACCTTCCCTTCGTGGCGAAGGTTGTAGAGAGTGTGGTGGCAGGTCAGCTTCCCCAGTACCTGGATGAAGATACATACCTGGATCCCTTCCAATCGGGCTTCAGGCCTGGACATAGTACTGAAAAGGCATTGGTCGCGTTGGTTGATGATCTCTGGAGGGCCCGTGACGGGGTTATTCCTCTGTCCTGGTTCTATTAGACCTATCAGCGGCTTTCGATATTATCGACCATAGTATCCTATTGCGGCGGTTGGGGGGGTTGAGGGTTAGGGGCACCGTGTTGCGGTGGTTCGCCTCCTTCCTCTCCGACCGTCTGCAATTTGTGTTGGCGGGGGGGGAGAGATCCACCTCTAGACCCCTCGATTGTGGGGTGCCTCAGGGGTCGGTACTGTCTTCTCTCCTGTTCAACATTTATGTGAAGCCGCTGGGGGATATCATCCGTGGCTTTGGGGTGAGATGTCATCTGTACGCTGATGATACCCAGCTGTACATCTCCACCCCAAGCCACCCCAACGATGCCGTGGAGGTCATGTCCCGGTGCCTGGAGGTCGTGCGGAACTGGATGGGCGGGAACAGGCTCCGACTCAACCCTTCCAAGACTGAGTGGCTGTGGTTTCCGGCATCCCAATATAGCCAGATAGTTCCATCGCTGGCTATTGGGGGTGAAATTCTGCCCCCTGCAGAGAGGGCTCGCAATCTGGGTGTCCTCCTAGATGTACGGCTGTCTTTGGAAGACCATATTACGGCCGTCTCCAGGGGGGCGTTTCATCAGGTTCACCTGATTCGACAGATGCGGCCCTTTCTGGATCGGGATGCCTTACGCACAGTCACTCATGCCATGGTCGCCTCCCGACTGGACTATTGTAACGCCCTCTACATGGGGCTCCTGAATGGGAGCATCCGGAGGCTTCAACTGGTACAGAATGCGGCCGCGCGGGTGGTTATGGGGGCGTCAAGATTCGTGCATGTGACGCCCCTCCTGCGCGAGCTGCATTGGTTGCCAGTGGCCTCTCGGGTGCACTTTAAAATTTTGGTATTAACTTTTAAAGCGCTCCATGGCATCGGACCAGGATATTTACAAGACCGCATTCTGCCATTTTCCTCCCACCGTCCGGTGCGCTCCCACAGGGAGGGTCTCCTGCGGGTCCCGTCGGCATCTATGTGCCGGCTGGTGACCCCGAGGAGTAGGGCCTTCTCTGTGGGGGCGTCTGCCCTCTGGAATGGGTTGCCCCCGGAGTTACGGACAGCCACAGACCTGGGGACCTTCAGGCGTGCTTTGAAAACCTGGCTTTTTGACCAGGCCGGCTTGGGCTGATTTTAGTTTTGGGGTGTTTTGTTTTTATTAAATTTTAGGGTTTTAGAGTATGGTTTTAAATTTGTTTACAGCCAAGGTTGGGTTTAATTTAGTTTTATTGTTCCACATATTTATTGTTTTAACTGTACGGCTGTGCACCGCCCTGAGTCCTTCGGGAGAGGAGTGGTATATAAATAAATATTTATTATTATTATTATTATTATTAAAATACATTTAATTTTTTAAAAAGAAAAAAATCAGAGTTATGAAATGAGACTATTTTAGTAATATGTGAAAAACATTTTTTTTTAATAGTCATTGTCCATTCTTGGCAAAATACTTCAAAAATGTTAATGTTTTTAGACAAAAAACTGAGACCAGGAAACCATTTTCACTCATGCTTGATGATTAACTTGAGTAAAACAAAAACTTTATCTAGCAGTAACTATTTAATCTGCTAAAAATGGTTGATTTATTTTCTGTTGGACTATTTCTTCTCTTTGTTTCCTAGGATAAAAAAGATAAAGTTTCCAGGTTTGATACTATTCGACATTCCATTGCTGGTATGATAAGATCACCAAAATCTATGTTAGGCTCTTCATCGGTAAGTGGGCAGGTAATGTATTCTTTTGTCTTTATTAAGAAAAAAATTGCCTTCACTATTTTCTGCATAATTTTCTGTTATTTGCTGCAGGAAGATTTATTTGATTAATGTTTATAATACTTCCTGTATTGAGAATGGTATTTCGTAACAGTCTGCAGTAGATGAAACCCACCACTAAATAATTCAAATGTTTGAACTCCCAAAGTACAAGTGTACACTCATTTAATAAGCAAACTTTAGATTATAAATATATATAAATTGATTTTATTGTGATCAAGGAAGTCATCACATTTCAAGTATAATCATAATTGAAAAAAATGAATGTCCCTGGGACCAAGTACATAAGAATAATCTAGGGTCAAGCTATCAACCCAATGGCTCGTATCAGAAATCAAAGTGTAGGCCAATTAGGATTGAAAACAAAAGGATGATGAAATATCAGAAAAGAAATACTGTACATATTTATTGGTCCATTTGGGCCATCTCTTAGACATTGATCTGCTTGTCTTGTTTGTACCACTTCCTTAACACTTCTAAATTAATTAAACCTGTAGTTTCATCAGGGTTTTCAGTTAAAGATGTGCTGACATACACCATCATTTTCCAATCTCAGCCTTTATCTGTCATATGCTCTCACTTCTTGTTAAATATTTGATTTACCTTGATGTGATTATATTATAGGAAAATATGAAAGGGAACAGCTTGTTCTCAGATAGGTTATGTTAATTTTAATTCATGTTGTAACCAAACCTGGATCATCTAAAACAACCAAATCACTTTGAAGATATAACATAGATTTATTAAGTATGCAAATAACAACGGTGTACAGTACTGGATTTACAGCAAAGCATTGGCAGCTTCCCGAACATCCCTGAGCAAAAGCAGAACTACAGCTTATACACTTTTGACCTACTACATTGAAAAGACAAAGACAGACAGAATAAAATGCAGCATTGATGTTGGAATGTTTCAATAAATGGATGACTTTCTCATTATTTATCCCTTATTACTAGATCAGAATGCTATTTATGTTATCTTTAACATATAGCCAATGAATATAAACAGTGATTTATTGGCCTACTAGTTTCTGTCTGGGTTTGCCTAAGGCAGAATTAGACCTCAACTCAGTCTTCCATTTTTAGCCCAGTGCCTTTAACAATTATAATAACTTGATTCTCAAATTTGGCATTATATTAATCATTCTTTTTCATATTTTTCTTTTAAGTTTTTTGATGTAATATCAGCGAGTGAAAAACCCCTGGCAGAACAAGATTGGTATCATGGGGCAATCCCAAGAATAGAAGCTCAAGAGCTATTAAAACAGCAAGGGGACTTTTTGGTGCGAGAGAGCCATGGGAAGCCTGGTGAATATGTCCTTTCTGTTTTTTCTGATGGGCAACGGAGACATTTTATCATTCAGTATGCTGATGTAAGTTTGATTTTGATTTTTTAAGTGATTGAAGTACACTTGATTTCAATAGCTACATAATTAGTTTTAAATTATAGTTAGATAACTAAATAATTATGCACAGCTGGGCATTATGTTACTTACCTGCTTTTTAAAGCTAAGAAATCATTATCAACCACTTATGAGCCACAAGTACTGTTCTGTGCATTTGATTCAGGATTCAGTAGTTTTCAGTAGTAATCTTTCTACCTTTGAACTGGTGCATAGGAATGTTCTTTTCTCTGTTGTTAGTTTCTAATTAGAGATCTTTAGAATTGTGTGATTGCCAGTTGCTATTTTTATCCTAAAAGGCACTGATCTAATTTTTTCGGAGCAGTGCAGTTCTTTATTTTTTCAATTGGTTCTTCCAGTTATTCTTGAACTTCATGTCCAGCACCTTATGTAGCAATTTCTGAAGATGATAATGAACTCCCCCCCAAAATAGGCAAATGTTACAATTACCAATGCATCACTATGCAATAAGACTACTGCAGTACATTCTACAAGAGGCTGCCCTTTCAAGAGCATTCAGAAACAAATTGGTACAAAATATAACTTTTCAGTAAGTGTTGGGTTTTACCTCCAAGTATACATGTGTCTTAGTCCCTACATTCATTGCCAGTAATTTTTTTGAATGCAATTCAAAGAGCTGTAAAGCCTGTATGGCTTGTGCCTGGTATTTCCAGGAGCACCATTTCCTATAATTGGCTGAATCAGTATATTCGTGCTAGAAGAAACACTTGTGCAAAGAAGTGACGGCAACTGAGGCCAGGAGATACAACTTCTGAATTGCAGCCTCCTGTGGAATAGCCTCCCCTTAAAATTAAGGCTTGCCCCTTCTATTACAAATTTCCTCAGAATGGAGCTCTTCTGGACAACATTTGGAGGGTTTCTATATTGTCACCATCTTTACTAATTTGCTTTTTTATATTTTATGTTTAGGTTTTTATAAGTTTATATTTGTACTCTGGATTTTTAAATTGTTGATTATAAATTATGAATGTTGATGTTGTAAACTGCAATGATTGTGTAGTTGACTACACATTATATAAATGGAATGAATAAAAGAATAAATATAAAGCAGAATGTTCTCAGGAACACTGGCATACTCGGTTTCCAGACTGCAGAGTTTTACACAAGCTGTTCTTATTCTTCAGAGGTATACTACTAATAAAAGGGAGGATTGAGGAAGTTAATTATTCAACAAATTCTCCTAAAATCATGAAACTATAGTATGAGGATACCTATGCTCCATTTTTCTACCTAATCCTGATTTTAGATTCATGCATGTCCTAATAAGGCCAGCCAACTTTTCATAAAGTTGTAGTATACATGCAATAGATAATTCACAATTGTTTCATTGAATTGTGAAATAAATATTTCTAATTTGAGGAATGATTAATTCATTTTTTTCCATACAAACTTCTTAGTGGAACTAAACCATTCAAGCATTTAAATTCAAAAGAATTCACAGAGCTAAAACACCTCAAGCATTTACTGCACAAAAGCCTAAACTGGGAAGATTAAAATATGAAGAGTATGAAATAATGTTCCAGAATAAAGTATGGATGGAGGTTATATGAAATGATGAAATTGGATTATTGCTCTGCAAGAAGCAGATACTAATAGAGCTAAATAAAAATTCTTAATCTTCTGTGTCTTGAAAACCTCCTAGATACACACAAGATATATTTAGCAATCTGAAGTTTTATACTGTAATGATTAATGTATTATATAATCCACTTAGATTTTAGGTGTTAATGAAGTTTTTTAAAAACCTGTGTTCAAACATTATCTTCATTATTAAAAGCAATTGTAAAGACAATTGTAGCTGACTAGATTTATTTCAGAAAAGCAAGTCATGTATGTGTCTGTGTCTCTTTGTGTGTGTGTGTTTGTGTTTGTATTTGAGCTCCAAATTTTTTATCACTTAATACTCTAAAACAGGAGTGCTTAAATCCGGCCCGCGGGGCTGGCCAGAAACTATAAGGGACTGGCCCGCAGTGCTTCTGGTGGCTATAATAGGCCATGTGTGCCCCCCACAGTATCTCATTTTCACCCTCCATGACTTCCTGACACACTTTGCTGGACAAAGCCGGGCAGAAAAATTGACCCAAAATGCACCAGAAAATGGGCCAGAAAACAGGCCCAAAACAGGTTGAAAAATGGGCCCAAAATGCATTGAGAAATGGGCTGAAAACATGATGAAAAAAGGACCCAAAATGGCCCATTTGGCCTGTTTTTGACCGGCAGACTACTGCAGAAGGCCATGGGGGCAAAAATGAGGCACAGCCGTTTTGGCTGGCAGGGTGCTGCAGGAGGCATCCGTCATCCCCCACCTACTCCCACCCCCATTGGCCTGTAGAGAACTGAAATGCTGATCTGGCCCTCAAATCCTGTTTGACACCCCTGCTCTAGAACAAGAGTTATAAAGGAACCAAGGTTTGATTTCAATGGGAAGAAAATCCCTGTTATTTTCTTTTGTATGATGTGTCACTATGTGTTTCAGAGGAATATTAGAATGTTTAAAAGCCTACTAGTTTTCTGATTAGTATATATTCTCATTTAGCTTTATATAAACAATATCCATTTATATCCTATTAAAATAGTTTAGAGATAAAAGAGATACTGTACATTTCAACTACTTTCAATCAGACAGATTTCTATTGTTTTGATTTAAAAACAACTGTTAGAAAATAGGTCCAACAGTAGTTGCTGCTCCATTCTAATTTTTATTTCATGGCTTAGAACAAAAGTTATAAATATTGTGAAATATTTTCTTTGTTAAATCTGGAAGTATTTCAGTGATTATTGCTTCTTGTACTTGAAGACCAGTGGTGGGATTCAGAATTTTTTATTACCAGTTCTGTGGGCATGGCTTGATGGGTGTGGCATGGCTTGGTGAATGTGGCAGGGCAAGGATACTGTAAAACCCCCATTTCCACTCCACTCCAGGGGAAGAATACTGCAAAATCTCAATTCCCACTCCGCTCCAGGGGAAGGATACTGTAAAATCTCCATTTCTGCCACTTCTGTTGAAGACGGTTTATGTTTTTTCTGTCCATAAGATATGGACAGAAATTATATTGGGAATATTTATTCTCAATTTACTGGGAAAAAAACTAATGTTCTGTTCAAGCTGTAATTTCTTGCTCATTTTTATAGCATAGCAGCGGTCTTATAATTAAATTATTTTCATAGAGGTTCAGTTTGGTTATATACTATATATCCTAATTTGATGATCTTGCTTGAGAAAGCTATAAACAAACTTTTTGTTTTGAATTAAATTTGAAATCTTATTTAGTAAATATTTAGTAAGTATATTGGCTACAATTCCAATGTTGGATATAACAATAATGAACATCCGTAACAGAGGTGGTATTTAGCAGGTTCTGACCAGTTCTGGAGAACTGGTAGTGGAAATTTTGAGTAGTTCGGAGAACCGGCAAATACTATCTCTAACTGGAGATTTTACAGTATTGTTCCCCTGCCACGCCCACAGAATTAGTAGTAAAAAAAATTGAATCCCACCACTGATCCGTAAGTTAAATAAACTATCATTTGAACCTTCATGAAGAGAGGGATGAAGACAGTAAAAGAAACAATTATTAACTTACATTTCCAAATGTTTCCAGCTGCTGAACTATGGTTTAGCAAACTAAGCCATACATTATATATTATCCAAATAATTACAGCTTAATAAATCATTTCAGAATTCTTTGGTAGAAGCTCTTAAAAGACAACTTGTTGCATAAAACAGCTGTAAAGTCAGGCATGACTTTATTAATGGAAAGAGTTCCCATTGCTTAACTTTTGTATTTCTTCCTCAATTTTGTCCTATAGAATCAATACAGATTTGAAGGAACAGGATTTTCAACGATTCCTCAGCTTATAGAATATCATTATACAACAAAACATGTGATTACAAAGAAATCAGGCGTTATTCTTCTGAACCCTGTTGTTAAGGTATGTGTATTTAATACCAATGGTGAGACATGATTTTTTTTGCTGAGAGTATGCTATATGGTATTTGTATTTCTCCTTTTTTATGAATATTTGATTTTTTGTCATAATTTTTATTGTTATTCAAAAAAGTTAAAATACAAAACTGCAAAAAAGAAGATTCACAGGAATAAATAAACCAAAAAGCAAAAGAAACAAAACATTGAAAATTGCATTAGGAAAAAAAATACAAACACAACTACATATATTATCCATTCTAGTTGAATACTGATAAATATATGACAACAATATTAGTTTCCCACCCCTTGCAAAACAGGCCCCAAATTTTTTCAAACTTTTAATTCTGTTTAAAATTATTACCTTGTCTATTGTATTAATGACCAAATAACTAACAAATAGATAGAACAACAAGCAAACAAAAAAGGCAAGAACAAAATATCACCCGCTGTTAACAAATTATTGTATTCAACTCATAAGAAATTTACCATGGCTTTATTCTATCCCCAATCATTGCAACAGTTAACTCTGATTTGTCCTGGATCAAATATCCATGATTGTATCTTAATGCCATGTTTCAATCAGTTGTTGGCTAGTTAAATATAGTAGGCCCATTCTTACCATTCAGCAGCAATCTTTGAGAGGAGTCTACTAATATTTGGTTTTACTTGCATATTTTTAAAACATGTAAAACATTTAATCTTTATTCTTTCAAAGAGTTATGCAAGCTCAGACATTAGAAAGTTAAAATGTCAAGCAGGCTGAAATTACTGCTTCATGTTTTCTTCTGCATTGAGGGCAGACACTTGGGTGCAACACTAGGACAATCACAAAGTGTGTGAGGATCTGAGATGAATTATAGGGAGCCAGTTTGGTGGCATGAAGATTTGGGAAGGACTCTGGATAGCAAGTCCTTATTGTAGTTGCTAAACAAGAACTATTTGTAATATTAGTCCTCATTCTGAGAATTTTTTTTTCAATCAGCTTTTACATAGGCTTTGGTTGGTTGTAAATAGATATTTTATCCTTCTCTGCTTCCCATAAGATTACAACATTTCTTCACAGTGATTTGTATAAATGTATTCTTCCAAATAATAACATGTAATTATTATTAGAATATGAACCCAGACAGTGAAGCAGGTGAGGACTTCTAGTAGCTAGTTGAAATAATGCTTTCTGAATAAAGTATGGTATGTGTGTTTGTGTCTATATATGTGTGTATCAGAAATAATTATGAAAATGGATGTTTGGGCGGGCAACAATCAATGATATTAGTAATTTAATTTATGAACTAAAATTATACTCTGTGGACCTACCTTAGTTGCAATAATGTCAGATTTACCTTAAACCTTTTAATGCTATTCTTGTAATAAAGCTTTTAGATAAGAAATGTTTGTGTTTAAATGAGTGCCCTGACAGCTCTCTTGGTAATGGAAAAGTCAACCTTTCTAAATTACAATTTTCAGCTATTTTTGAAGCTTTTTCTTTTCAATAATCAGTATGTTAATTCACCTAAGAATTAATATAAAGTTTTGATAATCGATTGAGTGAAATATTGTCAACATTCTGCACAAAAAATATTCTTTTAAAAAAATCACTGTTTCCTAAACAAGTAATACTTCTGTAAATATTTTCAGGAAAATGAAAAAAAAATCTTTTTAGCAAAAGACTGGATCCTAATGATGAATTTTGACTGACAGGAACTATTCAGCAATATGTGAACTTACATTAATCATGATAGTAGAAAGATACTATAGATTGGGTTTAGGAAATAATCTGTAGACATAGTATATTTTAATGAAAACTTTTTTGTATAATTCATACCTATATAAATATTTATTTGTGTTTATTTTAATTGGATTTCTTTTTAAAAAAATCTTCAAACAGCTAAATTGTGATCATGCTCATAAGATTAGACAAATCAATTCATTTAACAAATAATTAGAGTAAAAAGGAATTTCAAAATATTTTATTAGTTTTTTTCATGTGATGCGTGCAACACAAATGCTTTCTTCTATGTTAAGTACTGCTTGATCACTGTTTGATTGCTTGTTTAAAATTCATGTGAGGTGAGTCCTTGGCAGGAGTCCTTGAATATTTTAATTCTCCTTTCATACAAAATTAACCAACGTGTACCCATTTAGTAATTGGAATTTAAATTGGAGCATCACAATTGATGCTATGAAACAAACAAAATGATGTTCAGTTAGCTTATTGAATAAATGTTCATTTTTTATTGTGTCATTGAAGTAACTATTAATAGTTGTGGCCCAATTATATATCATGTTCATTGTATGTCAAGCTAGGAATCATAATGGCAAAATCTTAATAGGATTTAAATTACAAGTGCCAATGTGTGAGCAATTTTTTTGAAGGAAAAAGTGGTAAACAAAGATTTCCTTTTATGCTTACATGTAAAGTAATAATGTGTTACCAATTCAATAAATTATCATTAAGAGTAATGAACATTTTATTGTAGCAATCACTGCCCAAATATTTGAAGATAATAGCAACTCATATAAAGTATATGGTGGTTTTCTAAATATATTTTAAAAATCAGTGTATGTGTGCGTGTGTGTATTCATTCTAATATATTAGCATCAGCAGAGGGATGTTTTATCTCTCTCTGTGTGTATAATATATAGTGAAAGCACTGCATTTGTAATAAAATAAAAAGTTAATGTAGAATATTCATTATTATTTAATATGTTTTCTGAGGTAGGTATTTTGATCATGATGTATTGCATTTGTGTCAGGTTCATTGGCTTTCTGTTTATTTAAAAACATTTATAATGCTGGTTTAGAATCTTCAATCCTTGTACAATTCACTATTATGTTACCTTAAGGGATATTTGAGCCCATATGTTAAAAAATCTGTTGCATTCAATTGGGGCCTATTTTGCTAAGATGTCAGGTATAAGAGACCTAGTGACAGAACTTCTAGTACCTTTAAACTTAGAATTTCCTTTGATTGTGCTCTTTTGTTTTAAGGACAATAGTCCTTCAAGTCCCCATCCCACCACCTGTTTAATACATATTGACATATCAGTTTAAACTTTTTAAACATCATCTTTACAGAATAGCTAAATTCTGTGTCCTGTTTTGGACTTCAGTCGATTTCTGGATTGAGTGTCTGATTGCCATTATTGCAATTAATAGGAAAGCCCTTTGAACCAAAGATCACACATGCTTTCAAATGTCTGCATCCCTCCCCCCAATTTTAATTCTGTTTCAAGATAGCTGCTTGGATGTGGGGTCCTAAAACACTATATATTTTTTCCAAGACTTGGAAAGGTTTTTTTAATGAAAAAATTGCCTCTGAAATAGGCAATAACCAGAAAAGAGTGTTGAACATTCATCATAATTGACAAGCATTGAAATAACAGGACTGTATTTCAAATTACCATCTACTGGGGTTTTCCTATGGAAAATGTATGCCTTTCTGTTTCTATATGGATCATCCAAAAATAGTTCAAGTGGACAAAACAATAACTGAATCTTAAAATTCCTCATAAATATAGAGGACTTTTACCAGGATGATGTTAGGCTCTATTTTACACACTGTGATATGGAACAGTTGTCAGTGTTCCAGAAAACCTCCACTCCAATAAATAACTCTGAGACAGACATCCTCCATCATCTCCAAGGTTCTTTTTATTAGAGTAGTAAACTGGCACATCTGGGAAATCCCAAATCTGAAAGTTCTGGGTTTCCTTGCAATAAGTAAAAAGTTACAAATCCACCCCCTGCACCCATCGTTGTATCATATGCCCCAATCAACATCCATCCCAACTTGAGACGTCTTCTCAACCAGGTGCAGAAATAGCATGACTTTGACTTAGAAGAAGAATGCTATTACACTCCAACAAATTCCCCCCTCCTATTTTCCCAGGCTCAAAAATGTGGCAGTGTGGAAGCGTCTGGTGCCAATATGGCTTCCAAAGCTGACAACAGTCTTATTGGAGATGGGCAAAACCATGGGTTAATGCAGTGATCTCGTTTTCATTAAGTATATATGGCCTGAGTGAGGCTTTGTCATGAATCAGTTTTTTAAAAAAAAATCAGTAGGAAGAGCTCTTAATATTTGGTGAAGCTTGAACATTTTCTAAATTTGGAATTGCATAACAATATTTTTAGCATTAAATGGATTTATAGAAGAACTAGGTTTTCCTGTGTGTTTTTGATTTGCTAGCAGGCAGGAACAAACTGCATGAGATCTGCTCTACTTTCTAGCAGATACATATGCTTGTGTTTTGCAGTCTCTTTGATAAACATTGAAGTGAACATTCCCTTGAAACTGCGTCTTGAAGTAACACAGTTTCCATCCTTCTAAGAGTCAAGTAAAATGGCTGCATTGAAGTGCTTTATTTGCTTTGGTTACCTCCTGTTGGAACTGCTGATTGAAGTGTCAGAATTGGTAGAAACATCTCACTCAGACCAGTCACATTGTCTTTTTACCTCTGGGAGGACTGCTGCAACAACCATTTGTCACAAAGTACATCTCTGAGGCAAAGCTGAGCTACCACACACAGCCTATGATATGTTGCATTTGGTTGTCACAAATCCCTCATGTAACCAAATATCTGTAACTCCTAAATATTTAAGTAAGATTCTGGCTTGATGGTTTAGTGAATAGCTGTTGAAGGAGTAAATAGAAAAGAACAAAGCGGTCTTTTAATAAACAAGTGCAATAAAAATGTTAGGAGAAACAAAAAAAGGCCAATGATATATAAAATGTTTTATATAGCTTTCCCTCTTTTGCTTTGAACCCCTTAATCTGAATTTAACAATTGCTTTGCAAGTTATAATATTATGTCCTCTGCTGCTTTAATACAGAATGAAAAATAATAGAACTTAGGAAGTAAATAAGGTTTCACTTGAAGCTCCCCTCTGTTTTAACCTGCCAGAGAGGCTATTCTATACTAATATATATAACATTGTTGCTAAGCTTCTATTGATTATACTACTCAGCACAGCTGAAAAAGAAGTACTTTAATGTGGAAACGTAAAATGGAATATAAAAAAATATAAAAATATAATATAAAAAATATGTTCATTTCAGTGAATTTCTAGAGAGTAAGAATTATATATGAAACAAAAGCATTTGCATCCATGAATTTATAAGTATATATATAGGTGTTGTAAAGTATGTCTTTTTCAAGTGCTAATTTGTCCGTAGAATTCTACATGAAATGAACATGAAATGAAAGTCAATGCATCAATCGGAATAGAGCGTGAAACTTTCATACCTAAAGTGAAAAAAGAGACTTTAAAAAACAGATTTTTTTAAAAAGCTCACTTCATTTCTAGGCAGATGATTCACATCATATGAGCAGCAGAAGGCTGCTGTGAGGAAGGACTTTGAATCCATCATCCCCACATTCATGGCTTTGTTTTTCTCCTATACACTGCTTCGAGAGTCCAGGTTGGGTTAGACTCCTCCTTATTATGTCATAAAGCTGAGTCTGCCGTATAAAAGACCAGCCTCTAGCCAGGTCCCCCAGCTTTGATTCAGCTCCTAGTCAAAACAAGCTTTGTGTCTTGGAAGCAGAATTAAGGATTGTAGCTAGCAATTAGCTGGAAAAGGTTGCAGGTTTGATCTTAAGCCTAGAGCCACAAAGGCCCTTCAACAGTTTCATCAAGGTTGCAGGTTTGATCTCAAGCCTCTGATACACAGCTGCTCCGAGGCTAAAAGTTTTGCTCCTGGATTTCTCTCTTCGCCTGGGGTCTTAGAGCCTATAGAGCGACAAAGGCCCTCCAACAATTTCTCCTCATGCAGGTGGCCATTTTATTATCTCAGCACAAAGCACGAGGCCAGCGGCCATTTTAATTGGCCAGAGCATTATCCTGTGGCAATATTTCTGAGAGAACTATCCCAGTGAGATCAGGGGACACATATTGAGGGTTGCTTCCAACACCTCTTGTATACCCCTGGTTTGATCATGGAGGCCTCCAAGCAGACAAAAGCCTTTGGATTATAGGCACAGATTTCCCTGACCCAGAAGAGAAAAAAAAAAGGAAGAGGCAGCGTGATCAATCAGCTCAAAGGGAAGCAGTGGCAAAAATCAGGGCCAAAGCCTTTGCTCCAAAGAAAGTTTCCCAAGCTGAACTAAAAGTTGAAAAAAGGAGGCATGCTGCGCTCGAAAGGCAGTTTGCTAAAACTCTGGACCAAATGAGGGGACGTTTGCAGCAGACTTGCTTCCAATGGAAGCACAGGTTGGCCAAATTGTGGGGCCCAGAGAAGAGGGAATCCACTCTTCTTCCTTCTCTTATACCCAAACCTGGCCTCCTATGGTAACAGAGGAGGAAGGGGGTCCCCAAGACTTAGCAAATCAGGACCCCATTTTCTTCAGGCCTCTACAATTCCACCTCCCAACCAGACCACTCATGGTAGCATTAGACGTAGGCCCGAAGCTACCTTCACCCCCACTGCTGTTGGCTTACGTCCTGGAGAAGCCCACTCAGGCAGTGGTTCCTCTGACATTTCCCTAGTAGTCTCTTCTGCCATTCAATGAGGATTAGCACAGGGCTTCCAACAGCTCTTTCGCCCTCTGGGGGGGGTAAACAAGATTGGTTCCCCAATCCCTCTTTAGGGGCTCCTCCTAAACACAGGGAATACCCTAGACCTCAGGAGGTTGGTAGGCCCTCTACACAATCTGATTGGGGAGATTATGGGGAAAGGTATTACTCACTCCCCTCAGAGCATAGCCACTCCTCCGGGTCAGAGGAGGAAGAGGGTGAGATCAGAGATCCATATATGTCTGAGGCAGAAAGTTTTCTCCAAGTCCAGCCCCCCCCCCTCCCAATGGAGGTCTTTAAGCCAGCCTTATTTAAATCCCTATTACAGAAGGCCTTGGTCACTGTCCAATTTACCCTGGAGGAGGTGGCACCTGAACCCCAGAAGGATCCTTCAACCCATTTAGAGATACTCCTTTCTCTAAACCTGTGGTCCACACAGAGGTTCTTCCTTCTCCTCTGTTATATTTGGACCTTGTTAAAGAACAGTGTGCCACCCCTGCTGCTGTGCCTAGACCTTTATCACACGATCAGCGTTTCTACAATGTAGGACCAGCCTTGGCCTCTACCCTTGTGGTCCCTTCGGTGGATGCTCCAGTAGTGGCCTCCTTCTTCTCCTCTGGCATCCCCATCAAACCAAAGGACGTGCTCAAGTCTGAGGACAAAAGATCAGAGCAAATGCTCAAATGTAACCATCAGGCCTCAGCTTGGGCTGTCCGAGCATCAACAGCAGTGTCATTTTTTACCAGAGCATCATTCCGCTGGCTGCATCAGTTACAGGAGTGCCTTTCTCCATCTGATTTTAGATCTCACCAAGATCTGAACAAAATTATTGCAGTGGCTGAATTTACGGCGGATGCCACTCTGAATTCAGCAAAATTCGCCTCCAGAGCCATGGCCTCTCAATCACAGCTAGACTACTACTTTGGCTCCGGAACTGGCAATCCGAATCACGCCATAAGTGGAAGCTGGCATCGGCTTCTTATGTGGGTGAGAAACTTTTCGGTGAGGCCCTGGATCCATATTTGATCAAGACCAGGGATAAGAGGAAGGTACTCCCCTCGACAGGTAAGAGGGTGGATTACCACCCAATCCCTTACTTCCATCCCTCATCTTTCCGGGCTGAACCTTCCCCTCGCCTCTCCCATCATCAGAGGGCCTTCCCTCAACACCAGGAGCAGCGCCCTGAGGCGAATAACCGACAACAGCACCAATATAAGGGTAGGCGGCCCTTTCAAGAAGGAGGGGGCCATGCCTTCCGAAGCTCCAAGTAACACCTGTTCCTCCCTCCCATCAGAGGTCATCTGGGCTTCTTTATCACCAGATGGGAGAAGTCTACATTGGATGCCTGGGTCTTCAATACAATCAGATCAAGTCTGCAACTAGAATTCCTTTCACTTCCTCCAGAGCATTTTGTGACTTGCCCCTTATCAAGGGATGGTGCCAAAAGGGCCCCAATGGAATCGTCCATCCAGCATCTTGTCTATATTAGGGCCATTCAACCAGTTCCTGTGCACCAGCAAGGGCAAGGGTTTTATTCCAGGCCTTTTGTGGTTCCAAAGGCCAAAGGGAGGTGGCGTGCGATCCTAGATCTGAAGTTTTTAAACAGGTTCATCCCATAGAGGCATTTCAAAATGCAGACCTTGCATTCCATCCTAGAGAGCATTCAGGAGGGTGACCTCCTCTCTCCCATAAACCTTACGGAGGCCTACCTCCACATTCCTTTCTGGCATCATCACCGCCAGTTTCTTCATTTTTCCTATCAGTACAGGCATTTCCAGTACCGGGCCCTTTCTTTCAGGCTGTCGTACTGGCAGCGTTGGTGGCTACCCTTTGGGCAGTTCCTGTCAGACTTCAGTGTTACCTGGATGAAATCTTAATCCAGTCCACATCCCACCAATCTGCCCTACAATCTCCCATTGGCTCATAGATTGCTGGGAAAGATGATCTCTTGCATTGGTATCATCCCATGGGCAAGACTGCACTCACTGATTCTGGTGATTCCTGCTCCTCTTTCAATGAGCAGGCACCAGCAACTCTTACTCCAGGGTGCAGATCCTCCCACAGATTCTGTGCTCGTTCTGCTGGTGGCAGTCTCTGGCACTTTGGAGGGGGCATCCGTTCAAAGAGCCAGACAGATTGCTGACCACAGCAGATGCCAGCCTCCAGGATTGGGGGGCCTTGCTGGATGGCAAGATGGCCCAGGGACATAGATCATTGACAGAGGGGTCTTGTCTGATAAACTGGTTGGAACTCAGGGCTATCTTTCTGGCCCTCATCCGTTCAAGGGTGACAGGGGGCCATGTAGTGGTGATGATGGACAATGTGGCCACAAAGGCACATGTCAACAGATAGGGGGGAACAAAGTCCAGGGCCTTGATGAGGGAAGCCAAATGCCTAGGGCGTTGGGCAGAGAGGAACCTTTTGTCTATCAGGGCAGATCACATATTCGGAGTCGACAACTCTCAGGCTGACTGGCTGAGTTGGAGTGTGGTCGACCATGCAGAGTGGAGCCTTCATCCCTCTCTGTTCAGAGAACTACCCCTCAGGTTCAGCACTCCCTCTGTAGACCTGTTTGCATCTCCCCTCAATGCTCAGGTAAGCAAATACTTCACCAAATTCTACACTCAGGCAGTGGAAGGGGCCAATGCACTTCAGAGCAGATGGCCCCCAGGTTTCCTCTATGCCTTCCCCCCCTCTTCCGATCATTCCAGCAGTTATTTGGAAGATGTTGGAGGAGAAGGCGGAGCTGATTCTTCTGGTACTTCATTGGCCCAGGAGACCCTGGTTTGCAGATCTGGTGAATCTATCGATTGCCCACAATTGGAGAATCCTGGACCACAGGGTCTCGCTTCTCCAGGGACCCCTGGTTCATCCGGAGCCACAATGGTTCTACCTAACCATGTGGCTCTTGAGTGGCAACACCTGAGAGATTTGAACATTCCAGATTGAGTCATCCTCACTATTCAGGCCCCACGTAAACCTTCCATGACACGCATTTACGATGCCACATGGAAGGTTTTCTGCCAGTGGTGCCAGAAAGTGGACCGGGTTCCCACCACAGTATCTGTAGCTGATGTTCTGATGTTCTTTCAGGACAAGTTGGATAAGGGGTTTTCACCCAATACACTCTGCCACCAGGTGGTGGCCCTATCGACCATTATCCACTGGGATCATTTTTCATCCCTGTTACATCACCCTTCTGTGCGCAGGTTTCTGATAGGAGCTGCTAATATCCACCTACCAGCAATCCACAAATATCCCTTATGGGAGTTACCCAAGTTGATCAGTTTCACTTCAGTTCCTAACTTATAAGGTAGTTTTTCTGGTCGCCATTACTTTGGCTTGGAGGGTGTCTGAGCTTGCAGCTCTATCAATCAGGAAGGATCTCTGTTCCTTCCATGACAATAGGGTGGTCCTGTGTTTGGATTCCACCTTAGTCCCTAAAGTTAGTCCCTGGTTTCATAGGGCCCAAGAAATCATGCTACCAGATTTCTGCCCTAATCCTACCCATCATCTAGAACACAAATGGCATAAGCTAGACGTTAAGACGGCTTTACATATTTACATCAAATGTATGCCCACATATTGGAAAACCAAGGCCTTATTTGTCTCTTTCTCCCATAATTCGATGGGTTGCAAGGCCTCCCCTCCCACCTTAAGCAGGTGGATTAGATCCTATATTGCCAAAGCCTACATCACTTTGTCCATTCCGGTGCCAGCTAGACTCACAGCGCATTCCACCAGGAGAGCTGCTACTTCGGCGCTTGGGCTACTCAAGTTTCGTTGGAGGAAATATATAGAGCAGCTACCTGGGCATCTCCGTCTCCCTTCGTTAGACATTACCAAATTGATTCCTTTGCTTCGGTGGATGTGGCCTTCAGAAGAAGGGTGCTTCAGAAAGTTGTCCCTCAGATGAAATAAACACCCGGACATGGGTCCTCCCGTGGACATGTTGGCTTTGGTATGTCCCATCCTGGACTCTCGAAGCAGCGTATAGGAGAATGGGCGTTGGTATAATTACCTGAGAATACCCTTTCTATCTACGCTGCAAGAGAGTCTAGCCCCATCCTTATTATGTCTGGTACTGTTGGGCACGGGGTTTTTTTCTAACAGTATTGTTCCTTGCTTCCTTAGACTCTCAGAGTCTGTCAAGTATCTTCGTCAAAGCTGGGGGACCTGGCTAGAGGCTGGCCTTTTATATGGCAGACTTAGCTTTATGATGTAATAGGGAGGAGTCTAACCCACCCTGGACTCTCTCGCAGCATAGATAAAAAGGGCATTCTCAGGTAATTATACCAACGCCCATTCACTTGAGAAATCTGTATAATTAAGACTACATCTTTCATTTTTTTCTCACACAGGAAATTTATCATTATTCTACCTATTCCATCTAGTTCATAAAAGGTACAAATTTGGTCTTATTCCTTGGGAGTTTTTTTTTTGTTGTTTAAGTATTAAATTGCTAATAGTTTCACACATAACACCAAGCCACAAACATAATTCACAATTTTTCTTGCCCACATTTACATATTAAAGAGAACAAAATCTTCAAAACTGTAGTCTGCCTTAATGTAATATGTTAATCCAGTCTGTCTCTTGTCCGTTTCTTTCCCTTAGAATTTTTCAGTAGTTGATTTCCTCCCAGTTTACTGGCAAAATATTGTCATCATTGCCTCCCTTGCTTTTTTCTTTTTTGCTTTAGTATCAGTTGTACTTTGAATAAAGGGGAGTTTTATAGGATGATGTCATAATTTTGTTCGTTTACTACTAATTTAAACTTTTCATCCTTTCCCTGAGTGAGTTTTTTGCCTTTTGAACAGCTGGTGTCCTCAATTAGCTACATGTTTCCCCATAACAAAAACTTGTTGCTGTCCAGATGGAGGCAAAAATTGTCTGATTAATGATGGTCTATTGTTTGTGCTCTTCTGTTAACTTAGAATGTAAAGAATGTAAATTATACATCAGCATATGTTCAAACTTGTGCCCTGTTCTGGGGTTCAATAATACTTTGTGGAACATTTAAAAAGCAATATTGGCAATGTTGGCTTATTGAAAGTAAAAAAAAACTGAAGAAAAATTCAAATTCATAATATGGAAATGCTCTGCTTATTTCTAGAAATTATGGTGGAAAGGGGATATTAGGTTGCTGTAGGATAGGTTATGTAGTCTTAAAGAAAAAACTAGTCTTCAGTGTAATTTTGATAGCTAAAGTCAACATAAATATACAGGTATTTTATTCAGTATTAGTGATGGATAATTAAATTACTTTATAGACTATTCAATTAGTGTTGAAAATAATTTAAAAATAGGTTGCAAAATTTGCATATACATATTTATTTTAATTAAAAAAATTGTATAGCCACCCATCTTATGAAATTCAGCTTTAACCAGGGTGGCGCAGTGGTTAGAATGTAGTATTGCAGGATGACTCTGCCCACTGCCAGGAGTTTGATCCTGACTGGCTCAAGGTTGGCTCAGTCTTCCATTCTTCTGAGGTTGGTAACATGAGGACCCAGGTTGTTAGGGGCAATATGCTGATTCTGTAAACTGCTTAGAGAGGACTGTAAAGCGCTGTGAAGCAGTATATAAGTCTAGGTGCTATTGCTACCAATAATAATAAAAACAAACAAATCCAACAAACAAATCCAACAAACAAACAAGAAAAACCAGGTACCAAATCAATAATATCTATTCAACTGTATGTCCCCCCAGGCTATCCCAGTGATAGTTATCTAAGTAAAAACAGCTGTTACTTTCTCTTGTGCCATTTAAATTGTTAAGT
Organism: Bungarus multicinctus; assembly: GCA_023653725.1. Lineage (NCBI taxonomy): Eukaryota > Metazoa > Chordata > Lepidosauria > Squamata > Elapidae > Bungarus > Bungarus multicinctus. The sequence goes on along the minus strand of CM042834.1, from coordinate 226,924,966 downwards.
CAATATTTAAACTTTAGCACCTTGAGTATATTACTGAGGACAGCCCAATTATTTTTTTTGGAAAAAAATATCTGGGACTGAAAATCTGACTTTAAATAATGTGGAAAGCTTATATCATAAAGCAATGACATAAAAAGGCATGGGAACAGCAGCAGACATAATGACTAATGTACTGGTATAAATAGTTGTAATATTTTCTGACAGTTTATTTGATTGCAGTTTATAGTACAATTTTGTTTATTGTTCTGAATAATTATACATCAAATATATTTCTCATCAAGAAGTCTTTAAAATGGCATCTTCACAGTGTCTTTAAAATAAATACTTTAAACCACTGAACAATGAAACATATCTTTTATTCTAGTACTTATTTTCTTCTTACATGTGTGATTGTTTGTGTTTATATTCATCATGACTTTGGGTGTAGCTGCATTTATTAGTCAGATTCTGTGGATTGCTTTTAGTCTGTTGACAAGGGCTTATGCCAATTGCAAGGAGGGTTTTCTAGGTTCTCCCTTGACCAGAGTGCTGGATGGAATTGATAGTTTTTGTTGAGATGCCTCTCTGAATATGGTCAGTAGCTTTGGAATAGGTATCATCAGTATAGCCCCTTTTCTGTTGTTCCTTATCATTCATTTCATTATCATTAATTATCAATTTGAATGATTAAATCCAGACAAAGAAACAATACTGTTGGTGATGAGAAAATTGGACTCAAGGTAGATGTGAAGTTTATTTAGTACAAAGTTTTCCTTTCCAGCAAAGGGTATGTTCACAGTATGGGACTGTTCCTTGGATCCCAGTTATTGGATTTGCATATGAAGCCTATAGCAAGTAACATCTTTCCATAACTATAGTGATTGTGCCAACTTTGATTCTTCCTGAGCTAGTCTGACTTGGCCATTGTTATCTATGCCTTGATTACATCTTTTGTAAATGATTTCAATGTGGATCTGCTGTTGAAAAATGACCAACAATAGCTTTTAGTGCAAAATGATTAAACAAGTGTTGACTGGTGTAAATTATGTATTATGTATGGTCCAAATCCAAGAATTGGTCATGATTGAATAGAACAATTACTCGCCAAGCACAATTTAAGATATTAATGTGAACTTTAACATTCTATATTGCTTAGGAACTGATTGTCTGATAATTTCTGCTTCTTTAATCTGTCCAGTTATTTACTGAGATCCATTTGGAGTTTCCCCTGATGCCAGAAGCCTGCTTACATGGAAAAGGATATTTTCCTGTATGCTTATGAAGTACATTTTATAAGCAGATACCCTTGCCTCTCTGCTCTTCTAGTATTTAGGAAAATTGTAGAAATCCATCTCTTTTACCAAGTGCTTAAACTGAGGTTCAAGTTACCGATTTTAATTTTGTTCTAGTTTTAATTATATAGCAGTATGTCAGGATTTAATTTAGACAAATGAATATCACAAATAGGAATTAAATTAATAGGAATTAAAAGAAACTAGCAGAGGACTGGACAGTGAATAATGAACATATTTGTCTGCTATAATTCCTTTTCAGTGATTGGAAAAATGCTTATTTTTCTTTTTAAAGAATTGGAGTAATAAATATTGCTAATATTGCTTTGAACCTTCCTAAAGTTGTTTTTATTTGAGTGTACTGATTTAATGTATTTCTAGTTTTGTCTACCTATTTCCCTTAGTATTACTCCTTTATGCTATGAAATGTAATGTATAATCAATGAGAGGTCTTCTCAAGCATGCCTAATAAAGATCTTGTGCTATTCTGCTTAATGCAAATCATCTTATTCTTTTCTGATAGCCATAGCACTTAGATGTATATACTGCTTCACAATATTTTACAGCCGTCTCTAAGCAATTTACAGAATCAGCATATTGTCCCCATAGTCTGGATCCTCATTTTATCTCATTTTCCAAGTGCCTTTGAAATGTGACCACTGATTTTATCTACTGGATACCTGTGATCACTGATTTTATCTACTGGATATCTGTTTCTCTGCCATATATTTTACTCTCCTACAAATAACATTTTTCATTAGATTATCAAAATAGGGATAGTCTCATATCCATAGAATCTGTCTTTCAACCTTTAAGCTGTTGAAAATTATATAGGGTATTAAGAATGCATCCAAAATTAATTCTGCCATTTACTTGGTATACAATTTAAAATTGAATACTTTGGATTTTTTTCAATAATACCTCTTCAAGATCTCATACAAGAATTGATGATATTGGTTTTTCCATTGCTGGTTTCTTTCAATGCAAACTTAAGATACACTTGGTTTATGTTTTATGGTCTGATCTCATAAGAGATATTTCAGTAAAGATACATAGCTAAAAATATCGAAACAATGTTAAGATAACAATAACCTCAAAAGTTTTTTTAGGTAATTATGTTTTTGTTTAACTCTTTCTAGCAGTGGCAATTTTTATTTGGATTAAAATGTATCTAAAATCTATAAAATGCTCTTAAGTAAAATTTATTGAAAGGGCTCTTTGAAATTTTTATATCAAGATCATAAAGCTGTTATAAGCATATAGGCAGTTCATCAGTATTATAAATATTTGGGCTTTTCACATGTTATATAATAAAATTTAATGATGTTTTCAGTAATTTTAAAAAAATGATAGATGAATTCATATATTAAAGATAATATGGATACATTGTATGGGTATTATATCAAGCCAAAGCTTTGATTAGGAATTTCCCATGATTTTATTAGCTGATTTCACATGACTTGTCTTTATCTTGAAACTGTTTAGTATGTGGTTGTCTAGTTTCATTGAATTATACTTCTGGAAGAAAGCCAGTGATATGAATAAGAAATATTAACTTTTTTAAAAAAAATATTAATGTCTGTTGCTGCAGGATAAAAAATGGATTCTCAATCATGAAGACGTCATTCTGGGAGAATTACTTGGCAAAGTAAGTAACTATCAAAGCAATGGGGAAACTCCTAAATATTAAACCTTATTAGAAAACTTCTTTTTACAAGACATAGTAGCTATTAAGCCTTCTCAATGCATGATAGATCATCTGCTTTAATTTATGTCCAGTGTGTCTTTAGTTTGAGGTCTTTGCAAAATATCAGCTAAACCATGAGAAGACTGGACTATGTGGTCCTTGGTGCTCTCTGAGCTTAGTTGAGAGAATCCAGGAACCCCCCCCCCCCAATTCAACCCTAAGGTATAAATAGTCTCTTCTATTCATGATAGGACTGGGGGATTCATAACAGATTTCAGTGCAGATCATGGAGGGCGATATGTAGTATATGATGGTATAAATAAAAAGATGGAATGAAGATTAAAGTTTTCACATTAAGATATTGTCACCAATAAAAATCAGTTGAAGAATTTTGGATGACAGTTCAGAGAACGACTTTTTAAGTGAAAAGATATTCACAAAATACTTAGTAAAACTTAGAAAGATTAGAATAGGATCAAAGATGCTAATTTTAAAACTTCTTATAATATGTCTCACTCCAGATGCTGATGAAATACTCTGTCATGTGCAAGCTCATATATACCATTAATATTGCTAATTTATTGTTATATTAAATACAGCATAAAGTTGCACTCATTAAATGTCAAGGGAAGTAAATAATATCAAAATATGATATATTTAATTTTTTTTTATGTTTTTTTAAAAAGAAAAAAACAGATGCCATATTTGAATATAGAAACATATTTATGTAATTTTAAAAACATTAAGAAACATTGCTTTATGGGTTTTACTCCTTTAAGATTTAGCAAAATTATGGTCTCTGAAACAGAACCAGTGTTAAACGATGGGTTTGATTTCATTTTTTTCAAGTTGATATTGCTGCTTTGTGTAGCAGTTTGCTATTTGTATTCCAAAGAAGAGTCATATGGCCAGGTCTAATATGGTTTTAATAATGCTATATTTGAAGTGATTATTCTCAAACATCTTGAGTATTGATGCTGCCGTGTGGAGGAATTATACCACAGATTTCTTGTATTTATCTTTTATTTTACCCCATTGTCCCAGTACTATGGAGTTGCAAGAATATCAGAACATTTTATTAATTAATTAATTAAGTAGTGTGTGTGTGTGCGCATACATATACATATGTTTAAAATAATTTTAAAAGATGGTAACATTGGAACTAAACTGAGATAAAATTTAATATAAATGGAGTCTCTATTAAAGAATACACATTCTTCATATGATCCAATTTCACAAGGAAGCACACAGGAAGATTGCTAGAGCTGTAGTTGCATTCTTCCAAACAATATTATATGTGCTTATATTATTCTTAACCGTAATTTATTTTTTGTAATCTTCTGGCAACAGTTACAATAATGGTCTGTGTGCATGCGTGCAAATGCACAAGCCTTTGAATCAGTGTTGACTCCTGCAACAGCCTGGACAGACCCAACATTTTTCTTAAAAAGATTTCAGGTGTGGTTTGCTTCCAAGAGCTGAGAGAGTGTTATTGGCCCAAGGACATTCCGTTACCTTCATGCATACTTGACTACTCACTGTTCTGATAATTTAATGATCACTTTTGAGAAATATTAAAATTATAAATGACATGGCAAATACCACAGTTTTAAAATATGAGCTCTACTTCTTTGAGGCATGTGCAAGTGCAGCAGTTACATTATGATACTATTGATATGAATCTGACTTCCCTTGTCCGCTGAAGATACTGCTGCACTGCACTAGTTCATCTATTAAAAACAGTACCTACTTAGAGAAATAGATATCATTTTTAATAGATGAACTTATCTATTACGTTACATGACCTTATATAAGAAAATTAGTATGAATACATTGAATTAAGATATTTTGATATTTTATGCATTTAGAATATGATTTTGTTCACTGTTTTCTTCACTGACAACTTCTAATCTTTATAACTTCAGGGTAACTTTGGTGAAGTCTATAAGGGAACATTAAAAGATAAAACACCTGTTGCTGTAAAAACATGTAAAGAAGATCTTCCTCAAGAACTGAAAATAAAGTTTTTATCAGAGGCCAGGTAAGAAGTAAAAAAATACCAAAATATATAATTTAAAAAGTCATTTAGTAGCTGAAAGTATTTCCCACTTCAAAATGTATTTCAATTTGAAAGTGTTTATGCTATTACATTGATAATAATGTAGAAGTCACTTGAATTAAGCCTCTCTAGGATGGGGGAAGGGCAGAGAAATCAGCAATGAGAACATTATCCTACATTTTTTCTATACACAAAGTGAATATATTTAGATCATTACTGTTTTTATAAGCAAGATATATCTAAAATGATACTGTCATTAAATTTCCTGGAAGAATAAATGTGAGTGAATGAACTTTTTTCTTATGATAAATTAAAGAGCATTTAGAGATTAATATATTATTACATTGATGTGAGGAAATTTTCCTCCTCTTTGCAGAATACTCAAACAATATGATCATCCCAATATCGTAAAGCTTATAGGAGTATGTACCCAAAGGCAGCCTATTTATATTGTGATGGAGCTTGTTCCAGGTAATGTTGGTTTACAGTGCCATTTATCCTCTATTTTTCTCTTTCACTCTTGTATTTTAATGACTTGGACATGCATTTTATGCTTTTTAAATTATATCAGTTTGGAATTTAAACATGGTGGTTTATAAGGATTAGATAAAAGTGGCTTGAGGAAATTCAAAATCATACTAATATTTTACTTTTGCTAGGAGATGGAAGTAGTATCAAAACCATAGCTTTTAAATATATCTCATTGTAAATTTTTCTAGAACATGGAAATATGCAAATCTTGGCTGATCCATGTTATTTGCAAATTTTGAGTATATGGTGTAAGAAAAAAGTAAAAAATACCTCTGTAATATGAGCTCTATTAAAAGAATAAAGAAATATTGATTAATATGTCAAGTTCATTTAAAAGAAACAAGGTTAAAAGTTAAGAGAAGTTGTATTGCAGGATAGTTTTTCCATATTTTCCACATGGTGATCTCCATGCATGAATATTTGTATTTGTAATGTTAATTTGTTGCAAACATTGATACTTTCGCAAGCAATGTGCATGTTGTGATAAAAAGCAAAATATAATCTTAACGACCCTTTTACAGACAAAACCCCATTCTTTAAAAATTAGCTTTGGAGAATAAATAGTTCTATTTTTGTTAAACTGCATTTGTATATATATGTTTATTTATGCACAACATATTTTTTTGGTTGTTGAGAGTGTGGTGGCACGTCAGCTCCCCCAGTACCTGGAGGAAGCTACTTACCTCGATCCGTCCCAATCGGGCTTCAGGCCTGGACATAGCACTGAGACGGCATTGGTCGCGTTGGTCGATGATCTCTGGAGGGCTCGTGACAGAAGGTTTTCCTCTGTCCTGGTCCTATTAGACCTCTCGGCGGCTTTCGATACTATCGACCATAGTATCTTGTTGCGACGGTTGGAGGGGTTGGGGATTGGTGGAACCGTCCTTCGATGGTTCTTCTCCTTCCTCTCCGACCGTTCGCAATTTGTGTTGGCGGGGGGGGAGAGGTCCACCTCTAGGCCCCTGCTTTGTGGGGTGCCTCAGGGGTCGGTCCTCTCTCCCCTCTTGTTCAACATTTATATGAAGCCGCTGGGCGAGATCATCCGTGGTCTTGGAGTGAGGTGTCATCTATATGCAGATGACACCCAGTTGTACATCTCTACTCCAGACCACCCCAACGATGCTGTGGGGGCTATGTCCAGGTGCTTGGAGGCCGTGCGGGATTGGATGGGCGGGAACAGGCTTCGGCTCAACCCATCCAAGACCGAGTGGCTGTGGTTTCCGGCGCCCCGATATAGCCAGCTGACACCTTCACTTGCTATCGGGGGAGAAGTTCTGCCCCCCGCAGAGAGGGCTCGCAACCTGGGTGTCCTCCTGGATGTACGGCTGTCGCTTGAACATCACATCGCGGCCGTCTCCAGGGGGGCGTTTCATCAGATCCGTCGGATCTACCGGTTGCGGCCCTTCCTGGATCGGGACGCCTTGCGCATGGTCACTCAGGCCCTTGTCACCTCTCGCCTGGACTATTGTAATGCCCTCTACATGGGGCTCCCCGCGGGGAGCATCCGGAGACTCCAGCTGGTGCAAAATGCAGCCGCGCGGGTGATTATGGGGGCGTCGCGTAGCACCCATGTGACACCTCTCCTGCGCGAGCTGCATTGGCTGCCGGTGGCTCTCTGGGTTCGCTTTAAGGTTCTAGTTTTGACCTTTAGGGCGACCCATGGCATGGGACCAGGTTACCTCCAGGACCGCATTCTGCCAGTGATCTCCAACAGGCCGGTGCGTTCCCACAGAGAGGGTCTGCTCCGGGTGCCGTCGGCCGCTATGTGTTGTCTGGCAGCGCCAAGGGGTAGGGCCTTCTCTGTGGGTGCCCCCGCCCTCTGGAATACTCTGCCACCGGAGCTCCGTACCGGCATGGACCTGAGGGCCTTCAGGCGCGCGTTGAAGACCTGGCTCTTTGAGCAGGCCGGCCTGGGCTGAGATAATGGTTTTAATTTGGTCTCCATAGCATTTAATTTTAAATTGGGGTTTTAAGGGGGGGAGGGGTCTTTTTAGTCTCATTTATCAGCCGATTAATTTAATACTTTTTTAATTTTTGTATATTTGTGGGTTTTAGATGGGCTGTACACCGCCCTGAGTCCCCTGGGAGAAGGGCGGTATATAAATTTAAATAATAAAATAAATAAATAAATAAATATTTTTTGTAAGACTGGGGAGAAAAATAATAATTAATATAGTGAAGAGAAAAGATTTGGAAGTCTCAAGATGAATATTTCATTTAGTTCTTTAAAATGATTTTGTAATTTAGATGCAGCAACCTTTGATGGCTGGTGGTAGGTTTATTCTAATATAGTTTTTCCACTGTGAGCTATACATAAAATAGTTTACAGTAAGTAAGTTTTGATATAGTTAATGTCAAAACCTTAATCAAGTAAATAGTTCATTAAAGGTTATAAAATTAAATTTTAACAATTAATAATGGTATGATAAATATTAAAATATACATAATAAAATATACATAAAGGATCAAAATTAATAAAATAGATAGCGAGGTCAATCTTCTAGTGCTACTCTTACTATTTCCTAAGATGGTCACAGTTGCCCACTTTAAATCTTTGGCTTTACTTTATTAAATGTTTTACAAATATCTTTTCTAAGAACATACTAAAAGCTGCAAAACAGAAATATCAGAAAACGTGATATGTGAAGTCTTATTCCCCAGTCTCTGAAGTGCTTTGTCTGAAAGGACTGTTCCTGTTACACAATCACAATATATTGAAATTTAATTATTGCTTGCATTTGTGCCCAGAAATAGATAATGGGAACTGAATGATATGGGAAGTGAGGCCAAGAAACATGATTATTAGAAGCTATGGACGATAAACTCAACAGAGTAATTTTGCCCTACCCATTGCAAATTGTGAAATGGCAACTGTAAGGGGAAGAACGAGTTAAAAAGTAGAGTTACATCCATAATGTCTCTTTGAGTGAGTTCAACATTTCATAGACTTAATTCGATATATTTAATAATTTTTATACCTAGATTTTTATTTAATAATGTTTTTAGTCTTGGCTCAATTTATTTTATGCGACCCAAAATATTTATGTGAGAAATTCATGTTGGAATCATCTTATGTGATAAATATTTTAGTGTCACATAAGATGATTCCAACGTGGATTTTCTTCACTTTTGGATTGCATTGCTACTGTAGTTTAATCCTGAACCCAGTGAAAGAGTTTAAGGCATTCATTTACAACAGCATTAATAGAATATGCTTATTATAGTTTATTATCAAAAGCATTTTTTCCAATGCAGTCTACTATTCCTGTAGTGTTCAGGCAACCAGTATACATTAAAATTCTCTATCTCAAAATGTGTACTAATAGTCAGCCCAGTATATTAAAAGATAAAAAATAATATAAAAATCTTCTATGATTATATTTGGTATCTTTGATTGACAAAGTAGTAAAATGAGTATCAAGATAGGGACATAGTTATATTTCTGAAAATTAGCCTTCCACTAAACACTAGGTAGCCAACCATTTTTTTCCAGTCATGGGAAGCAATGCATATAGATAGTATCATTCAGAAGCTCACACTTATAATTTCCAGAATGAAAAGCAAGTCATTACACACCTAATTTTCTGCAAATAAAAAACAGTATTATTAAAAATAGTGTACCATTAAAAAAAGAATAACAGCAAGAGATCAGTTCTTGCAAAGAAAAGATAGAAACACAAGTAGAAGTGAAATATAATCAGGAATTAAGATTAAATGTCATACAAAAGAGTAGTAATTATCAGTGTAAACCAAGCATGTACTGCATCTGGGAATTTTGAATATAATTTTTATTAAGAATTTTAATTACAACAGTAAAAAAACAATGTAAGAAATGTTAGAGAAAGTGAAGGCAATGAAAAAAGGGAGGGAGGGAGGAAACTGTGGAATCATATTTCAACCGATAGAATATTTATTAATTTGTTCCTTTTAAATGCATATTGTTTCCATACAATGTAATATAGATTTAATCTCTTGTAAATCATTGCCTTCTTCTGGTATCAACATATAGTTATGAATATCATGCCAGTGTACTTTTTATGAGTTGTAATATTTCAGTCTTTATTCCTGTTGGTTTCATCCTTCAATATACTGCTGATGTTGTGTTAGTGGGTACTTTAAAGTGCTATTCCAGATTATTTACTTGGTTGCGGTGATATTTCATTTCATGCTTAATGTTCTAATATAAATGAGAAATGGAGAACATGAGCGGTCATAACATTATCACATTGAATATACACTAATATTTGGAACCAGGTCTTCAGTTTGCACATTACACAAATTTATTAAATTGGAATTTAGTACATTAAATCCATGAAAACAGGAGAAGCTCCTGTGTGGTTGATTATTCTATTTAGTACTCTTGTAGGAAACAGTGAAATCTTTGTATTTAGAGGTTTTAGTTTTGTTTCCAATTGCCTGCATTTTGTAAGCCTTCATTCAACATTCTAACTAAATACTGATGCAGTGTTTGGGCACATAAATTACAGATAGTCCTTCTTTAGGAATCACAACTGGAACTAGCAATTTGGTCATTAAGAAAGCAGTCACTAAGTGAAACTGCAACTGCACTTTTCTTTGCTTTATAGACCTGTGATGTAATGCAAGGATTGGTCATGAAGTTACTTCTACATCACTGTTGTAACTGCAAATAGTTGTTAAACAGGGCAGTGGATAAACATGGAGAATGTGTGTTGTATGTGTGTATATAATGAATGTTTATCCAAATAAGTATGACTGTATAAAAACATATTTCTGCCTATTTTATTATATGAAAATAAGAGTGGGTATGTCAGAAGAACAAAATTTAGCTGAACGCAGTAGGGATGAGATTACTTAGGAAGTGTATGTAGAAATTGAATCAGTGTATGTGAATTGAATCAGTGTATGTGAATTGAAACAAATAAAGGAAGAAAGAGTGAATGGGTCAAGAAGAAGTGAAAATCACAAATAGTGATTCAATGGAGTAAAGAGATCCTCAGAAATGAAAAAGTCAACATTTTTAAAAACAAAAGACAGTGCAAGATAGTCCTTTCTTACAATCACAATTGAGACCATTAAATAATGTGATAAAGTGAGACATTACCTTCCCCATTGGCTGACATTCTTACAGTTTTTCTGCCACATTGCACAATTATTATTATTATTGCTGAGAAGCATGGCGCAAATACGCCTGCTAGCCAAGGGAAAGGCAGGAAGTCGTTATGTTCACTGGGGAAGCGATGGGAGTTGGTTCAGCTTCTCCTACATATGGTTTCCTGAGCCAACCCCCCTTTCTTTGCCCTTGGGCAAAAATGCTTCCGGAATCATGAAAATAACAGGTGTGAGTTGGATAGGATCATAGTGTGCTACTTTGAGAATTGAAGCCATTTCTAAAATGGCATCTGCTTCCTGGATGGCATCATATGGCCTCTGTATAGGGAGGTCATGGGAGATCAGCTGCTTCTCTTTTCCAAAGGCATTCTTTGGAAAAAGTAAGTGGACCATGACATGATAGGAGAGAGAAGGGTGTGGGACCCAATGGGACAGCAAGCACGTCTAAAGCCTATGGGGACCCAACCAATTAAGAAGTAGATGCAAGGTGGACCCAGTGAGAAAGGATTTTGGTGGTTAAGCAAGGCAACCATGTGGGCAGCCTCACTTAACTACAACTATGACTTACTGTCATAATAGGCAGATTCCATTAAAGTCATAAGTCAAGGACTATTATAAAACATTGTGTAACATAATTATCATCATAAAGCAATTTATGACACAATATAAAATGTGATAAAATATTTCCTGTGCTGATGTTTGTCTGTACTATACAATTCCATACGGAGTATTTTCAAGGCAGATATCCCAACTTTTCCACTGAAGGAAGCACATTAGAAGCTCTGTCATTGTTGAAGGCATTGAAGAATCTGGCAAGAAAATATCTCTTTAATGATTACCCCAAAAGGTAATCATTTGTTTAGTAATACTTTTTTGTATCTTTCTCCCCAAGCCATTTCGTAGGCCACTATCCATTTAAAATTATCTCAGATACTACACATACTGAATTCTTCCCATCCATATCTGTTGAAAGTCCTTTCAGAATTGTTCATAAATTTCAGGTGATGTTGGTTTTCTCCTAATTTAAAGGAATTTTGCTGTGAAGAATTCCAGGTTACATACAAGTAGAAAATTTACTTACAAAGTATATATAAATACCAGAGACAATAAAATATTAACTAACATAGCAAATAGTTAACTTTTCAATTATAATTCGATAAGTACCCTCCAGAGCAGTGGCCCCCATAACCTTCTGGATACCAGAGACCGGTTCCATGGAGAGAGTTTTTTTCAACGGGGCTGTGATTTTGGATGCTGCTTGCATCCTGTGGATGGGGCTCACTTGTTTGTATGGCCCCATTTCTGGCATGCCACAGCCCATTGCCAGTCCAAGGGTTGGGGACCCTGCTCCACAGAATAGAATAAACTTGTAATAAATGTTATCTCTTTGCCCATTTATAACCAGAAAATCCTGTTCTATGGTAAATCTGAGCCAAAGAAGAGATGGTTAATTCCACCTTCCAGTTGCTGAATCTGCCATTTCTATCGTATTTTGAAGGGAAAAACATTTTTTTCCAAGTAGCAGAAAGAGTTTTGGGTAACATCCTTGCATACTTGAACTCCAGCCATGCTTTAATCAAATCCTGCCTGAGATGGAATGTGTAAACCTGTCAGGCAAATACCTGTCTATCTTGTGAACATTAGGTAGCATCATCCTACATCCAAAACATTTCATCCCCCTTGCAGTCATACACCTGACTTTTATTATACCTATTTATTGCTTTACTATTTGAAACTGGAGCTGTATCCCTGCAGTCAGTAGTGTAGTACCAAATAACATTGAGTCCAAGAATGCATTTAATGTATTGAATCATAACCTGAGAACAATCATTTCCATTTTTAGCCTCAATCCAGCTCTGATTCCTGGTAAAGGTTGCACCAGTAGAAAGAGAAGTTTCCCATTAAATAAAAACCCGATGCAGTGATCTTTTGTCTACTTGTGCACGTAAAACGAGGGCAGGGGGGAAAAATCCTTTTAGAAATAATAACGTACAAAGCTTTAAGTGTGAAGTGCAATTAGTGAAAGATATCCTTATGCGGAATAACAGTGGCTTAGAACAATTCACTTTTTAGCCTTTTCTTAACATCTTTTGGCTCTCACTACTGTCAAGCTGAGAAGGATTTTCCTCCTATCTTTCCTGGCTTCTGCCTGCAACAGATTGTTGCCAGACCTGCTGCTTCAAAAAATGTTATTATGTTAATGGAAATGGCTTTGAGGCTTTCCCTACATGAACTGGGAGGCAAGGGGAGGAGACCAAAAACTGCTCTCTTCCAGGGTCCTATAATAATGTTCTGAAATTGCATTTTTTATTGATGTTCTTTCTTGTTCTACACTTTGTACATGTAAAAGAAAAAGCAGCAGGACGTATATGTAGTTGATACGGGGAGAAGAAAAATATCAGCAGCCCATATTCTGTGTATTTTCATTCACCTACTTATGGCAGGAAATGATTAGTGCTGATCCAGTCCCCCCAGATACTGAAATTAATGATCTAATGTCTCTCTTTCTCACACACATGGACAACTCTCTTTTGGGAAGCAGTAGTTTTGTTTACTGTCTTCTGTCTTCTGTCTGCTTAGTTTGCTATCTTAATTATTAAGATCATATTTTTCAAAAGAGTATGACAGGCCAGCTCCTGAATTCTATGTACATGAGCATACTTAATATCTGACTTAAATGGAAATGCCACATGTTTTTTCCCTTCGGATATAAAATTCAGTTTTTTAGGAATGCATTAAGAGTAAATACCACATTCTAGGAGGATTCAATTCCTAATTCTTCTCATAATCTGCTTTGCAAAATGAAGTCAAAAAAAGTGTTTCATTGCCTGAGGTTTTCAATGCATACAAGCCTCTTCTGATATTCTTTACAGAGGCAATAAAATGTAAGTATTATTATTGTGACAGAAAAATAGTGGTGGCTGTTGCCTGCGTTGACTTTTTTTCTCCAAACAAATTGTCATAGTATTCAGTACTGAAAAATTCACTTACAATTATTTGATGAAACATTAAGCTGCCCCTTTGACTGTAATGATTTAGAATAGATTGTAATCTGACAATAGTCTTGACAAATTGGCAACAAAATGATTTTGTTTGCTTAAATTAGGATGCTAAAGAAGAAAGTGTGAAAGTATTTTTTTTTTAAAAAAAATAGGTTGAAACCCAATGCAGTTGAGATAATAAAACAAATTCTTAGGCTCAGGATATGTTCAAAGACATTGTGGATTTTTAAAATGTTAAACATCACAAAAGCCAACTTGACTAAACTCTTCTTCCTACTTCCTCAAGATTATTATTACCAAATTTTCAGAGAAATATCCCTGAACAGAAGGGAAGGAACAAAAAGGCAGCCAGTAGCCACCATAAAAGTTTGACCAGTTAGATCCTTCCCTCAACAAGGTTGTTGTTGTTACTATTTACCTTATGGGAATCATCCTAGAAATGTCTTTGCTTTTGAATACTATTTATTGTGTTTTTATTTTAAATTGTTTATACTGATTATAATCTGATTTGGGGCAATTTCTATCCTAAAAGATAGATTTTAAGTGCATGTAATAAATAAATAATAATTATACTAATTCATATGTTTTGACACCTGACTCTAGCTAGTAGATCCAGACTGCAATTATTAAAAAAAGAAAGGTCCAATTAGTCTGAAATCTGCCAAGTTTTAAGAGAAATAAATGCATACCTTTAAAAACACATGCAACAGAATGAACATCCATAGGGACAAAAACACATACACACTAATAGAATTTTTTCTCTTTTGTTTTCAATAACTAAACTATTCAAGTACAGACTAGAAAACATCAATAATTCATATTTCTGTCAAAAAACAAATATGTGATCTTGCTGAAATAATTTTTCCTTCTATCAGAAGAGGAACATCAGGAAGAGGAAGAGGACTTGTCAGCCATACATGAGAAGAAGATTCTTGAGCATTTTTAACAGTTCATTTATTTCAAGTACAGAGTTATCTGTTAACAGCTAGATCCTATGCATCACTGCACCATTTGTCACCACATTTAACCCATAAAGACGGTTGAGGAAAGCTGGTGCAGAGCAGATTGTGTATGAATCATGGATTTCCAGAGAGAGCTTGGAGGCCCAGCGCAAACTGTGTATGAGTTAAAGAAAGACATGGGAGGGTTGGCAGAGTATACGCAGACAGGCAGTGGGGTATTGTGGACAAAAACAACTTGCAGCCTTCCTCATTGACTTTGTAGAAAACCATCAAGGAAAGTCAGACATGATGTTCCCATGACTGTGGCCCCTTGCAACACTGTAACTATATTACTATTTCTGATCTTAACAAGTTCAAAAATATTCACAGGATTTCTTTTTTCATTTTATGAAGTAATATTTGGTAGGGCTGTGCACATAGAACTGGGAATTGTTTTAAATTAGCTACAAAAACCTTGCAAACAGTGTAGCTATTTTAATGATAGCTCATTGCAAATACCATTTTTAAATGCTTTTTACAGCACCAAAATACATCATATGTTGTTTTTATTATTTTTCTTATTTCTTTCTTATGCTATTATTATTTGATGAAAGATTCTACATTTGAAGCAAAATTCTGTTTTTGTACAGAGAATCATGTGGGGTAGATTAGTTTGTACATACTCATTAATCAGGAGTTGCCTGTAGAGTTTCTGGTTTCCTATTCACCAATTTTAGTTGATAACATTTCATTGATGAACTTGACATCGAATCCACATTAGGAACCCATTAACTTCAGCAGTCAGAGAATTGATGAAATTGAAAATACTGTACAAGGTTCAATTTTACATGTAATTCAGTAGAAAAGTGATCAATAGAGAAAATAAAGAGGATTTATTTTCCGGGTATACAAGCCAAAGAAATCTCTTCAGCTTTTTCTTTGAGTGCTTCTATGAGTCCTACCTGGCAAAGCAAATCCATTTAGAGCAGTAGTGTCAAACTGGCGGCCCATGGGCCAGATGCGTCAAATGCAGGGCATGCCCACCCTAGCTCCGCAAAGAGAAAAAACAGCAAAATGTCACGTGACAGCAACGTGCCGCCGCAAGTTTGACACCCATTAGTTTGAGGTAGGCATTTCTGTTTGATACTAAATTAAACAGGTGAATCTAATATCTCTGCATTTTAGGATTAGTATATTAATTCTTTGTACTTTTTATTAGCAATAGCATTTAGACTTATATACAAGTACCACTCCAAAGCACTTTACAACACTCTCTGGGCGGTTTGTAATGTAAGCGTTATTTGCATATTGCCCCCCAATAGTCTGGGTCCTTATTTTACCAACCTTGGATGGATGGGGGGCTGACTCAACCAATGGATCAAACTCTAGGCTGCTGACAGAGTTTGCCTGCAATACTGTACTTTAAACACTGCATCACTAGGGTTCCTTATTGATCTCTTTACTCATCCTATTGTCCAGCATTCTATATCACAGAATTTTTGTTTTTTAGAGAGAAACAACATATTTCATTGCCACATTTAAGATGCAAACTGCATTTAATACTGTTTCTTTAGTTAAAAATCATTTTGAAAAAGCAAGTACATTTTGCCCAATCAAATTGTCTACTGTAGGACCTCACCCCATTCTTAAGAGGTCCTTAAATGGGGCATGCATAAATGCCTACCATCCCTGTTCTACTGTCCCCATTTATCTGTATTTACTTCCTTTGTTCAAGTTTATATTCATACCTATACTTGTTATCTTAAACATGTTTGACAAACAAAATAAATAAATAAATAGTTTGGTCTAGAAAATGCAATTTTATTGTGTTAAGTTCTTTCTTGGTGCTTGGTAAAATTAGGGTAAATATATGTAGCGCTGAAGGTATGATTTCCAAATAAAACTTCATTATGTTTCATTTCTAAGAATATATAAGGGTGTTTTATATCACATGGCCAACTACTTGTGCTGAAACTTGGAGGATTTGATTATCATTCAAATATATTCATTAAAATAAATTAATTATATTTACTTAAATATATGCTTTGTGGCATAGGACACCATACCTCTCTGTGAATCTGTCATAAAAGCAGCCAAGACACTAAATGTTTTGCTTTAAGCTGATAGCTTAGATTTCCCTAAGAAGATTTATCTACAGGAGAGAGAAACAAGAACAGTTAAGCTGGGAAAGGAAAAATCCAGGAGAAACTCTGAGGAAAGGAAGAAGAGTTTGGCTGATGGTAAGATGAAGCTTGACAGTCTTGGCTACTGAATATTTATGCTCCAGTTGATAAATAATGTTGGTAGTTGAGCCTGAGGGGAACTGGACATTATTACACCAATATATAATATTATTTATTAGAGGGAGCTGAAGATACTCATAGTGTTCTAGGACATCTTTGATTCCCAGAATGAGTTGCAGGATTGAGTATGTTCCAAGATGAAGTGGGTTGAGGGACTTCTATCTTTTCTAAATGGCTATCCAGAAAAGGAAAATAGAGGAAAGATAAGTTCTGCTAGCCAAATAGAATTCGGCCTGAAAAGGTGAGAATCCAGCTGGTATCTTTGGCCTTTAACTTATCTCTAAATAGAACATAGGCCAATTAAAAGATGTTAGTCCAACATTATGATATGCACACCATTCAATATTAGAAGATACATACTGCAATATTTGATAGAGAGATGGGGGAAGGGAAGTTCAGCTGCAACACCTTTTGAAATTCTAGCAGCTTCAGACAGAGATGATTTAATTTTTGCTTTGCCCACCATATGTAAGTTTATAATGGTAAAATGTAGATTATTTAATTCAAAAGTCCCGTATGCTAGGAGAATAACATTTCAGTTTATATAAATACAGTATCCCTGATTTTCGTTCATCCCCCTTTCCCCTGTGCAAATAACATGCATAAACCATTTCAGACTTCAAACTTCAACCCCCAATGAGGTATGTTCATGGATCTGCAGTGAGATAGAAAGCCTTGTTCCATGAATAGAATTACTATAATACAGATTGGACCTAGGTCATTAAATTCAGATTCTGATAGAGGTTGTTTGTTTCTTCTATCAAGTTATTTCCATTTCACAAACAATATAGTTTGTTGTTCCACATAGTCTATTTCAGGTTTATATTGTTTGCTGTTATACTGTTGATGGTGGTGTTTTCCTACAATTTATTCTCAATAAATGTAACATGATGATAGTATTAAAACTTTTTTCCCAGAGGGCAGTAAAAAAAAAATCATAGCTAGCGATATGGAATGAAAGTGCTCTAGTGAAATCCTCTTAGCTTAGATTTGAAGTATTAATGTGGCCTATTCCTTATGAAGATAGATTGCGAGAATTTTTGCTACAGTTGATATAAATGTCTGAGTTTATCAGTAGAATAATCCCTTTATATTAAAGGATAGGCAATTAGGTGTTAATTCATGTAATAGTGATGAACATAATCAAGGTCTAATAGCAGTTGGTATCACATCTTGTACTCGGCACTTTCATTATGTAAATTACTCTTTTCCTTACCTAAACGCTTCCTTTGTGATGGAATGGAGCATATAATATATGTTGCAACATAAATCTTCATAAAATTTATTTTAAAAGGCAGATTCATCAATTAAAATTATAGACAGGGCACTGATGAAGATCTTCAAACACTGTTCTCTTTAAGCTTCCTTTTCAGCAAGTTAAAAGGAATGAATTATGGCTAAATATCCTGCAAATCCTATTTTTCTAGGTTATTTATGCCATAAACAAAAGATAGTCTGATGTGAAATGTGATAAAACACAACATGATTAAAGAGAATGAAATATTTCTATTCCATTGATTTCTTATATGCTGCTTGGAACTTCGTTCTTTCAGACTTAGTTCTTTTTTGTTGTTTTATTTTTCTAATAAAGCCATTCAAGAGTCGGGCTGATTTTTAGTTATGTGTAGTTTCCATTCTTTACAGATTCTCTGCTTTCTCCTGAATTTGAGAATCTGTAGCTAGTCTCCCTATGGACAGTTAGAAAGCTGATATGCTAACCAATTTACCTGATGGTATCATGTCTTAATTCAGGAGTCTTGGCTAGTTGGACAGAACACAACATATTAATTAATTAATCATTTTTTATTTGTAGTAAGAGGAATTGGAGCACAAAGGTTGGTTAGACCTGAGAGTGCAGGTTGAGTACCAGTGGTCATCCATGTTGCTGCTGAGAAGTATGGAAATGGTTCAACACTGAAAGAGTTGTTTTGAATTTTTCAAGCTGAAAACAAACCATTTGTATTCTGGGAACAAATTGGCTACTTCGGTTAGAATTGTTTAGCACATTCTGTCTGTTCCAAGTGAATGGGTTATTGTTTTGTGAGTTGTGTTTGGATTGCTTTGCTTCATTTTTTTAATGAAAAAGGCCATCATAGCAGCAGGCACTGCTCCTATTAACTTAAGTTGAGTGGGATGATGTAGGAGTGGCTTTCTAAATTGTTGCTCACCCTTTCTTTATATTGTATACCTTTCCTAATTCTTTAAAGTTGAAAAAGTGAACCTGATGAATCTCTGAAAAAAAATTGAAAGGAACTTCCCAAAAAATCAGTGCAACACAGTCTTGTGATTTTAACATCTTTAGGCATTATGGAACAAATCTTTTACTAAAGACTCATATAATGGAATCTTTTGGTTAGTATGGTCTTCCAAAGTTTACTTATTCAACATTTTGAGCTTGCTTTTGAAAACTTATCTTAAAAATAACACGAGCAGTGGAGGTTTTAATGGTATTTATAAGTTTGTGGGAAATCTTATTTAATACTTTTGTTATTTGATAACTTTATATAAAAATGAATGGTCTATAAATATTCAGTTAACACAAGAATATGTTTCTAAGGCAAGCATTTCTTCTGCAGGAAAACTATGCTAATTATTATGATTTCTACGATTATTTTTGATCCTCATCCTCAATCCTATATTTTTTTCCTTTGGACCTGGCACTGTTTTAATCACTTAACTTCAAATCATTATATTTGTTCTTTCAGTCATTTGGTACCATAGAGAAATGTTCTCTGTTTGTTTTATTCTGTAGATTTTGAATTCTATTTTTACTCTTTGTAGTTAAAGTTTGTTCTGTTTAATTGGTATTATTTAAAAGTGATCTCCGTGAAAGTTTCTATTGATTAGCCACTAATTATTAGGAATTAAACAGATAATGGTTTCTTTTAAAATATTACACAGTTTAATATTTGATTTGTATGTTCTTATTTTATTTTCTGGTTGCTCAAATATGCTAGCACTTTGTTGAATAAATACAAAGATAACATCTGGTAAACTTACCTGCTTATATCCAGAACACACCACCAAATCCATTGACTATAGCCAGGCTCTGTGTTGCAATCTAATATGTTCTGACTTGCTAACTACCTGGAATCAAACCAGGCATTCAATAAACTGAACTACCAACTCAGCAAGCAATACACAAATCCATAGAGCAAGGTCAATGAGACACGGACAGTATAGATGACAATCATTTTAAAGTACAAATATCAAAATATTAAAAAATCAGGGAAATTTATAGTTAGTATATTTAATTGGGTGTAATTGAACTATACTTCTAAAAAGTTCAAAATCAAAAACTAGTATAAGCTTTGAACAGAGGACCTTGAATTACTATAAGGCACTCTATGGGACTGACCTTGAAGAGCAATCAGAAGCTGTCCCGGAATGCAGTGCTGTGGACAGTTTTTGGCATTTCTTGCTACATTCATATAATACTGCTGCTCCATGAGGCACAATGAAAGATGCTGTTTGCTATCTATAAAACCCTACATTTTTGTATGTATGTATGTATGTATGTATGTACATATGTAAAACAAACTCACAGGTGACTCTGGGTAGCTTACAACATTAAAATCTACAATATAGAAACCAGAAAATTCTACTCACGCCTATGGCAGCAGCAACAACTCAGTTAAACCAAACACTTGATCTCCATTTGGGATTCCCAGGCCCACTGACAAAACCACATATTTAGTGTCTTTCAGAAAAGCAACAAGATGGAGGCCATAAGGCCAGGCTACTTGCAGGGCTTCTCTCCCATTGTTTCTGCTCATCCCACCAGAGAAGACATGTTTCAAGTTTCTTCTATAAATAATGTCATTTTGTTGGATCCAGGAGTCATGCCTTCTTTGTGGCAGTGCCTGCTTGTGAAATAGTATCTCTCACACACACCCGGCAGAGATCAAGATGTTTTCAAACTTGTTAGTCTTTTATAAGGCTCTGAATACCTGGCTGTTTCTCCAGGTCGTTAGGCAAGCTCTGCTGTTAATGTAACTTTATGAGTGAAACATATTATTTATCTCAAGCATCATGGATTGTTGTTTGTAAATAGCTTATTTTAATCTATGTATGTCATTGTTGTGAGATAGGCAGCCATATAAATTGCTTAAATCATTTTTTAAAATACTTTACCATTTTCCAGTATGGCATAGTTTGAGAAATTTGAAAGGTGTTATAATTTCTAGTCTCCAGATTATACTTGTTGCTTATTTCCAAACCTATTCCAATTTCCTAGAAAGTCTGTTTAAATGTAGTGCTCAGAATCAAACATAGCAAAATGGAATATGATTACTTTATAAAATTTAGAAATTATTCTTTGGTAGCTTAAAATTAGATTTGGTTTTTCTTAATAGCTTTATCACACATCTGGCTTACATTCAGTTTCTAACCAATTTCATCAAGTACTATTTCCAAACAAGATATACTATTTTTTAAGACATATGCCTTGGATTTTTATGTCCTTAAGTGAAATTTTGGAGACTGTGAGAGCTGGTATTGGAATTAAATCAAGCAATTCTTTCTTACAAGTGCATTTGACTTATTTGGAAATTATGGCTTCCTGTGTCAAGACTCTAGCATATTTGTTTATTTATCTAATGAAAACTTTTCTTTTGACTGAATAGGAGAATATATTTTTTTGATTATATCACTCCACATTTCTCATTTCACCAAAAATCTTCACAATGGATGGTGGCAATGGGAGCTATAGAGGAAAGGGAATATCATAGAAAGCCTATTATTTCTAGAATGACCACATCACTCAGAACATGAGGAAGATGTAGCATTATTTACTAGAAAAAACATATTTCAAAATGTTCTGCCAAATTGGTTATACATTTTAAATAGAACTTGGTCTTAAGGTGATTTGGTGAAATTTTCAACAAGATTGATGCAAAAGCTTGAGAAGAATGCTCCAGTTTATTATCATCAAAGAACAAGGTAGTGGGTGTAGGATCCCTTATGCCTAATTTCATTAGGTTTTATTTTTGCTGATTTAGTTTAAACTACTATAAATTACCTTGAGTAATATGAGTATATTAGTGAGATGCTAAATCTAAGTATAAATAAATTCATCTAATCCCATGTATAACTTATTTTGGGGGGCTTGACTATAACCATGTTTATGGCTATTGGAGCATGAAATATTTTATGTAAATGCAATCTACAGCTGTAACATTTATTTTCACATCAATTTTCTAAAGAAGCACATAATTACACACTTGAGGCTATGTAAAAGCACTTTGGATATTTTTTTTTATTATTATTATTTAAGTGACTAATGATGGACTAAATTTTATTTACTACTCTCCAGTGTTTTCAATCTGATTCATAAATGTGATAGCATTTTTACTGAATTCATAAATTAGAACCATATAATCTGTAGTAGGCAGTATAGGTGAAAAAACTACCAAGAGTTTAATAGGGGAGTTTGTTTTCTTGAAAGCTTTAACTAAACACCATGTAATTAAGTCATCACCTCTTGAGTCTTTCTATGTATGGAGTCCTAGTTCTTTGGAACACTTGGTAAAAATCTCAGGATTTGTTAATTAAGCTAATCCCTCTCACACTCATGTCAGTTTTATATGAAGGCAGTTGTTTATGATTTTATATAATAAATAAACATATCTCTATTTTGTGTTAAAAAGCAAGTCTTTGTATAAAAAAGTTACCTGATTTAGATTCAGGAGAATTAATGTAACTTAGAATAAAATAATGCCTATGCTGGGGTTTTTTAAATTCCTACCGGTACTAATATATGTATATTTATTTGAATTGCTAAAAGGATGCTTCTTTTAAAGCAGGGGAGGCACCTCTTTTCCTTTTTGGGAATGCATTTCTAATTTAATTTTGGACCCTATGGGTGTTACACAGAACATGAGATATGGCACCTAAAATTATAATTATTTCCTTTTTGGTAGTTTAAATAAAATAAGACCCTTAAGCCTCATTGAAGACTATTTTACTTCTTAGTTCTAAAATAAGATAGAAAGGAAATGTTAAGGGTTCTACAAATGCTGGAAACCCTATATAAGCTACAGTTTACTTACTCCTGCTGTGATCTATCCTGGGGCTAAGCAGTGTAAGACCTTGAATTCCAGGCATATATTAATAAACAGATTTTTAAAAATAAAACTCTGACTTAATATTTGATAATTCTCATATCAGTTTTTTCCTTCTGATCTTAATGAGCTTCCAGGGAATGCAGTAGGATAAAAATGCAAATACATTCCAAAACTATCATTTAAATTGCTATTTTAGGCACGCAGGTTTACTCCCCTCCAAGGGAGAATGTGTTCTGTACAGAGCCACAATACAATGTCACAAATTGAAATGAAAATAGCCGTGTGAGTTTTGCATCCTGGTAAAATAGGAAGGATCATAGATCTGTGATTAGAACACATACTTTGCAGGAAAAAAAAAACTCCAGATAGCATGATGTTTCCAGATAGATATGAGAAATATTCTTTCTGTACCCCAGTACATTGCCTTCTTGTAAGCCTTTAACTTCATGGGTAGATAAGTTCCCATTCTGTACATTGCATTTTCCTACATCCCTTCACATCTTATTTTTTATGGATTACTTTAATGCAAACTTCTCAAATGTTTTGTGCCTTCTTAAAAATGGAGCTATTATTGCATCATATAAATAGCACACATCATTTCCAATAATCATAATAATGATCCAACAGAGCATTTTCTCCAGTAAGTGCTTACATATCAGCTAAGAGATAGTAGACATGTCCTGTGCTTACTGTAGCTTACAGTAAATTGTTTTAAGTGAGCTGAACTAACTTTGGAATTGAATTCAATGATGAGAATGCAGGATAGATTTTATATATTTATATAAATAAATATGCGTAGGGTTCTACTTAAGTCTTCTATGCAATGTATGGAGTTCATCTTGTAACAGAAATATATCTAAAATAGTTTGAAAAACCTTAGTATTAATTAAATTATAATCTTGATATTTTTATTATTTTTACTCAACTATCAGATTGATTGAAAAGCAGAGCAGAGAGTATACTGCCTCCTGTTCAGTCAAGTGTCACTAATGAGAAATAAATGGGAATATCACCCTGTCATGTCTCATTGCTTATCTGTTTGTTTCTCTAGGAGGTGATTTCCTTTCCTTTTTAAGAAAGAAAAAGGATGAGCTGAAAACCAAACAGTTGGTGAAATTCTCATTAGATGTTGCTGCTGGGATGGCGTATCTTGAATCTAAAAATTGTATACACAGGTAAGAACAAGTCATGTGATCTTTTAAATATAAAGTACATAAGCATAAATTAGCTGTAATAAAATTTCAGACTCATATATTTATTTTACTTTATTTATTCATTTGGCTTTAGGCAAAGCATACTTAAATCAATCACATCCTGTTCTATCAGGTAATATACAGTATATCAAATTGGTCAACTCTCAGAGATCATAGATAGCTTCAGTTTTGCTAATGGTACCCCATTAAATTAGAGGATTCAAATCGTATCTGAGAAACAAATACAGCTTCAGAAGATGGAATAGCTTCCAATTGTTCACATCTTCTCTAAAGATTCATATCCTGCTAAACATTTTCTGTTAGTAATAAGTTTTTTTCCTTCTCTCATGAAGAAAAGAAGGAATATGCTCAGATACATTCCAGCAGGAGTCCCACTCACTTATTATCTAACCAGAATGAAAGCCTGTAGCATCTGCATCTCAGCACTTACTCAGTATCTAATTAGCACTTCATACCCATATTTCAAACAATTACCATTCAATCAAGGCAATTCTATGCCTTCATACCCCAGTTTCCCTTCCCTAATAATTACAGATGCTACATTGACAGTATGCAGCAATTCAGTGTCAGAATAATCACTTATTCACAAAAGCTCTTCATGCCAGGCTTTTACCCCTACCCCCAACTCTGAATTAGCTAGTAGTTGGATATCATTAACTATCTAGTGCTCCCATCATCAGATGGTTCTTCAGATAGTACTGCTAAAACAGAGAAGTTATCCTACATTCATTTTTCTGTCAGTGTAGTGAAAGAGGATTTAAAAATGCTTTCATTTTTTTAAAAAAAAATCTCATGGATGACATGTGATATTTTTGTACCACTTTGCAGATTATATGCACAGATTGTTCTTTCTTTCATTGTACAACAATCACTTCAGTGGCCTGCAGCTTATTTAATGTCCCATGCTTCCATTAAATTCTAAGGGAAATTACCATGACAAATAATGGTGATATCACCAGAATCTTGCTATTGAGATACAGTTGGAAAAGTTTTTTCTTAATCTGGAGAAATAAAGTGAAATAGCCCATCCACTTTCTTTGATGAAGAAATTTCCAAGAACCCAGTTCTAAGCAAACATGGCTCTCCACCCTTTGAACACTTAGTTATTTTACCTGTATTGAGTGGGAGAAAACCAAGTTGTGAGCCTCTGGAGAAAAAGCACCTGGGACATTCATTTGTTTCCAGTTCCCTTTTTATTTTGCCTGGCAACACTATCAAATAACATTTACTATTTGTAGTTTAAGACAAACCAAATTGCTGAACTACAGATGAAATTAAGTAGCTTTAAATAAGTTAAATTTACACATTTTTGAATAAGATGAAGAACTCTTGAATTTCTTTGTTTATATAAAGAATTAGAAGCGAAAGTTCACTACAGCTCATTTTTATTTATTATACTAAAATTGTTTTAGTATAATATGTAAATCTGAGAATATATCTCAGTTGTAGCATACCAAGATGTGGGGTTTATAAATATTATTTTGCTATCATAATTTTTTTCATATGTATCTACTCATGTTCTCATCTATACATAATGCTGCTGAATACATCACTGTTTCCTATCAATTTAGGCCTTTTCTCTCCCTTTGCACCTTCTGTTGTTAAAAATTATTTAATTCTCATGAAATTTGTTATAGAACCCACTCCACAAGGCAACTCAAATTAATAATACTGTACCTTTAACTTGGTTTGTTTAATAAATAATGGCTAAAATGTTATTGAAGTTTGTCTTATATTAAATTAAATTATTTCATTTTATATTAATATTTAATATAATTAAACATATTTAATTATATATTAAATTAAGGTGAGTTAGAAAGTTTTTTCATTCATTCACTTATGACTGCAGAGTAGAAAGAAGAGGAGCACAAACTCCAGGCTTATCTAGAATTGTTCATAAAACTTTTGTTTTATATACAAACAAGAATATTTGTTGTTCATAGAATGAAATATTTTATTAGAGTTACTCAAACTTATTCTTCTCATTTTAAAAATGCCTCCCTCTAGATACCTGAAATAAATTGCCATTTGCTTTAGGTTCCCAAGGAAGCAAGATATTTATAGATTTACATTTAACATTTCTTTTTAACTTTTATTAAGAACATTCTGTATTCTCAGTTTTAGTATTTCTAAATCACAGAATGCCAGGGTTGCAACATAAGGGTTGAATCTTAGAGATATCTAGTGTAACCTCCTGCTTGGTGTAAGATCTGTGATAGGTTATCTGCCCTCTGTTTCAACCTCTCCAGCTAAGGAAAGTCTTTCCAAGGCAATATTGCATTGCTGAACAGCTCTACACTGTAATATTTTCTGGAAAACAACACCTGAGGGCAGGTTCATGTAATTAAACCGTGCAAATGAGTGGATCTAGTATTCAAAGAAATGTTTCATAATCTGGTTTTGTGTTTGTAAGTGACCCAATAATCATTGTTATGATGGTGGATTTGGAAGGAAATGCAGTTTTGATCATATGAATGGTTGCTGGCTTGCTACCTATACATGCTTTTATCTCAGTCACTACAAGTACTTAAGTCATTGTACATTAATTTATTTGAAGTGGACTAGTTTCAGACATACAGTTCAGGAAGAATGTTTACAAGTTGGAAGGGATTCAGGTGATGTAATTTTTTGTTATGTATGAAAATCCTGTGTAACAAATGGTAGTCATGTTGAGTATAACTTACATCAAGAATAGCATTTTGAAGAAATGTTCAGCTTTTCTTTTCAGTTAGAAATATTTTATTCTAAAAAGTTAAGACTCAGCAAGATACTTCTCCAAGAAAAGAACAGAATAGAATCAAATTTGATGTGATGGATGAAAATACTGAAGAAAGCTTGAATTCAAAAATAAGCTGGATCTTGCTAGGAGCTATAAAGAAAACAAATCCAGAAGAAGCTTTCCCACTGCATCCCTTTGGAAGAGGCAACAGCTTGGGATGATGCCAACAACTCCATTCTAAGTTCCCCTTCAGTCTGTCTATGCATCATCAGACTCATACTATAGTATATGCAAACCTTATAACTCCCAGTGCATCCATACAACAGTAACACATAAATTCAACACTGGCTAGGGGAAGGGAGAGACAAATCACAGACAATACACAAATCACAGAGAAAACACATGCATACTTTTCTTGATAAATCCTCAAATACTTGTATAAAGATAGGCAACATATTTGCATTTGTCATAA
The DNA here is from genome assembly GCA_023653725.1 of Bungarus multicinctus. Taxonomy (NCBI): domain Eukaryota; kingdom Metazoa; phylum Chordata; class Lepidosauria; order Squamata; family Elapidae; genus Bungarus; species Bungarus multicinctus. Next base: position 226,897,611 of record CM042834.1, on the reverse strand, counting down.
TTGGATTGTCATATACACACATACACAAGCAGAGTTAACATAATAAAAGGGGGAAATACGTCCAAAAACCACTCAGAATTATAACAGATTGGGGCTGTCTATACAATTCATAACGAACTAATTGTTTATATAATTATTTCAGATTCACTGATAATTTTGAATATCCAAATATAATATTTCAAAAGGGCAATATTTAAATAGTTTTTACAGAATTTATATTAACCGGCTACTTTGATTACATTTGTATGTATAGATATAGCAAGAAGAGATAATGTTTATGTCTCTGAATATCTTTGAGTATAACCGTATTGTTCAAGAAATATGGAATATTTGAGTGATTCCAAAGTCCACTTGTAAATTTTTTATTTGAACAAATGTTTTCAAACTGTCTTCTGTGTTTTGAAGCACATTAAGCAGAGAATTCATTTCACAGTGTCATCCACCAAAGCTTTTATAGCAATGAATAGTATCCAATGCCATTTCGCTTATTACTAATTCAGTGTCACCTGTCATACTAATACTGCAACTTTATAAGTTTTATATCGTTTAAAAGAAAATTAATAATATTAAACAAAAGCTTGAAAGGAAAAATGTTCCTTTAAATTCTCAGTAAACAAAACTTTTCCCATAATCTATATATATTTCACTTGTTTATCATCTGCTTCTTCAGCTTTCACTCTATGTTTGTCTGTGTAAATATTATTTATAGCAGTGCTTAGTTCCCCACCATTTAAGGCATTGACGGAACAGAATATCACAAGACTATTAATGGGCAACTTCTCTAGAATGACATTTTCTTTCTACTTCTTTCTGTCTTGGAATCGCTTGTTCTATTTGTTATGTACAAGGGCAGATTTTCAATTATATGCATCTACAATATTTGAACCCAATGAATACTTTCTCAAAATAGCAGTCTACGTACGCTGTTTAGGCTGACTATATATATTACACATCAATTTTGGCAAGGTCACTGAATTCATTAGTGATTTGTTTTTCCGGCCCTCATAGATCCCCTTCAAATCAACACCCTTAAAATGTGGGCTATCCTAAATTAAAAAGTTAAATACTTCTATTTTGTCTCTTTCCTCTATTGGAGTATAGGCCTCAATCTAGTTTGTAGCACTATATAACTTAGAGATCATGATACTAGAACCACTTTAGTCATCTGATATTTTACAACAGATGTTCAACTTACAGTAAGAAAAGCAGAAGTTGTTTGGAAAAAAGGAAGACATCAAATATCTTAGGCATAATCATTTGTATTATAGTACTATGTTTTAAAATACAATTCCTTTTATAGCTATATTAGGTATTGCATCTATGGCAAGATTCCTTATTTTAATTGAAGCTGTATTTCAAAATAACTGATGCAGCATTATTACATAGATAAAATAATTGTGTTACATTTTTTCTTTGAGAGGATACTTCCTTAAATAAAAACACATCAAATAAAGGTTAACATTTGCTTTATTATTTCCTTTTATTCCTATTAAAAGTCTATAAAAAGAGACTAAAGTGGATCCAAATAGTAAGATATTTTTCTCCATATAATCACGATTTAAAGGTCAGAGAACAGGAAATGGATAGATAAAAGATTCAGTTATTTTTCATTATTATAAATGTCACAATTTCTGAAAGAGAATCATTCGTAACACATTTTCCCTAGATTCTTCAATTTTATAAATCTGTTGTTTCTTTTTTTTGAAATAGCCTAATTTAACACTATACCACTAAACTGCTTTTCATAGAAGATACATATAATTCATTCCAGCTACAGTGTTAACAGTATTTTTCTTTAAAGATTTGTGTTATATTGAGGTACCACTGATTTTGATACTTTATTTTGCTGTAATATTCCAACTCTCTACAAATGGCTATTAACAAGTTTTTCTTAACATGTCACTAATACAATCCTAAACTTTTTCAGAACTTGGTTTTTCCATTTTGAAAGCGGACATCTAATTTTGAGTTAGTTACCATAATTTTAACAGATTTTTATCATGAAATACTTGATGATACCTTAAGTTTTGAGTGCTGCAAATTTCCACAAGTGTTGTAGGCTGTACTAAAGATATACTTCTCTTTTTTCCAATAAATTATTCGTAATAACTGTAGACTAAAAATAATGAGAATTAAAGAATAGTTAGAATTAGAGTATTTAAAACTACATTTTATTGCCACTGTACACATGTGCAGAATGTTTACAGTGTTAATTTAGTATTTTGAGAAAAAATAGATTAGGAAGAAGCCAAAAAAATTTATTGCAGATAATTCTTCTAAGTTTAACAAGGACATTAATTATAATTATTGGATATTCTCACAGCAGCTTTTATGTTGCATAATAACAAGATATTCAACCGTTGTTCAGAAACTCTTCAATTGGTATTTAGATTAATCAACATACACGTATCCCCAAAATCTCAACTTTTAAATTAATTATATAGGCAGTGACCTTGTCAAAAAACATTTTGGTCCATAGTAACTGAGGGAATTCCAGTTACAGGATCTGGAAACAAAAAACAGAAAGTACTGTGTGCATGTGCACAAATATGTGTTTCTCCCTTAAAATAAGAATTTAGTATTTGTATGTTGCATATTTCATTCTTCGTAAACCAGCAGATTCCACTAGCCCAGACAACATCTAAAAACATAATATTGCTGGTTCACTCAGAAGTTCTTCCGGTATCCTTACATATAGGGAAATCCTGACTGATAGTAAATTATGTTTTCTTTTCTACTCATTATTCCTCCTTTATTGGCAGGAGATCTGCCAATGACTGGTTTTTTTCAGGCATCAGCAAATGGTTGTGCATCCTTAAAGGCACTGCTATTAGTCTGAGCATCTCTCCCTTCTCAGAAAATGAGTGAGAGGCATTATTACATTTTACACATTTTGTCCTTTCCTTTCATTTTTCCCAGTTATTTTGTTATTTTTTTAAAAAAAACTTCATTGCATTTAATAGATTGTTTAGAGGAAAAACCAAGAAAAAAGAAAGGAGAAACAAAAAGGAGATATTTACAAGCTAGGTAAAATTAAGTAAGAATTTTCCAAGAAATCTTACATTAGTATTACATACAAGACTATGAGTAATTAGGTTCTGGATGGGTTCCTGCTACAACAACCCAATGAATTACTATCATTCTAAATCAAGGATGTCAAACTCACGGCATCACATTGTCACATGACATATTTTACTTTCCCCCCCTTCACTAAACTGGAGGTAGGCATGGCCAGTGCATGACACATCTGGCCACGAGTTTAACACCCCTGATCTAAATAATCAAACTGATAGTGGACTCCACCCATCATTACTGTTTTCTTTCCAGAGTCATATCAGATAGTAGTTTCCTCACGAGAATAAGCTTGGCAAATAGCAATTAGATATTTGCTGCTTCCAATGCTACCTGTGTCAGCACAGGTGAATTTTAGTGCACCTAGTCCTCCTGCTGTTTGCTTTTCAGGCTTCTGTGTGTATAATCAGTACATCAATTACTGAAATGCAGCAGCGAAGATAAAAGCAGTTTCTTCCACTCAAGCAAAAATGATAATTTGGTTGGCAGTTCCAAAAGAAAGCAGCCAGGCACTCCAGCTACAAATCATTTGGCAAGTCTATCAATTCCACATGCCATCTTTACTGTTAAAAGCTTCATGTTATTACATTGTTACAGAATAAACTCAAATATGATTTTTTTAGACAGTTATAATAGTCTTAATTAAGAAATAAAACTGTTAAACTGTGTGATACTTCTGACAAGAAATAGAAACTTTTAATAAAACCTGCTCTCCCTCTCCCTCCCACCCAGCAATTTATTCCAAGGATCCCCAGAGAAAATAAATGCCTCAGAATTAGTATTTGTTTCTATAATATAAAACTATGTATTACATTGTAGTAATAATTCTCTATGCACAAGTGTTAAAGAAATGCCTGGCTTCTGTTAACAAATTATTTGAAGTAAAGTCTTTAATGAACTATTATTATGTTTACTTAATTTGGTTTCACTAACTCAGGGTCAAACTCCTGGCCTGCGCGCTGGATGCATCATGCACTGGCCATGCCCATTTTAACAAAGGGAGGGGAAGTCTGAATACATCACTTGACGACGCCGTGTCGATGTGGGTTTGACACCCCTGTATTAACTGCACCTTGTTGCATTCATTTTATTTATTTATAAAATGTATAGGCCACTTATCTTACCTCAAGGTTAACTCTTGTATGTATTCCAGATCTAATTTACAAATAGTTTACAACCACAGTTGAGATCAGAATTTCTGTTGCTAAGTGATGCAGTTATTAAGTGACTCAACACCTGATTTTGCAACCTTTGACCACAGTCATTAAATAAATTATGCAGTTTTTAGGCAAATCCAATTTACCCCATTCATTTTGCTTGTTGGAAAGCCCCCTGGGAAAATCGTAAATAGCAATCACATGACTCTAGGACCCTGCAACCATGATAAACACATGCTGGTTGCCAAGCACCCAAATTTAATCATATGACAGCAGGGGCATTGTAACATTAAAAATACATGGACCAGTTCAGTGATGGGATTCAAAACAATTTACTACTGGTTCTGTGGCGTGGCTTGGTGGGCATTGCAGGGGAAGGATACTGCAAAACCCCCATTCCCTCCCCACTGCTGAGGGAAGGTTACTGCAAAATCATATTCCCTCTCCACCCCATTAACCTGTTTTCCAGCTCCTGTGCAAGGCAACAAAAAAAGACCTAGCCAATCAGCTGGGACTTGGGAGGCAGAGAATAGATGGGGGCAGGGCCAGTCAGAAGTTGTATTTGCCAGTTCTCAGAACTACTCAAAATTTCCACTACCAGGTCTGCAGAATTGGTCAGAACCTGCTGAATACCACCTCTGTGTCACTGCGTTATTTGGTTTGTCTGCTGAGCTCCCAGAATTATTATTACGTTACCATAGTAACAAGATATGAGTGTCTTGTGATGTATGATTTACTGCGCATGTGTGCAGGGGAGGAGTTTACTTCACTTTACTTTCTTTTGCTTCTTAGAATGTACTGCTTTTCTTTTGTTCTTCCTAGTTATGTGTAAATAAAGTATACTGGCAACAGAAAAACACGGTTCATTTCGTCTAATTTATGAAGCTGCATTTTTTCGCTTTGACACTCTAGACCAGTTGTAAGTCGCTTTTTTGAATGCTGTCACAATGGTTGTTAAAAATGATTGTAAGTAGAGGACTACCTGGATATATTGTTTTTTAGTTTACTTGCAACTTGTTTCAAAATCCATGTTGCCTTAGACTTGATGCATTCTTTATAGCAGTGTTTATTTCTTGTTTTACAAAGAAAATTACATTTTTTAAAATAAATCAAATATGTCCTTGTTAAGAAAATGTGTTTTATTAAAACGTTGGTTCTTAAATTTCTCAATTACTAAAACTGCTATTTCAATAATGTCTAATATATCTTTGGCTAGAAAAAAATTTATTCATTGTTCAGCGTTACATCAGAAGATGAAACAGGAATTATACCTTTGTAGCTTTTTGTCAAATCCAGAGGAGTAGGAGATGTAGTCTTCAGCTATCTTAACTTTTCAAATTACATCCTAATGTGATGGAAGGAAGTCATCACTCAAAGTAGGGCATATTGTTATTATTGGTCAAATAGATATTTAGACTGGATTTACTGTTTTTATCCAACTATCATGTTTTTTCCCAAGGATCCAAGATAGGCAAATATTGTTCGATGATATTAAAGATATTATCTCCAGATGTAAGTTGTTTCAAGTAAAGCTACCTTTTGTAATTGACTGTTGGTGATTTAGTCAATACTGATTGTGTTCCTGTGGTGCTCGAGCTGTTTTGGGATTGCACTCAAGCCTATTACTGTTGGTATTAACTTTGCTTTCTTTTGCCACAGTCAATTCTACTTCTATTTGTAGATCTTTGAATTTTATGATTTTTGATAAATATTCGCAGTTTCCTTGGTTACAAGGAGTATGCAGCAAACAAAAGTAGTGTGCAAAATTGTAGCAGTGAGTATACAGTCACACAAGCACAGAAGTTGAAGGGTAAAGGGTTTTATATACAGGAGTATAAGCACAGTCCAAGATTCAATACAATATTCATACACAGTTCATCAGTCAATAGAACATATAACTAACCATCTTAGTCAGCAGGCAAAACAGCAATACAGCAACTTCAATACATCAATGCAGCAATGGAGAGATATAGTTACAGAGTGATGAAGATACTTGCCGAGTAGCAGCCCCATAGCAGCCCAACATGTGTTCTCTGGCTTCTTGCTTTATAGTAATCCTGCTTCTTGTAGCCAATCAGTATATTGGCTTCAGTAAAGTGCTGAGTCATTATGACTTGCAACCATATATAGTAAACCAATATAGTTCAGGTTCTTAAAGAAACCTAACAATTTTGTCTAGTTCTTTCTCCTCTATTTGGCTCTCTCCAAGTACTATGCAGGTCTGGTTGGGGAAGAATCAATTTTGACTCAACCCTGACAAGATAAGGGACTGTAGATATTAGGTCTCACCGTATCCATTTACTTTTTATAGTTAGTCCTGAATGACAATATACTTTCCCCCAGTCAAAGTCAATGTACAAACTTGGAGTTTTCTTGGATTCACAGCTCCTACTCAAAGACAGGTGATAGCTGTAGCCAGGAGAGCTTCTGCACAAATAAACCTTGTGTTCCCATTTCATGTATATGAGGCACTACATAAGTCATATCTTAGTCATCTCTCAATTGAACTGTTGGCAATGTGCTGCACATGGGAATAACCTCAAGCATTTGGAAGCCTCAGCAAGTCCTGAATGCAGAGAAATGTATAGTTTTGGGAGAATTATCACCCACCCATGTGACACTATGTTAAGTTAGCTACAATAGACTTTTGAGTACAGTTCAAGAAATTGGTTGCTCCTTTGTGAGCCCTACATAATATGGGACTGGGTGAGGCTCTTTCCCAGACATTGAGAATGGGACATTGAAAACTCCAACATAAGCACAAATGTGCAATAATTTGTATTTTTATTGAGCCTCAATATCGTTCTACTTGCTTTTTGTCTTAATATAATTCTTTGTTCTTGTTTATTTGCTACTCAGAGTTTCTTGTGTGGCCATATAAATGGATGGATAAATAAATCAGCTAGCATTGCTTCTAGGAAAGAAATCCATAATATCTGTGATTATGTCTTAATATAATATCATTGTAAATAAAGACTTATCAAATATAGTGCTAGATTACTGAAATTGGGCAAAGATAGGACATGTTTCCCAACTGCACAAAATAAATGCGTTAAGACAGAGAAGTTGAATTGTAAACATTAGTTTCAAGATATAAATGAGTTATAGGCAAAAGCTCTATTCATATTGTACTCTCACATTCAGCCCATTGAAAAAATCATAAGGACAGAAGAAATTATATAAATCAAGAAAGAGAGATTTTTATATGTGTGGAGACAGAACACACAAAATGTATTAAAGTGGGTAATAAAATTGCATCAAAGAACTTTGAAAATGCTAAGTTACATTACCTGAGCAACTGCTTCAGTCATAAGAAAAACACAACATTTGAGAATATTTTTAAATACTTTATTAATCTTTGTAGTATAACAGCAGCTTCTTTTAATTATATGAGCAGGTACAACATATGCCTTTACTCTGTTGTTTTAGTGTGTGTAAGAGTGAAAAGCATTTTCTTAATTAACTGGTGCTAATAAGTGTGAGAGCATGGATTGAGGACATAGGATGCAACAAATGTGCTTGAGATACAGATTTCTAGATCTCAGAACAGCAGCCATACTAATTAGGGCCATACCCGCACATCTGCTTTGCCTTGATCTCCCTCCATACCAGAGTCTACAGGAAATCTAAAATCTTGCTGTCCCTATAAGGATGCTCATGGCAAACATTCAGAATAGATCTATACTGAGTTAACTGTCTGTAGAGATTTAATAGATAACATTCTAAGCAACATGATTGGCAGTTTCTTTATCTGAAATTTCAGTGCCACCCATCATCATCCAACATGTGAACAGTCTTCTCTGATTGACCTCAACTGCATTTTTTCCTTTTTTGTTTCTCATTAATTTCTTGAACTGTTAATTCTTTAGATAATTGATTGTTTCACCTAATGACCACTAGATGGCAGCAAGAGTCCTTCTCTTTCTCTTCCTTCCATGATATGAGATGGACGGCAAATAAATTTAATAAATAAATTTATATCCCACTTTTATTATTTTTTCAAACAACTCAAAGTAGCAAACATATCCCCCTTCCTCCTCCTATTTTCTCCACAACAACAACTGCGAGGTGAGTTGGGCTGAGAGAGAAAGCAATAGTTATTTTCTAATTTCTGAAACCCATAAATTTAAGAATTCACAATACAGGTAGTCCTCGTCTTAGGACCAAAATTGAACCCAACATTTCTGTTGTTAAGTGAGACATTTGTTAAGTGGGTTTTGCCTCATTTTACAACCTTTCTTGCCACAGTTGTTAAGTGGATCGCTGCAGTGGATAAATAAGTAACATGAATGTTAAGTGAATCTGGCTATCCCATTGACTTTGCTTGTCAGAAAGGCGCAAAAGCTGATTACATGACCTTGGAACACAGCAACGGTCATAAATATGAACCAGTTGCCAAGCATCTGAAATTTGATCACATGATTGTGGGAATGCTGCAAAGGTCATGAATGTGAAAAATGGTCACAAGTCTCTTTTTTCATTACTGTAGTAACTTTGAACAGTTTCTAAATGAACTGTTGTAAATCAAGAACTACCTGCAGTAGCTTTCATAGCTTAAGGCAGGACTAGAATCCACAGTCTTCCGGGTACCATATTTTTTGTTTGTTTGGTTTGCTTTTGTGTTGTTAAGATATGATCAGTGGATAAATGCTAGAGTATAAGTAAAAAGGTTAGCTGTCAGGATCAATGTGGGAGTTGTAAACTCTCAGTTTAGAAAGTTAAGCCAAGGATATGCTAGTCAATTTCAAGGCTTTGCATTCTATAGATGAACCATTCAACATTCTGACCACGAAATGGAAGCAAAGAATTATCCTGCTCACCAGTATTTGAAATGGAGTTGATAGACTGCTATTGAAGAGCTGGAATTTGAGAGAAAGGCTAACCCTGTAAACCAAAAAAGTTTACCAATTTTAAGAATACATTTTCTGAGGGTGCTACCCACTGGATAGCACCATTTTAAAGAAAGTGTGGGATCCTACAGAAGCCAGAATTCCAATCTTCTTTGATTGATCCCCACTGGTATCAGGCAGATGGGTTTTCCCACAAAGTTTCTCCAGATGACTAATGAGCACCTACTAAAGGCCCTTACTTAATAGATGATGTGACAAAATCGAGTTTAATAGTAGACATACTCGGTGGCAGCTCCCCTCCTGTGGAACAGCTTGTGTCCTGAGAAAAGGGTGGTTTCCATTTGTGTGACCTAGCTAATAAAAACATGGCTTTTCTGGATTTTTTGGGCGGGGCTTATGAACTACTCAAACCTTTCTCATTTTTAAATTAATTTTTATTCAGAAATTATTTTTATTTCACAAAAACATGTTTTGATTTTTCTCAAAAGGCTAGAAGTATATTACTTGAATAAAAGAAAAAGAAATATATAAAAGAAAAGAAGAAAACGAAATAACAGCATAACAGAGTTGGAAGAACTTCGGAGGTTTTCTAGTCCAACCCCCTGCTCAACCAGGAAACCCTATACCATTTCAGACAATCTCTTCTTAAAAGCCTCTGCAATACCATTAAAGATTTTTTAAAAAAAATATTTCTGACCTTCCTTATAGCAGTTACAATCAAAATTATTCCTCCTCTTTCTTAAATATAATTATAATCTTTTCACCTTTTATTTAATACTTTTTCAATCATCCAATCTAAAAACCATCATCCTAAGCTTAAAATATGAAATTTGAAGGATACTGCTTCTTCACTGCTTTCTTCATCACCAGCACAAGCAGAGATGTTTCTGTTTTTAAAAATATAACCTAGTCTGAGATTATCAGTATTCTTGGTGGAGCTTCCTTTTGCAGGTCATCCCTAGAGCTGCTGTGCAGACATATAAAAGCAATGCTTCAGGGTCTAAATTTGGTTTGACTACAGAAGTGGTAATTCTAACATGAACTTCCCATGTCACTTGGATGTAAGCATCCATGCTTCCCATAAGGCAAGGGAAGTGCTTTGCTTTGTTCATTTTCCAATCAGGACTGATTCTGGCAGGTATACCTTGCATCTGTTCAATTGAGATAATGTTGTTAATATGTCCTGGAGGAGCTTAAACATGTTACTTGAATACTGTGGAAGTCATATTCTGTCTTCACAAGGCTGAATTTGCATCCACACTGAAGTCTTCCAAGATAATTAAACTCTCTTCTCCTGCCTAAGTAAGAGAGAAGTTTACTTAATATGGGTATATGGGTCACAAATGAATAATAGCTTTGTCAGAAGTTGAAGTTTCAATTTTTCTTTCTTACATTTGTAGTTTTTGAGCCTCTCGTAAAATATTCCTTTGAGTGGGCAATTTGCTTATCCATAGCAACACAATATTGCATTTTAATAACATGAAATAAAGTTCCATTTCTTCATTCAAAACGTGCATATTTTTTGAGATATTCGTTCAATATCATTGCTCAAACTAGCATAATTTATCACTTTTTATTAGAATGGCTTTAGTTTATGCCTAAGAAAAAAACAAATAAATCTATTTGTATTCAATTTGCATATAAATAACATTCCATTTAAAAAATCTATCATTTATCATCTTAATCCTTAAAGAAATCTTAATTCTCAAAACATAATTTATTATTGATGCATAGCAACCTGTCTATTAGTAACATTAGCAAAGTTGATGATGAAAATAAATAGGAAATTCTTCATCTTTTTTCCAGGAGTAGCTATTAAAGCTATAAGTATAATTCTATGTATTAAATGTTTGTGTACAAATAGTTTAACATAATTTCCTTTGGACAGCTGTGCTCATAAACAAATGGGAATTAAGCTTTTTGGGAGTGCTTTTAAGAATATTTGAGTGAAAAGAATTTCTGTACTGCAGTTTTCTCCAAGCCTTTCTGCCTTTGATTTCAGATTTTTGTTTATTTTTAGCTTTGTTTGTCAGCAGCATAAATTCTCCAGTTATTTAAATTCTCCAATCTCTGAGAGCTGCAGTAAAATGATAGGAAGTTGATCTTCCAAGGGCTCTGATAATCAAAATACTAAAATACAAATTCAAAATTACCATGATCCTAAGCCATGTCTTGAGGAAAATGGTGCTGGTTCAATGATGACAGTATGGTTATTTTTTTAATATAGAAAAGGACCTTTCCCCATAATTCTTTATACAGGCAGTCCTCAACTTACAAACCACAACTGAGCCCAAAATTTCTGTTGCTAAGTGAGATAGTTGTTAAGTGAATGTTGCCCCATTTTATGAACTTTCTTGCCACAGATGTTAAGTGGAATACTGCAGTAAGTTGTTAAGTTACTGACATGATAAATGATTCTGGTTTCCCCATTGACTTTGATTGCCAGAAGGTTGCAAAACCTGATCACATGACCCTTGATTTGCAACCATCATCATAAATATGAGTCAGTTGCCAAGCATCTGAATTTTTATTATGACCATGAGAATGCTGCAATGGTTGTAAATGTGGAAATCAGTCATAAATCGCTTTTTTCAATGCCGTTGTAACTTTGAATGGTCACTAAATGAACTAAGTCATCTACCTGTAGTTTTCTTCAAATTTCTTATATATTTTGAAAAAAGTTTTGTTATGGCATACTTTTAGTGTGATTGTGCTTCAGTTCCAAATATTGATTGAGTGATTGATTGAGTGATTCATTGATACCCCAACTTTATTATTTTTACAAATAACAACATGGCAAACATATCCAACACACCTTCCTCCTCCTATTTTCCTCACATCAACCATGTCAAAAATAAATAAATGTGAAATGGTTTGGGATTAAAGTTATTGGCCCAAATTCACTGAGCTGGTTTGATTATTAAATTTCTACTCGCCCATAATAAAATAAAAAATAAAAATCTTCTTGACAGAATAAATTGAAGATAGTTTAATACAAATGATGAAGTTCTGCTTTTAAGATAAAAACCATTATGGTTGCCTGATCAAAGGCAACAAGGAAAAAGGCTTGGAAGATGATTCCACTTTTTAAAACAGGAAAAGCAATAGAGGCTTCTCCCTCTTCCATTCCTCATTATAGACAGACCTCTAAGCAAGAGGGTAATGAGGTCACGTACAGCTGATATACCTTCATCCTCCTTCTAGAACCAAAAGTTGACTTATATAATATTTCATAATAGTTAAACAAGACTAGAAGCATCATTGCATTCCATAATAGAGTGAGATTTATTGCAGGTATATAATATATTGAGTTTCCATCAGTCTTTCTTCTTTTTGTTCTCCATCCTGTCTTGATCTTTCCTAATACAGCCCCCTCCTTCTTTTCTTCTTTTATTGCTCTTTTTGATGAAGGAGAAAGAGACAAGGCTGCAAGCTTGTGTCTGGAAAAAAATACTTTATGCATATTCATGAAGGTGGTGGTGGGGCCAGTTTTTATAGCTGCGATACTTTATTTTACATATAATTAATTTTAATCATCAGTATATTAATTTATAATTATTTGATTTTTGCCCTGATCCATTTTTTTTCTTTTTGGATTGTGGACTGTAGCAGTGTATACCGTATTTTCCGGCGTATAAGACGACCGGCGTATAAGACGACCCCCTAATTTTATAGTTAAAACATAGGTTTAGGCCTATATTCGCTGTATAAGACTACCCCCCCACTTCCGAGGCAACACCAGTTCTTTTTTAATTAAAAAGCCTGCTTGGATTGGCTGAGTTAGAGAGGCGGTCCGAGCAGCCTTGCAGTGATTGGTGCAGGATCGAGTTGGAAAATTATACTCGGCGTATAAGACGACCCCCGATTTTTGGTTGACTTTTTTTCGTTTCAAAAGTAGTCTTATACGCCAGAAAATACAGTATGCACATAGATAGATACACAATTATTTGAGTGGGAAGTGCATCTTCCAACATTTGACTCAACTGGAATTGGCAAATATAGATTAGTAACATAGAGAAATTGTATAAGTGTGTATGTACATATCATTTTAAAAGCAGACTTTTAATTGTTTTCACATGAATACAGTATTACAATACATCAGAATGTACTGAATTTTGATTCCTCCTTGTCACAAAAAACCCCCTACTGTTAGCTATCTTACTTCAACGACTATCATAAAATTGAATTATTTCTGTGATGGCGAACCTATGGCACACGTGCCAGAGGTGGCACACAAAGCCCTCTCTGTGGGCATGGGAGCCGCCATCCTAGCTCAGCTGTGCCGTGCATGCACACGTGTCTCCCGCCGGCCAGCTGGTCTGTGAGTCTGCTGTGCATGGGGGGGCTGGGCGCATGTGTGGGAGACGTGTGCATGCACGGAGGCACATGCATGGGGCTGCAAGCGCATGCGCAGGGCTGGGGTGCATGGACGGGAGATGAGGCATATTTATTTATTTATTTTTCGTATTTCTATACCGCTCCCTCTCCCAAAAAGGGACTCAGGGCGGTGTACAGACTAAACATATAAAATAGATACAGTTAAATAGAATTTAAAATCAAAATTAAATAAATATATGATTGAGTCCCATCAGCTAAAAATTAAAACCCTTATTAAAATTTAAAAACCCCAAAGACCCTTACTTGGCCAGGCCGGCTTGTTTAAAGAATAAGGTCTTGACTGCACGCCGGAAGGTCAGGATGTCAGACATGGCTCTTATCTCCAGGGGGAGATCGTTCCAAAGGGAGGGGGCTCCCACAGAGAAAGCACGTAGCCTCGGGGCCGCCAGCCGACAACGATCAGGTGGCGGTACCCCAAGTAGGGCGACCCTGTGGGAGCGTACTGGGCGGCGGGAGGTTGTTGGTGGCAGCAGGCGGTCCCGTAAGTATCCAGGTCCCGAGCCATGGAGCACTTTAAATACTATCAGTACCACCTTGAATCGAATCCGGAAGGCTACAGGAAGCCAGTGCAGTCCGCGGAGAAGTGGTGTTACGTGGGCGTCCCAAAGGGCGCCCATGATCATCCGAGCGGCTGCATTCTGAACTAACTGCAACCTCCGGAGACTCTTCAAGGGGAGCCCCATGTAGAGAGCATTGCAATAATCCAAGCGGGAGATGACGAGGGCGGAAGTGACTGTGCGAAGTGCGTCCAGATCCAGAAAGGGCCGCAACTGGTAGATCAGATGAATCTGATAAAAAGCCCTCCTGGCGACGGCTGCAATATGTTCTTCCAAAGACAGCCGCACATCCAGGAGGACACCCAAGTTGTGCGCCTTACCACAGGGGTCAATACCTCTCCCCCCACGGTCAGCGAAGGAACAAGCCGGCTGTATCTGGGAGCACGAAACCACAGCCACTCGGTTTTGGTTGGGTTGAGACAAAGCCTGTTACGACCCATCCAACCCCGTACGGCCTCCAGGCACCGGGTCATCACTTCGATGGCTTCGTTTGGGTGGCCCGGGGTGGAGATGTACAGCTGAGTATCATCAGCGTACTGATGGAACTCCACCCCAAAGCCACGGATGATCTCACCCAGCGGCTTCACATAAATGTTGAACAACAGGGGCGAGAGTACCGAACCCTGAGGCACCCCACAAAGCAGGGGCCTTGGGGTCGAACTCTGTCCCCCTGTCAACACAAATTGCGAACGGTCGGAGAGGAAGGAGGAGAACCACCGCAACACGGTGCCTCCAACCCCCAACCCCTCCAATCGCTGCAACAAGATACTGTGGTCGACAGTATCAAAAGCCGCTGAAAGATCTAACAGGATATGCACGGGGAACATGCACTTATTACGTTTTGGGGGTGCATGCACACGTGCATGCTTTGGGCACTCGGTGCCAAAAAGGTTAGCCATCACTGGATTATTTCAATTCTGTCTGTGTGAAACTGAATTTGAAAACAATTTAAAAACTCGAGTTTGTCAGAATATAGCTAGCAGACTACTGAAAGTTGGTATTCAAACCAAATCACACCAATTTTGGAAGAATTTAATTGGCTGGCAGTTCACTTTGTTCGAACTGATGTTGTGCTCTCCAGATGTTTTAAATATCAACTTCCATCAGATCCAATAAGCACAGTCATTGCCAAGGAAAGTTGTAGATCAAAATATATACTTCCAATATTTCCTGATATATTTAATCAAATGTTTCTTAAAATAAAGAATAAACTTAAGAGTACAGATTTTAAATTAAACAATACAGTCAAAATATGAAGAAACAAATGGTTGGCTTTTAAATTACATATCTCATTAGCAATCAGTAGTAAAGAAAAATATTTTGGAATACCCCGCAGTAATAAATAGATAATATATTTTTAAATATTAAATTATATTGTTCTTTTTTCTTCTGCATTAAACAGTTGTGAGAAGCTGGACTAGCTTCTATATCAAGTCTGATTTGTTACTCTTCATTGTACTGGAAATAATCATCAAAAATAACATTATCTTAGCATATGTTTTTCCTTGGAAGTTCTTATATTGATGGTGCAAAAATACTTTATTTTGCAAATACTATATTGTGCCATTTTGCCTCCCACCCCAGTGAATTAGTTTTTTTCCCTAATGAGATTATATTGCCTTAACTCATATAGCTTTTGAATATAAAAAATACTGTTTTTATAATGATGGCTTAAAGACCGTATCTTCTCTCAATACAGGGACCTTGCTGCAAGAAACTGTCTAGTAGGTGAAAATAATGTTCTGAAAATTAGTGACTTTGGAATGTCTCGTCAAGAAGACGATGGAGTATATTCATCTTCAGGATTAAAGCAAATTCCAATTAAATGGACTGCCCCAGAGGCCTTGAACTATGGTAAGGAAATATTGCTGCTATTAGTAGTTTCCCCAGCATACATTGTTTGAATATGACAGTAGGAATAAAACATTTAAAGATACTTAAATGTCCTTGGAATCAACACTTTTAATAATTTGGAGCCCAGTGAAATACCAGGCTTTGAGCCCCTGTTTTTTACAACAAATTATCTTCATTTCAGCTACACAAAATTTAATAACTAAACCAAAAAGTCCATTATTTTCATGTTCTAGAAGTAATACTGTAGGGTCTATATTTTCTTAGCCTGTATTATTCTTTATTTTAAGTAGTTATTTATTCCAAAGTGGTCTGTCGAACTAAACTGCAACTATTGTTCGTTTATTAATTTTATATGCTTCCCATCTCACTATTCTAAGCGACTCTGGAACAGTGGTCGCCAACCAGTGGGCCGGGGACTAGTGGTGGTCCGTGAGAAAATTTTGTGGTCCACAGAGAAATGTCACCCCCAAACTTACCCCCAAAGCAATTAATCCAGGCTGCACAGGAATACAGGGCTGTGCCGCCCACATGGCCCACGAGAACAAAAGGCTTGCGTTGTTTGCATTGCGAGCAAGTGAGGGGCGGGTGGAGGGGGGAACTTTCCCCACTCGCCCCAGCGCCTCGTCTGTCCACTGGGCTGCTTCTTTCAGCTTCTTTCTTCTTCTGCTTTTGGCTGCATGCAAGGAAAGCAGCAAAAGACTTCTTTTCTCTCCCCCAAATTCTGTCAGAAATTAGTCTTTGGGACCCTGCAAGGCATCATGCTCCAAGAGACTGCGCTGGCAAAAACTTATTTCTGGTGGAATTTGGGGGAGAGAAAGAAAGACTTCTGCTGCTTTACTTGCATGAAGCCAAAAGTCTCTCTCTCTCTCTCCCCCTGAGAACGGAGCTGGAGACGGTATCCTGCAATCCCAAATAAAGAATGATTGATTGGTAGGAAAATGGGCTGGGGAAATTTCCTGCAGACTATTTTTTGGGATTTTCTCAGGGTCTCTGGTCCGCGGGATTTAAAATTATGAGTTTGGTGGTCCCCAAGATCCAAAAGGTTGGCGACCCTTGCCGTAGAAGGTATGATGATAAGTTAGATGTGAAACAGGATCTCACCAGGTAATAATAGATCTCTCAAAATCTTACCAATTTTTTATTGACAAAAACGAATAAGCAAATTTGATTAAGTTTCCTAACCTTGGAAATTAGAGTTCCAGCTGTTAATCAAATATCACATACTTGTCAATTTGGTTGAAAGTTGCTCTGTGGGGAAAAAAAACCATATACCCACTTGAACCTCAAGTTTATATGATTCTTTAATATTTAAAATAACTATAGGAAATATATAAATTACCCCAGGGATTTGTGAGATTTATTACTCTACTATTGCATCATAAAAATGATTGTGGATTATGTTCTATGAAAATGCCCTTCTTGCATACTCAGACTAGAAGCCAAGCATTTCTTGGTCAAATCTTATTAAATATCAATAGTAAGATATGTCAAATCTGTCTTTATATCAAATTTGATTTTTTTTACATTATTCATCATGAAGGAATTTACTCTCCAAGATAAGAAACAATAATTACATCCTTCTTTCATAGAAGAGATATGTTGAGTTACTGTAATAAAGAAGACCAGCACTGTCAGAACAGCCTAGAATCATATTATTTATTTGCATTATTTTGAAAATGGAATCCTTCAGGTTCTGAGTCTTGGGAATTTTGTGTACCCTATGTGCTTTTTGTCAGCTGAAAGTATTCATAAGATGATTAGGATAGATGGCCTGCTGGGACAGTTAACCAAGATTATTAATTTTTCTGCATGGAAGTTTAAATAGTTTTCAGAAATAACAAAGCAGAAATGGATGGAAGTAATTATCATGAGAAAGGTTCAATAATTTATAACTGTTTTTGAAAATGACCTCTGAGTTTGCAGATTTTTTTTTTAGAATTTCCAATTTCTAAATATTTAACTTACAATTTAAATCTATAATACACCAGTATAAATGAAATACACATAAGTGACACTGATGGTTGAAGTTATATTCATTGTTCCAACTCTCAAAGTTCTATTTGCATTTAAACATCTCATGCTGTTTTAAATTAGGCTACCTGGTAAGTGGAGAACAATTATGAGCATTCACTGTGCTTCTAGAAATGCGATTACATGTCTAAATCTACATCTTTTTTCCTTTGGGATTTAACATTTAATAGCATAGCATGTTTTATTTAAAATATTTAGGAATGTCAATTAGAAACAATTGTTTTGTTAAGAAAAAGTAAGTTATATGGAATTAATTACCTTTCTCAGTATATGACAACCTTTCCTAACCTGCATTTAAATTTCCAAAAATCTCAAACACAGTAACCTTGAGGAAAACCCAGTGGAAAGCTACTACATGGGAACCTTCAAAGGAAGCTGGTGCTAAAACTTTAGTGGTATGCATTAAGGCCATAGAATATTGAGAAAGCTATGCTGAAAAATGAGAGCATAACTATTTGCCAAGAGCTTTTATGCAACTATGAAAAATTGCTGTTGGACTGGAGACACTGTCTTATTCCAAATGTCATAAAATAACTTTCCAAGTATTGTGAATAAAGTTTCAGTAATGCAGATATGAAATAAAATATGTATTTAAATACCAGTTTCTAATATATAATATTCTCAAATGCTTCTTTCAATTCTTATCCAGGGTACTGCTTCCTAAAAATACAAAATAAAAAAGGTGTGGCAAACAGTTTTGACATGCAAACAGATATATTTTTAAATAATTCCTATGTTAGATTTTATGATAAATTGGGGGTTCTTGGATTTGCATATCCCAATCACTTTCTCTCCCTTTTCTCTTGGGGAGAATAAAAGTTTTAGCACTCCAACTGGGTAACTGACTCAAGTATCTCCGTTCCATTCTCAAAATTCTTTTAACTCAGAAGTCACAGGTTGAACACCAGTAATTCAGTCACAGGTTGGACACCATCACACTAAATGGTTTAATGGCTGCTATTTTGTGAGATACAACCAATCAGTGCTGTGAATGTGCATTCTGTGGCCATAAAACTCCTAACCAGTAGCTGTGTGGCTTTTGTGTCAAACCCAGGCATCCAGACTACTGGTGAGTGTTGGGAGCTGTCATTGTTACCATCATTCCTAATAAAGATCCCCTGAAAGTTCATGTGCCATTGGCAACTCTCCTCCTCACTTACTATGAGACTGTCTGGGATACTACCTCTTGACTGCACAGCCAGGGGGGAGGGCTCATCCTCTAAGCTCTCACTCCCTTGGGCTAAATTAAGGGGCCAGGACTAGGGAATTGGGGCCCCCAAAGGAGCAGCCCTCACTCTCACAACATTCTGCTATCACTTTCAATCTCTTATGCCAGCTCTGCTTTTTCTGCTCCTGGTTGAATCACCAACTGCACATATTCCTGCCTCATTTTCTTGCAATCTGAATCTATGAGGTCAGGCAAGTAATGAAAAATAGGCAGCATGTTGGTGGGGCTACAGACACTAAGAATAGTGGACTAAAAGAACTGTTTTGACAATTATGGCCAAGTGACAAGAAGGAGGTATTCCAGGCCCGATTATTACTTCCCAGACAAGCCATTATGACATTGCCTAAACTAATGCCCCTCCCCATTGCTTGGTGGTAGACCCAATTATTTGTGGACCCAGCAGTACGTCAGATATTTTTCTCCTTCCATCTCATTCCCTGCCTGCCATACCTGGAAAGCAGGAGGAGAATGTTTAGAGAAGTAGGTCCTACTTGAGAGGTATATATATGTGGGCAGATATGTTGTCAGAGGAGATTTGGTTGACATGTATTTGGATTTTCCAAAAGCGTTTGCCAAACTACCACATCAAAGACTACTGAATAAGTTTAATAGCTTTCCAGAATGGGTCGCCAACCTTTTGGACCTCAGGGGCCACCAAACTCATAATTTTAAATCCTGCGGACCAGAGATCCTGAGAAAATCCCCCCAGAAAAGTCTGCAGGAAAATTCCCCACCCCGTTTTCCTACCGATCGATCATTCTTTATTTGGGATTGCAGGATACCGTCTCCAGCTCCGTTCTCAGAGGAAGAGAGAGAGAGGGAGAGAGAGACTTTTGGCTTCATGCAAGTAAAGCAGGAGAAACAGCAGAAGTATTTCTTTCTTTCCCCCAAACTCCATCAGTAATAAGTATTTGCCAGTGCAGCTTCTTGGAGCATGATGCCTTGCAGGGTCCCAAAGACTCATTTCTGGCACAGTTTGGGGGAGAGAAAGAAAGACTTTTGCTGCTTTCCTTGCGTGCAGCCAAAAGCAGAAGAAGAAAGAAGCTGAAAGAAGCAGCCCAGTGGCCAGGCGAGGCACGTGGGGTGAGTGGGGCACGTTCCCCCCATCTGCCCTTTCCCCCTTCCCCTCACTACCCCATGTTGCTTGCAATGCAAACGATGCAAGCCTTGTGTTCCCCTGGACCATGTGGGCGGCACAGCCCTATATTCCTGTGCAGCCTGGATTAATTGCTTTGGAGGGAGCTTTGGGGGTGACATTTCTCTGCAGACCACCAAAATTTTCTCACGGATCACCAGTGGTCTCTGGCCCATGGTTGGCGGCCACTATTCTACAGTGTCCCTCTTTATCGTAATCTGCTTGCTGATTTCTAGTTCCAGTTATAGGAAGTCATAAAAAAGCAGGATTTATGTAGTGAAAAGCCTGATCTTGCTCTGTCGCAGTAATTCTGGTCAACATTGCTTATTATTGACAGTCCCAAACTAGTACACCATTTTAAATGTTGCTGGGAGAAAAAAGGTAACAACAAATCTCCTGCTTCTTCTGAACAACCCACATAGTATGCTACAAATGTTTGATCATGTTTGTCAATTAACCAATGAGGAAAGTGAAGAGGGCTGAAAATGGAGATTAGAAGTGGAAAACAGCAGATTGATAAATAGCTTGACATTCATAATAAGAGCGGCTATTGAATGGTATACCTCTGTTTTAAGATACAAGACTTCATTTTATTTAATTATTGGGTGTACCAGGCTACTTAAATATAACATCTTCTATAACCACAGAATAAAGGTATAAAGATTGGCATAAATAATTTTTCCTTTCCAACGGAACTTTTAAACTTCACTTTTCTGTCTATGGCTCCCCGCTGCTTTGACTTAGTATCTCAAAGTATTGTTTTAAATTGTTTTTATGCCAATTTTTTAATATTATGCAATGGATTTTTAAAACTATAAATATGTTTTGTTTTAGTATATGATATAGGAAATGTCATGGATTAAGGCTATAGTTAGGATTATGAATCATGGAATTGAAGAGTCAGAAGGAACCACAAATCTCATCTAGCACAAGCCTGCACAACTTATAAAGAGCTACATTGAAAGGCTCAAAATCATATTGAGCTTATAATTATTATTAACCAAAAAACATGAACCTCTAGCTAAAACCTCTGGATATGAAGAACCCACATCTTTTTGCAGAATTCTGAAGGTCCACAGTCCCAACCTGGTGGGCCTTTTGTTTCTTGCCTATTTTTCTGTGTGGACTGTCATTGTCCATCTTTTTGTTATCACTTTATCCAATAGGACGGTACACTTCTGAGAGTGATATATGGAGTTATGGAATTTTCCTCTGGGAGACCTTCAGTTTAGGCGTATGCCCGTATCCAGGCATGACTAATCAGCAAGCACGGGAACAAGTGGAAAAAGGTAATTGCATGTGTGGTTTGTAATGAATATCTATTAAATAATTCCACCTGATTATTTGTATGGCTTTTATCAATTAGGCTGAAATTCTAACACCGAACAGGAGATAATTCAGCATAGCTGAAATGATATAACAGGTATTCATGCTAGATAATACATTTTGCTATTTGATTATTTAGATAACCAGCATCTTACAATAAAGTCATTACAATAAAGTCATTGTAGAAGGCTAATCTTTAGTTAACTGTAAGTTTTTAGCAGAACTACATATACATTATTTGATGAAGTGGACTTTGGTTCTTAGAATGACATGCACATTAAGGCTGTGCAGAGGTTTGAAAACAGTTATGCAGGCCAAAAGATGCTTCTAGATATACTTACATAGCATTGTTTTTTACCCCTAGAAACCACAGCATTATTTTCCCATAAGGATTGGGCAATAGCATTCTGTAGCTGTAACTTGACCCCACGTAAAGTTGTGATTTGCACAACCGTGTAAGATCAGGGGTCACCAACCTTTTGGACCTCAGGGACCACCAAACTCATAATTTTAGATCCCAGGGATCACTAACTGGTTCTGTGGGTGTGGCCTAATTTGTAGGTGTGGCTTGGTGCCGTGTGACTGGCTGGGCATGGCTTGTATATAAATATTATAAATATTTATATAAATATTGAATTTTTTATTAAAAAAGAGCAACTTTTACCCAAAATCAGGCAAAGCAGGCAGGTAGATTGAGTTGCTCACAGAATCACAGTTTCATTCAGAAATCTATCTATCTGCCATTGGCTAGCTCAGTCTGTCACATGAAATTTGCTTGCAACCAAACTCATAAAATTTGCTAGCAAGCAAACTCACAAAATTAACTCACAACACCATGTATGTAAATATTGAATTTTTTATTTAAAAAAGCAACTTTTATCCAAAATCAGGCAAAGTAGGCAGATTGAGTTGCTCGCAGAATCATTCAGTGATCTATCTATCTGCCATCGGCTAGCTCAGTCTCTCAAATTTGCTTGCCATGAGTCTGTACTGAATTTGCTTGCAAGCAAACTTTCAGTCCTAAGGGAGGTTTGGCTGTGCTTAGCTAGAAAGCAAGAAATCCAACCATTTCCTGCTTCCTAGCTAATCTAAAACTCCCGGCACAGCAGAACAGATGATGATCAGAAAAAGGAAGACTAGCAACTTAGCAGACAAGTTTGCCGGGTAAGGAGTGAGTGAGCAGGAAGGGTTCCCATGGGCCATGTGGGCTGAGCAGCCTTGTGTTTCTGCGCAGCCTGGATTAATTGCTTTGGGGGGTGCTCTGGGGGTGAGGTTTCCCCGCGGCCCACCGGTTGGCGACCACTGCTCCAGATCACTGTTTTGCCTTCAGATCTGAAACACTGCACCTGACTTAACATTTCTCCCATCTGCCATTTCTTACATGTTGTGCGAATGCACATGCACATGTGTGCGCGTGCACACACACACACACATTTATATTCCTAAATATTATTAAATAAGAGCAACAGAAGAAACCACTCTAGATGAAAAACCAAGCTGGGTGACCTTGGGCCACTCACATTCTCTTAGCCCTAGGAAGCAGACAATGGCAAACCACTTACAAAATCTTGCCAAGATAATTAGGGACTGTGGCTTACCATCTAAGGCAGAAGAGGAGGGCAGTTTCCATTTTGTCTTTATGTTCTTGATTTTTCTTTGGAGGGGGGAGGTTGCCTGAAAGCCAAATAAAAATGAAACTTTTATCTAACAGCCACAACGCTGAAGCCTACTGAATCTGAACACCCAGGCAGAATTAAGTGAGGCCACTTGATTTATAAGCTCTGTTTTGTTGTGGACTGACATCAGAGCTGGGTAAATGTCTTCCAGTCTAAATGTGTGCTAGGGATCTTGATCTGAGAATGGCCATTGACTGAGATCAGCTGCTTTAGAAAAGAGATTTTCATTTCATCTCCCTTTTCTTTGCCTTCTAAATTTTCTTTTAGTCTTCTCATTTGCTCACTATATGTAACCATGGTTTAAAATGTTTAATAAACCAGCAGGGGTGATAGTCATCCTGGGAAAGAGATCTAGGTTATAGCATATGGTCAGGTTATACTATGCAGTATAAATTTTTTTGCTAATTACTGATTTAACATATAATACATACCAAACAAATAGCAATAAATATAAATATACCATATTTATATTTATATATAAATATACCACATTTTTTGCTTCATAAGACGCACCTGACCATAAGATACACCTAGGTTTAGAGGAGGAAAACATACAAAAAAATGTGGACGATCGAATATGGAGCTGCAGAGTAGTGAGGGCAGGAGGGAGAGCCTGAGAGGACCACAGATAGGTGTCCTATCATGCGCCAGCTCTATTGACTCCTGCACTGTGGAAAAGAGACAGAAGAGGTGGACAAAGACAAAAACAGAAGAGATAGGGTTCAGCACTGTAAAAGGACCCCACTGCAGTGGCCCAGCTGCTATTCACCAAAAGACTGGCACCAGTCCACCGTTGGGTCCCCTGAGGTAATACACTTCACAGTTTGTGATACAGTATTCACTCCATAAGACTCACAGACATTTCCTCCCACTTTGGGGAGTGGGGAGTGCATCTTATGGAGCGAAAAATATGGTAAATCATGCTCAGGCCCCATAACCGAGCTCCAACAAATCCAAACACCCAGGCTCATCTGTCATCTGGCCTCAAGACCAGGGGAATATCCCAGTCTTTGTTGCTTTGTGGAAAGCAGTCAAGTTGTGACCATAAAATATCCCAGTCTTTGTTGCTTTGTGGAAAGCAGTCAAGTTGTGACCATAAAATCTTGAGTGGGGAGACTGTTCCAGAGGTCAGGCACTGCAACAGAGAAGATCCTGTTCAATATATATATTTTTAATGTGAAGGTATAAAGATTGGCATAAAGGTTTTTTTCCTTTCCAAAGGAACTTTGAAACTTCACTTTTCTGTCTATGGTTCCCTGCTGCTTTGACTTAGTATTGCAAAGTATTGTTTTAAATTGTTTTTGTGTCCGTTTTTTAATATTTTGCAATGTATGTATGTATGTATAAGTCACATAGTCGTATGTATGTATAAATCGGTTCTAAGTAGGTTTGGTCATTTAATTTTAAATTGTACTTTCTCTTCAATTACATTTCTAATAATCTATTTTTAAAAATATATACTAGGCTATCGAATGTCAGCACCTCAGAAGTGTCCAGAGGATATCTATAAAATAATGCAACAGTGTTGGGATTACAATCCTGAAATGAGACCAAAATTCAGCGAGATCCACAAAGAGCTGTCTGCACTGAAAAAGAAGGTGACATCATGAGAAACTAGCAGGACTCAAAAGGACAGGACTTCCTTTTTTTGTACCAAAATATTATTTTTTCTGTTACAAATCCGACACATTTATATCACATTTCTTCTGATGTTCTTCTTGGATTCCTTTTTTAAATAAAAAGAAACTACTCTATTCAAATGTGCCCAACCTGAAGAATGTCAAATTGTCTATGTTAAAAACAGAGTGTTCTAAGTGCTTTATATGCTGTCATTTAGGTTTTGTGTAAATAGATAAACATGTAATATATGTGTAGAGTTAGGAAATTCTGGCTCATTTAGATATTTCTGTGATAAATCCCGAAGAATATTTTGGAATCTTTGTTTCTCTTTTTCAATCCATCCACTTGCAACAGTCTTAATGTAAGTCCAGTGGTTCATGAACCATTCCCATGAATGAACTATGCTAAAGGCATAGTTTTCAATATATCTTTTAAGGAAAGGAACACACAATGCAAAATCACCAGCTGATGCAATATTGAATATGTGTTTATTCAAGAGCGTTATGTAAGAATTTGCTTGTAGAATGCAGAGTGTGGACACATGTTTTTTAAAGGCATTTCAATTTAGTAATTGTTTCTAATATTGAATATTATTTATTTGCATCTTTAAATGAGAAAAAAAAGAGGCACAATTTGCCAGAAACTGGCAAGCACAAATCAATTAATAGTGTATTTTTTTTATTTTCAGGAAATATATATATGCTCTTTCAGAAGAATGGAATTTAAAAATAGTTTTTTTAAATATGCACGTTCAGTAGTGCAGTCAATAACATATTTGCAAATGAAAGTAGCGTATGATTGAGGTAACCAGTAGCATTGATTTTATATCAGAAAAGCAAAGTGAATTACCTGATTGGAAACTTAGTGAATTGATGTTTCCATACTGTATGCCCCTGAAGGAAGTAATACACACACATTCATACTGTATCTACTATCAGTTTCTCAGCTGTGTTTTTAAAAAAGGCCCTGAGAAGAAAATTGTAGTAAAAAATTACTATCCTTGAAAAAAGTTGTTTTCCCTCTAAAACTACAAACTTGAACAGAATACAATTCCATTTTTCTATTTAAGCTCAGCATATCCAGCCTTTATTAAATTGATATTTGGATGTTCTGAGAATTTTCAATCAATAACCAGCAAAATTAATGACTGGATTCTCCCTGAGACTCCCAAGGAGAATGACTTTTTTTTCCAGTTATTGGTTTCATCCTGATTTCCTGAATCCATAGCTGGTTAGTTCTGTTGCAAAGGGTTTCCGATTATACCTCAGATGCAGCCAAATGTTAGTCATGTTGTTTCAGCAAATCAGGCACTTCCAGATGAAGTAATGTGATGTTTTGCTCCTTGAAACAGGGAGAACCAAGATGTTGGTGAAGTTTGTGATTGCAAAACATCTTTATTTTGCTCATCATTCTAGAAGAGCACTTTTGGTCTTTTGTGCATGTGTCTTGTGGTAGTACAGAGTGGTGATGTTGAGCAAGATGTATTCTACTTTTAGACTAGAACAATTGATGTCATTTATGTGATAAAAATTAATATCAGAATAAAACAGTAAAGCTATATTGGAGGAAAATGTTCTTAATTGTAAATGAGCTTGTTGGTAACATAATTCAAGGAACATCAGGTGACTGTTGCCTTATATACAAAGATTGTTTTATAGTTCATAATCCAGTAAAGAGGTAAAAAGAAATGAGAAATAAATGTAACATTGCAGTTTCTAGGCATAGTAATGGGCATACATGGATCATAAAAATAATATTCAGCAAAAGTAGGAAAATTGATTATTGTGATCCTAACGGGATCAAACAGCGTGCCTTTAATTATCGGCATTCCTTTATTAATTACAATGCAAAAGGACTGAATCCTAACACCATAAGGGGAAAAACACCACAAATTGCCCAATTGCACATTTTCGTCTATGCATTCACTAATATGTAAATGTCAGGATAGAATGTAAAGAATGTATTTCCTTGTATTCGTGATGTTTTTAAATTTTCTTTTAAGGTTACTATTTTTATATAGGAGAGATTGTTCCATTTCTTAAAGTCTTCTGAATGTAATTCTGTCTTGCAACATGGAAAAAGACAGCACTTAGTCTTAAATTGATTAGGACACTTTGTCCTCATCTTCTTGTATAAATGTAAAGAATAACTGCTATTTATATTTCATTTATGTAATCAGTTAAAATTTGCAATTCATGTCAGACTGCTGCTCAAATTTGAAAATATTTCTGAACATAATTACCAGAACATTGGGCATTTGTTTTGCCTGTCTCCAGTCCTAAAACCAGAGGTCACCTAAAATCAGAAATTAAAATGTAGCTAATTAATATGAATTTTTCACACATTCTTACAATCTACTCTCTTAGTTTATAACTTAATTTGTAAAACCAGTTTTACCTACCATATAAAACTATTTAAATTATGTTGTAAACCTATATCCATACCAAATGCATATAGTTATTTCCTTAATGGAGTAAGTGAAAGTTTTCTGCATAACTGGAAAATCTGCTGTTCCAGGATTAATGTGGTTCTTGTAAAAATAAAGTTAGCACCCCTCTTTTGCGGGTAATAGATAATACTGAATAAGCATTGCTGTTGTTTCTTAACAATAAATATTAGCAAAATTTGAAAATGCAAGAAACTAATAAATTGTGAAAAAATTAACATTTTACAAATAAAAGCTAAAACTTTTGAAGATATGTCACATAAAAAATAATTTGAAATTGATTTGCACTCTACACCCTGCTTCATTACAATTTTTAATAAGTTAGCCACATAGCATAAGACTTGTGCCAAAAGCACATTATTCTGAAATACAAGGTCAATATATCTTATATATAAAAAAGCAAGGTAAGAAAGAGCCTCATTCATTCAAGATTGTTTAGTAACTTTCCATTTTTGAAATATTTATGTACTATGGGGTGTATTTTTATTTATGGATGAGGGTACTTATATTTAAGTGCCACACTTTTTGCTATTTTTACATGTTAACGCAGATACTATAAGAAGATTGAAAACAGCAATTTTATGAAGTTTGTTTGGTTAGAAATGTTCAGTTAGTTTGTTAAGTTTTGAGGAGCAAATTAACTGGTTACATCAATTGTTGAGCCTGGTTGCATATTACTGGCAGTAAATTATAAGCAGAAGGTAGTAAGTAACAATTTACAGGTCTCTATTGGTACAGTTTTTATATATTTTGCTAGCTGTCTAAAAGATTTAGTACTTTTTGTTTCTTTAAAATTAACAAGAAGAGCTTTTAACCATACTATTTCTAGCTATCTGGAATTTACAGATTTGAATTAAAGGTGGAGCTTTTCCTCCTTAATTACTTGCAATGAGATACCTGCGGCTTTGCAGGTTGCCAGAATAGAAGGAACACATTCTGAACTGAGGCCGTGAACGTGAGGATTTTTTCCCATCAAAAACTTCCTTCTGCTTCCAAAACCGCTTCTTATTTCCCAGTCACTGAGCAGCCTGCTCAACAGGAAATTAAGGGAGTAGGTTGTATTCTTTTTCATCCACTGCCATATTCTCAGTCAGGATTGAAAGGAGTCTTAAGAAAGAAGCATTACTAACTCTAAAATTCTATTTTAAACATTTATTAGTGTAATGTTTTAAAAAATAAGGAGCAAGTCTTGGTCATACAATATTTTTGTATGTCTTGAATAACAAAACAGATGCTATCGCAACAATAATCTCTCTTTCATCAGTCAGAATAGATTAAATACCATAAGATACTTTAGTCCATAATGTAATTTCATGTTAAGATCCTTAACAGAAGAAATAGTCCTGATCCAAGAAGGCCCAAGGACTTCAGAGGGGGAGGGGATCATACTATATATTTTTTTTTAATTAAACTTTAGTTCTATAAAGTAATTGTTACGAGCATTGTAGGTCTTATGGAATTCATAAATTTTCATTGAGTTCTAACAGATTTTGTTTCATGCTATTTAAGAAAGAACTTTTTACTTGTTTGTAGCTTTTTCTCCTCTTAGTTGTTAAAACATTAGATCTTGAAACTGAATAATGTGCAAAAACCGTGCTTAGAAAAGTTGAATTCCCTCTTTTATTTTTGACAACATTTTAATATTTATAAGAAAAAGAGATTTTTTTTCTGGTAAGATGGAAGCTATAAAAAGTAGGATGATAAAATAAAGGAGATCTATATCCTTTAAACAAGTTTGTTTTGTGCAAATTACTGTGGAGCAATTGAACAGTGAAAACATGTTTCAGCCTATTGCACCACAAATTTAACAACCCTGAATTAAAGTATTGAGCATAGGCATATACACATTCCAATATTGCGATAAGAATTAATGTGCGTAAGAAACTGTTGCTAATTTTTAGTGGTTACAGATGTGCTAGACCTATTAAAAGTAGCTAAAGTCAGAAATGAGGAAAAATGGTCTTTGAAGAAAAGATCGGCTCCAACTAAATCTAACATATCATTTGATAAAAGGTAGATTAACCATGTAAGATAATAAGACAAAAGTCACAAATCTTCCCTGGAAAGCAAATCACAGACGCACTACTTTAGAATTACTAGCTTGGCTAAACCTTTGGTGGGGTTTCATTTCTGATTGTAAAAGTAGAAGGATTCATTTCATGTAAGTAGGCCCATCATTACTGTTGTTACCTAGGGAAGGGGGGGAAATATTGTAAATGCCCTTAATGAACACTAAGAATGACCGCGCATGAGAAAAATAACTCTTAAGTCAAGGAAAGGAGATCAATGCTAATATTATTTATTGACACAGGAAAGAACAGACAGAGCAGACAGACCAGATTATTGTTCTCAAGGTATAAAGAAATAACAGAAGACTATTAAAAAATGTATTCAGAAAGATATAATATGGAAAAAAATAAGACCTATAGACAAACAATAGTAAGAATGATGAAAATGTGCATAGAAATCATAACCCAACCTTTAGGTTACACATATTTTTAATTTTATGTTTAAATCTGTCATGGCTTAGTCTTATAGTTTTTTAATTCTGAATCCCAGGACACAAATTGTAAGATAATTCTGTGCCATCAAATGCCATGTCTTCTGCAAAACTCCAGAAAGATATGTGATTACCACTGTATCTTTTAACTGATTTGATAGGAGTATATAGTCAGAAGCAGAAGTTGATTTGAGATCAGAGAAGTATGTTTTCCAAATTGCATTTTCTCCATCTTTTCCCCTGCTGGCACCCAGTCCCTTATAGAGCGGTTAGGGACACTGGGGCTCTTAGCAAGCCGCAGTAGAAATTAAGTTATCTTGTGTAAGAACACCACAAGAGTTTACTGGTTTTTTACATGCATTTTGTTGTAATCGTTTTACCACTAGTTAGTTCCAATATAAGCACCAGCAGTTTTAATACCAGGTAAAGCACCTTTATTGTTTAAAAATAATATATTTGTACAACACATAGATTATACATAACACTGGAATGAATTGCATTCTTCAAAATACAGGTGCTCTGATTGCCTATATATACTTACTGTAATAGTTGTCTGTTCTCTTGCAATTTTAGCAGATCTACATTTTAACTTTTATTTATTTCTCATTTTTTGTATTCACGTTGAACCAAAATTAACCTTATTTCACTTTCCTAGGCTATTATAAAAAGGGGTATTTTGTGTACTTAGAAAATATGCAGATAATTTTCAATGGCTTCTCTCTCTTTAACTGGACCAAGTACAATTAACAGATGTTCAGTACCTTTTTTACTGTATTACTTCAATAAATGTAAAATATTTGTACTGAGTGAGTCTAAACTTTTGTTTGGTATTCAGTGATTTGTTTTTATTGCTTCCTCAGTTTGATAAGTAAATCAATTAATTACTAATCCCATGTGATATGCTGTTCCAGTCTTCAACCATACTTACATAACATCTATCACTTCCTGTCCTATGCCAGCACTCCATTGTTGGCAGGTTCAGCTATGCTTCAAAAGCAAGATTGCAAAATATCCTTATTTAATGGAGCACAAATACTTCTGTAGAAGACAAGACAACTCCGCTTTGTGTCCCCTGTGATTTTCCTAGTAGTAAAAGATATGGAATAAATAAAGATTTTACTCCACTAGTCTTTGACTATAGGGGGCAGTGCTTATCTCCATTTCAAGGCCAGCGCTGTCCATGGAGTGAATAGCCATTTCAAACACCCCCAACTGCCATTGACTTAAATCAGTCTTTCTTAAAAACTGGAAAACACCACTAAGGGTGAACTGAAATGTACTTCATTATATAAAATTTCCTCAGCTGTCCATACAGTATATGCATCAGAGGTGTTTAAAAACCCAACTGGGTTAGTGAAATAATTTAATTGAAAAAATCAGCGAAGTGCCTGGAAAAATAAATCTTCCTTAAAAACTACCATTGCAGTTTTTGATAAAATACCACTACCAAAATCTCTAGTATGTTTAGCTGTCATAACCCAGGAAGTAAATGGAAGACATGGCAACAATTAATTAAACAGGTGGAAAGGGTTTCACAGTTTTTTTACAGAAAAGCTTTGTGCCAGATTATTTTCTGAAATAATCTGGAATCGAGATTCATTTCATAAATTTATCATCAAAACAGATTTGAAAAAGCTAAAATGAAAAACTTCAAGTTGCATAAATGAACCATAAGAATATATATGTCACTCATGGCAAAACCAGAAAAATGCAGTGGTGTTTACTTTGGTGAAAACCTTGGTAGTCAAAAAATTTATAATACCAAAACTAAGGAAAAGTAAAGATAAAATCAGTCTCCAGCTGCACAATTCAAGACTAGCTTTAGCTAAGGAATTTGAATTCATTGTTAGCTTTGAGATTCCAAATATTTTATACTGTATCTAATTTGCTCCAGTGAGATTTAATAGGTGATCTAAATAGGAATTAGAATTATGAATATATAACATCTATATTAATATGAATAGTTAAGTATCTTTCAGAAATATACAAGGATATCCAACCATTGAATAAAAGTTAAGGACTGATGCTTTATGACTTCCTTGTGGCTTCACGGAAGCATTTCACTTGAAATTTATAGAAATGGGACTTTTGGCTTGGCCAAAAATGCAGAATCTTCAGGCCTTCTGATGCTTTTAGTCTTCAATCAGCCAACATAGTCAAATATGGTTTCATACAGGTAACCCTTGGCTTACAAACCCCTCAAAGCTACTTACAGTCCGGTTTCAAAATTCTATCACTGCAATGGCCCCATGGTTGTGCACCTACAACTTTCACAGGGTGCTGCCACGCACCCCCACTTATCTTTCCACCCAGCCACTCAACCAACTAACCACTAAAACTGAGCAGCAGAAGCTACTGGCACAGAGAGGGCATTTACGGCTTGTAGCCCTTAGCATGCTTCCCATCCAGCCACACAATGGACTTGCAAGAACTCAGCCTCTCCTCACCCAGCCAGGGCCCAGCAGCACCCAACTTACTGTTTTGTTTTGTTTTTTGTTTGCAGAGGCATCTGACTGATACAATGCAAGACATCTTTTTTTTACAGAGGCTGCCTGCCTCATGGAAATCTTGTACTATTTTCACTGTCCTGTAGGAGACACTGGATTTTTGTTGTTGTCTTTCAACAAACTCCACAAACAAATGGACATGGGAGGCCCTATTCCTGATATATCTAGTGCTCCAATTAATGTTCTGCATGTCCATTTAATGGCCACATAAGACAGGACAGGGGGTGAAAGCCATTGAGTGAAGTCTCATGGCTATCGCTACTTGTGACCATAATGGGAAGGCTCCAGTAAGGTCATATGTGGAGGACTCTTTGTAGTCATATGATCCACAGCCTTTATACTGGATCAAGGATCACATAGCAGGAAACATAATTTAAAATTTTGCAGGTCCCATAATTTTATTTCTTTTTAAATGGAGGGGGGATATTATCCCTGCATTTATGGCTGCAGTATCCTGTGGTCATGTGATCACCATTTGTGTGCTTTACAACTGGCTCCAAGATGCAGAGTCAATACAGAAAATGGTAGTAATGTCGTAAGTCACGGTCACATGATTTTGCAGAGCAATCACTGCACTTCATTTAATGACCAAAGGGAAAATACCAGTTGCTAGTGCTAACTGTAATTACTAAGATGTACTATTTGCAGGAATAACAGAATATTTATATGTTGGAAACCTTTCATCTACTTTTATAGCAGATTAGGAAATAAGGCTTCTATTTGGTTAGTAATATTTTGTACCAATAGATCTTAGGAAATGTAATGAATTTAATAAGAGCCAGCCACAGGATTTCTCATAAACCTATGTGGCAGAAAAAATATATATTGATTGCTGCAGCTGTTAAAATTTGGAACAATTAATAAGAGTGCTTCCCCCTCCCCCCTCCAAAAAAGGGTTTAATCAGAAAAGGCCTCATGGACACTGGTATTCTTTTGTCAATATTTCCCCATGAAAATACATCAAAGGTTTTTTTTACCAAAAAATGTTCACTCAAAAATATTTACATTTTTAACATCTAGAAATAATTTATGTTTTGCAGTATCTTAGATCTGACTTAGTTAATAATTTATTGTTTTGAATACTAAAGCTCTGCTCACAATACTTGTTATTGTTTAATTAAGTTTTCAAACTTATATATTCTATTCCATTGCAACCTGCTGACTTTTAAATATTTGAGACTGTCTTGGCTCACTTTCAGCTTGAAGCCATATTCTTAACTCCAGCACTTGTCAGTTTTACCAATTGTGTAAAATCCCAACAGATTTTTCAGGAATAGAAACTGATTATTTTTTAAAAGGGTTTTGAGAATAAAAATGCTAGAGAGGTTTTATGAGAAATAATGAAGGGAGCATTAGAACACAAACATTCTTTGGCTTTTACAATAGACAAGGAACTGTGGATATGGACCCTTTTTAAGATTCAGGAATGTATTTGTATATAATAAGTCAAAATAAACTTCATAAAAATAATTTTCTATTTGATTAATGAAAATTTTCAGGGTTTTCATTTTCAGCTAATTTATGATGTTAGTAACATAAATAAAATTAGATATTAAATGTTTAATTCAACTGTTCAACATAAATAATTTGGGTACTCTGAGGTTCAATTTACTGTATATTCCATTCTTTTAGAAAAGTTGAAAAATCATAAGAATCTTAATTTCTTCCTACTGAATTTGAGAAAAGTACACATAGTTTGTGTTAACATGAGATCCTAAAAAATTTGATTAATGGGCATATACTTTTGCCCCAACAATGTAGTTACACATTTTAACCAGAATTTGCCATTTATCACATTTAAATCCAGACTGATTTTTTGATTATTTTTCTTATAAGTATCTATCTCATGATCATTATTTTGCATATGCATGAATCAGACTTTACAAGCTACAAGAAGTCTGAGGGTTCTTCTTCACGGATGAATGATAATGTTATCCCTGTAGTCCTTGAGCTGGCAGGAAAGCATGCTGGAATTAATTGTGTTATTCCCATTGTTGATTCCTATTCTGCTACAGTAACGAATGGTAAGGTTCTTAAATATTGCAAGCCAAGTTAAAGAAAAGGACTGGTGGATTTTCCAATTTCATTTCCAATGCCACTAAGCATCACCTACTAATAGGAAAACAACCACCAATCTTTTTTTCCTAATATCAGGTGGAACAGTGCTAAGTTGTCCATCTAACACAAGGAACTTACCCTACTTGGCATAATACTTCCTTCAATTCTATTACTAGTCAGTTGTCCTATTTCCAAATACAGGCATAGTGCTTTCCAAACAGTTTGTTATTTGGGTTCAAATTGGCTAAGACATGTGGAGGATTAAGCAATAGCTGTAGCACTTAGACTTTATATAGTCTTCACAGTTCTTTCCAGCCCTTTCTAAGCAGTTTACAGAGTCAGCATATTACCCCCAACAATCTGAGTCCTCATTTTACTGACCTCTCAGAATCAAACTCCTGGAGTGAGCAAACTCCTGGAGTTAGCCTGCAGTTCTGCATTCTAACCACTACATTACCATGTTCTTATGCAGGAAGAAACAAGGAATTTGGTGCTTCAAAAGAATGGCATCACTGCAGAGGTGGTATTCAGCAGGTTCTGACCAGTTGTGGAGAACTGGTAGCGGAAATTTTGAGTAGTTCAGAGAACCGGCAAATACCACTTCTGACTGGAGATTTTACAGTATCCTTCCCCTGCCACACCCACCAAGCCACGCCTACAGAACCGGTAATAAAAAAATTTGAAACCCACTACTGCATCGCTGGCAAGTCAGTAACCCCAGTTCTGGCAGCACCAAGAAGGATCCAGTGGAGGCAATGGAGAACACAGAGCCTGGAGCATCCTTCCAGAATTATATAATCTTGTAATTAAGAACATTTATTACCATGATATCTGGTGCCACCAAAACAGCAAAGAATAGTGTAGACAAAATGGTGCTGATCTGCCAAACCAAAAGCATTATAGGTAACCATTGTGAGTGGTACAGACAAATTCCAGCTGCAGGGGATTCATCTTGGGAGTGTTGACCAATCAAAATGACAATGGTAGCACTCTGGCCTAATAATAAAAACATTAAAATATTAAACACAACAAAAAACAAAAACCATGGCGATATAAAATTCCTTGTTGATAGCCATTAAAAAAAACCTTGTCAGAATGCAGCTGTCAGAATCTGGTTCTTCATTATTTGTTGCGAAATCATGTCTGATCCATCGCAACCCCATGGACAATGTTCCTCCAGGCCTTCCTGTCCTCTAACTCAGATTAAATCAACTTTCTTTGCAATACTGTTTAACAGTATTCAAAAGAATGCTAAACTTGTGTTTAAGAAGCCTTTATAAAAATCTGACCAGCACTGTGTATAACACCAGTCAAGTATTATGTAGGCAGGTGCCCTTGGTGAAATATCCTGGATCTCCTATAGCTTAAGTAATGGAGGGGTGGGGAGGTGTCTATAACAGTTCAAAATAGCTACTGAGAGCTAGGCAGATCCCTACCATTAATTGCATCAGCCCACACACATTTAGTAAAGTCTGCCAGATCACATCAGTGTCAAAAGCTGTGTTGCAAGAACTTTAAAACCAGAACATAGAATGATAAGTTTAAGTTTTCCCAGATATTGGCTAGGAATGAGGTAACATCATGAAGTGTACTTGGAAGTATGTTTGTGTCATGATTAAGGGAAAGAATCCTATGTTGGAAAACCTGTGCAAACATAAAATAGTGGTGGTTTTGGAATTACATGGTGCTGCAAGCCTCCAACTTTGTCTTAAATGTTCACAACTAGAAATGAAATGACACATATAGTTGATGATTGAGCTTCTTAGCTTTACAATCATGCAAGCACAATGAAATGTTACCAAAGAAATGAGCACTACTATGTATGCACAAGCTGCCTTAGTTTTATTATTTAATGTGTAAGTGGAATTAAAATCTTACTCTCTGACTTCCATCTCAGAAGGTTTCTGAATGTCATTCAGCTTCACAATAGGACTCTGCGAAAAACTGAAGATCCCAATGTGCTTTCCATAGAAATAAGGAGAGAAAGAATATTAAAACTAAAAAAGACTTTTACAAAATCTAAAAATATTCTCTGCAAGTCTGATGGCTAGTACTTAAGTTAGATTGATTGATAGACAAATAAACAAATAAACAGGGTTTGGAGAAGCATGGTGTGGTATATGTTTTAGTAAGCGACTAAATAAAAAATTATGCATTTGGGTGATAATGTCTTAAATAGACACTGGCTAATGCACACAGTCAAGATGATATCTGTATCTCTGAAATAGCTATATGAATTGTAGCTTGTAACAGTATTTATTAGTTTATAATATAAAATACAAAAATTAAAAAACAAATAGTAGGAAAAATAGGGGAGGAAAAGGGGAAGAGAGGTGTTGTAAAGAAGGGAACAAAGAAAAAAGATGTTGATTTCCGACTCCTTGTGATATGATTGAATAAGACAGTAACATCAAACCTCAATTCTTTACTTTTACATAATAGTATAAACTAGCATTTCTATAACAACAAATCTATCTAATCAGTAAAACCCAAAATTAAGGTTTCATTTTTTCCCATATATATATCCATATATATCATGTAAATGAGATTAATACCTACTAAAATAAAGGAAAATGTCATGCCCCTGGTGGAGACTGACTCTGAGGAAGACGAGGAACAGCCAACAGGGAGTGGAAGTGTGGCTCCAGAGGTGGTGGAGGAGGCTGGGGAAGGGCAGAGGCCGGCTGAGCAATCAGAGGAGGATCCAGGCCAATCCCTTATCCATCCAGGGCATGCAGGGAGGAGAGGATCAGGGAAAAGCATGGTCTACTCAGGAGGAGAGGGCTATGATCCTCCTCAAGGGTTGCAGCTGTGAGCTCTGTATAAGAGTTTGAAACTGCGTGTTCACAGACGCTGGAGTCAAATTAGTGCTTTCTTTGGATGAGATTTATTTTTGTTGGTGTTCTTCCCATGGACACTTCCCAGTTATCTTCCTGGAATATGTGATTAATTATCTTGGTTTGCCTTGGAACTCTTGTCAATGCGGTTTGTTTTTCTTTTCCTTTTGCTTCATTATCTACTTTTTGAATTTAAACTGTGACTAACAAAACAGCGAAGTTAAGTTGAAGGCATTACAAGACCTTGATTCATGTTTTAGTTTTTGTGTTATGTTTGAGACACTATGGGTCATCACACAAAACAAGTCAAGAAAAAAAAAACAAATGTGCAACAAACAAAAAAATAGCAGAAATGGAAAAAGGATATAAAGAAATGGCTTCTGATGTTCTTTATAACAATTGTAATTATAAATTGGCCGCTCTCTCAAAAGTTACGTTGTGAGGCTTTCCTTTCTATAATTATCCTAATTCTCATAGCCATAAATCATAAATTCCTTTTCTATTTTTTACACAAAAAATCCATAAGCGGGTTCCAATCCATAATAAATGAGGATATTCTTTCTATTCAAACAATGCCTCTGTTTTTTAAGGAGTAACAACTGTTGAATTGTCCATTAAAATTACATTTTTGCCCCTTTTTTCTTAACTGATGTGACATAAGAAATGAAAGGGATTCATATTATGTTCTTTTTGCTGTTACTTGGAATTTCAGGCTTCATTGTTAGCTTTTTAATAAAGATGATATTAACATTTCAGCATAGCATCCATTTCTCCTTTTGAAGTTCAGTGAACCATGTTTTCCTCTTAGTCAAAACATTTCTTTTGGGGATTTTAGGATGCAAAACCTAGCCTTTTTAGCAACCAAGAAATAGATAGTGTATTCTGGAAGCCCTTAAAAGTTTCAAGAAAGATACAAACCTGGCTGGGAAAAGAATAATATAGCACATAAATTTGCCACTTGCGGAATGTTATCTGGAATCAATGTTTTCTATTGTTCAATTTTCACATGCAATAAATGTCTTTTATTGGTTGATCTCTTGCTTTATGACATATCGCATATACTGAATATCTGTATTTTTGCTTCTCTTCCCTATAAAGGACTTGACACTCCGCCCCTCATGCTTTTTATTTTGCCTGGATTATTTGGTGATTTGTATTTTTAGGTAGGGGAAGAGCCCTGTTGCAAAGGTAAAAGTCTCTCTCTAAATTCAGGGATGAAGTTCTTATCAGTTCCATGGCAAACTCAGGGTTCCTGAGTTTCAAGGTAAAATTGTTACTTTACATTGTTATTACACTATCAAAGCACAGTTCAATGGCATTGAAAAGTATGGAAAATAGCTTTGAATAACCCAATAATAAAGGATATGTTTACTCAAATGTGTTGGCCATTTGTTAGCTATACTGTATTAACAAAATTCTCCCCACTAAATTAGTTCTATCTGTATGAATGTCATTCTGGTAGAAAAACTGAATATTTACAATATTTGTTATCTTCCTTAAGATTGCACCTATATACATATTGCATGTCTTTTTTAAAAAAAATACTTTTGTTCTTTGTTTATTTTTCTTTCTTTGTTTTTAACTTTTCCCTTAATGTTTTGTTTCTTGTAATAAAACATCTAAAAATAAAAGCAGCACCAGATATAATAATTTTCAGAAAGAGATTTTCTTTTCCTCAGGCATCAGCCTTCTCTTTTTATTTGGGCTGTAAATCTGCATGCAAAATTTTGTCATTGTTAATTAACATTTAATATTGTACAGTATGTATACAAATTGACATCTGTAAACTTATGGTCTGGCTGGGATGCATCAAACAAGTTATCTCCCTTCCAACACCAAATTTTGGAGTGCAAGCTTTCTGATACTGAGGTTATAGGAATTAAATCTAGCAAAGATCTTAAGTTTCAGCCACGATTTTTTTAAAAGAGTCATCTGTTAAACTGACATTTGATTGGTCAGTTATGTAATAATGCATGTGGTTGCTAAATATTGAAAGACAAGAGCCTTGCTTCAGATTCAAGTAACTCCAATGGTCAGGATCAATTTTGCTAATTCACTATAGGCAAAATAGAAAAAAGAGATGGAAAACTGAAAATGAAGTGATTTGCTACAGAGGGCTATAAAAGGCCTGGTATCCAAAAAATTGTGATTGTCTGAAACAATTGCAGTGTTATAATGTTCATCTCAATATAATTGTTTTCAAGGAATGCCAACCTGTATCCAAAATTAGGAATTCTTGCAAGAATCAAGTTGTCCGACATGTGGACTGAGCTGGACAAAATATGTTGGAGAGGGGAAAGACCAAATTAGATGAAATCATTAAAATAGATGTTATATTTATATTAGTTATCCACCACACTTTTGCAGATTTTATGGCATCAACTGAATGGGTGAACTGTTAGGGTTGTGCATTATTATTGAAGTGTTGGTTGGAGTTTATTTGTAGTCCTTTCTCCTATCCTGTTCAACTTCTACATGAAACCACTGGGAGAAGTCATCCTCTGGTTTGGAATGAAGTATCATCAATATGCTGGACATACCTAGATCAAATGCACTTCAAGCCCAATGGAGAAATCATGTCCTAGCATCTGGTGACTGACAGGGTTTGGATGGTGACAAACAGGCTCAGATTCACCAATCAAGAGGGAATGGCTGTTGATTAAAAGTTAACTGATTCCAATACTGTCCCATCTTTGACTCTGATAGGATTATGCTCTTACTGAAAGAACAGATTCATAATCTGGTGGTGCTACTAGATTCACAATCCTGCTCAGATCATGTAGAATCTACAGCCAGGTGGATTTTTCACTTTAGCTGGTTACCAGCTGCTGTTTTACCTGGAAAAGGATGTACTGAAAATATTGAAACTCATGCACTTGTCATCTCTGAATCACTACAACTTGTTCTACATGTGACTGTCCTTGAAATTTATCCGGAATCTTCAGAATGAGTGTCACTCTAGAATGAGCGTCATGCATGCTTATGGTTGCTCTCTGTATTGCCATATTATACTTTTGCTGTGTGAGCTACCAGTACATTTCCAAATAGAATTAAAGACACTGCTTGCTACTTATAATGCCTATATGGCTCAGAGCCTGGATATCTTAGAAACCATTTACCCCCAATAGTTTCTTTCTGCCCTATCCCACCCAAAAAATCTACAGAGTGCCTGTGAAGAGTCTGGACTACCAAAAGGCATGGCATTTCTCTATGATAGCCGCCAGTGATCTGGAATAGCTTATCTCCAAAAGCATATATTCCACAGTCTACCGCAACCTATATCCCAGGTGATGAGAACGTTGCTATTCTTAACTATCTCTGAAGATGACATATGACATTATTTTTTAGTGCTACGATATATTAGATTAAAATGCAAATACATTTGTATTTTAACTCTTGTTACTATCTCTTTTCAATATTTAATTTCTGTAAGACACCTAGAGCTTCAGATAGTTGGATAGATTTTGCAAATAGATAGAAAAATTGATTCTT
The DNA here is from genome assembly GCA_023653725.1 of Bungarus multicinctus. Taxonomy (NCBI): domain Eukaryota; kingdom Metazoa; phylum Chordata; class Lepidosauria; order Squamata; family Elapidae; genus Bungarus; species Bungarus multicinctus. Next base: position 226,856,867 of record CM042834.1, on the reverse strand, counting down.
CATTTGCCTGTATGTTGTATTAATACGAGTTTGCATAGCCTTTTGGTAAAGCTAGTAGGCTGGATAAAGACAACATTTGGAGAAAATCTGAGGATACCATTATGAAATCAACCAAAGAAGAAACCCAATACATTTTTCACTCTCCAGGGAAGGCAACATAATTCTCCCTACTCTCTTACCTTCTCATTTTTTTTGTAAAACAGCCAAAAATTCCTGAATTATACTTCAGCACCCAAAACATTGGAGTGTAATAAACTAACAATTGGCAGAACCATCATTGTAGTATCTAGAGATCCTGTTAATAGTATGACACACTTTCTTCTTTCCATTTTCTTTTCTTTTTCTTTTTCAATTTATGTCCCATCTTTCCATTTGTTGAACTTTACAAGCAGTTAACCACCATAATTTCAATTAAAAAAAAAAGATTGCTATGGCATGAAAACCAAACTAGCTACGTAGCGAACTTTAAAAACCAATGCTGACAGATAAAGGCAGAATGCACAAATTACCATGCAAACAAGAGGAAAAGCTCCTAGGTACAAAAGCCACTCGCACCTTCTACAATTTTGTAAAGACCAAACTTAAAGACTCAAGAACCATCCCACCCCTAAAAGGACCAAATGGGAAAGACTGCAATGATGAAGCCATTAAGGCCAATCTCTTCAACACATTCTTCAGTTCAGTCTTTGTAAACAGCAATGGTTCATGCCCAACATTTCCTAGTCATACCACAACTAACTGTAATGACCTACATATTGACTTTACAGAAGATAACATAGAAAAGGCACTACTTAACCTAAAACCATGCCTATCTATTGGCCCCGATGTGCATACTTCTTTAAAAAGCTCTCCTCTGCCATAGCGGAACCCCTAAGCATTATATATGAGATATAATTCAGAACCAGTTCCTTATCAAACCTATGGTCCTTAGCTACAGTCATGCCTATCTTCAAAAAAGGTAACCCCAGCCTGATTGAAAATTACAGACCAATCTCACTGTGTTGTGTCACGTGAAAAGTCATGGAATCAATCATTAACCAATTCATCACCCTCCACTTAAAGTCAAACAACCTACTCTCCAAAAAACAATTTGGTTTCAGGAAAAATTGTCCTGTAATCTGCAACTCCTACACTGCAAAAACATATGGACTACTCTACTTGACCAGGGTAAAGCTATAGATTCAATTTACATAGACTTCTGCAAAGAAACTACTGTTAAAACTAAACTCTTACAGCATTTCTGGATCCCTTCATAAGTGGATTAGTGTGTTCCTGTCAAACAGGCAACAAATAGTAAAAATAGGAAGTGCTATATCAAACCCTGCTCCAGTTAACAGCGGTGTTCCCCAAGGCAGCATTCTAGGACCCACACTTTTTATAGTCTATATAAATGACCTTTGCAATCACCATATAAGCAACTGCATCCTCTTTGCGGATGATGTAAAACTATTCAACACCATCGACAATGCTACTGTCCTTCAAAGTGACCTTGATTATGTGTCTGAATGGTCAAACAATAGGCAACTCCAAATCTCGACCAACAAATGCCCTGTCCTATACATTGGTTAAAAAAAATTAGTACACCAAATACAAACTAGGTGGATATAACCTCACTGATGATCCTCATTCTGTCAAGGACCTTGGAGTTCTCATATCAAATGACCTAAATACCAGAGCTCAATGTAACAGCATTGCCAAAAAGATATTAAGAGTTGTAAATCTAATCTTACGAAACTTCTCCTCCGAAATATCAAATTGCTAACTAGAGCATACAAAACTTTTGCCAGACCAATATTCGAATACAGCTCATCAGTCTGGAATCCTCACTGCATATCAGACATTAATACAATCAAGCAAGTCCAGAAGTATTTCACGGGAAGAGTACTACACTCCTCTGCTTACAACAGAATAGCCTATATCACCAAGCTTGAAATTTTGGGCTTGGACAACCTTGAATTATGCCGCCTATGGTTAGACTTAAGCGTAGCACACAAAATTATCTGCTACAATGTCCTACCAGTCAATGACTACTTCAGCTTCAACCACAGCAATATAAGAGCACACAACAAATACAAACTCAATGTAAACCGCTTCAAACTCGATTGCAGAAAGTACGACTTCAGCAACAGAGTGGTTAATGCCTGGAATGCACTACCTGACTCTGTTGTAACATCCTCCAACCCCCACTCTTTTAACCTCAAACTATCCACTATTGACCTCATCCATTTCTAAGAGGTCTGTAAGGGACGTGCATAAGTGCATCATTATGCCTACCATCCCTGTCCTATTGTCTCCATTTATTCGTATCTGTTTCCTATATTCTTACTCATGTTTATACTTTTACCTATTATCTTGTAAGTGATTGACAAATCAAATAAATAAATAAAATAAATAAATAAATAATTCATAATAAGCTAAGATAAAGCTATGTTCATATTGTTATTTTTAGGAGTTAAAAGGGAAGGCAAGGGGAATAAGAACCAAGCACAGAGTCCATTCTTTTTTTCTTTCCAGGTCTCTGCAGGATGATCTGGATGGGGCTAATGAATGACAAGAGAACTCCATGTCAGAATATCACATGGGCACTAAAAAGAAGAAAACGTGTCATAACAGTATTCGGGTGGTTTTGTCATTTTTGACTAAAGATTCTGCAGACATTTCTCTTTTTCCTGCCAGACTTCCTGAATAAGAATTGATTACTGTAGTAAGACATAAATTACATGGCTGAAATAAGCACTTTATACAACCAGCAAAAAAAAGGTCTGCATTTATACAAAAGTTAAAGGGATAACCCTCTCAGTTAAGCTAGTGAGGATTTCATCCAAGGGCACCATTTAAGAAATTAAAGACACCAATTCATGGTAAACACTTAACTTCTTGTAGGTTACCCTATAAAGTCAAGAAGACTACGTCAGACATTCTGAACTGTTCTCCTGAGAAATATGAAATGATAAAGATACATAGTGTCCATAAGAAACATTCCTGTCTGTCTTTATCTAATTAACAGAAAAGGTTTTATATAAAAACCAGGTTATTTGGAAGACCTTTGTTTTGAAAGATCTTTGCTTATGAATTATCCATTACTCAAGATTTGCTGGATAAAAAAAAAAGGTTTAAATCCTGGCAATCTTTCACCAAGTCAGAATATGTTTATAAAGCCTATAATTACGATTGCAAATTTCCTATTCCAACTTCTAAAATCTAAATGAATTATTAACCTTTAGAATTTCTGGATATTTCCTAAATAGTTCTCAAAGATGATGCCGTGGGAATGAGGAAGACAGATAAAATGCATAAGTGATTATTTATTAAACAGTTAAACCCCAAAGAAAGGGCTTAATTTTTTGTAATATGGAAGAAGAGGCAGAGTAACCATGAATCTTAGTATAATCGCATTGCTTTCAGTTAACCCAGAGGAGGTGAGGACTAACATGCATTTTTCCATCATGAGAAAATGCAGCTACTAGTTTAAAAAATAATATATTAACATCTGCTTAGGAAAGACTCAAGGGATCACTGCCTTTATACAAAGTGAGGCTGGTAAAACAAGAGATCTTATATACACAATTCCTCTACTATTGTTTTAAATGTAAAGAGGGTTTGGGGTTTATTTTTTTTTAAAGAAGAAAGGCACATTATGTGCTCTCGTCTTCCCTTTTGGTCCAAGCAGCCAGACAGTAGTAATATAATTACTGTAATTCCATGTAATATAATTAGGTCTCTCTGTAAAGCTGTTTCTAAAATGGCCTCAGTGTGAGATTTCCTCTTACTTTGAATTCCTATTTGCTGTAATCCTGACCGTTATCATAACTCCTCCAGCAGCTGCTATCTGATTTTTTCCCCCCTTATTAGCAAACCAAATTTTGCTCAATTTGGCCTTAAGAGACACCTGATAATTTTACCATGCTGGGATGGGGTTGATTGTGAGCAGCTACTGATAGCAGCTCTCTCTGAGTTGTTTTCCTGACCTACAACCTTTTACAAAAGGCCATGTAAGAAAACTGACTTTTTCCATTTCAAACGTGCACCCCTGTCAGTGTCTACAAGGCTGAAAAATTAACCTAAAACACCTGTTTAACCCTTCTGGATTAACATAATTTGCTGTGCAGGTCTTGCTAACTATTAAATGCTGAATTATGAATGGTTCTTGGACAAAGATATGGTTCCTTTGGCCTTGGATTTAACTATCAGGGATTAAACAAAACAGCAAAGCAAAGGTCAGGTTTGTTGTGTCTTGAAAAGAAATGCTATCCTCCCATATTGAATTCAGGGTTCAAAATTTATTTTTAATAATCTGCTGGCTCACCATGTGGGCTTTGCAAAGCTCATACAGTTAATAAATAAATAAATAAATACATATATAAATATTTTTTACATGACATGTCGGCTCAAGGAACTTTTTAAAAAGTAAGTCTTCCTTTCTGCTGTAATAAATTTATAGGGAAATAAAAAATACAGAAACCTTGACTTTATAGATTTTCAGATATATAGTTTATATTCCTGAATGCAGAGTTATCCTAGCAATGACATTTACCAAATCCAGTTAAATATGGCAGGTGCTCTAGATCTTAAATTATATCTTCATTGGCTTTGCAGGGTATCAGCACAAACAAGAAGAGTATTGTTTTCTGTGACTTCCTTCAAGGCTAATCTGTTTCACTGAGTAAGTTAGACAAATATTGCATCTTCTCAAATTGGGACCATGAAGAAAAGGCCATTTAGGGTCAGTGAGGTATATAATATTTCTCCAGAACTAGCATAGGGAAATTAATAGGATTTGGGGAGAATTCACTTATAGCGTCTTTAAATAAAAGGCAGCAAAAGGAGGAGAGAGAGAGAAAAGCAAAGACTACCTCCCACTTACCCCACACACATAAAACCTACAAATGCTGAGCCAAATCAGGAATATTTTCACCAATATTTTTCGTTCATTAAACAAATTCTCTTTAAAGATCTATTTGAAAAAAGGAGAGTATATTGAGCGCTATTTCTCAACTTCAGCAATTTGAAGATGTATGGGCATCAACTCCCAGAATTTCCCAGCCAGTTTACACAAGTTCCCCTGTTCCAGGAAAAGCCTCTGTCTTAAAAAGCACTAGTTTTATTTGTTAAATTTATTTGCTGCCTATCTCACTGTGGGGCTTCTCTAGGCATTTTACAACAATGAAAAGGAAGAAATGAAAAGAGTGTAAACAGAAGTCAGAGAATATAACAATAAAATAAACAATGAAAAAGAATATGAGAATAGATCAACCTGTTACAAAAGATGGGTGGATGGAGAGCATAGAGCCATAGGATGGAGATCATGTCACATGATGTATCGTAATGTATCATGACGTTTTTTGTCTTTGCAGAGCTGAGGTGGGCGTGGCCTGCAGAGGTGAGGAATGATAGTCCCTTTATGACTTATTGTCTTCAACTCCCAGAATTCCTCAGCTAGCATGGCTGGCTTAGGAATTCTGGGAGTTGACATCTACAAGTCATAAAGGGCCATCATTTCCCACCCCTACCTTAGAAGGTAAAATGTTCCAAAGAGTGAACATATTTTATCAACACAAAAAACTATAGATACCTGAAAATTTCCATAGTTATATATTGTCATCATGACATTACAGATGCTCTCTTATGCACAGGAAAGATAAACTATAAGCAGCAGACTCCTAGATTATTCACAAGGTGAAGGAATAATTAATATATGCAGTTATAGCGTCTGCAGCTCTTCATGTGAAAATAACTATAACATAAAAGTTTATCTCTAGCAGTGCTCAATTAAGCTATGGAGTCACTTAATAAGGCATTTGCAAACTGGCTTCTTTGTGTCCTGACTGAATATAAAAAATAACCATACCATTAACCAGGTAGTGGAGAAGGGATACAAGCTCTTATGTTTTTTCCTCTGACATGTTCCCATAACAAAACCAACCTCTACCTATTTCTTCCTACTCCAAATTGAAAGAAGAATGCCTGTGTAAGTGTCATTTGTTTTCCCTGTAGTTATTGATGTTTTTGTAAGCTAAGCTTTCCATTTTGACTGAGTAATGTGCAGAGGGGAGAACCCACTTCCACTGGCTTTTCCCAGCTTTGCTGTGTAAGATATGCTTCAGGTTTTTCTCAGTTATATATGATTATAATGCTTGCTTGATATACTGAACACATCAGTTAGAAATCCAGCCTATTTATTATTATTATTGCTTTTCTTGCTCTGAGCTAGTTTTTTCCTTTCTTTTTCTAATAAGTTCACCAGTGCTCTGTTTCAATGACTTTCTGCTCATTTTAAACACCAAGGTAACAGAGAAATGCTTCTCCTTTAAATGACTAGACAAATAATAAAATGGAACATCACTAGTGTTTTTAAAAAGCCACTAAAGTGAGTAGCTCAGTGAAAAAAAAAAAATTGAAAAAAATTCTTGCTGGATTTTCAGCCAGTGAGGTTCTTCATAACCACTATATTGCTGAGAAAAATTTGTTACAAACAGACCAGGAAATGCCTGAAAGGATTTTTTTTTTAATTTAAAACTGATTGTTTTCCTTAAATATACACTATGAACATTTTGATGCTTTAACTTTATTTCTTGTGTGTGTATGTATAGCATTATATACATATTTTGCATTTATGTGTATGCATGTGCATGCAATACACACATACTAATATATAATTGTATATGTGTCCAGTAAGACCAGCCCACAAAAAGAAAATCAATTGGCAGCTGTTTTCTTTAAATCAGTTTAGAATCCATGCAGCATCAGCACAGGATAGAAGAAACCTATTTGTGCAAGTGCATCTCCTTTAACTGAAAACATGAATATTTGAGTCTTTATTTGAGTCTGCACTACTATTACTGTTAATCTTCTTATCACTCCTTATCAACCATCCCCTCCCACTTGAGATTGTAGGACTGTAACTTTATCGCTTGTATCCTTATGATTTATACTGACTGTTTCCTAGTATGATTTGATTGCTGATTGTACCCTATAACTATCATTAAGTGTTGTATGTTATGATTCTTGATTCTTAACAAATGTATCTTTTCTTTTATGTATACTGAGAGTATTTACACGAAGACAAATTCCTTGTGTGCCCAATCACACTTGGCCAATAAAATATTCTATTCTATTCCATTGGAGTATGAGTGAATGTAACAGATATAGAAGACATCAGACTGAAGAAAACTGGAACCCAGGACATGACTGTCTAGGCATCAATCTATGTGTGTTTTGTTTAAAGACCACCTGCCCAGCTTAGTCAAAAGAAAAAATATTTCAGCAGAGGGTAATGAGCTATGCCAGGGACCCATTCATATTTCAAGCTTATTAGACATATTGCAAAAGAAATGGGTATGGCACATATGAATTCTGCTTTGGCTTTCGTTGTATGATATAATTGTTCAGTGGATAAACGACAGTTCCTTAACTGATCCAACCCTCATATCAAGATATCGATTTTCTAAAGCATTTTTATAAACTGGGAGAGTGATGGAAAATTCTGAAATTTTCCAAACATAGGAGATTCCTAACCGGGTTCCTATGAAGCATTTTGGCTTAGGTCCTGATGGCCACTTTCTCATACTTCTAGAACCAGAAACAATATTCTGAAAACAAGCTCCTAGGGGAAAGTAATAAGAGCTACTTTATGTCATTAATTTTTCAAAATATCCCTGTTTTTTTCTCAGTGGAAAACATAACATTGGATGGGATCAGCAAGCTCTGTAAAATAAGTATCTTTAAAATAACAGTTTTTCACAAGGATGCATTTTTCTCCTTCACATACATTCACATCCATAATTTATGTCAATATACCATTCATCAGGGATAATCCTTGAAAGCAATATAGAGTCAGTGAACAAATTTTATTGGAAAATAATGCAATTAGAGGAATATGGTTCTCTCTAAAATGCCTGTCACATACAGCTTCCTTTTCATCACAAGCTGAATTTGAGACAGAAGAATTTTGATAGTCCTCAACAATCAGTTTGAATTGTAATTTGTACTAGTCAAGGTGTTTCATTTTCACATTTACTTTAAAAGAAATAGATCTGGCAGCCTTTCCAGGAGAGAAAATAAGTTCCATTGAACTCCTGTCTCTCGGATCCAGTTGGATTCATTCTTTATAAAGCTATTTAGATAAGATTCACCCAATAGCAAATGCACTCTGACAAGCATCCTGTATAAGATAAGAGCCAATTACTGGGTTTCCAGAATGCACATTGCTGGGTGAAATGATACAGATAACTCAACACATCTGTCAGACTCTTATTCTTATTCCGACAGTCATAAGGATAATACAGGAAATCTTTGTAGAGAAGTTTATCTCATAAAGCCCTGGCTGACAGAGATTCTGAAGTGTTAATTTGTTCTTTCCCTGCTGCTGAATTAAATCATAGGCCCAAATATGTATACCTATGGTTTTGGTTAAGTCTGGGAGAAAGCTGCCATTTTGTCCTCTTTAAAAGGTAGAAAAACCTTGAAAGCAAACAATGCTTCTTTGTCTCTGAGGCTACAGATGTCCAAAGAGCATGGAAATGCACATACATTATTTATATCTGACATTTAGTCAAGCAGAGATTATATGTCCAAACATTGAGACTCTTCTAATTCTAAATTCAGCTAATCTCCATGCTCGCAAGCTTGAAAGAAGACTAGAAGGAGAAGCTCAAGATCATATTCTATACCATTTCCAGTTTGTGATAGTATTGTAAACACATCTTTTACTTTTTTCCTGATTAGAAGGTTTTCAAATTCTTGTTTATTGGACTTTGTGGATAAAACTTTGATCAATGGATAAGTAGTATTTTTGCTAACTAATGCCTACCCACCATCTTGTATAGATAAATACAGAAAAAGAAATAGAAATTAAATGCTATAATATCACAGAAGACCAAATTTATATTAACATGTTTATGAAAGAGATATTGGGAGGGTAGTGAAAGACCTGGTTCAGATTTTAGCTAATCGTTTAAAGAAAAAAAAGGGGCAATGATTCCAATAATTAGAAATGAAGCACATGAATGAACTATATAAAACTTCAATTGATATAAATTATCAATTTTAAAAATGTTATTCAGAAGTATATAGTAAACAAAGAATATATTATACGAGGATTTAGAAGGGTTTGTAAAAAATATAAACTTGCCATAGAGCAGGGGTGTCAAACTTGTGCTGACACAGTGGCATCACATGACAAACCAGGTGTGAGCGTGGCCAGTGCATGACACATCTGGCATGCAGGCTGCAAGTTTGACTGCCTTACCATAGTGGGATACACATGAATCTATTCTATGTTAAAAGCAAGATCTTCACAACAGCAATTTCATTGCACCAACTATCAGTGCCAGATAAGACTTTCTTATCTTATACAAGCAAAACTTGCTTTGTTCCCAAATTGTAATGGTATGTGGGAATGACCTTGGGATGTGATAAGGGGGGAGTGCTGCAGGGGGAAATACAACTGTCATGCAAAAGGTATCTTAGCCTACAGCAACAAAATGGGTCTGGGAAGCATCTCAGGAGGAACACACTCTAATTTTTTGGACTGTAAAGGGCAGAGAGCAGTTTTTTTCAAACCTGCAAGATTTTGCTACTGCAACCTTACAATAAAGGTAGTACAGTATGAATACTCATGATTTGTGCTTCTTGTCTGGACTATCAGACAAAAGACTCAAACTAGTACACAAATTAAATCTATTAACTCCCATTTGACTCAAACTAGTACACAAATTAGACTCAAACTAGTACACAAATTAAATCTATTAATTCCCATTTGTGGGAGATAATAAATTTAAATTGTGTACTAGTTTGAGTCCTTTGTCTGATAGTCCAGACAAGAAGCACAAATCATGAGTATTCATACTGTACTACCTTTATTGTAAGGTTGCAGTAGCAGAATCTTGCAGGTCTGAAACCCCCCTCCCCTGCTCTCTGTCCTTTGCAGTCCAAAAATAACCTCCCACAAACACCTTCATAAATGGGGCTGCGGTGGCTCACATGGTAATATGCTGGGCTTGTGCACCACTGAAGTTGACAGCTCAGCGGTTCAATTTCTGTGAGTGAATAATAAACCACTCAGGGACAAGAAAGGAGCCTCCCCCAAATGCCTACTAGCATGCAAGCATCCTGCGAGCAAAGATAACACCACCCGAAAAAATTCCTTTTACAGAGGCAGCCAGCCACCTCAGTGATCCCTAGCTAACACTTGCCATACACTCACTCACTCACTCACTCACTCACTCACTCACTCACTCACTCAATAAATAAATAAATAAATAAATAAATAAATAAATAAATAAATACCTTCATAAAAGAAGACTAAAATAGCTACTATTGCTTTTCAGAAAAGATGCTGATTCTAGCAAAGCTGCCAAAATAATAAATTCATAACTTGAATCAAGTGTGTTCATAATTTCTAGGTCTATAATGAGTCCCCTGACTTTGATCTAATTTACTTTAATATTTAGGTCATTCAAACTGAGATTCATTACAAATTAATTCATGTTTTTTATGCTTCAATGATTAGCATGATTAAGCAGCTAAACTTTACTATTTTCCTTTTGACAGTATAAGCCATATAAATTTGGTAAAGCGATCCCAAGTACAATAATTCAGAAGCAGCTCTAGCTTAGTCTAGAATCTAGATTCATCATGCTGGCTGATTTGGCTGATTTGTTTCATTTCTAGATGTACTCTATTTGAAACTGAAATGATTGATTTAGATAAATGACACTTCCACTTACATTTGTTTTTTTCCTTTTTTAACACTTTTGTCTCTTTCAACTATTACATTAGGAATAGGTAATATGAGCAGCTTTCAATTTTGCTGAATTCCATGTTATAAATCCCAGCATTTCCCGCTGGCTGGTGCGCTCCCACAGGGTTGGACTCCTCGGGGTGCCGCCAGCTAGTTGATGTTGGTTGGCGGCCCTGAGGGTGCGGGCTTTCTCTGTGGGAGCACCCTCCCTTTGGAATGAACTACCGGCGGAGATGTGAGCCATTACTGACCTACAGGTCTTCCGACAAGTACTTAAGACCCACTTTTCCAACAGGCCGGTCTGGCGTAACGTTATGAGTAGGGTTTTTAATTCGATTTTAATTTTTTACAGGTTTTACTGGTCTTAGCCATGTATTTAATAATTTTTAAACTCTTTTTAACTTTTCTATTTGTATGTTTTTACTGTGGCTGTTCACCGCCCCGAGTCCCTTTTTGGGAGAGGGGGCGGTATACAAATCGAATAAATAAATAAATCTATAGCAGTGTCTCTCAACCCTAGGAAGGAGTGTGGATTTTACCTCCCATTCCCAGCAAGCATGTATGACAGTCCACACATCTTAAAGTTCCCAAAGTTAAATGTCTCCAAAATTGGCAACGGTAAGACTTATTGACTTCAATTCCCAGAATTCCCCAGCCAGCATGTTGGCAAGTTGCCAAGTTTGGAGACCTCAGATTTATAGGAAACATGGCAAATGGGGGAAGGATCTAGAAGTCATAGTTCAGTGAAACTGACTTGCACCGAACAATTTTTTCAGATCCTATTCAAACATATTAAAAGGTTTTTTTTCGCAGATTTAGTAATATCATTTACAAAATATTAAAACTAAATAAAAGTTAATTTCATCAAGTGATATTCCAAATAACACCCACATAATGTGATCTGCTCAAATACAGTAAGGGTCCAAATAGAATTTCCATTATATCTGAACTTTCTTAATTTATTTGTATAGTTTGTATTTTGGAATTGCCATCTTCTATCAAATTTCCTGCAATTAAATTGAACTAACTTATAATTAAGACTTCTAAATTAATTATGCAGCAAGCAGATAATCATCAGTCAAAAGTTTTATTTCCAACAGACGATTGTATTAGGAAACCCTGCACATTTTCCCCTTCTTTGTTTCCTTAACAGATGAAAGCACAGGAGGTTTTTCATTTGCACTCTGTTGTATAACTGCCTATTTTTCATGCTGCGTTAAAATACACATGTTTTCTAATTTATTATCTGAAAAGGAAATAAATTGGAAAATATACATAAAGGAAAATAACACAAAGGAAAAAAACACATACCACTACAACCTCTGTCTTATTTACTGTAACCTGCAAATGGCACTTTGTCCTTCAGAAAACATACTAAAACATCAAAATCCTACAAAGTCAGATAAAACATCTCTAAACAAGTTTATTATTATTTTTTAATTCTCCTTGCTTTTCACTCTATTAGTAAACCTCTTTTTTCTCTCTATAGACTTCTGTGTCATCGTCCCCCCAATTCCATTCCACAAATACTAAACGTATTACCAATATTTGATGCCTAGCAGTGTTGGCTTAGGATTTATAACTGATAACCTTATAAAACACTTTCTCCAATGATTAGATTGAAGGTTATGTGGACTCTGATTTAACATATGCTTGAAATAGAGATGTTTGGAAGTCAAGTTTATGTGATGCTGAGTAACTTTGCTTGCTTTCTACATAATAATGTTATGACAGATTTGATTCTTATGCTGATTTTATTTGTTTTTATCCATATGGTTTTCCCCTTTTGTCTGCTGTCAGGTTCCAGGAGTCCTTGGATTCTGGAGGTATATGAAAATGAGAAATAATTACATTAATTAAAGAATGTGATTCAGTTTAGAAATCAGCAATATAAAATTTAAAGGTGGGAAGACACCCATAAATTCCAAAAACCCTGAATTACATTCCTCAATCTCTTTTTCACTTTGAGTTCCAAAATCTTCCATCCAATGTATTTCTAAGATTTTATACACATTTAGCTATATTTTAGATCTATGTTTTTGAGTGTTTGACTGTGTGAGAAACAGAGCATGTCATTTAATGAACTAGAACTACCTGACTCTGTGGTTTCTTCCCCAAACCCCAAAAACTTTAACCTTAGACTTTCTACTATTGACCTCACCCCTTTCCTAAGAGGTCTGTAGGGGGCGTGCATAAGCGCACCAACATGCCTACCATCCTGTCCTATTGTTTCTTTTATTTTTCTTAAATGTATCCATGTATTCATAACTATGTTTTTACTTATACCTACTATCTTGTAAGCAATTGACAAACCAAATAAAATAAATAAAAAAATAAATAATCAGAATAACTATGAATTTTAACAGTGGTAGTCTAACAGATCTAGTTATACATTGCTTTCTTTGGAAAGTTTTTGTCAGAGTTTTTTTTTTAAAGTATGAAATGTAGAAGCATAACTTGCTTCTATAAATCTACATGATGCTACGCTAGATTCCATCCAAATGCATGTTTTCTGGTACCAGGAATAGCTTCATTTGGCCACTCTCCCTTCCCTTCTCATTCTTTAGGCCCCTGCTGCACCCCTTTATCACCACCTCTGAAATATCTTATCTATTCCTCACTGAGAAGACCAAAAAGGATAATAGCTGCAAAATACAGGCTGTTTAGAGCAGTGTAGAAAATCAGATGCATGTCATAACTTACAAAAGAGCCACAATATTGGTGAGCTTTGCACAAAAGAGTCATGAAGATAATGATAGAAAATGTCATTCCTCAATGCGATATGGCAGTAATGAGGATGCATAGACATGCGCTGCTGGGAGAGGGCCCAATAATGGCATTTGCCTTGAGGCACCAAATCACTGCATGCCATGGGTCTGTCAGCAGCAGTCTAATGCACAAAGACTCACAGCCCAAAAGATAATCACTTTGAAGTAGGTTTCCTGTGGCCAAGAAACTTAAACTGATATTAGAATAGGTCTCTCCATGCAGTTCCTAAAGAACAGCATGCATTCTGTTTCTGAACAACATGAAGCAAGAAAGCTCTGTTGCCTGCTGACTAAGGCAAAGAAATGTAGTTGTCTTTGCCTTGTTTCCCAAAGAAAGTTACTATGATTTCAAAGGTTGTCACCGTTGCTTCTTCTTTAAGTATCTCAGCCAAGAAGGTGAGCTGCAAGAACCTAGAGTTCCTATATATTCAATGATTCACTTGGAGAGATAAGTAGCGATGCACAGGATGAATCTCTACTTACCCTAAAATTGTGATGAGCACCTGACATGGTCTTCTTTTCCTTGATATGGAAATAAAGCAACAGAAGACTCCTGCTGGGATAAGAACCATGGAGAAAATCAGATATTTAAACCTTTAAACAGATATATACCAGGTATACCACAAGTCAGGCCCTATTGACAATTTAATATCAAAATTAAATTAAATATTTTCTTTTAAACGCTTCTTTACTTGTTTAAAAAATGACCCTTAGGAGCACTGTTTGAATGGTTGGAATGCTGGACAGGAGATTAGCAAGCCTGCGTTCGAGACCCAAGAGCTGCTGTGGGGTGGGGTTGAGCTCTTGTCCTTCACTACAGCTCCTGTCAGGGACATGAAAGAAACTCTCAACTTGTTAAACAAGTGCAACAAGCAACAAATGACCACCAAGCATTCTTAAGTACAGTAACATTTATCTAAAAAATATTAATAAATATATTGTGATTGGCCTAGGTTACTTGTGCTATTCTCTCTCTCTCCTTCTTCCCCCCTTTCTCTCCCTCCCTCCCTCTCCCTCTCACTCTTAACATTGGCCCTGTTTCCTTTCTCCTTATCATACGATGCTGATGATTTGTGGAGTGAGGTGATCTTGAGTTCAAAATCCTTCTTATAGAGTGGACTAGATCAGTACAGAACGCAAGAGGAACTGGATTCCAGAGAGATAATAAGGAGAAATAAAGAATATTATAAAATGTAAAGAATATTCCCAAGTCTTTTCTACATCCCAATATAAATAAGCATTTAAATCAGATCAAAATCTGATACAAATACATTTCCATTTGTTATGTCAATAGTAGGGAACACTTTAATAGAAAAAGATAATAATAAGAAATAGTCCAGAAGATGAAAATGGCCTTCTCACTTCATTTCTGTTCAGAAAATTTGCAGCCAGTAGGATTTCAGCCAGTGTCCATTGCTTTCTTCTATGTTGGCAATTGTGGCAGTTTTTCTATAATAGAGGTTTGTTTTATTTATTTACAAGGCACTTGCTCTTGTATATGGGGAACAATGAGGCATAATATAAAGGTGCTGGACAGGAAAACCCCAGTTGTACTTCTGACTTAGGCATGAAAGCCATAAGGAGGGATTGTGCCAGTCACTCTTACTCAGCCACAGACAGTGACATTGGAATGCATCTATCAATCCAACCTGGACCAGCAAGATAGATTGTGCTCAAAACTTTCAATAAAGAGGCCTTAATCCTACAATGGATTTTTCAGCTTATCATAATAAGAAATGTGTTTGTGTTTGTTTGTTTGCCCTATACAATAGCACCCTCAATTGGGTTTGGCTTTACCTTACTGGCCCTTAAGGTTGTCCCCCAAGTTGCTAGAGCACAAAGACAGTGAAGCTTGCTGTGTGATAACAGTCACGTGTCTGGATCAGTGGTAGGATTCAAAAAGTTTTACTACCGGTTCAGTGGGCGTGGCTTGGTGGCCAAGCTTTGCGTGCATGCACACATTTTGCGTACATGTGCCAAATGTGTACTTTGTGCAGGTGCAGAGGCATTCCAACTCACCTCCTGCAAGCCTGCACTTTCCCGGTTGCTTCAGCAGCTGCCGCGCAGCTGTGCTTCAAAAGCAGAGGATAAAGGTAAGTTTGGGAGCCCAGGTGGGTGGGTGGGCCCAACAACAGAGTGGTGGAGAGAACAGGTTTGGTCTCTGCTGCTCATCGCTGCTACCAGCTCGGCAGAATCAGGCCAAACCGATAGAATACCACCACTGGTCTGGATCCAGCATCATAGGTTTTATTAAGATTTATAGTTTTCTCTTTTTTGGATGTTCTTAACTTTTCATAACTGCTTGAAAAGGGGACAGCCAAATTAATTAATTCTTTGAATTAACTGTCCAAAGTACTAAGAAGATACTAAAATATGTTGCAGAATGCCAACAGATTGTTCCAATGTAAATCAATAATTATTATTTGTGGTTTTTACTATTTATTATTTATATTTTATTATAGTTATATATATTATAGTTATAACTATCTATTTGTTCTTCAATATATATTCTTGGCAAGAGAGAGGATATGCTTTTTTCTGCAACTGAAAGATGCCCTCATGAAATTCTTTAAAAGAAACAAATGTATGCAAATAGTTCTTGACTTACAACAACAATTAGGACCACAATTTCATTCATTGTAGTTATTAAGTGAGTCATCAAAGGACTGGGCCCTATTTTAACAGAAACATGACTACCTTCAATCACAATGTTTGGCTTCTGAAATGAAGCAGGAAGTGATTGGTCTAATTCCAAATTTAGGAAGGTCAAGGGCTGAGCCTTCAGGCCAGTGCTTCTCAGCTTTGGCAACTTTAAAATCTGTGGACTTCAACTCCCAGAATTAATATGAATGCAAATTGAGAAACACTGCTTCCAAGCTAAAGATGAAAAGCTAAAGATGACCCTTGAGAATGGATCTAAACTAAGAGTTCTTTTTTTTATAACTGGCATTCATCTTAGAATATTTGCTTCTTTATTTTCATTGTGCTTGTCTTCTCTAATTACCTAACGATTTATTAATTATTTTAACATTAAGATTCATGATAGAATCCCAAAGTGCCTCTGAATATTTTGAATAGCGCATTCAAATTTTACAAGTGGGACTTGATTTTAGAATAGATTATATCTGCTACAGCAATTCCTTGACTTTATTTTTTGCCAGAATTCCCCTTTTGCAATGAATGTTTTAATTCATTTCCCCTCTACAAAGAGAATCAAAATATTAATAGGGAATACTGATTTGCTATAGATGTTGCTGCTATGCTGAAGGAATTCCAGATAACAGACATTCAAAAGAGCCATTGAGTACTTTATGCTATCATGGCATTCAACAAGCAGTTATGAGACAAGTGTATATATTTACATAAATAATGCTGAGATTGTTTTCCAGGGAAGGTTATTTTGTGTTTTATAATGCTCTATTTCAAAGGCTTATAGTTTTTGATATGTTTGAAAACTGATAGTTGTCATGACCTTCATTCAAAATTAAATCAAGGAGCAGTAACACGACAAGTGTATGCATGTGTGTGTGTGAGAGAGAGAGAGACCAAAAAATGAATAATGGGGGAAAAAGTAATAATTACAGTTTCCTTCAATTTATTTTAGAAAAAGAATATAATTATTACATTTAACAAAGAAAGAAAGGCTGCTAGAAGGGGGAGGGAGGAGGGGAGAGATAGAGAGAGAGCAACAGAGAGAGAGCACCAACCAGTGATTTTTGCTCACTCTCTCTTTCTCCCTCTCCCTCTCCTCCCCTTTCTCTCTTTCTCACATACTCACATATTACTTAGCAATCTTTTTGGCTGCTAAGTAAGGTGGGGATGTAAAGGTTCTGGCTTAATTAGATATAGATAGTCCTCACTTAACAACCACTATCAGGCCTGAAATTCTGTTCATAACCATTGGGTTCACTATGCAGGTCAGCATATGAGCTGATTCAATTTTACAACCATTTTTATGACTAAAATATGTATAAAGCAAATCACCATGGTCATTAAGTGAATCATGTGGTTGTTAATAACCATGTGGTCATTAAACAAATCATTGTCCTGAATGGGTAGTTTTTGCCAGAACCCAGCAAACCAAATCACTGCACCCGAGAGTGATTTTTCATCATGTGAGAACGAGAATTATGTTAAAGCAACATTTCCTCAAGGGTACATTTTCATAGTACATAAGTGGAGGAGATAGCTGCTGGTATACTGGTGTACCGCTTATGTACTCCCTGTGTTTCCTTTCCTCACCTGCAGGGTCTAAGTTCATATAGAATGATTTACCTTGGGTCCTTGGGTTGTGCAATAGAATGTGTATTCTCACATCATCTGCATTCTGGTGATAGAAACGCTTTGGGTTCACTTAGCCTACTCAATTTGGCACTTTTCTGGTAGATTACAACTCCCGTGATACTAAATTATTACACAATTCAGAAAATGCTGGATGGAAAGTGTGAGAGTTGTGGTGAAATACATTTAAGGACACGCTGTTGGGAAAGCTGAAATCTATTTACAGTAGATAATACTGTTTGAGGGTATTGTTGAATTAGAGAGAAGGGGATGGAAAGCTGGAGAAGAGAGAAAGTAGTACACATAGGAAGCAAACAAGTACACATAGGAAGCAAACAAGAAGAAGGAGAAGAAGAAATGAGAAATGAGAAATCCTACTTTCTAACCCTTCTATGCTCTGCAAACAGCTTTTGTGGTTTCTACAACTTTATTAAATTCTTAATAATTTTCCTGTAATCATGAGATCCAGATATTTGAGTTTTTATCAAATAAAAGCTGAGATTATATTAGACTTTACAAAATGATGCATTTTTATATTCATCAAGTAGTATTTCAAAGGATGTAAAATGGATGTAGGTTTCTACTGATTTTTATTGATACTATAGTGCTTTACAAGTTCCTGCAAAATTCTTTGAAAGTATTCATAATATATGGGAAGCAAAATTGTACAAAAATATAAAACAGTCACAATAAATCACAAAAAGACATAAATTGTTAAGAATGACAGATCTAAAAATTTAAAAAGCCAGTATCTTCAGAAACTCCTAAAATAAAAAGGTAAGAAATCTTTTAAAATGTTTATCTGACTATGGCAGTCACAAGACATCAGGCAAATTCTGTACAACCACTTGGAGTGCCTGTATATTTGCGGAAAACCCCCAGCAACCCAGCACAGGGAAGGAGGTAGACTGATATTGCTATTGAGAAAAGAAACGTATTCTTTCATTTTATATTTTTTGTGTACTACTCTAGACAATATGATTGAAATATTATTAAAGCTTTCTTTAATAATTTTAAAAAATCTCATATATTGGAAATTCTAATTAATGGAATAAATAGGCATGCTTGCATAATGTCAGTTGGTTATAGAAATGATAATCTTAATGTATTTGTGTTAATGTCAATCAATTCATTTTATTTACAAAATTTATAGCCTGCCTCACTCCTGGCAGAATCTAAACAAGGTGAAACAAAGTCCAGAAAAATGCATTAAAACATATCTAAATACTAACAATAAACAGACAAGTTTTCAAATATTATTCTGCCTCTCTTGTCATGTAAAAATGTGTTTGAATCAAAAGACTGTCAAAACCCATCATATTCTGACTTGTAAATGCTAATGCTAATTTTTTAAAAAAATGATTTGAAAGTCAGCTTGTCTGATGGGATAGGCTTTCAAATAAACAAAAACTAGTTAAAGTTGAAGCTGTTTCTTTCCTGAGCAATGTCTGAGGTAGTTTTTTGCAATAAAAATGTAAATTTTAACTCATGGTCGTGGGGTAATCAAACTTGTCAAATAAAATCACTGAGTAGTAATTACGCATGACTGAAGATTATTCTTCAATTTAATATAGTCCTTGCATTCAGGCTTCAGAAAGAGAGCAAGAATAAAATAATGTACTGTATGCTTTTCTTAATAAATCCAATGGAAGAAAATATATATAACCCAGGGTTGAGCTGTGGAGTCCTTGGTGTTCTCTGAGTTTGGTTATGGGCATGTTAATCAACTAGATTATCAAACTAGATAACTGATGATGTTACCTAACTGGGTAATGAAATATCTGCAAGCGAACAGCCAAGCCTCAAAGAGCAAACAGTTATACTTTGCTTTTAAGGAAAGGAATTGTTTTTAGAATGTGTAGCAGGTAAATAGAAATCAGATGTGTTGGGTTAGTATTTGGAACTCAGCATGGCTAACTATTGACTATATGCCTGAAGATGGCTCTGAGGGTATTTAGCTTTTATCCTCAAACATGAACACATTTATCATAAGTTGAATAATACTTGATATAGTTTTTAGCAACTTTTAAATAGTCAAAGAAATAAAAATACATTCAACAGTGCAATTAAAAAAAACATTTTATTGATGAAATAAACCAACTAGAATCATAAATAAATAAACATCTAGAAACAAGTAAAGTAATAACTAGCAGTCAGCACAGGTTTGTTAAAAACAGATCATGCCAAACCAATCTTATTTCATTCTTCAACATAGTGACTAAATTAGTAGACCAGCAAAATACTGTGGACATAATATATTTAGATTTCAGCAAGGTATTCAACAAAGTAGACCACAACCTACTTCGTAGTAAGCTAGACAAAAGTGGAAAAGATAGCACCACCACTAGATGGACTCGCAACTGGCTGGCAAAACATACTCAACGAGTAGTCCTTAATGGGTCTAAGTCTACATGGAGGGAAGTAAGCAGTGGGGTGCCACAAGGTTCCGTCTTGGGCCCAGTACTCTTCAATATCTTCATTAATGACTTAGATGAGGGAATAGAAGGGGGAACTTACCAAATTTGTAGATGATACTAAGCTGGCAGGAATAGCTAACACCCAAGAAGATAGGCTCAAGATCCAGATGGATCTTGACAAACTAGAACACTGGGCCATATCTAACAAAATGAAATTCAATGTAGAGAAAAGTAAAGTGCTATACTTAGGCAAGAAAAACCAAAAGTACACATATGGACTGGGTGAAACCAGGCTCAATAGCAGTAACTGTGAGAGGGTTCTTGGAGTCTTAGTGGACAACCAGCTAAATATGAGCCAGCAGTATGCAGCAGCAGCCAAAAAAGTTAATGCAATCCTAAGTTGTATTAACAGAGGGATACAGTCAAGATCAATGGAAGTACTAATATCACTCTATAAAGCCTTAGTAAGACCACACCTAGAGTTCTGCATCCAGTTTTGTTCACCACATTATAAAAAAGATGTTGAGATTCTAGAAAAAGTAAGAGAAGAGCAACCAGGATGATTAGGGCACTGGAGACTAAAACGAACGGTTGCAGGAACTGGGCTTGGCTAGTCTAGTAAAGAGAAGGACCAGGGGAGACATGATAGCGGTCTTCCAATATTTGAGGGGCTGCCACAGGGAGGAAGGGGTCAAGCTATTTTCTAAAGCGCCTGTAGGCCAGACAAGGAATAATGGATGGAAACTGAACAAGGAGAAATTTAACCTAGAAATAAGAAGAAACTTTCTGACAGTGAGAACAATCAACCAATGGAACAGCTTGCCCTTGGAAGTTGTGGGAGCGCCATAACTTGAGACTTTCAAGAAGAGATTGGATTGCCATTTGTCAGAAATGGTGTAGGGTCTCCCGCTTGGGCGGGGGGTTGGACTAGATGACCTACAAGGTCTCTTGCAACTCTGATTATCTGTTAGAGATTATACAGAATAGTGATTAAATGAGTAATGTTTGAAGAAACTGAAAACATATCTAAGAACCGTTACTTTAATTCAATCCTTTAATATATTATTAAATCTGGCTAGGCAAACTATCTATTGCTCCCTCTTTTTTGTTTTGATATCATGTGTTATTTCAGTACAATAATATTATATATAATACACTTAGATTCTTAATATCCTATTAATTAGAAACCTTAGAGTATTGAATATAGATAAGAGAAAGAAAATGGATATTCATTCATTGATGTTATTAAAGTTAAGTGTTAGGGTTATTTCACATTTTTCTTCAAAATTAAATATAAAGTTGGAAATGAAATTTTAAAAATGAAGGGAGAATATTCATCAGGTATCTACACTATGCTACTAAATACACCATGTTCTCATTGTTATGAACTTTAACTGAGCAGCACTTGCCCAGTTAAAGAAAATCCTAAATCCAAACTTTGGGCAAAGGCTGTATGACATCTCTTTCCATCATGCTGCAATTTTGAAACATATTCTGCTAATAATGATTTATTTAAAAACATCACCAAACGTGTAAATATTGTGTCCAGAAACCTATTTTCAAACAGTTCCAGCAAGTTCTATAGACTGAAGGTAGAAGTCAAAAGGTAGATCTCAATGGTAATTGGAATGTACAAAAAGTGACCAGACTCAGATAAAAGATGCACTGAAAGAACATTGGCTTGAAAATAAAGGCAGGATATTGATAAATAAATAAATCTTTAATAGAATTGCTCTTTGTTGCCACAAAAAAGATTTTCAGGAATACTGTAAACTGAATAACAGTCGTATTACAAATTTCAAAGATTGAACTTTATATCATACAAAAACAAATAACCTGATCTCCCATTAGAGTGATATTTAAGTTCTTCTGCATTGTCTCTGTGTGCTCCTATATCCAAAATGCTTGCAAGTTTGTTTTTTGACATTAATATTTTATCAGTCATGGGTATAAAATGATTTGTTAGGGCAGGCTATTTCTGGAATAACTCAAAATGAGTTGGAAACTCTGCACAGTTCTAATAAAAAGGTACATATTTATTTCACAACTAGAAATAGAAGTGTAAATCCATATCAGAAAAAAACATTTAAATTGTTTGGTGCTTTAACCTAATGTGTAAAATTGAAACCTGATTCAGTTGCTCTGCTAGAAAATATTATATATTAAATATATATATTAAAAGATTGGTATCCATTGCATGTACAAATAAGGAGGGATCAGGAAATATTGTTGCATCACAAATTCTGCAAAAGGCTATTCATGTTGTTTTGTTAAGCTTTTCTTGTTTCTTGTTCCTGCTTTTTAATATATTAGCTTTTGGAATAGAAGATGGCAGAAGAAAACTTATGGAATTACTGTATATTACTGAATAGCCCATCTTATGGTCTATGTGTCAGTTGAAAAAGAGAGTATTCTTCATTTGAAAGAGAGAAGTGGTCAGGAAACCCAATCCAGATACTTAGCACTTATTAGAGTGAAAATGATGGTAGTGGTGATGTTAAGGCATTCAGACAAGCTTAGCCTGCTACAAAAGTCCTCCTTTAACAAAGCTCTTTTATAGGTAGTAATTAAGCAAGACATCATGTGAACATGACTTCCAAGCTTCCTTACTAGCTGTCCCACTGATTTGCTTGCTGGAAGCCAATTGGGAATATCATAAATGGCAACCATGTAACCACGGTAGGCTGCAACCATCATAAAT
Organism: Bungarus multicinctus; assembly: GCA_023653725.1. NCBI lineage: Eukaryota > Metazoa > Chordata > Lepidosauria > Squamata > Elapidae > Bungarus > Bungarus multicinctus. Next base: position 226,833,959 of record CM042834.1, on the reverse strand, counting down.
GCACAACAGTTGCCAAGTGCCTGAATCATAATGATGTGACTATGGAGACACTGTGACAGTGGTATGTGCAAGTACTGGTTTTAACTTTTACAGCATGGCTGTAATTTTGAATGGTTGCTTAAGACATGATCATAAGTCAAGGATAATATGTGCGCTGCCCATAATAGCTTATAAAAAGCAAGGGAGGTGTAGGTTCATATTTTTTAGCAACAACATCTTCATAACAAGGGAAACCTATTAAAATAATGTTTCCACTTAAGGGGAGGCTTGTAGATAGAAGTTTGTAGATACAGGTCTTCATGCATATCTTCTACAGAATTTAATATTGAATTTGTTGAATTCCATATTGGTGTGAGATCACATGCATGAAAAAAATGATGAAAAGGCGCTTTCTAACTTTGGAAGCAACTGCTACACAACACAACACCTGCTAAAAACAAAATTCTAAGAGGAAGGTGAAGCTACAGCTTGAAAACAGAGTTGACAAAACACCAGCAAATGAAAACGTATCAATAATTTGAGTGCACAAGTAGCACTGTACCCAAACAGAAAGTCTTTCTGTGTGCATCATATATACCACAAGTTGATGAAAATTAGAGCCATAGTATCACACCATAGACGTTATACAATTTCCTTGGCACTGTGTTACAAAATAGTCTCAAAATTGAAATCTATGCTCTTAAGGAATTTTATTCAATAAGAATCTTGGATCCTAAGGCATAAACTTCTCCTCTGCAAATGACTGCACTTAACACATGGATGTCTCAAGGTGGAAGAACAAACAGTATTCAAGATAGAATTTACTGCCATTTGTATTTGTGGGATTTCTTTATATCAGGGGTGTCAATCTTGATTTCATTGAGGGCCGCATCAGCATTGTGTTTGATCTCGGTGTGTGTGTGTGTGTGTGTGTAGCTAGGGTGGGATTGCCAGCTTGACATGTGTTGGGGGCACCTGTGGTAGACCAAGGCAGGGCTGGGGGGATCCATTGTCTCCAGTGGAGGAAAGCTAGACCAGGGAGAGTGTCAAACCTTTGTCTTTCAGAGGAGCCTCGATGTCTGCTGATAGCCAAGTGCTAAGGCAGAACTTCCCTTCCTTCCTCCCTCCCTCCCTCCCTCCCTCCCTCCCTCCCTCCCTTCCTTCCTTCCTTCCTTTTTTTTTCAGCACATTACCAATTTATGCCTTCTCCCACTTTAATAAAGTTTGGTGTTATTTTGCTTTTGCTTCCTTTCTAAAATATTTTCTTGTTTTCAAACATCTAAGACAAATGGATTGGAGTTATTGATTAAGCATAAGAGTATGCTTCTCAATTGTATGTTTTGATAAGCAGAGGTACTGAAAAAGAGCAGCTATCAAGATTAGTGTGTGCATTTGAACCACTGCCGTTATTGATCTGAATTTCTAAAGATTTTCAGGAAGGCGTAAAGTTGATAATAATGTCTTAATGTGTTAATGATTACTTCTGAAGCATCTGTCCTTTTTTTCTCTCTGTTTCTACCTGTTTGGGTTATTGGAGAGAAAATAGATAAACACAATCATGGTTCTTAAACAATATATGAATTAAGCTTAAAAATGTATCTGATGGGTATGCTAGACCTAACAATATTCTATCAAATACAACATTTCAATAGTCTGGAAATGGGGTACCTAGAATCATGCATATTGCTCAAAGTGTGTTCTCACTAGTGCAGAGTAGATGGGAATGAGAACTTAGTTAAACTTGATGTCTTTTAATGTTTCTTTTAATGCAGCCCAGAACGGCATTCATCCTTTGTTAAATTCCTTAACAATATTCAGAATGACAGAACAAGGCTACAATCTAATCAGAACAGGTTAGAACAGGGGTCTCCAATTTTGGCCACTTTAAGCCTGGAGAATGGCTTTGGTGGCTGGGAAATTCTGGGAGTTGAAGTCCTCCAGGCTTAAAGTGGCCAAGGTTGGAGACCGCTGGGTTAGAAGACTGGGCAGAGAGGAATCATATTACATTAGAAAACAGCCCACCAATCCCTGTAATGCGGGCTAAGAAAAATGTTGAATGGTTCTGGCTCCAAAAGAGATCTTTGGAGAACCACACTGGTTACAGCATTTCTTTTGCTCACTTATTAAGTTACCTTAAGAAGAAGGTGGGGTTTGCTTCACATGTCTTGCTTTTCAGAAAGTCATGCTGGTTCTTAGCAGCTATGGCACAGTCTTCAATATGTTTCTAGGTATGATAGATGATAATATAGAAGAATATGAGAGAGGAAGAGAGAAAGAGAGGAAGGGAGAGAGAGAAGATGAGGATAGTAGAGTGATAGATGATAGACAGATAGACAGGCAGGCAGGCAGGCAAGCAGACAGGTAGGTAGATAGGTAAGCAGAAACAGATAGATAGATAGATAGATAGATAGATAGATAGATAGATAGATAGATAGATAGATAGATAGATAGATAGATAGACAGACAGATGAGAGAGAGAGAGAGAGAGAGAGGCGGGCGGGCGGGCAGGCAGGCAGGCAGGCATCAGCCTATTTCACAAACCAGACAATAGTCCCATTTTTTGACAACATGTCGTATACTAAAATTTGGCAATGTGTTTTTTTCAGATCACAAGCCATATAGACATTTAAAATTCCTGTCCATCATCCACACTTTATCAAAAGTTAATGAAGAATCAAGTCAAATTCAATTGTCTGGTGCTTTATAATTAATTTCTTCAGGCATAAAAATTTTGCATGTGTTGCTTAACTTGCAAAATGAGTTATGCTGGAAATTTCTTTTCAATTTTTAACCAGTCATTTTTTATCTGTTTCTAGTTCATCAGTTTTGATCAGCACAGAGATTTTTGCTGGATTCTTCCAGACCTTTTTACTTCTAGCTAGGCAAATGCACTAGTAAGTTTTCATATTTTTGCTAATAAAAAGAGTTGACATGTACTGTTGTGAGCCTTGCGTCAATACATACTATCTGAAGGCAAGCAAACAAAACAACCAAGTGACCTTGAAAGCTTATGTAAAATTGGACAAAATTTCAATCATTTAATAATTGCCTAAAATTCTGGTAGGCTTCTAAAGTGTCTCTAAAATTGGGTGCCAATTTGCAAATGTTAATATGATCAAAGGAAAACATTACTATGTACTCGAGTCATATTTATGTTAATGCTTTAAATTATTTCAATTCCCATATAATTAAATTTATACTTAAATTAAATGCAATTCCAACCCATTTTAGTGCATCTCCTGGCACGTCATTTAAAATCAATGGGGAGGCCTGCTTGTCAAAAATAATTCATACTGCTGTTGTAGAGCATCTACAGTAATGTTACAATATATGTAGGAAGCTACCTTGCAAAACAAAATATCCATCTAGCTAAATCAATGCTGCCTACATTCAGGGTCTACATTAAAGATATTTCACTTAATCATCTTCAATGAGCTTTTAAATTAAAGAGGCCAGGACATTCCTAATACAGAATAAGTGCTCCATTGCTGAGTTATAGTCCCTCACCATTGCTATAAGAGAAATAATGTTCTGATATGTTGATGGATCTGTAATAAGTGCCTGGAATTTTCAGACAATCATAAAATAATACATAACTAGTCAACATGAAAGGATTATTTTCATTTCACACATGGGCCAGATCTCCTACAGCTGGGTTTTATAGCCGAACTCTGGACTTTACCACATGCTGTAGCATAGATGGTAGATTTTACTCTGATTTTATTCTAAATATTAACTGTGGGTTATCCTCAGTCACCTGGAAAATTATAATGTCAACATTGGAAACTCAACAACTGGACAAATAATAAAGTTGCCTCAATATTGACTAAGTTTTGAAAGGTTAGATGTCACAACATTTTTTCATTCAGATTTGAGGCTTGTTGAGATTTTGGGGGGAAATATTTCATTTACATGTTAAGAAATAACAATTGAATAAAGAGCTGTACAGAAAAAAACAAGAACACCAATAGAATAGTTGAATATGTCTTCTAGGTTTCTAGGTCTTAGTTCTCCTATGGACTATTATCCAGTTTCAACATTTGGTCCCTATCTGTATATTGTGAATAATAGTAGACCTACCACATATGCTGTTTATTCAGAAAACATTGTTTTATTGTATGTGGGAGTGCATTTTGTTTAATGTTTAAAAAAAAATTTCAGTCTGCTGTGTAGGATGCTTCCAAAAGTATTCTGTCATATCAAGCTGCATAATTCTGATTGCTGTTTTTTCTGTTTTTATTTTTTATTTTAATAATGGACAGCAATTCCAGATGATTTAGCAATATCCAGTTCCAAAAGATTCTCTTAGCAGCTTTTGAAAAATAATTACAGAGCCCCAAATTCTAATTAAAGCATCAAAATAAAATCAATATTCTCACCTTTAAAAAGTTGAGTCATTACACAGTGTGTGTGTGTGTGTGTGTGTGTGTGTGTGTATTGTTCAAAATGTATAACGACTCAACTTTTTAAAAGGTGTGTGTGTGTATGTATGTGCATGATATATTTTTAGATTGGACCTAACCTATCCTGGATAGGAATCTGAGAAAGACAACTATGGATTGAACACTCACACAAATGTAGTCTTGGATCTGGCCCAGCAATGCATTGGCAAGAACCTGGAGAATCCTTACAAAAACTCATTGTTTCAGTAAACTCTCAGCAGGAAAGCTGTTGCTTCAACAATGGCCTGCAGCTTTAAGTAGTCCTAAACAAGGCAAACTATTCCTTAGGATTGCCCATGCCTGCCACTATCTGTATATTGAAAATGAGCAGGTCTTTCTGAAGACTCAATCTTTTCAAGGTTTGAGAAATTCAGCTGTCAGATATTGTTGAACACTGAATGATAGAACAGTTCCAGAAGTGTTTGTGGGAAAGAAAGATTTATCCCAAGCTCTTCCTAAGTAAGGTGCCTCAGAGCTCATTTCTCTCACCCCTTCTATATAACATCTACATTAAACTCTTGGGAGAGATCATTTGGCAACAAGGGGTGCAGTACAGTGGTGGGATTCAAAGATTTTTAACCACCAGTTCGGTGGGCATGGTTTGGTGGGCGTGCTTTGCATGCGTGCACACACTTTGTATGCACGCATGTGCCAAAGACGCACTTTGCGCAGGGGCAGAGGCGTTCCAGCTCACCTCCTGCAGGCCTGCATTCTCCCTGTTGCTTCAGCAGCTGCTGCGTGGCACTCTGCTGTACCAAGCAAAGCAGCTGTGCTTCAAAAGCAGGGAATAAAGGTGATTATGGGAGCCAGGGTGGGTGGGTGGGCCCAACAGCAGAGCAGAGGAGAGAATCGGTTCGGTCTCTGCTGTTCATTGGCACTACCGGCTTGGCAGAACCAGGCTGAACTGGTAGAGTACTAATATTGGTGCAGTATCATCAGTGTATAGAGGATAAGTATACAGCAAGCATGGTTATCCAGGTGATGGCCCAGTGCCTAGAGGCTGTAACAGCCTGGATGAGGAGGACCTGCTATAAGTCAGCCCTAGCCAGATGCTTTGGGATTTTGCCTTCCCAAAATCCAGCGAGTTGTCATCTGTGATTCTCTTCTGAGTTGTACTCTTTTAGGGTCGCTTTGCAATTTGGGGTTCCTATTTTAATTTGTTTATTTCAAAATAATTCTTATGCCTACTGGAGCAGTCAAAAGTTTGTCTGAAGTATGGCAGTGGATCAATAAGTCCTTTAAAAAATAGTGCTGTCTGCTTGTAAAAAAAACAGCAGGATATAGCTGCCCTTCAGTTCTATCCTTTCTCTCTCATTTTCCATTACAATCCAACCATTTTTAGGAATTATTGCTATGTTTTTTCTCCCCTGACTAAGAGCTGTCAGGTCCTTCTCTCAGGATAAATGTGCTCAGCTCCTTTTTGACATTGATGCCATTCTTCTGTAGAGTAGTAAAGCTGCCTTTCTTTCTGCATTTACATCAGAATTTCTGTGTCTCAAGGGTTAAATTGGATTCGTGTGTCTTTAAGCCTGTTTGCAACAAAAGTCCGGGAGCTGGCCATGTCTAATGGCTCAATTGCTTTTTTCCTTGCTTACTTGCTGTACTTTTAAAATTGTCTAAGATGGGGATGGTTTTGTCATTAATCAGAACCGGTGATCTATTGAAGTGAAGGATCATCCTACTAAACAGAAAATACTCAGCTTCAAGAATACTTAGCTTCAAAACCTTAGACATCTCAAGGCAATTGTGAATGACTAATAGCATCCAGTTTCTTTCCCGGTTTGATTTCAGTCATTGTATCACTTAGCCAATAATAGGTACAGTCTGATGCTGACTGGGACATCAGAAAGAACAAGATGGGATTATTATTTAAATTTAGATTCTGAGGGCTGCTTGGCACCATCCAGATAAGTGTAAAAATAGCTTTTTTCTTCTGCAGTAATCCCAGTTTGCTGAATGAATTGATGATTTACCTTCTCTGAGCCATCTTTGTCCTTATGCTAAATAAGCCTATTCACTAAATTAGCCGGCGCAGAATCAAAACACTTTTCCAGGTACAAGTAGCATTCTTGCAAATAGATTTTCTGTCCATATGGGATTCTAAAATTGGAATATTCTTTAAAACATTTAGCATGTCAGCTCTTACAAATCAAGGCTATTAATATATCCACTATTTCTGATCTTTCTGCATATCATTTGCTTAAAAAGCTATTTCTTCAGTCTTGGCAACTTGAAATCTTTCCATTATCTGAGAGAATGAAATCTAGAGAACTGCAGTTCACCCTCCACATTCAAATCTGTAGCAAACTGCAAATCCAATGCTTGTTGAATTAGCCACTCATCTACCATCTTCTTCCCTTTTTTATTTTTGCTCCGTGCACCCTTTTTTTCTCATTATTTACTATTTTGCTTTGATGAAGTTATTTAATTGGTTTAATAAATATATACCTTAATATCTGTTTACCTCTAACAGTAGAATGACCCTGAATAAGTTAAAACTTGGAAAATACAAGGTGAAAATTAGTATTTAAAAGCAGTTATTGGTTTACTAATGCTAAGAAGTTTGGGTAAATCAAAGCACTGACTTCTTTCAGTCAATGAGATTTTAAAAATTGCAGAGCCCATGAATCTCATTTAGAATTAGTATTTTTCTGAGTGATCATTATGATTGCACCCCAAATTAATTTGCTAATTTATATGCAGTTATACCTTTTATATTAGAGGTTCATTTTATGCTAAGCACAATTCACAAGGAAAGCTAAACAGAACAAGCAGCACTTTATAGATGAAACACAAAACTGAGCACAATTCTCTTTGACCTTTTTGTGCTAACCTTTTCCTCTGTCAAGTGAAATATTGCTTAGAATATAAAATCTGGAAAATTACAGCTGAATGGTACATTTACATCCACTTGGCTCTCTGGATCTTTGAAAAGTACAGAAAAGTTAAAAGGAATTTCCCCATACTTAAGGAAAAAAGAAAATACCGATAATAGACATTGATAGTAAAGAATTTTAGGTTAACATTTCCATGCAAACATATTGATTGTATTTTTGAAACCAATTTTTTTTTAGAAATGGCCAACTTCAGATATTCTTAAGAAAAATGATTTACCTGAATCAGAGGTGTGTGTCTTCTTCCGTGTTAAGATTGTCCTTGATCTTTCAATGGCATTTTAGAATAATTTGCTACCATAAAATATTGAATGGATTTAAGCAAAAAAATTTTTTACATTAGCTGTTATAGCTAATTTGTAAATTAATTAAAATTGAATTTCTCATACACTGATAATGATACTATTATCTACTCAGTCGAGTGCAACACTTGGAAGATATTCTATAGGCCAAGTCTCCCCATATCTTCCAATCTTGCACTACTTCTTTGAGTTGTTCTATGCTCTGGCTGGTCTTAGCTTTGATGGTATCCATCCTTCCTTTTACCACTCTTCCAAACATAATTGCTTTTTCCAGTGAATTATACACTAGAATAGACTAAGCTCTATATATTCATGATGTTATATAATTATTAAATTTGGATTATTTGACTTAACAATTAAAAAAGAAATAAAATCATGTATATCAACTCATACATGCAGTTCAAATTTCTAAATAGTTCCTCAAAATGGAATTCTTAGGGATAAAATATGTATTCAAATTATTGTCCAGATATGTAACAGATGAAGAATGTATCTCCTTTGGATTTGTATTATCTGTAATTTTTGCCAATGTAAAAGCAAAGCATATTCATTTCTTTTATTCCCATATTAGTTTTCAAATCATTGTTACATACAAGTAGTCCTCAACCTATGACCACAAATGAGACCCAAATTTCTGTTGCTAAGCAAGACGGTTGTTAAGTTAGTTTTGCTGCATTTTAGGACCTTTCTGGCCACAGTTAAGTGAATTGCTGCAGTTGTTAAGTTAGTAACCTGGTTGTTAATTGAATCTGTCTTCTCCATTGACTTTGCTTTTCAGAAGGTCCCAAAAGGTGATCACATGACCCTGGGACACTGCAACCCTCATATATATGAGCCAGTTAACAAGAGTCCGAATTATGATCACATAATCATTGGGATGTTGCAATGGTCATAAGAGTGAAAAATGGTCATGTCACTTTTTTCAGTGACATTGTAACGTCAAACGATTATTAAATGAATAATTGTAAGTCAAGGATTACCTATAAGTCAAAAAAAACAAAAACAAAATCAGAAACTAATAAATCTTCCAGAATATGTAACTGTTCTGACCCAAATCCTTTTCCAATAAGATAAACAATAACCAAAGGAAACAGAAACCTTTTAATGAGTCTTATGAATTCCCAGTTAAAAGGCTGCTGCAAACTAATTAACTTTGATAAGCACAAACCTTGTACAAAACTGAACGAAACTACCAAGAATCACAGATAAGAAATATTTCTCAACACAAGAGACCTCAAATACCAACTTAGAATGTCCATGAGGCTGAGTTTCAAAAAATCTTTGCTTCCTGCAAAGAATGTTCACTGCACAGCTGGCTTTTATCTTCTTGAAGGAGGGGCCATTACTCCTGAGTTGCAGCTGCTCTTTCCTGCGAGCAATCCTGCATTCACGCACACTTGGCACAGGCTCCTCGGGAACTTCCTCATCGCTGCTGCCAGCCCCTACAATCTCTGAAGGCAGCAATCCACTCCCTAATGGTCCTGGCCCCTCATCTGAGTCCTCGCTCTCCTCAGCCATCCGCACCTGCTGCTGGCTAACCACAACAGTAATATGCAAAATTATTGAGTCCAAAAGGAACACGATCACATCATTTAAATCAGTGGTACATTTTGAGCATTCACTTTTCAACAAGCAGCTGAATCCATCTTTTCCCTTTAAAAAGTCACATGCCCAAAAGATGAGAAATAATTATTTATACTTCATGTAAGAATTCATATCCAATGTGCTCTTTCTTTTCAGATATGCAAAATTAAAGAAAGTATTGAAAAATAAAAAAAATATTAGGCAGAAGTTAAAAACAACTGAGGAGAGAAATGGCCAAAACATATGTATATTTAAATCTGATCGTTATGAGATTTAACAGAGAGAAATGTAAAGTCGGGGGAAAGGAATCAAATTTCCTTTTTGTTGGGAAAAAAACAAACCAAATGGATAGGTTTGGGATAGGAGGGTTCTGCTGCTTTGTGAAAGCATGTGGGAAAAGTATCCTGAAATTGTACTTGGTCGCAAACTGAATTAATTTAGCCATGGGACATATCTGCAGAAAAGATAAATGTAATTTTAGATACGTCCAAAGAAATATACTGTCTGGAAGAGGTGCAAAGGAGAGAAGCAAGATGATCAGGGAACTGAAAGCAAATCCTGCAAAGAGAGATTGAGGTCAGTGAGAATGTTTATCCACAAGGAAATATTTGTTTATTAATCTTTATACTCTTGGTAATTATACAGGTGAAACTCAAAAAATTAGAATATCATGCAAAAGTTCATTTATTTCAGTAATGCAACTTAAAAGATGAAACTAATTTATGAGATAGACTCATTACATGCAAAGCAAGATAATTCAAGCCGTGATGTGTCATAATTGACATGATTATGGCTTACAGCTCATGAAAACCCCAAATCCACAATCTCAGAAAATTAGAATATTGTGAAAAAGTTCAATATTCTAGTCTCAAAGTGTCCCACTCTAATCAGCTAATTAAGCCATAACACCTGCAAGGGGTTCCTGAGCCTTTAAATGGTCTTTCAATCTGGCTCAGTAGGAATCACAATCATGGGAAAGACTGCTGACTTGACAGTCGTGCAGAAAACCATCATTGACACCCTTCATAAGGAGGGAAAGCCTCAAAAGGTAATTGCAAAAGAAGTTCAATGTTCCCAAAGTGCTGTATCAAAGCACATTAACAGAAAGTTATATGGAAGGGAAAAGTGTGGAAGAAAAAGATGCACATGCAGCAGGATGACCACAGCCTGGAGAGGATTGTCAGGAAAAGGCCATTCAAAAGTGTTGGGGACTTTCACAAGGAGTGGACTGAGGCTGGAGTCAGTGCATCAAGAGCCACCACACACAGACGGATCCTGGACATGGGCTTCAAATGTCGTATTCCTCTTGTCAAGCCACTCCTGAACAACAAACAACATCAGAAGCGTCTTACCTGGGCTAAAGAAAAACAGAACTGGTCTATTGCTCAGTAGTCCAAAGTCCTCTTTTCTGATGAGAGCAACTTTTGCATCTCATTTGGAAACCAAGGACCCAGAGTCTGGAGGAAGAATGGAGAGGCACACACTGCAAGATGCTTAAAGTCCAGTGTGAAGTTTCCACAGTCTGTGTTGATTTGGGGACCCATGTCATCTGCTGGTGTTGGTTCACTGTGCTTCATTAAGTCCAGGGTCAACGCAGCCATCTACCAGGAGACTTTGGAGCACTTCATGCTTCCTGCTGCAGACGAGCTTTATGGGGATGCTGACTTCATTTTCCAGCAGGACTTGGCACCTCCACACTGCCAAAAGCACAACAATCTGGTTCAGTGACCATGGGATTCCTGTGCTTTATTGGCCAGCAAACTCGCCTGACCTGAACTCTGTTGGTTTCTTTAAGAAACTTAACTATATTGGTTTACCATATATGGCTGCAAATCAGAATGATTCAGTACTATCTTGTAGCCAAGATGCTGATTGGCTACAGGAAGCAGGAGTGCTATATAGTAAGAAGCTAGAGAGCACATGGCTAGTCTGTTAAAGTCTCTGTGAGTGTATGCTACAGGAATGCTGCTACTGATTTGCTAGGCTTCTACTATGTTACTCGGCTAATCGGCAAGTATCTTCAACACTGTAACTATATTTCTCCATTGATGCATGGATGTATTGAAGATGATGTAATGCTGTTATGTCTACTGAACAATAATGGTTAGTAAGCTAATCTATTAATGGATGAACTGTGTATGATATTGGACTGAAACTTGGACTGTGCTTATACCACTGTATATAAAGACTTTGCACTTCAACTGCTGTGCTTGTGTGGTTCAATACTCACTGCTACAATCTGAACATTATTTCTGTCTGCTGCATTAATCCTTGATACCAAGGATACTCTGCAAAATACTTAACAAACTCCATAGAGAATCTATGGGGCATTGCAAGAGAAAAATGAGAGACATGAGACCGAACAATGCAGAAGAGCTGAAGGCCACTATTGAAGCATCCTGGCTTCCATAACACCTCAGCAGTGCCATAGGCTGATAGCTTGCATGCCATACCGCATTGAGGCAGTAACTGCTGCAAACCGGTCCAAACCAAGTACTGAGTACATATGCATGCTTATACTTTTCAGAGGTCCGATATTCTTCTATGTACAATCCTTGTTTTATTGATTGCATGTAATATTCTAATTTTCTGAGATTGTGGATTTGGGGTTTTCATGAGCTGTAAGCCATAATCATCACAATTATGACAAATCACGGCTTGAACTATCTTGCTTTGCATATAATGAGTCTATCTCATATATTAGTTTCACCTTTTAAATTGCATTACTGAAATAAATGAACTTTTGCATGATATTTTAATTTTTTGAGTTTCACCTATATAACAAAAAAACACAACTTGTGTTGATATGATAATGTACTTCAGATACCTGAAAGACACACAGAAAAACATCACAGTCTTTTCTCTAATTTCCCAAGAGACTGGATCAGTGATAGGAAGTGGTAGGAAGTTAAATATTAGAAAAAGCACCTTAACAACAAAAACGTTTTTATAGAGGGACCAGGTGCCTGGAAAAGAAGTGGATGACCTTCAATAGATGTATTTAAGCGGAAGTTGGCACAATGATGTGTTTGGAATATTTTAATTGGATTCTTGACCTGTATTAGAATGTGCACTTAGTTGTCTCTTGCAAATCTATGGTCCATCTTTGAATTGTGGTTTCTTTTAGAAAAATAGTTGTTGTTTAGAATAGAATAGAATAGAATAGAATAGAATAGAATAGAAAAGAATAGAATAGAATTCTTTATTGGTGTGATTGGACACACAAGGAATTTGTCTTGGTGCATATGCTCTCAGTGTACATAAAAGAAAAGATAAATTTGTCAAGGGTCAAGAATCATAAGGTACAACACTTAATAATAGTCATAGGGTACAATAAGCAATCAAATCATACTAGGAAACAGTCAATATAAACCGTAAGCATACAAGTGACAAAGTTACAGTCATATAGTCACAAGTGGGAGGAGTTGGGTGAAAGGAAGGATGGGAGGATTAATAGTAATATTAATAGTAATACAGACTTAGTAAATAGTTTGACAGTGTTGAGAGAATTATTTGTTTAGCAGAGTGACAGCATTTGGGGTGGAAAACTGTTCTTGTGTCTAGTTGTTCTGGTGTGCAGTGCTCTATAGCATTGTTTTGAGGGTAGGAGTTGAAACAGTTTGTGTCTGGAATGTGAGGGGTCTGTAGATAATTTCACAGCCCTCTTTTTGACTCGTGCAGTATACAGGTCTTCAATGGAAGACAGTTTGGTACTAATTGTATTTTCTGCAGTTCTAATTATCCATTAAAGTCTGTGTCTGTCTTGTTGGGTTGCAGAACCAAACCAGACAGTTATGAGGTGCAGGTGACAGACTCAATAATTCCTCTGTAGAACTGTATCAGTAGCTGCTTGGGCAATTCAGTTGTTAAATCATATCTGACCCTTCACAACCCCATGGATCACAGCACACCAGGCTCTACCCCTGTGCTACACTGTCTCCTGGAATCTGCCCAAACCCACACTCACTGCACCGGTGACACTATCTAACCATCTCATTCTTTCTGTCCCCCTTTCCTTTTCACTTCAATGGAAAAGTAGTAATTATTACTAAATAGGCAATTGAGCATGGAAATTGTCAAATATTGTACAAATGCTTTCTTTGGGTGAAGTTTTTCCTCTTTGTTGGCAAAGTATAAGTGCTCACCCTCATTGGCCTCCAAAGAATATTACACTCTGCAAATTTTGACCATCTTTATCAATAAAATTCATTTTCAGGATTCTTAAAAGATGTTGGGCTATAGCTCACATCATTCTCAGTAGGGATAATGTGTGTTGTATCCTTTGTATCTGAAGGACACTAATTGTGGGAGATGATGTCATGTTTAATAGGAAACAGAGGAATATCCTTGATTCCCAATAGGAATTGCAGTGTATTCAAGTATAAAAAATAATATTTGTTTTAAGCCTATATAAGTTTTCTCCATAGCATTATTGAGGTTTAAGTCATGCAATTCAGTCTAAAAAGACATGTTAACATAATAGTAGTTGTTGTAATTAGCATTCAAGCTCTAGGGTTGTGATGGTTTCAATGTAAGATATCATGATAATAAAAGTGGAAGTGTTTATTTAGTAAGAAGAGAAGCAGTTGGATTTCATGCTTTGAAAAGGATAGTTACATTATACGTGCCTATATTATCTTCTATAGTATGGGGACAAGCAGGCTGTATTTGCATAACAATCAATTTTTCTAAAACACTGAACTGCCTCAAATCCAGAAGAAACTGCATTTTTGTATATGAGAAGAGGTATTTTTATTTCCTCCTTGCGACATTTTCCTGCCAGCAAATACTTTTCTACTTTTTATTTTTAATCCTTCTAAATGTTCCAACAGGAAAAGATGTAAGTAATAAAGGCATCTGCATGGCCCAAAGAATCTCATCATTTGAACAATCTCTTGAGCTTTATCACTTCATCACCATCGGCAAAAAGCCTTTCAGAAGGTTTCTGTTTGCAGTGCCTAGAATCATCTCTAGTGTAAAATAGCAGCCCTCTGAATTGTTCCAATATACTTGCAGTTTGGCTTTTAAACAGGTTATTTCCACTCTACACTCAAAATGGAAAACAATCTTGCACATAAAAAGGGAATTGAGGTTTTGATAGAGCAGCTGTAACTATCATCTTGATTTTTCTGACTTACTTGAGTCTCTGGCAGCTACTTAGAAATGAAAAGATCCATTGAATCTAGCTATTGGCAATGCTAGCCATGGGATTTTCACCCAAGTCTTAATCAAACTTGTATGGCTACCATTTCCCTTATTGGAAATAGCTGAAAAGTTACTCTTGTTTCTATATTGGACATTAAATTAAGTAATATAATATGAACCACAACACATGTCTAGGTTCCCTCTCTCATCCAGGACACGTCTCTTATGCTGTCCTCTTGTCTTCTTTCAGCTTTCTCTTTGATATCATATGTCTTTTTTAAACTGAAAGCCAGAAGCCTGGGAATTGTTTTGATTTTACTATTACTTTTCTGAAGTGAAATATAACTGCTTCCTATAACTTTTTCCTTGTACAGTCAAAAGAATGTGTTTAAAAATCTCCAGATTACCACAGATTTCAAGCAGGAAGAGATGAGTTCAGAAGTTCAGAAACCTTCAGAAATTATGGGTGCAACACTTGGGGTTTTCAGAAAGAGACTGGACAGCCGTTTGTCTGAAATGGTATAGGGCAGGGATGTCAAACTTGATTTCATTGAGGGCCACGTTAGAGTTGTGGGGGGGAGCAGGGGGGCATGGTCAGCTTGACATCACTCATGTTGGGAGTGCCTATGGTGGCCCAAGCTCTCTGCCAGTGAAAACGGGCTCCTGAGTTCCGTTTTTGGCTGGAACAGACTCCTGCAACCCTCTAGCAATGAAAACACAGCTCAGGGGCCATGCTCTGTTTTTGGCTAGGACAGCCTTCTGCAATCCTCTGTCAGTGAAAATGGAGTACGCGGCAGTGGTGGAATTCAAAATTTTTTACTACCGGTTCTGTGGGCGTGGCTTATTTGGTGGGCGTGGCTTGGGGTCACATGACTGGGTGGGTATGGCTTGGTGGCCATCTGACTAGGATGGTCATGTGACTGGGTGGGTGTGGCCAACTCAATGTCACTCATGTCAAGGGGTGCCTCGCCTGGCCCCTCCCCTCCCAGCCATTCCTTGTCACACTCAGCCTCAATGTATCTATAGTTCTGTAAAAATGTTGTTCACCTTTTTTTGACTTTATTATCTATCTATAGATGTACTTTCATGGACCACTGAGAGGAGGAAATGGCTCACATGCTTTGCCCAAGAGGATGATAGGCAACAGGCTTTTAGGGGACTGCCAGAAAGAGGGGGGGGCAATGTATTTTCGAAAGCATCAGAAGGATGAAAACTGAACAGAGAGAGAAGCAACCTAAAAGTAAGGAGAAAGTTCCTGACAGTGAGAACAATTAACCAGTGGAATTGCTTGCCACCAGAAGTTCTGGGTGTTCCAACACTGGAAGTTTTCAACAAAAGACTGGACAGCCATTTCTCTGAAATGGTATAGAGCTCCCCCCAAGGTCCCTTTCTAAGTGTTATTATGTTATTCTGACACCTTTCCCAGGATCTCTATTCAGATTTTGGCATCCTCAGAGTTTTCCTGCCTGAGCAGGGGGTTGGACTAGAAGACCTCCATAGTCCCTTTCAAGTCTGATAAATTCACCTGTATTTATGCTCTGGACTATTGACATGTAAACCCTGAAAAACACCTGGGCAAAAGAAAGGCAATAAGATCACTTTAGGTGTAGGGACAGTGCAAAATATTAATATATGATAAATAATGGAACAATTAAAAATAATACCACAGAGTATTCTCTCTCCCCCCTTCTTTCTTTATTTCTTTCTCTCTTTCTTTCTCCCCCTTCCTCTTTCTTTCTTTCTTGCTCTCTCTCTCTCTCTTTCTTTCTTTCTTTCTTTCTTTCTTTCTTTCTTTCTTTTTTCTTCTTGCCCTTCCTCCCTTCCTCTTTTTTTTCTTCCTATTTTTCTTCCTTTCTCTTTTTTCCTCTTTCTTTCTCTCCCTTCCTCTTTCTTTCTTGCTCTTTCTTCCTTTCTTGCTCTTTCCTTCTTGCCCTTCCTTCCTTCCTCCCTTTCTTCCCTCCTTCCTTCCCTTCCTTGTCTCTATCTCTCACACACACACATCTCTTTTCTGGGAAGAACTTATGAGCAGCGAGGGGGTGGGAACCATATGAATGTTGGTTTGGCATGCTATGAATTGAGCCAAAATCACCTTACCAAGAGTTAGAAGACTCCTGTAGGCTCTGGGTTACTAGATGATGCTATCTCCTTGGAGATGGTCACCTATCAACTGCATGATCATGTTGCTGGATGCTTGAGGTACTTTGCATCAAAAAGTGGAGCTGGTCTTGCTAATTCTTTGTCCCCTGTTCCAAATCCACAAAACCTTTCCCTTTGCTTCCCCTCCCCCCCTCCCCCGCTTTCTGTGCTCTGCTGGGCTGGAGGTAGGCAGACGCGTTCCAAAACTTTTCCCTTGTCTTCCCCCCTCCTTCGCTTTCTGTGCTCTGCTGGGCTGGGAGGGAGGCAGACGCACTCTGAAAGTGTTACAAAACCTTACCTTTCCTTTTGCTTTCCCTTTGCTTTCCATGCTCTGCTGGTCTGGGAGGGAGGCAGACGCGCTCCCAAACCTTTCTCTTTGCTGCCTCCCGCCCCCTCTCCCCCCCCCTGCTTTCTGTGCTCTGCTGGGCTGGGAAGGAGGCAGACGTGCTCCAAAAGGAAAGGGTGGGGCAACTGAGCAACCAGCAACTGGAGAACTGACTCAGGGGCGTGGCCAACCAGAACTTACTAACGGATCGGCGACCCATGCCTAATCACCATTACAGGTTCTCCAGAACCGGTGAGAACCGGTTGAATACCACTTCTGGTACGCGGCCCTCCCAAGCTCTGTTTTTGTTGGCAGAGACACTGTGGGCTGGTCCTTCGCTGTTTCTAGGGCGGTCCCGCAAGCCAGATCTAAGCACACCACAGGCCAGCTCTAGCTCCTGGGCCTTGAGTTTGACACCTGTGGTATAGGGTTTTCTGTTTGAGTGAGCGGTTGGCTTAGAAGACCTCCAAGGTCTCTTCCAACTCTATTATCTTATGTTCTATGTTCCATTCAGATAAAGACTTGTATTTCCCCTTCTGGCATTTCCCCTCAAACTGTGTAAAGTCAACAGCAGAACCAGGATGCATGCTCCTTTGCTTCTTCTGATTCCTCTATTCTTTGAATTGACCAGAAACCCACTTCTGAGAAGGAGCATAAGCTAATAGCAATTGTAGACTAATATTGCTCTACTTGAGGACATTTTTTGCAGTGATTCATATGCTTTTTGTGGAACACTAGTCAGTGATACTCTGCTAGATCTCAGATATTGTGCAAGAAGCAATATTCTATTGTATTTGTACTTCACTCCAATTCTTAAATCATAAAACTGTCTGTCAAAAAGACCTCATTGAATTTGAGAAAGAAAATAGTAAATGGTATATAAAAATTAAAATCAGAAAAATAACCTGTTTTGTACTTCCACAGGCCTATGTCTTTCTATATTGAGAAATGAAAAGAGCTTCCATGATCGTTGGCATATTTGCACATGGAAATACATGTCCATCTTGAAGGGTAATGCTTTCACTTTCCAGAAAAAAAGCCATTTTGCAACTGCTGTCAGTGCTATCAGAGCATGATACCCAGGTGTAACAGAAATCAATTGAAACAATGTTAAGAATTCCTCTGAACCAGATCCAGGTTAAAAGAGTACGATCACAACATCTGGCAAAATTTTGTGCTATTAATGGAAATGTTTGAGACAGAAAGGAAAATCAAAATGTAAAACTTTCTATTACAATATGTAAGATTATTTGAATATATTTTCTTGTATATTATAAATGTATTATTTATGCTGCAGTGAGTTTCTTTTCCAAGTACAGTAATATTAGGCAAATTATTTGCCATTTCATTTGATTCGTGCGCAACTTTATAAAAGTCTTCCATGATCAGTGAATTGAAATGAATATGAGGCTACTCTCTTGAGATTAACACAACCAGATTCAATAGTCAGAAGTAGACCTGGCTGAACTGAAGGTGCATAGAATTATAGCATTGGACATTGCCTTAAGAAATTTGGGTGAGGGAAGTTTAAGTAAGAATGAAAGCCCAGTGAACTACATAAGATTTAACTTCTTATACTTGCGCTGAAGGAAATGTCAAAGCCTGATCCATTATGTCCCCTCAAAAATAAGTCTCCAAATATTCAAGATGGCCTACTTCCAGATAAGTAAGCTTAATACTGGATCCAAATCCTATGGCAACTAACTGAAGTGGAAACCTAATTGTACACAATGAGGAGAGCAGGATTGGGATTCACATTTCTTAACACCCGGTTCTGTGGGTGTGGCCTAATTTGTGGGTGTGGCTTAGTGGTCATGTGACTGTCTGGGCACAGCTTGTATTTATAATATTTACGTAAATATTGAATTTTTTACAAAAAGAGCAACTTTTACCCAAAATCAGGCAAAGCAGGCAGGCAGAGTGAGTTGCTCACAGAGTCACAGATTCACTTAGAGATCTATCTTTTTGCAATCGGCTATCTGAGTCTGTCATATACAATTTGCTAGCAAGCAAACTCGCAAAATTGACTCACAATACACCATATATGTAAATATTGAATTTTTTATAAAAAAAGAGCAACTTTTACTCAAAATCAGGCAGAGCAGGCAGGCAGATTGAGTTGCTCACAGAATCACAGATTCACTTAGAGATCTATGTTTCTGCACTGAATAATAGAAGCTTCAGGCTCAGCTCTGCTTTTAGATTATCTAAAAAGCAAGAAATCCAACGATTTCTTGCTTTCTAGCTAATCTAAATCTCCCGGCACAGCAGAATAGCTGATGGTCAGGGGGAAAAAAGAAAAATAACAACTTAGCAAGCAAGTTTGATGACACGCATGCCAGGTAAGGATTGAGTGGGCGTGGCAGGGCGGGGCCAGCCAGTGACGCGATTTGCTGGTTCTCCAGCAGGTAGAATCTCACTCCTGGTGAGAGTGCGTTTACCTCAGCTATGCTGCCCGGATAGCTGACAAGCGCTGCTTCTTTCCTGCTTTTTCAACCTCAGCTGTGCCGCGCAAAGCAGCTGAGGTTGAAAAAGCAGGAAATAAAGGATAGCCAAGATCCTGGGCAGGTGGGTAGGCCAAACAGAGCAGCAGACACCGAACCAGTTCGGTGTCCGCTGCTCTTCAGAGCTACCAGTTCTATAGAACTGGGCTGAACTGGTAGCATCCCACCTCTGAGAAGAATATGTTGTGGTTATGTTTGGAAACAGATATACAAAATATAGAGCTGCATGTTTGCAATTTATGATATGTTTTAGGGAGTAAGTTTTTTAAACTACTGAATTGCAGCAATTATTTCTGAGTAAAAATCAGGATCATTGTGTAACTATTTACCTATGGTATGTAATTAGCAACCTTTCACAGTTTAATGTAATTCTCTTTTATTATCTATTGTTTATTGTCTGAATATTTTAATGCTACATTAGGACTATTTTAAGTCAGTAGCCTTTGGATGTATTGAATGATTCATTTACCTTTGAAAAACCGAAAGATTGTTGGAAATAAAATATACAACTCAGGGATGTCTTGGTTTATAACATTATGTCACTTTTCCTGTTAGGGGTACAAATCCAATGGCATGGTCTTCAGCATATTCTAACCACAAGAGGGTGATGAATAGAGAAGGTTTATTTTATTTTATTTTATTTACTATTTAATCATGTCTGATACTCAGAGACTGCCTGGACAAGTCCCTGAAATTCTTTGGCAAGGTTTTTCAGAACTGGTTTGTCATTGCCTCCATCCAGGTCGGACAGAATGTGACTAACCCAGCTGGCTTTGTGCCCAAGATGAGACTAGAACTTACAGTCTCCTAGTTCCTAACTTCCTAACTCCTGGTTCCTAATTTAACCACAACACCAAAATAGCTGTCATATAGAGAGTTATTGCAAATTAAGAGAATTAATCTGTGTCCCCTCTTTGTCTATCATTCTGCTTGCTCTTTATCTAAGGCAGGAGTGTCAAACTCATGGCGTCATGTTGTCATTTATTTATTATTTATTTATTTATTATTATTTATTATTTAAATTTATATACCGCCCCCTCTCCCAAAGGGACTCGGGGCGGTGAACAGCCAGAATAAAAATGCACATATAAAACACATATACAATATTAAAAATTAAAAGAATTAAATATAATTGGCTCTACAAAAATTAAAACAAGGGGATTAAGAAAGATTAAAAACCAGATTAAAATTTAAAAACCCCTAGGCCAGACCGGCTTGCCGAAATACACTTGACTTATGGTATCTCTATAATTTACCAACTTGGAAAGCAATATTCTTTCTGTTGTAAGAACAAGCCCTGCTTTAGCAATCGTTACTAAAGTTGGATTCTACTTTCAAGAACAATCATGGGCCCACACAAAATGTTCCACCTTCAACCCGTTCTAGGTGTCGCTTTTGTTATGATCCTGCAAAGCAATGTGGAATTGAGGTAAGCAGACAAAAGTGTCATTACAGGTAGTTCTTGACTAGAATCTCCATTGCTAAGGAATGCGGTTTCCACTGAGTCATACTCAACTTTACAGGCTTTTTTTACTATCGTTGTTAAGTGAATCACTATAGCTGTTAAGTGAATCAAACAGTTGTTAAGCAAATCTGGCTTCCACCATTAACTTTGCATGTCAGCAGATGAAAAACATCATAAATAGTGACCACATGACCCTGGGATGCTATGACTGTTGTAAATAAATGCCGGTTGCCATGCATCTGAGTTTTGGGGACATGACTGTGGGGATGCTTTGATGATCATATTTGATGATTGCAAGTCCCATATTTCAGTCCCTTTGTAACAAGCACTACTTGTATATAATATGAAGTATTTTTGTCACACTATATAAAGAAGATCAGCAAATTGTTGCTCTTTTCTGAACTCTTTCAAAGTCTTCCACATGTTAGAAACTAACATTGTTTCTCAAAATGTTATAAGTGATACTATTTCACGTGATCTTGAATTATTAGCACCACACTATAAAGCCTTGATAAGACCACTCTTAGAATACTGCATGTGTATGGCTCTTTTTTCAATGTAGCAATGGCCAACATGAGGTGGGCTTGTTAGGTTGGGGCCTAGCTTAATACTGTATTGAATGTATGCGATCCGAGATTCAGTCTCCTAGTAGACGAAATTTCAGCTTAGCTGAAAAGTTGAATGTCTCAGGTCTTGGATAGTTTCCTATGAATTTCATAGATTAACTAAGCCTTGGATCTTTAAGTTTGCTTTTTGAGGGGAAAAATGCCTCAGTTTGCGCAATATACTGAACTGTGAACAGTACATTAAAATGTAAACCAAATGCTATATTCATGAATCATTTATGTATTTATTTATAACCAGGCTTTATTATTTTTACAAACAACTTAAAGTGGCAATGATGCCTTATACTGTCTTCCTCTTACTTTCCTCACAACAACACTCCTTTAAGGTGAGGTGATTTGACTGGCCCAAGGTCACTCAGCTAGCTTTCATGGATAAGGTGGGATTCGAACTTAAGTTCTCCTGATTTCTATTCTGGTGCCTTAATCACTAGACCAAAGTAGCTCAAAATAATCGTAAGGTTAAGGCAACCAATTATATATATAAAATAGAAGGTGCAGAAAAGAAAAAAGAAAAGTAAAAACAGAAAAATAATAAAGAAAAAATAAGAATATAGTATATAAAAAAGAAAAGAAATACATAAAGAAATGATTTTCCTCTTTATCACAATAAGGGTAAACAATGTTAGTAACTTATCACCTTCTCTTAAAATACATCAAATACATTTTCTTACCATATTCCATCTGATATCAACAAAGCTTTAAAGTTTTAAAGCTTTAAAGTTCCACTAACAAAATTCCACTAAGGGTTACCAGGAATAACAATGTATCTATTTTAAGCTTGATCAGATCAACCAACTTTATATTTCTTCCTTTTATTACTAAAAATTGGATCAGTCAAATAATGTCCTAGAACTTGATTTATTTTTATTTTTATTTGTCTCTTCTCACAAAATTCGTAAGTAGATTTCATAATTGGTTTTTTTCTTTTATCCTTTTAGTGCCTTCCAGTCAGCATTGACTCTTGGCAACTGCCTGGATTGATCCCTGTAGTATCATTGGCAAGATTTCAGAAGTGGATTGCCATTGCATGCTTTCTAGAGCTGAAAGAGACTGGCCCAAAGTCACCCAGGTGGCTTCATGCTTAGGGCAGGATTAAAACTCACTGTCTCTGGATTCTAGCTTGTGTCTTAACCACTGTAACATCCTGGCTCTCCATAGCTTTGCCCATATCTACTGTAAAACAAGATTTCAGTCTGAGAGCAAAACTTCTAGAAATAGAGGAGAAGCCTCTATTTCCGGTAGGCTTCTAACAGACAATAGATAATCAGAGTTGGAAGGGACCTTGTAGGTTATTTAGTCCAACCCCCTGCCCAATCAGGAGACCCTACACCATTTCTTGGGAGTCCAATTTCTTCTTGAAAGTCTCAAGTGATGGTGTTCCCACAACTTCCAAGGGCAAGCTGTTCCATTGGTTGACTGTTCTCACTGTCAGAAAGTTTCTCCCTATTTCCAGTTTAAATCTCTCCTTGTTCAGTTTCCATTCATTATTCCTTGTCTGGCTTTCAGGTGCTTTGGAAAATAGTTCGACCACTTTCTCTATGTGGCAGCTCCTCAAATATTGGAACACTGCTATCATGTCTCCCCTGGTCCTTCTCTTCACTAGACTAGCCATGCCCAGTTCCTGCAACCGTTAATCGTATGTTTTAGTCTCCAGTCCCCTAATCATCCTGGTTGCTCTTCTCTGTACTTTTTCTAGAATCTCAACATCTTTTTTAAATGAAATTCAATGTTCTACTTGTGACTCAAAATAATATAAATATATTGCTTTCCCCATTTCCAGACATTTCATATATTCTGTTCCAACAGTGGCCACAACTTTCATGTAATTATTATAATTGAATTGGATTTGTATGTAATTACTTGAATTATATTGAATTAAATTACATTCAAATGTGATTGAAATTTAAATGAGAGGTTGCCTGCAATGATCCCATGTCTTAATAGCAAAACTGAGATCTGAACTTCCAGTAATTTCTATCAGGCTCTGATCCTCTGAGCTACATCTGCTCATTAGTCCTCCTCTCCAGCATTAGCATATTGCTCAACAGGTTCCAGGCTTCTTCCCAAGAGGATACCCATGCACTGTGCAAGTATTTAAAGCAATGTAATGCTTTGCTGAATTCCAATGTAAGTGACACTGTGATGAAGGGAAGGGGGAAAAGGAGAGAGAAGAAAAGCTACATAAAATAATATGGGGGGAGGAGGAGATCCCTGGGTCATTGTCCATTTCTGTTGAACAGTTAACATCCTCAAAAACTGAATTGGAGAATTAGGAAATTTCTGAAGCTGAGTTGAATAAAATATCAGGAGCTGTAAAGGAAAATGAAAAAGAAAAGGAAAGATCTGCTTTGCATTGAGAATTCTGCACATATGTGGTGCGATTTCAGTCTTTGGGGGATGTGTGAGCGAATGTGTGTGCATGCCAATTTTGTGTGTTATCTACATGGCCAAAGGAAGAAAAAAATAAATTCTGAAGTGGCAATTTCCCTTTATCTTTTTAAGCTTTTCTAAATAAAAACATAGGCTTATCTGCATTGCCAAGTTCTTTCATCATATAATGGCCACTAATCATTCATGGAAAGCAGGAATGGAGACAGTCATCCTCTGTTTGTCTTAATATACCATGAAATCCCCCTCTGCCTATGTGTTTCTGCTTATTCCAGCTTGAAAACAATATTTTCCAGAATGTGCCAGCCCAGTTTATCTGTTCTGCTTGTTAATTCTATGTAAATATATCTGAAATTTTATTGGATACAGTATCCAAGGATAGAAAAGTCCCATTCCCCAAATTAAAGTGCTTTGGTAGGTGCTTCTGACAAGAACATAGTAACAATTGTCACAACTCTCTAAGGCAGGGGTCTCCAACCTTGGCAATTTTAGGATGTGTGGGTTTCATCTTCCAGAATTTCCCAAACAGCTGATAGGGGATTTCTGGGAGTTGAAATCCATATCTTAAATTTGTCCAGATTTATAAACAGCACCCTGAAGACTCTGCACAGCTAGTGTTACATAGTATTACAGCAGCATCATGGTTACACGTGCTTGATAAATAGAAGGTTACTGGTTCTAAGTCCAGCAACATAACATTTTAAAAACATATTGCTTTTCTTTTACTGGGCTTTTTTAAAGGTCCACTTGTGTGATTTATTTATAAAAGTATATGTTAAGAGTTATTGAAGGTGTGCATGTAAATAATTACATTTAGGATTTCTGCCTTCGGTTCCTTTGCAGCTCTGGTGATTCAGATGTAGATTCCCTGTTTAATGAGACCTGTTCTGACTAAAACTGCCTGGCCATGCCCAAATAAGGTCTCCAGAATCTTTGATGCAGGTGTAATGTCTGCATATCCTACTATTTTTGTATTCACAGTGCAGCTTTTGAAGCCCAGCTATAGCAGTCATTGCTCGATTATACCTGGCAGCCTACAGAAATTGAAAGACCTTATAAAAATTAAATTAACAAGATAAGAAAAGTTTGTGTTTCTCTATTGCAAATATACTGGGATCCTTCTTTACTAGAATGGAGACAGACCCTTGGCAGTCCATGTTCTGTTCCTTGTTTATCCACATATACCAAAATAATTCATGGATTTATGGTTTAACAGATTCAAATTACAAAATATTTTACTTTTACTTCAGAATAAATTATAAAACCATTACAAGTAAAATTAGAGAAGTTAATCACAAGACATACAAGGCCTTTTTTAAAATGTTATTTGGCATAGATTTCTTCAAATATTCACTGGAAGCTGCCCAAAAGAGAAAGAATGATTTTCAGCTTGTAAACAAGCAGAAAAAGTACTCAAGTAGTTCTGAGCAAAATATTTCTTATTGACGATTGAGCACACTTCAGTTGTGGGACACCCCAAAAAAGTAATGCACACAAATGCAATTTAGATCAAGTTCAGTTTTGTTCAAAAGGAGAAACCAATTAATGCAGAAATAACCACTGTTATTTCATGCAACCTTTGCTTTATAAATGTTCATCTTGATTTGTTGATAATGACCTCACTTTGAGGGGATTGGAATTGGCAACGATTGTCCTATAAAGTAATTCATGTTTTTTGTGCTCCACTAAATGGTGTTCAGAGATATGCCTGCTTCAAAATTAAATTTTCCACCAGTGATTAGTAAATTCTAAGTTAGAAGTGGTAGACTTCATTCAGTAAATGGTCAAAGCCAATCAGATACTTTTATTGAAATGTGGTTCCTGTTTATATCCTTTCTACACAGCACTTTGTTTCTGGAACAATATTTGTTGAGCAGGCAAGATTTTTGAATTTTTACTGTGTATGTATTGTTAGCCTATGTTACTATTTTATATGGTCAATTTTATTGCCATGTCTGTACTAAATATATTTTCTTAAAAAATCAGTAAGTTTTCAGATTAAAGTAGCACTGCCAAAGTTACTGACATAAGCCCCATGTTCTACTTTTAAATTCATGGAAATGTCCCATCTATATTTTAATTATATGTAATTAACAATATTTATGACTTAAGCAAATGCCAGACCATAAACAGATATATTCCCTCCATTCATTTACTACATGTTACTGATGCATTTTGTGTGGAATTGTTAAATGTAAAACAAAGCTCTGGAGATATCCTAATTATTATTGTTAATGACTTATAAGTGCTAAACTAGGACAATCAATTTTGCAAGATCTGCTTTGCAAGAGCTGTAATTTATTGCTAAAAGGAAATTCCTGGATTTATTTTCTAACCAAGTCCCGGTATGGCTTTCAGATTCCCTCTTTCCACTTTTGAATGGTTTGTGTATACAATTCAACTAGTTTAACTAATTACAACATTTCAACAGCTCTACCAAGCTTGAGAAAAGAACATGTTTAAGTGAACACACCATCTGTTTGTACTGCTTTCCCATCTTAATGTTGTCATTTCATACTTCTTTGATATACTGTCTACATGCACGGGTGCACAATATATGTTAACAGGCAGCCATGCAAACAGATGCTAAGATTTCAACCACACATACACAAATGCAACAAATTAGCATTTATTCTCTCTCTCTCTCTCCCTCTCTCCCTCCTTCCCCTTCTCCCTCTTTCCCTCCCCCTCCCCCTCTCCCTCCCCCCCCCCCTTGTCTCTGAGTTCTTAAAAGTACTCTAATAAATTCAGTCATGCTTTGATTTTAAAACTTGGCACCTCGTGTGGTTATTAAATTTTGAGCTTTTAAAAATCACAATGGAGAAAGATAATTCTGCCCCCTAATAGCAGTAGCTGATCCAGCATTAATTGTAATATTGAATGCTTTCAATGGTTCAATAATCAGAGACCTTCTAAGTTGTAGAACATGAGCAAATATAAATAAAAGGAAATTGTGGGAAGAGGAGGAGAGAATGTCTGTATTAATCAACATACACATTTGTATTTGACAGCCTTTCCCAATCTCGCGTCTTCCAGATTCCCATAATTCTTTACTTTATTTAAATTTATATACTGCCCCTCTCCCAGAGGGATTCGGGGCGGTGTTCAGCCAGATAAAATATACATATAAATACACATACAATAATTAAAATGAGTTAAAAGAATTAAATAGATTGGCCATTATCAAAAAATTAAAAATTAGGAGATTAAGAAAGCTAAAACCATTTAAAATCAAATTTAAAACCCTACACGTAACCTTAGGCCAGACTGGCTTGATGGAATAAGTGGGTTTTTAGTGCGCGCCGGAAGGTCAATAGGTCGGGGACGGTCCTTTCTCAGTCACCAGACCCAAATGGAATAAGAATTCTGGAATATCATACTGCATCTAAAGTGCACTAGACTGGAAAAACTTTCATGGAGAATTATTCATATGGTGGAGGGGCTGTCGTGGCTTATGTGGTAAGATATTGGGCTTGTGCACCACTGAGGTCGACAGCTCGGCAGTTTGATTCCCATGAGTAAATAAACCGTGCAGGGACAAGAAAGGAACCTCCTCTGAATGGCTACTGGCATTCAGGCATCCCATGGGTAAAGTTAGCACTGCCCAAAAACTTCCTTTCACAGAGACAGGCAGCCACCCTCAGTGATCTCTGGCTAAGACGTGCCATATGCTAAATAAATGAAATTCATATGGTTAGAGTACCAACAAAATTTCTATCCTTATCAAAACATTACAGATTGGATAGTTTTGAAATATTTTAAATGGACAATTGTAGTATGTACCAAGGTACTACTAACTATTATTAGAAAAATTAGATAATTCGAGAAAAAGAATCAGTGGAATAGAGAAATAGTTCAGTCACTATTTGATAACTTCAAGATTTGGAGTTAGGACTCCAAAGTGAATTGGGACTAGAGTCAAAGAAACAAAAAATGGATGGACCAAACAATTTAATTTTAATAAACTGTATGTAAATGAAATAATTTGCAGTTAATGTGATTGTTTTCACCATGTATTTTATAATTTTATCCTTCTGTCACATTGTAATTTTCTGGAAAAAACTATGGGTATCCCTCTGAAGCTTTGGAGACATATGCATGAAATCCTAGAATTCCAAATTATACTCCTTAAAAGAAAGTCTTTAGGCATCATGAAGAAAGAGTTGGAAGATTTAATGGATAATTAATTGTCCTCTCACCACTATCTTCTGGTTTGTTCATGCCTGATACAACTCACACCACCTAAGAAAACTCTTCTGGACACTAACCAAAGTTTGTAGGTGGCAATTCTAAAGCACTGAACTTTAAGTTCTAATAAAATCTGCTCCAATTTTTCCATTGATCTGCTGATCAGCAAGATATCAATGACATGTGCCTGAAGTCAAGAAATTCCTAACAGTATTAAATAAGGAATTAATGTGGATACAATTAGAAACAATTGATGAAAAAACATGAAGGCTGAATTTATTGAAGAAAAGCTTGTAAAGGGTATCTTTAAAAATAAAAAAGTAGAATTGCTGCTTGAAAGGAGGTAGAAAATTGGGTGATGCCAAATGCCATTATACAATGCTTATTAAATGCCTGAGTTTTAAAAATTAAATTATACTAATGTGACAAACACTGTAGATTACTATTCTGAGAAAAAAGATCTTATGATCTTCATACCATTCAATAGATGTCTTATTTGAATTAACACTAATGCTACCATCATAGAAAATTAAATATACTAGCAGCCAAACAATATTTTTATTGTCCATGTTTTCTAGTATATTTAATTTTCTGCAATGGTACCATTTGGAGATTATTATGCTTAAAACAATATGTTACTGTATGTGAGATTCTGAAAAAAAAAAGGGGGGAGGGGCGAATAAGTATATGGTTTATCATGCTTTCAAATCCAATCTTCACATGCTTTCAAATCCATTAGATTAGAAGGCGATTGTTGAAAGAGCCTGATTTATGAGTTAGATAATGCCACTAGGTGATTATCTGTGATTATAGCAGAGATGGTAATAATATCTCTATCCCAACTTGTGGGGAAAGGGGCAGAAGGATTCTGCTGTCATCTTTCCAACTTGACAGATTACTAATTCACAGGTCATTTAAATGCCTTTCTTTGTCAGCTGTTTTGAATTATACTACCATCTTTTTCATTACTAAGTTGAAAAAATATTTTTCCCGTAGAAGAAGCCCAAATATATGCAGATCTATATGCAGTAATGTTTCTCTCTTGTTTAATCTTTTCTTGTCTAGGGATGAAGAGACACAAATGATTATGCTTCATTTATCTGACCCCTTTCCAGGGCAGGTTTCTAATATCTCTTCTTTACCAGAGCTGGCTCTCACGTGCCCAGCAAAGCAAGTCTTTTGTATTAAAGATCTTCTTAGATGATCATGTAATTATATATGGTCACATAATCTGCTATAAACTCATTTTAGAGTCTGCATGTATAGCACAGATACATAAATCCCTCCCTCCGCCCCCCCGCCCCCCCGGCCGCGTATCTGTGTATCTCTGTGTTGCAATGTGTGGGTGGGAAAAAAGGTACAAGGATTTGAATTTTAATTGTTCTATCCATAGAACTTGCATTTGATTCATAATTGGAATTCTTTCGTAATGGGTAATTGATCTTCATCTCTGTTAATTTTCCTCCTAGCAGGAATAAATTCATGATGAAATTCATTATTATTCCCGTACATGTCCACACTTCAATCTCTTCAAGAAATGAAATTCAGGGTTTGAGCTTTTAAGCTGGATATCTTAAGAAATATGGCCAACACCAACAACAGCTATATAACAATAAGCAAAATAAATGAGATATTATCTAATTCTGCCATGAAACAGAAGACAGAAAAAAAATATTCCAAAATTATGGCTGTTAATTGAGTTTTCTAATAATGAACTTTTGTTAACTTATAAAGTCAGAAAAATCTGTCAGCTATTTTTCCTAATTAAGGTCATGAGGCATATCTCTTTAATGAGAATTGTCCCCACTCAAATATAAATGACAAAAGTGAAATAATTGTCTTTAGGCAAAAAAAAAAAAAGTTTAAAAGAGATATAAAGTGGATTTTCTAGAAATAAAATATATTACTTTGCTGGTACTTTTCTATCATATCTCAAACTGTGTGTGTAGTTTCTTAGCCTTCTAAATATTTTTATTTGATGTGAAACTGGAAATATTGCCAGTACTAAAGTGTAACAACTTATTTTTGTACACCTATAGACATCATTTCTTTTAAACTCAGAAGATCTGAGCCTGTATCTTCCTGTCTTTTATGTATACTATAAGTTAGAGACATCTGAATGTTATCAGAACAATAGTGCATAGAGAGAAGTGACAATCCCATCTTAAGAGATCCAATAATTGAACTCTAATAGTCTACAAGTGATGTAATTGAAACATCTAAGGATCTTCCTGTGGGCAACTGCCTCACTCAGCCTATTTATAGGAAAGACATAGATATGGGAAGTATTGGTGGATTAGGTTCAGTAAAATGGCTGTCACAGTCAACTATTTTCTAAGTGATATGAGTGGGGGAAAATATTAGTTATTACAGTAT
Source organism: Bungarus multicinctus (assembly GCA_023653725.1). Lineage (NCBI taxonomy): Eukaryota > Metazoa > Chordata > Lepidosauria > Squamata > Elapidae > Bungarus > Bungarus multicinctus. Next base: position 226,803,605 of record CM042834.1, on the reverse strand, counting down.
GCCATTACTATATTTGTCTCGTTATTGTCAGAGATGAAGAAATGTACCTGTCAGATTCTCTGCAACAAGTTTCTAAATCATTTAACTCCTGTTGGCTGCTTTGCATCTTGGCTGGGGAGAAGTAGAAGTAGGAAAACAATATGAAGGGGGTTCCAAACAAGATTTTAATGTCTTTGGAATGTGATCTTTTAGTCTGTGAACTCTACACCAGAATAGGTAAAGCCTTCTATCCTAAGAACTGCTTGGTTGCTTGCATGATTTAATTAATTATATTGCCCACCTCACATTCATGATTTGCTTACAATTAGCTTATAGTAGTTTACAATTAAAGTATAAACAATATAATAAAAAATCAACCATGCAAGTAATACAAAATGTTAATGAAAAACCATGCAATACAATCACGGGGAGAGCCCAATAATTCAAGGTGCAGTCATTTTATAGGCTCCACACCACTCTGGTATCCCGGCAAAGCCAAGTCTTCAGGCTCTTACAGAAAGTCACCAAGATCAGGATCACCCTGATCTCTAAAGGGAATGATCTTCCATAGGGCAGGAGCAGCAACACCAAACCATGGATTGCAGTCCATGAAAGCATTTATGTGCCGATAAACACATGCCAATTCACATTAGCGGCTTCATGATAGTCTCTGAAGGGGGACGGTATATCACCCCTTTCTTTCTGCTTCTGCAATGTATTGTTTTGGGAGGGTTGCTAAATCCTTTCTTTCTTTCTGGTGCCTGATGCTGTGTCTCCACAAGATACTCCAGAATAACCTGAGAAATGATATGGAGGGAAAACAAGGAGGAGGAATGAAACATTTTGGAAAATTGTCTTGTTAACACAGTGTCTGTGATGACTAAGAAGTTTCTATGATGGGAAATTAGGCACAACCTATATTTAAGAATTCAGAAAAAAAATGCTGAGTTTCTAGCAATATTAATCATTTTACTTGTGAAATCTTATCAGGGATGGGTAAAGATAAAATAAATCATGAGATTTTATGTTTAATTGTTATATTCCATGCAGAAATGTGTAAAGTAGAAATTCTTGTTTGGTTTGAGCAGTTTCTAAACACTTTAACTTAATTTGGGAGACTTAAACGCACTTTGTTTTCTAATTGGTAAACCCTCGTGGCTTTTATGTTAACTATTCTTGTTCTTCTCCAATCAAATTTGGCAATCAAATATTGTGATCAAGAGGCAATTCCAAATGTACACCATCCTATCATAGTTAATAAATAAATATATCAGATATTTGACAGGATTATATATTTTCTGAAATTTTTTAAAATAATGTTCATAGACTATCTTCAATTTATTTAGAATATTGCACCTGTTTTGTGAGTAAGTCATGGCAGATCATTCAAACTCAGTTCTCCTTTACCCCTGTTTGACTGAATTTTACCACATCAAATGTTAAGAAAAAGACTTTCAGATCAAAAAAATATATCCCTTCGAGTCAATCTCTCTCTCAATTTCTGCCATATCCAGAGTCTTGATAACCATTAGGAAGATGAGTGGAGCATCTTAGAAACAATCTAGTTATGGTTAGCATTATTGCCTGAATTGCAGAGGGAAGATCAAAGGCCCAATCTCTTTCTCTGTTTATTGAGCATCTCTTTTAAGAAGGGTATTTTGAAGGGCATGATTCTGGCTGAGCCTGGAGAAATCAGGCTGGGCTTAAAGTTCTCACGAAGGACCCTCTATCTTCTTCCAAAATGAGAACCTGAAAAGAAGGCTAGCAATTAGAGGTGAGACATCAGCAGGTTGACATTTACTGATTAGTACAATGTTTAGCTTAAGAATTGCCTTACTTATAATACAGCTTCCCCCTGAAAACAGCTTCAATAACACTGTCTTTTTGCCTGTGCTACAGTATCACAATGCTAACTGGTCTTCGGTTTGCTATCAGTAAAACAAATCGATTACTTCTCTCTTCAAGAACATCCAGCTTGATTTGCTGCATTCATAGAACAATAAATTACATTTAACTAGTGCTGAATAGTCTCAGCTATGCTAGCTATTTAATTCCAGCTATTGAAACCACCAGGGCTTTTTTAAAAAATTCCTCATGTTTTCAATAAGAATGCTAATCAATTAAAGTTGCTCAGTTAATTAACTGTCTTGCTCCTAACTCATTAACAGACACACAGCACAAGGGCAAAGAAAACCTGAAGGCAAAGTCATCCTGGTTTTTGAAATTCTACAGGTACACATCTGACACCATGTTCACTTTCATAAATGGACAAAACTTTATTTAAGTATTTCTCCACCTGTTCACTGAAGTACATATATCAAGGGATAAATGCAACAGCAAAAGAGCAGATCTGCCAGGGAATAAACAATAAAACATATCCAATTTTATTAGAAGCCCATAAGTTATGAGATACCTTCGTACTCAAAGGTCTTTTTTCAGCTGACAATAAAGCAAACTAGGGTTTGCTTGGCCTCTTTCTTCATAGCTGGCATTCCATGACCAACCAATTATAGATTGTGGTCAGATTAGCTGTTAGGGTAAGATAGCTATGAATTGAAATATATATATGGAGTGAATTACATTTTCCCCAAGGTACTCTGTTGAGTAATGATGGAAATGATTTAAGGTAAATTTAGCCATTTCCTTTTATTAGAATCTTTACTGCATTTGTCTTCACTGACTGTGATCTTTCCCAGCCGCCTACTGGGAACATGAATGCTGAACAAGGTGGCCACTTAATCTTGTGCCACTGCATAAGCAATTCTCATACACATGCTTCACAACTGCCAATATTTTTTAATTGTACACTGCACAGAATTGCCCTAGGTGAGACTCCATGTCTAAATTTAATAAATAAATAAAAAGTGAATAAACGTCAGTTTGGAAAATATCTTTGAGAGGATGGATAAAACTGTGCTTTTCATTTTTCAAGTTTTGTTCCTCCAGCCAGCTATGCACTTCTATTGTAGCATAAAGAGTCTAGAAAAGAGTGACAGAGATGATGAGATGCTTGGAGGCTAAATTTGAGGAAAAATAATTAAATGAGCACGATTCCCTTAGAGAAGAGAAGGGTAAAGGAAAACATGATAGCAGCCTTCCAATACATGAGAAGTCCCATGGCAGACAACATGGATTTATTCCTCTGAACCAGAGGTGGTATTCAGCAGGTTCTAACCAGTTCTGGAAAACCAGTAGCAGAAATTTTGAGATCAGAGAACCAGCAAATACCACTTCTGACTGGAGATTTTACAGTATCCTTCTCCTTTCACGACCACCAAGCGATGTCCACAGAACCGGTAGTAAAAAAAAATTGAATCCCATCACTGCTCTGAGTATGCAAGAGTAAGATAAAAAGCAATGAGTGGTCAGATCCAAACCTTCCAAAGAAGGGATTTCCTGGCTGTCAGAGCTAATAAGCAAAAGAATAGCCTGCTTGTTGAAGTCATCGATGCCCCATCAATGAACGTTGGACGTTTATTTCCCCGGTATGATTAATTGTGCTGACCATCAAGATCTTTTCCAACCCTATAATTCTACATTGCTATTTTGTCTTGTTTTATTTTCTTTTTTTTAAGATGATAGAAAACACTATAATATCAGCTGAACTAGAATAATGAAGCTTATCTTCACATTTATAGAGATTATCTTTACATTGTCATAGCTGATTACTATTCTATCATTTAGGAGATAAAATACTTATGGCCTGGAATTCTTTTTAACTCAGCAGGTTTTTCAGTTTCAGAAGCATCAAAGTGGCTGACTAGGGATTATTGATCAGTTTTGTCATTATAGGATTGTATCAACAACATTTGATTTCTTTTAATACAATAACTGATGTATTCTTAAGCAAATGAAAGGAACAAAACTATATTTGGCATAACTTTCAGAATGGACAAATAATATTTCAGAGATCCCAAGAGCCTGTCTTACCAGACATTTCAGAACATGTGAGCACTATTCAGATTGCCACAGATTCATGGCAGAAAGAAAGAAAATTCCTTGCACATTTCCAAAGAAATATTTCCCTCATATCCACCCTTTTGTATTTACTGACTTACATTGCATGTAATACTGTTCAGTATTACATGTAACTAAATTGAAATTAAAGAAGCAGTTACTGGAAAAAAAGACAGAAAAATACATAGCTGCTAAATGTGTATAGATAGGATTTATATGTTTATTTATTCAGTTTATATAGCTGCCCATTTCTTATTTATAACTCTGGGTGATTTACAATTAAGACAGTACCAAAATAAATAAACATAAAACAGCCTAATATTTTTTTTGTTTTTATGACTCTGTAATCCCTTTTATTTGGGTGGAGTCGGGGTGACTGAATGAAGCTGAGCGTTTACTGGCTGGATGCCTTTCCCGACTCCTATGCAAAGTTTGCAGCAGATTTTTCTCTTTATGCCCTGATAGAGAAACATCTGTCATTGCCTAGGATTGAACTCTTAATCTTGCGAGTGGAAGGCAAGCATCGTCACCTCTAAGCCACCATGCCAGTCATAAACAGCCATACAAACAATACCAATATCAAAAACAATTGAAAAATTAAAAGCAATACAATACAGTCACCAGGAGAGCACAGCCATTTAAGAACAATACAGCCATTTTATGGGCTCTATAACATTCAGTTCCAGGCCAGATGGCAAAACCAAGTCTTCGCTTCCTTCCAGAAGGCTATCAAGGTCAGGACAGCTTGACCATGGATGGAATGATCTTCTATAGGAAGGTTGAAGCAGCAGAAAAGGCCTTCTTCCTGGATCTCATCTGATGACATTATCTAGTGGATGGAATCTGTATCAAGTGAGGGAGATGGTCCTTCAAATTACCTGGTCTTTTGCCATATAGGACTTTATAGATTATCACCAACATCTTAAATTGGTTGGTAATGATCATTATTTTTCCTTGTATAATTCAATGGATTCAGATACCCTAAAAGCACCTAAAACATTATGATAGGAATGATCTTTGAATTTTTTGCCATCTTGCCAGCAATCTGTAGGCAGGAGAGAGAATTCCCCATGTAATGCTAATGGAATAGATCTTGAATGTCATCATATTACGAACTATGATTTTAGAGAATGTTCAGCTTTTTTTTACTGTAATTTGAGTTTTAACTTTTTATCTGCAACACATTAAATTTAACTCTGCTATGGCTTTGTAAATGTGTTCACTACTACTCTACACTACCTACCTTTTAAGGTCCTTGAAAATGATAAGCCTGTATTATGGATCCCTTTTCCATGAGATTCTTTAGTTGACCTCAGTGGTCAGAAGTCTGCATACATTTATATTTATCTTCTCATTTTTATTGCAGCAATTCAATTTATTTTTTAAATGTTTTGCTCTTAGAGGCCATCTGAAATGTAATAGGAAATAAACCACATTTATTTTTCTCTTTTTTTAAGAGAAAGATTTCAAATAAATATTTTGATTTCTTTCAATCAGTAATGTATGATTTAAAATGTCTGTCTCTGGCTAGTGAGCTGTAATAGAAAACAAATTGCCATTAAAGAAAATAGAAAATATAAATGTTTCAGATAAATGGAGTTAGAGGAGGATAAATGGTGATCATTTAGTTATAAACCTGCCTTTTCATAGCAGACAATGCCCCCACATTTAGTCTACAAACCCCATCATGCACAGGTAGCATGGTTTGAAGAAAGCCTCCAAAGCACATTTTTTAAAAAAATTTATGATTTTTTAAATGCATGATTAAATATAGATAGATAGATATGTGTGTATGTATATGTATGTATACACACACACACACACATATGTGTGCATGTGTGTGTGTGTTTTTTCAAACACTGTCTTAAATCTTACTTAGCCTCTTCTTCCTCCCTTCCTCTGGCATAGTGTCTCTAATGGCAAAAATAATTAGAATTGGAACAGAGGACACAGCTTTGTCTATTGCAACCCTTCCTCAATTAAAAAAATAATAATAAAATAGTAATAGGCAAAGCCAGAAGCTACTAATAAAATGCATAAATTGGAAACAGTGGAGAAAAAAAAAGGTCCACTCAACAGTGCCATGGAAGCAGTAAAAAAAAAGCCAAGCTGGTGTTGCGACCCATGACTAAAGCCCACTGTTCTATATGTGTGTGTCGACATCAATTCATCTACCAAATGTAAGGGTATCAGTTACACAGTTGCAACCTCCCACTTGATTTTTGTTTTTTTCAATAGCATGAACCAGGATGCACCAGATAGCAGAATCTGGCTATTTTTATTAGGATGATGAAAACAATGTTGTAGTTTCACACCACAACCTCTGCCCCTTTCAGAGCTCTGCCCTTGTGATGTGGCATGCGACATCACAGTCCACATGGAAAAAGAGAGGCTTGCTTCACAATGGGACAATGCTGCTTTTGTCAGTGTGATCCCTTGTATTCCCTAGCAGATTCTGTTGCTTTGTAGAAAATTGGCCAAGTGTTCAATTACATGAACTTATGTATAATGCCACTTTTGTTATTTTCAGAAAAGTGGTATGTTCTTATGGCTACCACTTGGCCAATTTTGCACAGAAATATAGGATGTGAAATTCTCTAAAATCAATGCATGGGTTGCTTGTAGTCTTCTACTCCTATCAGTAAACCCAGAAACTGAGGCAGACAATATGGATTACTGGCACATAGATGTACTTTAAGATAACATCTTGTGTATGAAATATCATAATATACATATTAGTCTTTCAACACCAGAAGACTCCAAAGTATTTTTGCGGCAAAAGACTAGCTTGGCTGCCCATTTAGAAATAGCATTAAAAGTGAACTTGTATTCTGCTAAATGTAGATATAATATGGAAATGTATCAACCAGAATTACAAATTCAGATTGAGAAATCATGGTCTTTTGATAAGTTTTCTTTTAGCCAGCAGCTAAAGGATGGTGAAATTCAAGAAACCTGAAGCTGAAGCCATTGGCTATCCTGTTCTTGACTCTTTAACTTAAAACTAATCTTTTAAAAAATGAAACCTATTGGAAATTTATAAATCTGGAAATTTGCAATCTTTTCTTCATTTACATGGGTGTAAATCCTCATTGAATGCCTGATAGATGCATGTCAGATTGCACTGTATGGTCAGCTTAAAATGAAAATTGTTTGAAATAGAATGGAGGAAGATTAGTGGCAGCCATCTTGAGGCATCAAAGAAATAACCCTTAGGTTCTTTAAATTTGAGAAGATCGAACATTTGGATGCATATGTATGAAACAGAGAGAGGGAGAGGGAGAGAGATATTGCATATATGGACCTCCTCCCCTTACTTATATACCTGTGAATAAGGGAGTTGGCTGTCTTAGCCTCTTCTGTATATTATCTGCCTGTTGTGGATTTAAGATATGCTTCATCCCTTATTGCTAATAGAGCTTGCATATCCCATCAAAGTCTTCTTCCTCTTTACACTTGATGAAGAAGATTAAAGGGCTTAACTGAATCCAGGCAAGAGGTCAACAGATTGATAGATTAGGGTGCTTGAAGTGCTGTTTGCTATGAGTAAGGCAGGCCACTGTTACCTTAGGATAGGATGCTATTGTTTCTGCTGCTGCTGAAGGCGGAGACTAATGGAAGAAGCAAAGCTGGTGTCACTGGATGGAGATAATCCCAGCAATAAGCCTGTTGACTCTTGTTACCATCGTGCTGTTGTTGATAACTGTGGCTGTAGGAAGAAACTGTCCCTGTATAGTTAAAAGAAAAACAAAGCTACTGTGTGTGGCTGCTGTCCACTATTTATAAAGGTCAGTGGAAAGTCTGGTTGTGATTAAACAGAGTATTATTTTTGGTCATGGCAGAGTGATTGGCTTCCCTGGAGTGAGAGGGGAGGAAGTCATCCTTAATGTAATACCTTAATGGGAGTAGGATGTGGTGGTTAAAGCAAAAAGCAATTATATTATTACGTAATATATTATATTATTAAAGGGTGCAGTAGAGAGAGAGAGACCAAACCAAGAATATCACACCCTATGCGGTACTGTGTAAAAGTGTTAGGCAGTTGTGTAATTGATACTGTTTGGAAGGCACAGGGTGGACACATTAAATATTGATTTGATTTGGATTTCTCTTCTGGTCATTTACTTTCCATTTTGTTAATTGATAAAAATGAACTATTAACACTTCTATTTCTGAAAGCATTCTTAATTTACAGCACTTATGCATAGTATTTGTATGTAGCATTTTTATTTCTCAAGTGAAAGTGTTTGCACTTATCTCTGCGGAATTTCATTCTGTTACTTCCAGCCTATTTTGTATGTCAATATTGTTTTGAATTTTATATCAGTATCATTTTAAATTTTATAGCTCTCTTGCCAAGTTATTACGAAATTATTACCATGGTGATCCTAGCTAATGTTATAATGGGACCTGTCATTCATGTAGATCGGGGTAGTCAACTTTTTTATACCTACCACCCACTTTTGTATCTCTGTTAGTAGTAAAATTTTCTAACTGCCCATCGGTTCCACAGTAATGATGATTTATAAAGTAGGGGACAAAACCCCTACCGCCCACCATGAAAGCTGGAATTCCCGCTAGTGGGTGGTAGGGACCAGGTTGACTACCACTGATGTAGATGCTTAACTAGAAACCTTAAAGCTGGAGCTTAGATGTGTTCAGAGATTTTGAATTAAGGACTGACAGGATACTTGGAACAGGATTGAAGTCTTGGTCAATTTTTCTTATTGACCTAGTTTCTGCAGCATTGGAGTTATAATAAGATCAACAGAAACTATAAAGTGTGTATTTTATAGGATCTAATGAAATCTGTAGCTAGGAATCCTACCTGTATAGTTTCATTAACTACATTCTGGGATACTTGCACAGGGCTAGAATGGAACTGGAGAAGCCACACTTTAAGTGGAGGGCTTGATATCTATCTTTTTTTTTCCTTTGGGAGGAAATTATACTGAAGGTATAATACGGATATTTTCTTGTAGAGCTGATGGTTTGGATCTAATGAGAAAGTGAAAAGGAGGAAGTCAGTCTCCTTTTCTAGCTGTTTCCATGCACTAGTCTGCCGCTGTTGCTAGAGATTCTTGTGCACATGGATGTGTATATTTATATATTCATAAGCCAAAGAGTTGGATCTTTGAAATGAAGTGCAGTACAAACCACAGCTAATTTATACTGTGTTAATGTTGCACTTTGGGAACTAGAAATATTAAAGGAAACTAATTCAGGTTCATTTTCTACATTAGCAAGCAATGGGAAGAATTAACTCAGACAAATATTAATATTCAAACAGAGAAACAAATTTATTTATTTTTACACACATCCAAAAAGCATGGAGAAAGTAGTTTCAAATTTACACAGAAAATTAGTTTAGTTTACATGCTCACATCATAGCACAAGATTGTGCAACTTTTTAAAGCTAGGGAAGCAATTCCAAGAGGCTTGTGTCCTTCTAAAAACTTAAAGAGTTTGTAGCTAATGATTAATGTAACTAGAATGGAGGTGTGTACTAGGATTTACAGGGTGAAACTGGTAGCATGTTGCAGAAGTGTATGGTATCTGTTGTGCTCAGTTATTAATTTGAGGAAAGCTATGATTTAAAAGGTCTCCATTAGGCCTTTAGTCTATACAAAATCTGAGGCACCTGTTCAAACAATAAAACCCTTGTGGCATCTTGGTTAAGTTGGTCTAATCAAATCCAATCTTAGCTATGAAGGCCTAATAGATGACCTTTGGGTCCACCATTCTCTCTTAGCCTAACATATTTTGCAAGGTTGCAGAGTGCTTATACATGTCATTTTTAGCCTGTAAAGGAAAGGTAACAATAGAAATACATCCAAAATGTTCAACTCTACCCACTGTAGATAGCCTACTTAATATTTCTAATCCTAAAGACAGAAAAGGCTAAAAGAAAACTCTCAAATTCAAATTTGGATGAAATGACACTCTAGTGAAATATTAAAGCTGTGAACAACAGTTTTACAGGCCAAGAGAAAATTGATTTCTATTGAAAGGGGAGCCAATAGGGGTCAAAGCTTTAGAGACAACAGAGGAAAGGCAGCTTACCCTGCTGCTGAAGCAGCATGTCAAAGGATTTTTGTACAGAAAAATGCTGTTTGCAGTATTTGGGACTTACTTCAATATTTATAAAAGGCAACATGTTAAGTTTATATAGACATCATCCAAAAGGCTATTATCCAGAACGAAGATTTTCTAGAAAATAAAACTGATGGTGGCATTAGGGCAATACAAGAAAAAGCTAATATAATACAAGCCCAAATAATTTAGATTTAGAAATAGTGAATAGTTCCGATTGGTCTGAATCAGCTCTTGGATTGGTGGACTTATTTTACTGCTAAAAGTCATTTCCCTGAGCACTCAACATCTAATAGATGCATTACTTTCCCAACAGAGCTTTCAGTCAATTCAAATTGCTGAAATCTTGCTTGTACAGAACCTTTCTTCTACCAATGGAGAGAATTATGAACTTTACTTCTCCATGTAGCTTCTGGTTGTACATGGTTAGGATTGTCTGACAGTTGCAGACATTTTGTTGAGATGAAATCTCCAGATAGACAAGAGGAAACCGCAAAATTTATGGCTACTAACCCTGCTTTTTCACTTTCTAACATTATTGACTTTATTTACTTCACCTACATTGCATATATGTATTTTTTCCGTTTGTATGGCCAGACAAAAGCATAAAATTTGTTGCCATATGCTCGTGGCAGTCATGGTAATCTATTTCTATAGATACAGTACTGGTTGAATGGCTGTTCAGATGCAAAAGCGCAGGGTGGAAAATTAACATAAATGACACAGTAACTCATCTACTCTGTTTACTGAGTTTTCCATGAGATTTATGGACTAATAGCTCGTCACAGGTGCTAGGATCAATCTTGTATTTATTTCCTATGATGTTTTTTTAAAAAAGCTATTTTTTACTTCTCTTTCTAATTCAACTTACAGACTTTACATCGTCAAATTGAAAGAAATATTACAACTTGGAATATGCTGTATGCTTACTTGTCAGGTTACAAGTAGTTACAACTTAACTAAGCATTGCCATAACACTGTTTAAAGGTACTTCTTTCAACATTGGAATCTATGTTGAAGCAATAAAGCAAGTAAGCTTGCTTGGTAATAGCAACAGCACTTAGACCACGGCTATCAAAACTCCCGGCACACGGGCCGGATGCGTCATGCACTTGTCATACCTAGTTTAGCCAATGGGGAAAAAATCCCAATATGTCACATGATGCTGCAGTGACGATGTGAGTTTCATATCCAACTTAGACTTATGAGAATATCCTAATGAGGGGAGAGCAGAATACAGTTCTCTGCAGCTTTATTTCTGCAATACAGAAGATACGTGAGCTGTATGATCGTAGATTTTGATCATGTCCCTAGATTATCTACTTGTACAAAAAGTCACTTAATTGTAATAGTTTAATTGCAGAATGCCTGTTTATTCGGTAGTCTATGAAATTTAGTTTTCAAAGTAGCATCTTTTATATTGCTGAGAACAGAAAATGCCCAATTTTTGTTATCATATATTTATGTCACCAAGAAGCCAGGGGAACCTAGTCTTCTGTGGTTAAAAAAGGAATTTATCCTAATGTCCACTATGCTAAAGTTTGATTTTCTGCATCAAACCGTCTATGAATTTTTACCTGGTCTTTTTAGAAAAAATAAAAGAAAACATCTTGTAACTAGGCAACTGAGAACATAATTTCCCTTTCCTTTAGTCCTGAAAAAATGGTAAGGTTGTATCTTCAGCAATGCAGAATTTGCAGGAGTGGGAGTGCAATGTTCTGGAAGTCTTAATAATAATTAGTCTATTCCATTTTGAAACTGAACCCAACTGTTTTTCTCTTCTACTCTAGAAATTGTTAGCTGATGGCCTTATGGGTACAACATTGGATTATTCCCTCACTGATTTCCACCCCCACAATCCTTTACTGTGCTTGTTTTATTGCAAATGTATTTTTCCTGGGGGAAAAAAAGGAAAACAGATTTTAACTATAGTTAAGAGGAAAAAAATGTAGTCATTAGATTCTTTATAAAGGCTCAATCTAGCTAATATCAAATTAATTAAAAAAGATCTGGCTGGAACCTCTGAAAGCATATCTTATGGCACTGTACAATAAAATAACCTATACTCTAACTCCATTTAATGTATGCTATGTCTCCATTTAATTATAAGAAACTAATTTCTAACACTCAAAAATTTTCATTTTGATTCATCTCTATAGTAGTGAATACAGTTAATAAGTTAATTCAGTATTTTACTGAAATGAACTGTAGTTTCACACAAAACAATATTATAAGGAGACAGAAACTAAATAAATTAAGAAACTGCTCAGGGAGGCTATTTTGGTTTTCTAATAACAGGTCACCTGATTTCCATTGTGTATCAGTATTATATGGATATTACAGCTATTACAGTACTTATGAAAATGTGCCTGTTTTCAGCACCTGTTGCTCCAATGAAAGGCTGTTGCGGATACTTTTAATATCAAGCCATTTAGTTCTATAAGCCTTCTATAATTCTGTTGCTGTTTCCTCAATTCTTATAACAGGAATGTGAAAGTGCAGATTTTGAACTGTGTAAAATAATCCAAATTAAATCTATTTTGTACTAGTCACAAAAGCTCTCATGCACACAGAGGTCATGATGAAATCACAGGGTAATTCTTTGATTATATGCTGTTTATTTTCAGTGAAACCAAAGTATGCTACTGTTATCACAGAACATCTTCACATTTGATGCAAATATGGAAGAGTTATATACAAAGTAATTAAGTGGCACTATTTTAAGAGAAATAACCCCAGCCTCTAAAATTATATTAAGTAAAACATATCATATGCATAACTTGTGTAAGCTCCAACTGCACTGCAGCTGCATTACTTTGAATATAAGTGCCACATTAATGATCATTTCTCAAGACAAACTGAATAATTACCATTAGACATTAGTTAAGAGCAATAAGTTTATCGCAGAAAACTAGTGCAACCTTTTTATTTTTCAGTCTGTTATTCTTATTATAATTCCAAACCATTTTGTAAGCTTGCATTCTTGCAAAATGTGTGTGCTGGAATTTCTACATGTTTTTATGTATGTGTGTATAGTATGCCACATACACATGCGCACACACAAAACCGATTTCATATTATTATTAAATAAAATAACTTTACAGTACAATGTGATGGACTAAATTCTTGTTCAGATATTCTTTTATTGTGTTCCCGAGGCACTCTGGACTGAAGAAGTAGAATCCTGATCGGGCAAGAAGGTGAATATGGGAGTGGCTGACTCTGAGAGCCCAGGAGGAAGCACATGGCGACACACAGGACAGGTTCCAGACTAGGCAAAAGAAAACATCACCGAAATTAGTTTCTTATAATTAAATGGAGATAGGGTACAATTCATAAATACTACTTTTGATAAAGGTATTAATTTTAATTACATATAAGAGAATATGTTCATGTGAGATTGTTGTTCAATCGCTAAGCCATGGCCGACTCTTTGTGACCCCAGACAGGGGAGCATGCCAGACTCCCCTGTCTTCTAGTTTTCTGGAGTTTGCACAAATTCACGTTCATTGCATCAATGACACTAACCATCTTCTGCCATCCCCTTCTCCTTTTGCTTTCAATGTTACATGATATACAGAATTCCAATATCATTAGATATTTTAATAAGGTGCTTAGTATTAGACACTACATAACATTCATGTGTTTAAAATATGCCATATATTATCCTCGGAAGCAGACAAGTATATTTCAATTAAACTGAGATATTTTCTGATCAAATAGCAATGTCTATGTGACACCTAATTAATTCATTCTCCCATATTCTTTATATATATAGAATGAGATTAGTTCACAACTGATAAATACAGCAGGAATTTCTGTAATTTTCAAGTTCATGTGATAATCCAGCCACCTTGTCCCATGTAAAAGACTTAACACACTGCTAAAACAATTGTCTAAATCAGGGGTAGTCAACCTTTTTATACCTACTGCCCACTTTTGTATCTCTTTTAGTAGTAAAATTTTCTCTAACCACCCACCATTTCTACAGTAATGGTGATTTATAAAGTAGGGGACAAAACCCCTACCGCCCACCATTAAACCTGGAACGCCCACTAGTGGGCGCTAGGGACCAGGTTCACTACCACTGGTCTAAATTATTATTTCTTAAAATAAAAACTCTTCAGAAGTGTTGTGAGATCTGGAAGGGACTGTAAGTTCTCTTCATTGGGTAACTATCAATTTGAAACTGTTTACTAGGTAGTCTAAGTGTTCTTAAGAGTATTTACCTGACTTATTAGGGCATATGAAGATCTATTTAATTACCTGGTACATAGTGGAAATTATATTTCCAGTCTTTTTCATAGTGATCCATAAAATGAAATTTCAAACTTTTGAGAAATAATTTAACTTTTCAAGGATAGTGCTATATAACTCATTTTGCAAAGCTCCTTTCCAAATGCTTTACCCAAGCCTAGAAGACATTAAATTTATTTTTAATTTTTATTTATTTGTTTGTATCCTACTTGATTATTTTTACAAGTAACTCAAGACAGCAACTTATCTAACCCACCTTTCCCTTCCCTTCTTTACCCACAATAGCAACCTTGTGAGGTACCATACCAATACAGATAATCAATGTATTACGCACATCAATATACAGTGCTACTGTTGATGTGTTTCCAACCAAGACTGAACTAAACTAAGTCACTGATCTTAAACAGAAAAATCAATACGTATTTCTTACTGCCTTGCATACAGATCTAAGAGAGATAATCTGGATTCAGCTCAACCCTGACAAGACACATCCATGGCTGTGGATTTTGCCCCCTCTTCCCCCATCCAGTGATTTGCCATCTTTAACTTTGCCTGGAATTACAATTACACTCCACCCACCAGGAGTCAGAGATGGGACACAACTGAAGATTCTCCTGGACTTAATTGTGGCTAGGAGAGTTTTTGCCCAAATACATCTCATGTACCAGTCGTGCCCTTTCCTAGATCAGGAGACATTGCTCAAGGTCACTCATGCCATAGTCAACTGGACTATTGCAAATGTTGCATGTGGGGATATCCTTGAAAGCATTTAAAAGATACGGATGCTCCAAAATGCAGTAGCTTGGACAGTAGTGAACATATTGCAGTACGCTCAGGTAACACCATCCCTTGATGAACTGCACTGACTTCCGGTAACTTTCTGAATGTAATTCAAAGTGCTGGTTATAATCTTTAAAGTGCTATATGGCTCAGGATCAGGTTACTTTTGTAATTGCCTATCATAATAGATGGAGTAGGCCTGCATCAAATTCCCTTACGAAACTGTCACCTGTGGAACCCTTGGAAGCATGTCTTGCCTGTTGACCTTCCAGAAAACAGCGACTTTTGCCAAGGTACTGGGACCAGGGTGTGGATGGGATCAACATACTATAATTGATTGATGTATGCAAGTTTTATCAGAGTCTCAACACTGGACTTTTTTGTTGTTTGTCTAAAATATTTTTGTTCTATATTGTATTTTTTATCATTGTTGGCCTCCCAAAGTTTCTTGTGATAGGTGGCCACAGAAGATAGATGGATAGAGATAGAGAGATAGAAATTGAGATAGATAGATGGAAAGGGGGGAGGAGAGAAACAGATAATAGAGATATAGACATTTTTAAAAAACTCCTAGTTTTAAAGCAGCATTAAAGTATAACATAATTACATACCTTTTGTAACCAAAGCGTTATGCATGTTACGTGAAAGAAGTGGCGACATGGAAGCTCTGTTACAATTTCTTCTTTGATGTACTCACTACAGCAAATAGCACAACACTGCTCTTGCCCTACAGCTTAGGAAAACAATGTGCATATTAGTATACAAGTGTAAAACTAGGTAATTAAAATTATGATGAAATAGTTATTAATAAATTAAAATAGTTTTAAAAATAAGTCACATTGGACCAAATTAAGTTACAAAAGATAACAACGTATCATATTATTAGATCATATAAAGTTACTTGACCAAAACAGTGAGTACGTAATTTATCCTTACCATTGTGATCTTCTGTAATAATAATTTGTGGCAGACAATCTATGCTCTCTTTACTAGCTGGTGGATGAGCCTGCTCAACATCAATTGCAAGAGACTCTAGATGTGCTAGAGCGGTCTAGAAAAATACATGAAAAGAAACAAGCACATAATTATATATACATGTAAGCATGTGTATCTGTACAATCACTGTGTAGGGCTCTGTAACTATAAACTAGATATAAATTTCTTCTATTTTACAGAAATGAAGGCCATATTAATATACATGACATTAACAAAGTTCTATAGTAAAAATTAATTAAATTATAAGAAATTATAATATAAACCTTGTTAATTAACTTGAGTGTATTTTATTAAGGTGGGTAACTGTCTATTTCAATTTCAATTGCTTTAGTAAAAGTGTGACATTGTCATGAATTATGGCTTTTTTTTCAATTACTTGTAGTTGTAAGTTGAAATTGGACCATAAAAATAGTGGCTTTAATAATCTAACACTAAGGATAATGTCATCTTTTTAAATGCCACACATAGAGACATTTCTTTTTCAGTTTCCCACATTTCTAAGCAACAACCATCTCTCCTAATGCATGCTTTATTGCTCATTAAGTCAAATCTTTATTTCAGTCATCGATCAGTGTAAGTATTGCTTAGGAGAAAAGGACAGTCCACCATGCATGCTTATATGAAGTAGTTAAGCAGCCACTATTATCTACTTCGTAACTTTCCAAAAAGTCTTATTAGAATATTTACAGAAAGAATGGTCACCACCAAGCTGATAGCCAAGACAAAAACCTATGTAGAATAATTGCCTATGAGATAAAGAGCAGTTCCATATATTTGGGATGGAATACCCATTTTCTCAGATTGCAAACATAAGGCAACTATGATCTTATAGACAACGATCTCTCATCCCTTGATTGGCAATCTCTATTCACTGGATGCAATACTGTTGAAGACCATTACAACATATTTTTATTTGAAGTCAAAAGAGTCATCAAACTATACCAATAACAACTCCCAAAACAAAAAACAACAACAACAACAGATTACTCATAACAATAAGAAAACTTCAATCCAAAAAGAGATCACTCTGGCGGAAAAACAAATTTGGTCATGTTGCCAACTTCAAAAGCTGATACAAAAATTTATGCCACCAGATAAAGATTGAATGCACCAATTATCACATTAAACAAGAGGGAAACCTTCTACGCACCAATTCCATCCGTGCTTTTTACAATTTTATAAACAACAAACTAAAAGACTCAAGGTCCATCCCATCCCTGATAGCACCTAATGGTAAAGATTGCAACGATGACACCATTAAAGCCAACATCTTTAACACATTCTTTGGCTCAGTATTTGTAAATAGCAATGGATCATGCCCAGTATTTCGTAGCCGAACCACAGAAAACTACAATGATCTAATACGTATCGATTTTACAGAAGACAATGTTGAAAAAGCACTACGCAATCTAAAATCATCTCTATCTATTGGACCAGACGGAATATGTGCCTACTTCTTAAAGAAGCTATCCGCTGCTATAGCAGAACCTCTAAGCATAATCTTTGAAAAATCTTTCAGGACCAGCTCCTTGCCTATGGTCATAAGCCACGGTCATCCCCATCTTCAAAAAGGGAGACTCCAGCCTATTTGAAAATTACAGACCAATCTCCTTATGCTGCGTCACCTGTAAAGTCATGGAATCAATGATTACCCAATCCATTATCCTCCACTTAGAGACAAACAACCTACTCTCTAATAAACAATTTGGTTTCAGAAAAAAACTATCATGTAATCTGCAACTCTTACACTGCAAAAACATATGGACTACACAACTCGATCAAGGCAAAACAATAGAAGCAATCTACATAGACTTCTGTAAAGCCTTTGATTCAGTGGTACACGACAAACTACTCCTAAAACTAAAATCTTATGGTATCTCTGGACAACTGCATAACTGGATAGAAGCATTGTTGTCAAACAGACAACATATGGTCAAAATAGGGAACACCCTATCAAATTCTGTACCTGTCAATAGTGGTAGCCCCCAAGGCAGTGTTCTAGGACCAACCCTCTTCATACTCTACATAAATGACCTCTGTGATCATATTAAGAGCAACTGCATTCTCTTCGCTGATGATGTAAAGCTGTTCAATACCACAGACAATAATGCTACCCTTCAAAAAGACCTTGACTATGTATCAGAATGGTCAAACAAAAATCAGAAAATAAAATACAAGCTGAACAGTCAAGACCTTGTTGATGATCTAAGCTCTGTAAAGGACCTTGGAATACTCATCTCTAATGATCAAAGTGCTAGAGCCCACTGTAAATACATAGCCAAAAAGGCATTAAGAGTTGTTAACCTAATCCTATGTAGCTTTTCCTCTGGTAATATCACACAACTAGAGCATACAAAACATTTGCTAGACCAATACTTGAATACAGCTCATCAGTCTGGAACCCACATTACATATCTGATATTAGCACAGTTGAGAAAGTCCAGAAATATTTCACAAGAAGAGTTTTCCATTCCTCTACTCGTTGTAGAATACCTTATGCCATCAGACTTGAAATTCTAGACCTAGAAAACCTTGAATTACGCCGTCTTCGGTCTGATCTAAATATGGTATATAAAATCATACATTGCAATGACTTACCTGTCAATGAATACTTCAGCTTTAACCATAACAACACAAGAGCACACAATAGATACAAACTCAAGGTTAACCACACCAAACTTAATTGCAGGAAATACGACTTCAGCAACAGAGGGGTCAATGTCTGGAATACTCTACCTGACTCTGTGGTTTCTTCCCCAAACCCCAAAAACTTTAACCTTAGACTGTCTACTATTGACTTCAACCCTTTTCTAAGAAATCTGTAGGGGGCGTGCATAAGCGCACCAACGTGCCTACTGTCCCTGTCCTATTGTTTCTTTTATTTTTCTTATATGTACCCATTTCATGTATTCATAACTATGTATATACTTATACCTATTATCTTGTAAGCGATTGACAAATCAAATAAATTCTAAATTCTAAAATAATTTCCATCTTAGTTAGAATTGTGAAATTCCAGTTCAACATATTTGGAAGGCAGCAAGTTGGAGAAGGCTTGTTTTTCATCTTGTTTCCACCTGTTATAATTTCAATCAAGTTTTCATTTATCAGACCACAAGTTTATACAGTATGAAAAGATTGCTAAGTTTGGTGAACAAATGCCAAATTTCATATTCAACAACTCTCAGAATTCCTCAGCTGGCTGTATTAAGCCAAATACAAAGATTTTTGTTTTTAGAAGGATTGTAACAAATTCTGGCAATATAATTAATTATCTGTGCTTCTATAACTGCCAGTTATTCATTTATGTCCTTTCATAAAATTGACATTTTATAGCACTTGTGTCAATGGAATAAATATGTTCATTACATAATAGCCTTCATAATGTCATTGAGATAAATTTGAATTTAATGGATTTTTTGATTTAACAGACATCCTTTTCTCCAGTCTGTTAACTCAAGGTTTTACTTGTTCATACATCTGGCAGAATCTCATTTTGCTGGGTCAATAACAATAAAATGCATAATTATGTAATTATCTATGTATTTAATAAAACATTCTTTCTCTATCTAATGAATATCCCTTTATAACATGGGTATCAAACTTGATTGTGTCATGTGACATATTGTGACAGTTTTTGCATTTGTGCAGCCAGAGCGGGCGTGGCCTGCACATGATGCATCTGGCCCACAGACCACCAGTTTGACAGGGACAAACTGCTGCTTTGTAGGGACATTTTCAAAATTCAGATAACTTAGTAATCAAGTAAGAAATTATTAGTTGAATTCATTTAGCTTGAAGGAATCCAGAATGAAACACTTTATGCTCCTCAATTCATATTAGTTGGTTACTACTGCACAGAAAAATCTCAACTGATAAGCTCCACTGTTGGCAGCTTAAAAATGTGATTGTTTACAATGAAAGCAACACATTCAAAACCAACATAGCATAATACATAAGGTGACTAGGATAGCAGCTTCTGTTTAAAAAAGCAATGAAATAAAAATAACATTTACCATGATGTCTTAACATACACATATCATTTGCCTCTTTGCAACAAATGAACAAATAATCAAATAAAAAGCAAGAGCTAGCATTCACAAGGGCCTAGCTGTGCAGTGTAAAACTAGGAAACAATCATACAACTAATATAATAAAGTAAGTTTGAATATTGTTCAGAGTAAGAAATTACACACTTTGAAAATGTAATCTTCTAAGCATTTTTGAATTGCATTTTCTTAATCTTTATGACAAGTATAATAAATTAAACTAAGCTATACTGTAACATTTACATTCAATATGGTTCTGCAGTTAGTATATGGCAAACTGTCTGAGAAAAAACCACAACCCAATCCAAAAGTGTTAGTGGTAACACTGTTACTTCATTGCTAAAATTATTAATCAAACAAAACTTTGATAGTAAATTCTTCAGTAAGAATTTAAACAGTGCCATGTATCGCTTTTATATAGTTGGGCCAATGTTTCTCTTTCCAATTAGACATGCCTTATTTTTCATTTGCCTGATTCTTCTGCCTTCTGCACAAAATGAAAAAAAAGAGTATTTAATTGCCCTTGTACACAAATGAATATTTAATTGCCCTTGTACACACAACATTGATGTAGACACAATCATGGAAAAGTGAATACATGAAAAGAATTGAGAAATTAGTTGTAGCTCCATTAAAATATATATATATACACACACACAAATACACACCCACACCCAGAGTGTGTGTGTATGTGTTATATGTTATCTGAAGCTCAGAATTAATTCTATTAATATATCTTTCTTCCAGTTGTTATAAAGTCATTTCTAATAATAATGCAAGCTATAGAAACTGTGATTATGCCAGAAGGCACAGAAAACTGATCTATAAACCAGTATTTCCTAAAATGTGATCTATGACCTAGTACCAGTTCTTGTGCAAAAAGAAAAAAAGCTATTTCATAGGAAATATACAGATGCTCATTCTCTTTCTACTCTGTAGAGTTGCAAACCTGCCAATATTCTGTGCAGAAGGGAATAAAGTAATCATTGCTTTAAAATTTCCAACTATAGTATTGGTAATCAGGCCACTTAAGCCTTAAAAGAATTAACTTTATGGATACACAAAAAACTGGCTTTCAATTTGTACATGAAACTAACTGCCCCCCTCTGAAACAATAGATAAAAGAAACTATGGATAATGAGAACAACCTGTACATCTTTTGAGGTGAACTAATTAGGATTTAAAAAGATCAGGTACCTTTAAGTATGATTCACTAAGAGCTATCATATAATTATTTTCTACTTTTAAAAAAATTACACTTACTAATGTATTCTTCTAATAAAAATGTTTTGGCTATATATGAACATTCCAACCAATAGTCAAGGCAAGTTATCTATTTCCTATTAGCAAAAAGTTAATTTACTAGATATGGTTTCAAAGGCTATATTCAAAAAACACAAAAGAACACCACCAAACACCAGAGGACATTTTGGGTGATCAGTGATTTTATTATTCAAAGCAATATTGACTGGTAAGATGTGTTGGAGCAAGCAGTTGTGGGACATGAGCAATGGCAGGGTTATACTGGGCTTACTTTGTAGATTGTTGTGTGCAGTAGTGCTAGACTGTATTGTAATATTTATAGAGGAGCGCCACCTGTAGAAACTGTGCTGTCCCTTCTGAATTCTACCTGAATATACACATTCTATAATTAACTTCAAATTATATCATCATCATCTCAGGCAAAAAATAGAAATGAATACAATATTTCATATTATGGATATACTTCATGGCTTGAAGGTTATCAAAAGAAAGACATGTTTTTGAAATTAAAGATGCATTTTTGTTCTTCCTTGATATTTGAATGAAGTATCATTGTTGATCTTCTATCAACAATGCTAATTTAAAATTAGACAGAGATCTCATGAGCCTGATTGGTTAACAGTAGTGATTTATTTATTGACATATTTTGGCTTTTAAGTAAGTTAAATTTCAATTTACAAGGCCTAATGTTTAAAAAAGCAAGGAAGCAATAATTAATAACTCTTATGAGTTATTAGATAGAGCAGTCGACTACATGGCTGTTTTAAAAGCTTTTTGTTCTTTAATCAAATTATAAGAAAAATATGGTGAAAATAATCTCTATCATCATTATTTCTGGTGTATTTTATGCAGATCTTTTTCAGCTAACATTGTTTAAAGGAGTATTTTTCCCCAAGACAAAAATATTAAGAACCAATTCATACTCAGTCAACATAAAACAAAATCTTTTGTTGAGTCTCATCTTCGTCATTAAAAAGAGATTTAAAAGACACTGGTAGTCCTTGATAAATGACCATTTGTTCAGGGACTGTTCAAAAGTATAAGAGCCCGAACAAAGGTGATTTAGGGTGGCTATAGTTGGGGAGTCATTGCATCCTTGTCGAGTGATCACACACTGGGTACTTGGCAACATGTCCACAAATTATGACACTGCAGTGTCCTGCCGTCATGTGATCACCATTTTTAACCTTCACTGCCTGCATCTGACAAGTGAAGTCTGTGGGGAAGCAGGCAGGAGGTTGCAAATGCCAATCACATTCATAATCCTGTATAGTCACAATAGCAACTGTGACTGTCATAACTGCTGTTGTAAGTTGATATGGTAATGTGATGTGCTTTATGCATCACTTAGCAACAGAGTTGCCAATTCCAATCACCACTGCTAAGTGAGGACTTCTATTTAATATATGCTGATATCCGTAGCCTTTAAACAAGAAATATAGTAGTGTTACTGCTGAAAGTGAAGATATCCCCGTGCTGTGATATCATGGAGGTCTGATAACTTTCTAATTGTATCCAAAGAAGGGGCCTTTTTTTGTTCACTTATATGCCATTGAAAAAATGAACGTTAAAATATATGTGTAATGGTAAAACTAAAAATAAACTAAGTGGCTCAGTGGTTAAAATGCAGTATTGCAGGCAAACTTTGCCCACAGCCTGGAGTTCAATCCTGACAAGGCTCAAGACTGACTCAGCCTTCTGTCCTTGGGTAAAATGAAGACTCAGATTGTTTGGGCAATATTCAAATAATGTTTACATTGTAAACTGCCTAGAGAGTTTATAAAGCACTATGGAGCAGTATATAAGCCTAAACTTCATGGCTGGTCATAATTTAGATAAAGAAAATGTTTCCATTAGAAAGCATACCTTAGTATCTTAACATTTTACTTAAACTAACTTAAAAGTTATCATCATAGCATTATAACATAAGACTAAAAATTTGCTTAATGGCATTCTTATTCTAAGAGTAAGACACCTCCCTAAATAATACAGATCTATGTAGCAGTAATACAGAAAGTAGTAAAGCATACAAAAAATCCATTTATGAAATGATATGAAATAATCTCCCTAAATTTTCTTCTTGTTCCAAGTCACTGAGAGCCTCTTTGCAGATTTCCATGGCCTTAAAATGTACATCAATTTCATATTTTAATGTTAAATTGTATTACGTGGAAAATCATTGCAGATAAGAGTTATTATAGGCGGTAGGCAAAGCATCAGGACTTCCCTCCTGATGAATCGATATTGATGTAGCTAACTTATCATTAACAGTGAAAGCCAAAATGATGTGATTGCTGTATTTTTTTGCTAATTTCTATAATTAACTCTATTTGAATGAAATCAAACTGTCAATCAATGCCCTTCTTTGTTTGTAAAATTCAGGTATACTCAGGGGTGGGCTTCAAAAAATTTAGCAACAGGTTCTCTGCCAGGTTGCTGGGTGGGCGTGGCCACAATGGGCATGGCCTTGTTGGCTTCCTGCATTATGGTAGGGAGGCCATTTTCGCCCTTCCCAAGCTCCGGAGGCTCTCTAGAGGCCGGAAATGGGTCTGTTTCTGGCCTTCTGGAGGCCCATTTTTCATCCGTGCACTTACCTGGGATCCAAAACGGGCCATGTGGAGACTTCTGGGAAGGGCAGAGTGAAATGGGCGGGGCCATCTAGTCATTGCAACTACCGGTTTGGCGAACCAGATGTAAGAGAACCGGTAGCAGCCCACTCCTGGGTATTCTTATCCTAGATGCTATTATTATTACAATGTGCAGAGTTTTAAAGCCTCCAGTATGAATACAGAGTTACTGTTTCTAAAGCAATTTTATTAAAATACAGTTCTTATAGAAAGGATGTATTTACAGTTGAGGTTCTAAACTGTTCCTTAAACATATAGAAATCGGTTGCTTCTGGTTGATAGTCTTAAGTAAAACCAAAACAATATCTGTCTGGATATTTGTTGATGAAGATACATCTCATATAGTGTGTGTGTGTGTGTGTGTGTGTGTGTGTGTGTAGAATC
Source organism: Bungarus multicinctus (assembly GCA_023653725.1). NCBI lineage: Eukaryota > Metazoa > Chordata > Lepidosauria > Squamata > Elapidae > Bungarus > Bungarus multicinctus. The sequence goes on along the minus strand of CM042834.1, from coordinate 226,779,220 downwards.
ATAGCTAAGATAGAACTGTGATAGCTTCAACAACTGCAAGAATCAATATCAATAACATGTACTAATTACTTCATGCTATTAACATTTCAAACTATGTCATCTAAAAAAAAATTAGAATGTTTGGAATTCTAAAACCTCCATACAAAAATTTCTTCCAGTGCAATACAATTTAAGAGATCACTGCTATACACTCATACATAAGTGACTTACTCAACCACAAAAATAAATACAAATAAAATACTGCCTACCTCTCAATTTAAGTATATTATCTACATTTGGAATGTAAGCAATCAGAAATTGCAAGTACCTGTAGACGCTGATAAGTCATTTCCATGAACATGCTTGTTACCTGAATTTGAAAAGATTCAGGTTAGTGAGGGGAGGAGCACAACTTTCTTAAAAATTGTACCCAGACCTAACTACAGAATTTTACTTATGAAAACCAGAAAATACTTTTGCTTTGGGATTAGCACAACTGAAAGGATCTCCCCCTCCCCCAACTAAATGAAAGCTTACATTTAAATGGACAATGGTTTTGAATCTGCTGATAAACTATTTTAGGTTGTTTGCTTCAAATTATAACCTCCAACTATTAGGTTTAACTAGAGGTGTTTTTATTGTCACTACCAGAACAGATATATTAAAACTATCAAAACTAATAATTAATCATGTACAAGGTTCTTCAAACATTTTCTGATCAATGAAACCTGGGGAGAATACTCAAAGCAAGTCTAATGTAACTTAACAAAGAGAAAATCTCAAGTTACAGAAGATGCAGTTGAGTCTCTTTTTCACCTATGCTTGTATTTCCTCTTCCTAAGATTTCCTACCATTTGTCAAAATTTACATAATTATTTGAAACTTCAAAAATCCATCCAATTCAAGATGCCAAGTACACTTTACTAAGCTGGATATGATGCCAAAAAGTTATTTAAATTTACAAGGGCAATATAAGACAAAATACATTAGCTATGGGAATTTTCCTCATGTCATGAATTGCTGCCATAATTATTTTATCTATTTTTCAGAGAATAGATTTATAGCAGCATAATGTTTTATAATAGTGTATAAAAGTTTATTTGGCTATAATTTATTTTTATTTTTTAGCTATAACTATAAATACTTTACTGAAAATCTCTTAATACGGATTCAAGTTGCTTAAAGCAGTATCTTAAGAAATGATTATAATATACTTTAAATGAGAAAATATTTGACTAGCAGTTTTACATTACACTGGTGTTTGGCAATATGTCAATGAAGATTTGCGGTAGTTGTCTTGAAGCTGAGTCATGGAAACTAAGAAGCTACTTGAATAAGCAATGAAAAATGTTTCAAACCACAAAAGAAAACAAGTTCAGTTGCCGTGACTCAACTTCCAGGTTACACTAGTGTTGTGTTTTTCTAAGGAAATTAAGCCACATATATCAAACATACACAATATTTTCAAAGAATGTACACTTCTTTAATATACAGACTCATGCATTGGTTGGTTCACAAGTTGTACAGTATTGCTTTTCACAAAGCTCAGGAAGCTCAAAATCTAAAAGGAATTATTACTATTAGCAATTAATAATGATTTCTGTATATAAAAGATCTGTAGTGTGGTAAGAAATAGGAATCCATATTAATGTAAAAAATAGAAGGAGTCTTTGGCAACAGATTAAACAGAATGGCTTGTTTTAAATTCAACTGAAACAGATAATCCATTTAGTAACAAGATGACCTACTTTAAAACAATTGAAGTACTATGTTGGGATAATGCTAAGATGGTTTTTAAATGTTTTTTTACTATCTAGCTGGGAATATTAAGCATTATACAGTGGAATATTTAATTTTATTCAATTGTACTTGGAAAAAAGGGATTGCAATTATTAAACTGTAAAATCTTTTAAAATAGCAAAACCATTTATGTGTATTTACTTATGGATTTATAATATTGTATTTCCTGTATGTTTCAAGTTATGTTTCTACTTAGGAGTGAAAAAAATGCCAGTTTTTAAATTGCTGTATTTTTAAAAGCCCAGGGAAGAATTAGCAAGATTTTGAAACAACTGCAAGTCCAGTGCCAGAACATGACAAGTGTCAGATCTTATCAACATTGTCAGCAGATTGCTGCTGCAATTAACATCTTTGCTATTAATGTTTGCAAAGGTAATGAAGAAGCATCTTGACAATCTTGACAATAAAACTGATCAGAAATGGCATCTGCTTCTTTGACATTTAAAATACTTTGGAAGCTCTTAATATGAACACTAGAGGCATATGTGGTAAGAGTTTTAAAGACCTTTAAACTGTTATTAAGTAGTAGAAAGCAAATATGATGCAAATGCTCTCAATAATTCATGCTTTTATATTCTGATCATTTTTCTGATGGTTTATAAAATGTCCATATGTAGAATTTATATATTTAAGCATACATACTATCATTTTCAGAAGATACAGATGTGACATCTTTCTATTTATGCATATATGTAGATTCTAGAATTGCAATTGGAAAAGCATTCAAATCAGCCTAAGTTGACTTAAAATAAAAATATTTATTGTGAAAAATACAGGCAGCATGGAAAAAAGTTATCAGTTAAATATTCCTATCCCATTCAAGATCTGGTGATAGAATACTATATGCAATTTTATATTTTATAATGAAAAAAAATGTTTGCATTTGTTAAAATCAGTGGACCTTTTTTAGCCTAAATAGGTGGACATTGAAAGTTCTATTTTTTTCACTAAAACAAAACAAAAACCTATGGAAATATTATAAAATAACTTTTTATTTGCTAAGTATTCAGTAACAAACTTTGATCTACAATTTAATTTACTCATGATCAATATTTTAAAAATAATCTTCAGAAATCAGGTTATCTATATACTACTAACACTCATGTTTAATGGAACAAAACACTGCATCATAAGGCAAAACTTTGCCAAAGTTATCTCAAAGAAATTACAAAAAAGTTTGGACATCTCACAGAGGGGAGTAAATATTCTATTAAATCCCCATTACAATGCCTCCACGAAAACCAAATACGTAGAAAAAGATGAAATTTGCTTTAATTTGATGTCACATTATTTTTATATCCATAGATCCAGAACTAGCGAAAAAATCCATGGCATTGGTATTACATAACACAGCCAACTTCACTAAGATTGAAATACCTGTTTCACTATCTACTTTCTGTTTGAAAACTAACACACTGCAGTAATCCAGAATACTAGAAAAAGGAAACAGACCACCTACACAACATTTTCCAATAATACATCACAAATATCTCAAAAATAATCAACAGAGTATTACAACTGCATGGTATCACCATAGCACACAAACTAACTGAAGTCCTTCAATACATCTTAACCAGAAAAATCTAATAGCCCAGAAGAAAAATGTAAGTCATCCACAACATACAGTGTAAGATCTATAACAACTACTATGTTGGACTGATAGTTAAAAGACTAGCAGAGTGCATCCATGAACACCAACTAGCAGTCAGAAGATACAATAAAAACTTCTTAATCCTACAACATATAGACAGATCCAGTCATAGTTTCAACTGGAAAACTGAGCATCCTAGACCAAACTAAATGCAAAAATGCTAGGAAATTTCTGGAAGCTTGGCATTCAGACAAATCAGCCATCAGTAAACACATAGAGATAAGCCACATTTAAAAGAGATGGTAAAAAAAACTAAGTATGAAACAAAAAGACGAGAACATATCCTCTCCAGCAACCTATACTCAGATAAGCAAGGATTAACACCAGACCACCAATCAAGCAGAAAACAATAACCTAATCAAAGAACTATCGAGGAGAAAAATCATTTACCCATAACACTGGTAGGGCAAGCTGCTATATATAAATAAGGAGCAAACCCTGTATTCATTAGTACAGATGGTATTACCTAGTCGGGTAATGAAATGTCTGCCAATAAGCAACCAAACTATAGACCTCAAAGCTCAATCCTGGATTACATATATACTCTTCTATTGGAAATAACCCATGCATATAGGTTTCTCTGTTTGCAGCAGAAAACCAGAGACCCTGATTTATGCTTTTACAGGCTTGCCTGGCTAAAGTTAATTCTTCTCCTGAAAAGTGTCATATCAGTGGAAGTTAATATGCAAGTTACTCACAAGTAAATGGCCAAATTACTCCAGCACTTTGTCTTTGAGACATTTTGTAGGTTATCCTCTTGAGTTCTGCAGAAGGATTCTCAATCAATTAAGATGAGCTCAAATAGCTTGTAACAGCTAGTGAATTTTAATACCCTTGTAACTTTTTATTCCCTCTTAGGCAGAGAAATATAGCTCCCTTTTAAACTCTGGCTAATTTCATAGATGATACTACAGTGCATCATATTAAATTAATCTACCCAGTTATTAGAAAACCTCATGCTAATTGAAGCAATTGAAAGGCAATCACTTTGAGTTGATCCTATGTTATAAAGTACAACTCCTCTGCAACTAAAAATAAATGATTATACAACATTCTTGTGACTACATTCATATCTTTCTTACACATTCCAATAATTCTAGGCACATAATTCCTCATCCATATGTCTACTGGAAGCAAGGGAAGAAATATCTATTTTCTTTGTCAAAAATATCAGTCTCACCATTTGTAAGCATCCCACTCTTCCCCTCTCCCTCCTGCACTGCTACCTGCATCTCTTTCCCTGCACAAAAAGTACACTGATTTTACCGATGCTCTGAGGAAAGAGGAAGCAGTTAATTTGTCTCTTCATTTAACTTGCACCATCAACTAAAAGCCCCCAGCCCAGCTCGCAGGCTATTTTAAATGAGTTTCCAGACTACCATTTGAAGGAAGTTTTTGTTTATCCTTCTTTCTACAGCTCCAGCCTCTGCACCCCCATTTTTTTTGCACCAAAGAAAAATAGATTCTGGCAGCAATACACAATTGTTTCTGAGGTTTTATTTTTTGATATGTTGCCTGGAGTGCTGTTTTGTAAAAATTCTGCAATTTGTTCTTGTCTATTTTGTTGTATTTTGTTTTTTATATTTTTCATTATTCTGTCAGCTGCCTATAGTCACTTGGAGTTGGGCAATTTTAAAATTAAGTTAACAAACAAGTAAATAATATTACAGGCTTCCTAACCCTGTAACCATTACAAAACAGAACCCGCTGCCTCTTATTTCAGATCTGATGGACAGTCTTTACTCACCTAATTGGACTTATGAAGCACTTATAATTAGATCAAAATGAATGTGAATTGTGAATATAATAGTGTCTGATACTAAGTGCAGCAAATTTGAATACATAATATGAATTGGTTCATTGTTCAGCTGTCTTCTTCAGGTTCACGAAGAACACACTTTCCAATATTTTGCATAAATAAGTAGTAGTGCACCTGAATAACATGCTGATTCCTTTTCAGAAGACCATCCTTAAATGAGACTCACAATAGAACTGTCTTGGAGCAAATCTATGAATACAACTTTTGGGCTCAGTTGGAAACATATGCATTTAATTTTCCCCAAAAGGACTATTTGGATTACTTGCCTTTTCGTTTTATTCTAGACTTCTTCTTTCCAACTTCTTCATTCCAACTGAATGGCACTTTTTTTAAAAAAAATAAAAAGCTTCTGGTTGCAAAAAGTAGCTTTTAGCGGCTGCAAAAGTACCTTTTAGCAAGGGAGACTTTTTTTGGAGGATGCAAACCATGCAGTACAGGTACACACATATTGCAAACATTTGGAGCATGTTTACAAATTCACAAAGTTAAGATCTTCAGTCTACATCAGATGACAAGGGCATAAATTTTCTTCAACTTTTAGAACACTTGACTCATAGAATAGCCAGGTACATCATTATCATTATATTTTAAGGATGAAATGTAAATACTATCAATATTGCAGTTACTTTTTCTATGGTAATTGTGGTACAATGATTAGATAAAAATATATATTTCATTATTATTAATTATTATACATTACATATATTAAAACAATCTAAATCCACAATGGAAGTTAACGATAGACTTAACCCGTGCTTTTTCTCACCTTATCTAATCTTAAAACTTACCTCCATTGCCTGTGCCAATCGTTCTTCCAAGGCCATATAAGTAAGGAACTGGGGATCCACATACGAAATTGCTTGAGCAACCCCAAGACCATCCCCAAATTCATCAAGCAACCTACAGGGAAAATAGACTGTTTTTTTTATATCTAAGTAGAGTTGAAAACATGTGCAGTGATGCTGAAAAATGTTTCTAAATATGACCTTACATTATTTATACATGGTGAAAATAAATAAATTTCTGCTATTTTACATTCAGATACAAAAATAAATAGAATGCAAACAGTAAGAGATTAGCTGTTTAATGAGGCTACTTCTAGAATATCAGGACATTAGTGAATTGAGTAACAAACTGAACACAGCCTTGCAGGAAAATTCATTTATCCCCATGTAAGATGAGATCCAACATATGAGTTCAATTCTTAAGACTGGAATGATATACAGACATAGCAAAATAATATTTTCTTATTTTATTTATTTATTTTTATTTATTTATCAAACACTTATATACCGCCCTTCTCCCGAAGGACTCAGGGCGGTGCACAGCCGATTCTACCCCGATACACAATACAAAAATTAAAATGAATTAAATAATTTTGGGCTGTATAATTAAAAGTCCACTCTCCCACCTCTTTATGTCTCCCACCTCTTTCAGCATTCTAATTTTCTAACTCTTTCAACTTACTCAGATCTCTCTCAAACCATTAAGCATTTAATCTGTGTAAAGGATGACAATCAAAGAGCAATGGCAACTACTATTAAGCCCAGTTTGGCTCTGATGCCCATATGACATTAACAAGAAGTTCTTACATCTATCATGGAATAAGGGTTTCATTATGCAATTCTATTTCAAATAAAATATGAGCCAAGTATGTTCCTAATCATGATTTAGCTAGGTTAAAATACCAAAGGCAGCAGCAGAGTCTACCAACCTCCATTCAACATCTAGATCTTCACTCATACTGGAATCATCTTCTAGATTGTTGTTCCCATCCAACATAAAAAAGCCAGGATGTACAAAATGGCTATCTTGATCATTTTCTTCATCACTGCTACTTTCAATTTCTTCATGATACTGCAACCAAGGAATCTCTCCATCCTCTAGAGATGTCTGTTCCCTTTATATAAAAATGAAAAAAGTGATACAAAATATAGCAAATACTAAATTTACATGTAAGCAAACAGTATAGAACGTACAGAATCCTTTATTTATGCTGAGTGCTAACAGTCAAATACCTGCAATCTAATTTCAACAGACATTACTTTAAAAATAATAAACAGCACAGTTCAATAGCGCACATATATATATATATATATATATATATATATATATATATATATATATATATATATATATATGTGTGTAAGGTTTTTAAGCTGATAATTTTAAATAATAAATAAGGGAGACTAGTATAGATCTATTTCGAGCTAGTTAGCTCTCTTCAGCTAGCCATACCCTTACTGGGATTCGAACCAGGGAAGTATTACATGTGAGGCAGTTGTAATTGCCTCTACATCACTGGCTCTCTCCTTATCAGCTCAGGCAGGGAAATAAGTATATACTTTGTATTACAACACCCTGTTAAGCCCCAATTAAGGGAGAAAGCATACTGCTTTCTTTTCTGTCTTTCGGCTCATCACCAGAGACCATACCGACAGAAAGCTATTTGTTTCGTTGCCTTTTGTTTACATGTGTGTAAGGTTTTTAAGCTGATAATTTTAAATAATAAATAAGGGAGACTAGTATAGATCTATTTCGAGCTAGTTAGCTCTCTTCAGCTAGCCATACCCTTACTGGGATTCGAACCAGGGAAGTATTACATGTGAGGCAGTTGTAATTGCCTCTACACCACTGGCTCTCTCCTTATCAGCTCAGGCAGGGAAATAAGTATATACTTTGTATTACAACACCCTGTTAAGCCCCAATTAATATATATACTTTGTATTACAACACCCTGTTAAGCCACAATTAAGGGAGAAAGCATACTGCTTTCTTTTCTGTCTTTCGGCTCATCACCAGAGACCATACCGACAGAAAGTTATTTGTTTCGTTGTCTTTTCTTTACATGTGTGTAAGGTTTTTATTTATTATTTATTATTTAAAATTATCAGCTTAAAAACCTTACACACACACACACACACACACACACATATTATCTTAAGATACACCACAGCATACAGCACAGCAATAACCCAAAATGTTTATAATGTTCTTTTAAATAAACAGATATTGTTTTTCCTATGCTATAAAGAGAATGCAAGATAATAATTTTATTCTGCTGGAGATTGAAGAAAGAAATACATTTTACTTCTATGGCTGCCCTTCTTAGATACATAACTCTGGACAACTAACAGTTCACAACAACAACAAAACAAGCCCAAAATCTCTGTAATAAAACAATGATATAGTTAGGAATGCCCTCTACATGGGGCTCCCTGCGGGGAGCACTCGGAGGCTTCAACTGGTACAGAATGCAGCCGCGCGGGTGGTTATGGGGGCGTCGAGATACTCCCACGTGACGCCCCTCCTGCGCGAGCTGCATTGGTTGCCAGTGGCCTTCCGGGTTCGCTTTAAAGTACTGGTTTTGGTCTTTAAAGCGCTCCATGGCATCGGACCAGGATACTTACAAGACCGCATTCTGCCAGTAGTCTCCCACCGACCGGTGCGCTCCCACAGAGAGGGTCTCCTCCGGGTCCTGACGCCTTCTATGTGTCGTCTGGTGACCCCGAGGAATAGGGCCTTCTCTGTGGGGGCACCCGCCCTTTGGAATGGGATGCCCCCTGGATAACGAACGACCAGTGACCTGAGGGCCTTCAGACGTGACCTGAAGACCTGGCTCTTCGAGCAGGCCGGCCTGAGCTGACTCAAATGGGATTTTAAATGGGGTTTTTAGATTAGTTGGGATGGGTGCACAAAGTTTTAATTTATTTTAATTGGGGTTTTTAGATTTTTATAGGGACAGCCTAGGGTTTAATTCTTTTTTAACTATTTATATTTGTATACATGTATTTTAGTTGGCTGTTCACCGCCCTGAGTCCTTCGGGAGAAGGGCGGTATATAAAACCTAACATAAATAAATAAATAAATAAATAAGGAACAGCAAAAATATTTATATGATCTGAAAAGAAACCCGTGTAAACAAAGACACTGCCCCTGTGGAGAAAACTCTATGGAGAGTTCCTGAAACCCTAACTTTTATACTGCTACCATCACAAAGATTTCCAGTGGCAGCTAACACTGCCCTATCTAGATTTCCAGGCAGCCTAGATCCAATTTATTTGTAGTTGCTATTATCAAATCAAATTGTATTTATTTCTCTTAACATGGTTAACCTTTGTGTACTAAATAAATATCATATGAATTGTATAATTACTGGGTACTTTTGTGATTATGTCTTGCTGCCTTACACTTAATGTTTTCATTTTGTTTCTAAGCTGATATGTAATTGTAATGGGAGCCAGTTTGGTATATGAGTTAAGGCATCAGGCTAGAAAACAGGACACCATGAGTTTTAGTCCTGCCTTATGCAGAAAGCCAGATCGGGCCAATCATTTTCTGTCCGCCAGAGGAATAAAGAAATGGTAAATCTCTTCTGAAAAATCTTGCCAATAAAATTGCAGGGGCTTGATCAGGCAGTCTCACAGAATCAGACACAACAAACAGAGGAAAATGAATGAAGAAAAGGAATGTAATAAATAAATAAAAAGTAAGGTTCTATATTTAGACAAGAAAAACTAAATGCATAAGTACAGTATAGGTGGTACCTCACTCAATAGTAGCAACTGTGAGAGGGATCTTGGGAGTCATAGAGATTGGACAACCATTTGTCTGAAACATTATAGGGTTTACTGCTTAAGCAGGGGGTTGGACTAGGAGACCTCCAAGGTCCCTTCCAACTATTATTCTATTATAAAACGTCTTTCTTTTTATGTAAATTAGTCCAAAACAAAAAGAAACCAAGCTTTCATATAACAAATGCACATTACAAACTAATGTAATTGTTGGACTGTAACATCTGGGGCCTAATGCCTAAATAAAAAAGTCAAATCTTACTGAAACTTTACTGAATCTTAGAGAAAAAAAGATCATAAAAACAGATAAAAGATATCTTAATATTATTCTTTTTGAGAATGTGAAAATGTGGATGTGGGTCTTTATTATCAATCTCATTTTTTTTTCTCAAATCAGAAACTATTTGTGATTAGGACATTTTTAAAATGTTGCTAATTATCTACTGTAGCTGATATTGGTTGAAAATATTATGATATTTATGATTTTAACATAGCACAAAGGTTGCACATGTTTCAAAAGAAACAGGCAAAACTGATATGGGAAAAGCATAATATTGCATATGAAACATGTAAACTCTATTTATATGAAAATCCATGAACAGAGATGGAAAGAAATTCTGAAAGTATTTTTTTTATAAAATACAGAAAGACAAGTAAATATGTGGTACTGTATTATTACAGCCCATTATATTATTGGAAGTTATATAAATATATTCTGAAAAAGATGACATTATGTTTATAGATACTATGAATACAGTTAAGAATTGGATGTCTAATTAAATTCTAGAGCTATCTTGCTGATAACTTTTTATCTCCGAAAGAAAAAACTCCCAAAAGATTATAGTGCATTAGGTTTTAGGTTGTGATATATTGGTTAGGATTTACCTGGATAAAAATTCAGAAGAAAAGAATTCAATAAGTTGGAAGATTTTGAGAATTAGTATTGGATAATACATCCATTTAAATCTGAAAAAAATTGGAAACTATTATGGCTGTATAATGAGTTGAAATTTTAAAATGATAGGAGAAAGAAGGATGGACATAAATCCAAGTCTGGAGTGTGACCCAATACTCGAATCTTTATGTACAGTACCAGAAGACTCAAACACAGCTGAGGTCTGCAAAAAAAAGTTAAAAATGGACCAAACCAAAGAAAACAAGGATTAAGTCGATCTGCTACTTGAGAAAATGAAACATCAATTTGTAGGCAAAAGAAGGCTGAAATTATCATTTTCTATTTTGCAAAGAGAAAATCTTTTACTAGCTACTGTAGTACCCTCATGTTTTTGAATCCTTTTGAATAATATTACTGTGTAAAATCTGATCTGTTTTCCACAAAAGTCCTAAAACTAGATAAAGAGAACCTATTTATGAAAATGAGTGAAAAAAGTATACATGTTCATTCATTCCTTGAGAAAATGATCCAAAACTAGGACTAAAAATATTTAATCAATTTGATATTTTATTTTGATAAATCTGCAGATTTTCCCTATTTTTGTATTTAAATAAAATATAAAATTTGATGAAATTAAATAATCTGTATTATTATTCTAAATATGACTTTGTACTATGGCCAAATATTGTAAGCAAGGCAGTAGCATTAAAAATAAAATCAATATTTTTCAGCTGTTTTTAGACTTCAGCATTTTGGTCTTTTGGACTAAGAGTCTTTACTTCTCTGGTAGGAAATATGCAATCCAATCTAGACAGAGAAAGATCATCAGATTCCAATGAAATTTCCCCTAAAATGGTTCATATCATATGAACTGTCTTCCCATAAATGAATCTTCATATTTGCTCTATTTCCATTTTCATTAAGTTTTATATTCTTTAAGAGCAAAAAAAAAAAATCATTAAGAGAAATCATTGACTTCAGTGACACCATGTTACTATATGATTAAAGTCTTGTCAGTTACAGGCAACTGTTCGCAGATCACAAAGGTGACTTGTTAACTTGCAGTTAGCACTTTTTAAGGAAGTGCTGCACTGCTGAGAAAAGCAGCTCAGGAAGAGAGTTTGTTTAGGCAATCTCTTCACTCTGTGAGGGGAAGTTAAAGAAAATGGGTCAGGCACAGAACAACAATGCCAATTGATTGTAATGGCAAATGTGATGGAAAGAAAGAGATGTTGCAAAGGTAATAAATGCGGGCATCGATTGCAAAGTTACATTTTCATTTTTATAACTCCAAATATTTGCTGACTGAGGAAGTTGCTAAGCAAAATCTGCCTGGAATATTAAGATATTCCCTTTGTTTTACCCCAATTAAGAATGCAGGTTTCTCCTTTTTTGTTTATTTCTCTGAAGTGTTTAATATTTTTTAAAATGCTGTGCTCTTTTGGCATTTATGACAGTAATCCAAATGGCAAAAAACATAAAATTGTACATTACCAAAGAGAAAAAGCAAGACAATAGTATATATATTACAGAACTCCTTTTTAATTACTGAGAAATAAAACAAGAGTATAATATATTGTAAAAATGTATTTTATGGAAGCCTAAATCTTTCTGTGGTGGTGAATTATTCCTTCAGTTACATTTGCCATTTTGTAAACCAGTCTCATTTCATGTGGTGATGAGCCAAACAATGTATCTTCACAATCCTTACAAGTTATATTACTAGAAGCATTCCTTATTAAATAGCATTAATTACATATAAAGGCTTAAAAATATAAAACATATTGATACCATAAACCAGTTTTAATGAGCACATAGCTGGTTATTCTAGAGTCAGTTGTAGTGAAATTGATTTAGTTTGCTGTGTTTCCTTATGCCCATGTAATGGTCCTCCTCCTCCTCTTAGATGTTTTAAAAATTCCTTTTAGATTTTTGTTTTATATTTTTAACTTTTCATATGCAATAACTTATTCTGATGTTTTTATACTTTTTAACTATATCCCACCCTCTTATACTGGTCTTTGCCTGTAATAAAAAGATTTGATTAGTGCACAAAAGGATTTGCCCTTTTATTCCATGGCTGTTTAAGCTTAATGAGAAGTCTTTGAAAAGAGACATTATCTAAGACTTTTTGAAAACTCTAAGCAGACAGTTCCTATTGGTTCATCTTTCCATATACTTATTAACACTCTCAAAACCTCTGTTCAGTTAATTAGATAAGACTTTCCCTTAGCAAACCCATGTTGGGTATTCCTGAACATAGCCTTGTCTCCAAAAGTTTGGTAATTTTATCTTTAATAGTGGTTTCCACTAACTTCCTTAGAACATATGTTAAGCTGACAGGCTTCAACTCCCTGTAAGGCTTTCTTAAAAGTAAAGACCCATTAGCTAACTTTCCAGTCCTTCACCTCAGAGCCCAAGTATAAAGACAGGTTGCATATTTTAATTAAGAGGTCTACAATTTCAACTTTAAAATCCTTAATAATCCTTGGGTAGATGCCATTCAGGCCTGGTCATTTGTTAATGTTCAATTTGTCAATAAGATCTAGCACTTCTGTTATCACCAATATGTCTCAATTCTTCTGATTGTTTTCCTGAAAACAGAAACTTGGGTTTAGGAAAGAGATTGCAAAAAGCACCGTTTCTGAGGCTATCATAACTTGAATGGTGGTACTTGTAAGTTGAGGGCTACCTATTCAAGTATTCTATACTCATGCAGTCTGTCTACCATCATAACTATTCTAGAAGTTATATATTTATTTAAATGTAATATATGTTTAGCCTGTTTTAATATGTTGAAAATTTGATTTTAAGTTTTTGTTATGTTAGAGTTTTTTAAAGAATATTTTAAATTTGAATTTTAGCCCCTCTTCTCTCTTAAGGGTTCTCTGATTCTATCGCGGTTGCTAAGGGCTGGAAGACCAGCAGTTATCTCAAGCCAGAAAAGCATTTCAAAACTGTACCAAATAGAGGTATATCTTCCCCCAAAAAACCTCTCACTTAAATTTCTTAATCCATACGGCTCCCCTTCTTATGACCAATTTCCACCCAATTTCTGTTTCTCCTTTGCTCTCAGAAAAACTATATACATACAGTGCAATATAATGCTGGAGTACACAGTATATGAACATATATATATATATGTAAATTTTCTACATTGTGTATAAACTATACAGTACATATAATATAGCAGAGATTTTTATTTTTGAAAAACCATTTTATTATTAGAATGACATACCGTGATTGAAAACCAAATTCATTATGTTCCTCTTCCACACCACTGCTATCACTCTGCTCTTCAGGTTCCTGTTCCTCTTTGCCTGGAAGTGTCTCCCAGCTTTCATCACTGGAGGACTGATCTTTCACAGTCACAGAAAAATAAGAAGGCAGGGATGCAGACCATTCACCATCACTGCATTCTGAGCTGCAATTTGAGAGAGTCCAGTTGCACTTAAAGATTGATAAGAGTTAATATTTGCCATGATTCAATCAAGCTGAGCATGAAATGGAAAAGATCTAAATGCATGTCTAGATTTCCCTTTGGATATGAACATGCTCAATTTTGGATAATTCTGTCCATACAAGTAAGGACCTAATTTCCTATTAAAATCATATTACAAAAAAGAAATCCCTTACAAATTCTCCTAGGAGAGACCAAACAGAAAAAGCTACTGCTTCATTCATCCTGAAATCCTAACCTTGCCTCCTATTAAAGAAATAACATAAAATATTTGTAATCTGATTGGAATGTCCTGAGAAAGGAGCACCAAGAAAGTTAGGATCTATTTTATTAAAAATCCCTTCTTGGATATTACATTTTAGATTCCTCAGCAGCAGACTAGACTGACATAACGCAAAGAAAAATACTTTGTTTAAGCTCAGTTCTGATATGAAAATGTATATTTAATATAGGACTGGCAATAAATGTCTTTTAAGCTTCTAATAAACATGTTGAGAACATGATGAAATAATCAATTTTATGGACATTCATATATTGATCTTTTTTTCTTCTTACACAAACCTAAATTTTAAACAGAAATGGCAAATAAATGCATAATAAATGTACAGGCAGATGGTAGCTTGCTAGAATCAAATTTGTTAAACATAATTTGTTCCTTTGAACATCCTAATTATCAACCATATCATAAGGAGCTAGATACAGAATAGAAATTCCTGAATATTTTAATTTTTATATATAAATTATGGTCCTTGTACTATTTGTCATTTATCCCTTGTCCTTACCATTACATAATCCCAGTTTTGAACTATTTGCTTATAAGACACTACTGTAAAATTCCAGTACTTTCCAATTACATTTAAAATCTAAAGCCTTTTCCTAATGATATTGGACAGCAATGCCTGTAAGCACTAAAGGAAATGATTAACAGGAAACTTGGAGTGCTGCCAGTTTTAAGACGTATAATGAATACTTCCATTATTTTCTATTTTTCTTGATTATTAAATAACTTACATCACAAAATAGATTCAACATTCAAAATAAAAGGGATATAAATCTAATGTAATAATAATATGGATAGAAAAATAGCACTGGTCTTTGTGAAGGGTTTTTGTTTAAAAAAATCTTGAAAATTTCATTTTCATTTAAATCTAGGCAATATTTTTAGTATAAAATACTTTTACCATCCTAAAATTATGAAACTAAAGTTTTCTAATTAAATATTAAAACTCTACACAATTTTAGAATATTTATGCTTGTGTTCCAAATCCACTATCCCCTTACTTTAGATATATACAAAAAAAATCTAAATCAGTTTGAGACTTCCAGAAATTCTCAGCCTCCATCTTAGGCTTCCAAAATTTTATTTGTATCTGAAAGTATGTTTCATCTTCAAGAGACCCCAACTGTACACAATGGCATATTCCTCGCCCCCAAGGAAAGCGAGGCAATTACCTGGGAGAAAGGTTGGAGTAATGTATTAATCTTAGGTTAACGTTTCTTTGTTTGGAAGCCAGGTTCAAGGTACAAAGCAAACTGAGCATTTATCAATTCTTCAACACAGATTTAAAGAAGGGGGAACATTTCGGGCAGATTCATATTTGACAGAGATATAGTGAAAAATAAGAAAGTGCATTCAAATATTCAGGAAAAAATACTGTAAGCACTGATCTATCAATACCTGGGAAGATACTTGAAAAGATAATAAAAAAAACAGATCTGCCAACATCTAGAAATAAGTGAAGTAATAATTACCAATCAGCACGAGGAGTTTGTTAAAAACAGATCATACCAAACCAATCTTATTTCATTCAACATAGTGACTAAATTAGTAGACCAGCGAAATACTGTGAATTTAATATACTTAGATTTCAGCAAGGCATTCAACAAAGTAGACCACAGCCTACTTTTTGGTAAGCTATAAAAAAGTGGGATAGATAGCATCATCACCAGATGGATTAGCAACTGACTGACAAACTGTACTCAACAAGTAGTCCTTAATGGGTTTAAGTCTACATGGAGGGAAGTAAGCAGAGGGGTGCCACCAGGTTCTATCTTAGGCCCAGTATTCTTTAATATTTTCATTAATGACATAGATCAGAAAGGGAACTTACCAAATTTGCAGATGATTCTAAACTGGCAGGAATAACTAACATCAAAGAAGACTAGAACACTGGGCCATATTTAACAAAATGAAATTCAATGTAAAGAAAAGTAAATTCCTACACTTAGGCAAGAAAACCCCAAAGTACACATATGGACTCGGTGAAACCAGGTTTAATAGCAGTAACTGTGAGAGGGATCTTGGAGTCTTAGTAGACAACCAGCTAAATATGAGCCAGCAGTGCGCAGCAGCAGCCAAAAAAGCTAATGGATACAAGGGATACAATCAAGATTAAGTGAGGTACAAATACCATTCTATAGAGCCTTAGTAAGACCACACCTAGAGTACTGCATCCAGTTTTGGTCACCACACTATAAAAAAGATGTTGAGACTCTAGAAAAATTACAGAGAAGAGCAACCAGGATGATTAGGGGACTGGAGACTAAAACATATGAAGAACAGTTACAGGAACTGGGCATGGCTAGTCTAGTGAAGAGAAGGACCAGGGGAGACATAACAGTGTTCCAATATTTGAAGGGCTGCTGCGCAGAGGAAGGGGTCAAGTTATTTTCTAAAGCACCCAAAGGCCAGACAAGGAATAATGGATGGAAATAAGGATAGATTTAACCTGGAAATAAGGAGAAACTTTCTGACAGTGAAAACAATCAAAACCAATGGAACAGCTTGCCCTCGGAAGTTGTGGGAGCGCCATAACTTGAGACTTTCAAGAAGAGACTTGCATCTGTCAGAAATGGTTTAGGGTCTCCTGCTTGGGCAGGGGGTTGGGCTAGATGACTTACAAGGTCCCTTCCAACTCTGATTATCTGTTATGTATTCCATTCACCCCAAAAATCATTAGGAAGTATCATAATCCTTTAATAATGATTATGTAAGATGAACCTTCCCTGCAACTTAAGGTTCAGAAGTAGTTTTGGCAGATGGAACATTTTAATTTGAACATATTAATACTACCTTAACCATACATCAACAGGTTGTACAGTTTTGTGTAATCTTCAGCTTAATCAAACCTAAAAAGTACATTAACACTGTATTTCCACAGTTCAAAACAAATAGAACACAATGGAAAGTCTTGAAGAATAAAACTAATTAAATGAAGGGGTGGTAATTGTTTACCTTGTACTTGCTCTGGAGGGTTTCCCAACCCTTTGGACCAACTTTTGAAGGTCTGAGAATTAAGAGGAAAACTCTCTTTGATCGTATGAAATCGGATATTACCTATGCATTTAATCATCTTAGATTTTTCAGTTCTTCACTGCTCTGCATTTTTTACCTAACTACAGACACAGTCCTGCACACAGGCAACTTGCCAATAATATATAATTGTTAAATGCTCTTAAGATATTTAGATAATACCACTGAAGAAAAAATTAACTACAATTATGCTATTTCATTATTAATGTTCGATTCAGAGATCATTGAGCAGAATTCTTATGTAACAGTTGTCTTCTTACATTTCCCGTCAAAAATTACTTCAAAAGGCTAATATATTAGCTATAATCTTAAAAACTAGCCACACTGGCTTGGACAGGAACACAGGGCTGTAACGAGTTTGGTGGTATTCCTCTGAACACATTTGAGTGCTTTTCTATTCCAGTAAGATTATTTGGGATCCAAGCCGTGTTGTTATAGAAGTCACTAAAGTATTCTTCTTGGTAGAAGAAATTTATTTCCAAAAACAAAAGTACTGCAAACCACATTTTTCTTTAGTTTCTCAAAACATTTGCTTGTTTATTGATAGAAAAAATTAGATGAATACATTTAGCTAAAACTAAATGGTACAGTGCCTGATCCAGCCACTTGTAAGTACAACACAAAATTGGAGGAAATACCCAGTATCCTTATGATATCTGAAAAGGAATTAGAACACTACAAAATTGAGGATTCAGGAATTTTCTGGTCAATTTTAAATTTACAACATATTAACCAAAAATATTCAAATATTTGGAAAATGTAAAATTAAACTTCTTTTAAAAAAACTTACCTGTCATCTTCATCTTTGTTGGAACTAGATAGATTTCTACCACAATCTTCAAATTCGTCCCAGAAAGCACTATCATCTATTTTAATTTTTTCTTGAAGACTTGTCTTTTGTTTCCTTGGTTCATTTTTTACTTTCTTTTCACCCAATTCATACTCTTTGGGGTCAAAAACCATATTAGATTTTTTTTCTTTATTATGCTTTGAGATAATTTGAGCATTGCATTGCTGGTCATTCACATTATCAGTCCACATTTTACTATTTCTCTTTTCTTCCTCTTCATTCATTACAGACTGTTTTTTATCAATCTCGCTAACAGGATTCTGTTTTCTAACTTTGGGTCTTACTACCAATTCAGCTGAATTATCTTGGTCCATCTTCATGCTTGTAGTACTCAGTGCATTACAAATTCCTACATGTGTCCTAATTGTAGGCTCAGCTGTATTACTGATTTTCTGTTCTAAATCACAAGTAGAAACACGGTTACTTTTTGCTAAAGTTTCTTCATTAGATATTTTCAAAAGTGACTTATTTTGATAAACAGTATCTGATTCTATGCTAGAAAGTCTTCTAAAAGGCACTAGTCTAAGATCTTCAAAACTTTTACTTATGGTATTATGACTGAAACTAGGCAGATGTGATTGCAGATCACTGAAGGAGTCCATATCTTTTTCTAACCTGGAAAGCATATTGTCCAGTTTTTCTTGAAATAGTCCTGTTTCTTCTTTAGCTAATGTGATAGCACTTTGGAAACCATCTTCCTCTCCATCACTGCTGTCTGGTTCATAAGAGTCAATGTTTACAAAGGCAATTCCATTCTGGCCATGAAGATTATTGCACTCTTCAGAAGTAGACTCCTCATTGTCATTTGAATTCTCATTGTTGGCAATATTTTGGTGATCACACAAATTGCAGCATATTGGAGGAAACATGGAAGTATCTGTGTTGATAGCTTGGCTAGAATCAGCTTCACAAATAGGTTCTTCTGATCCAACATTTGGTAATAATGATGCAGCTACCAATGGAGAACATACTTGGACATGTGGATTGGAACCTTTATATAGAATTATAAAGAAAGATACAATGGAAGGATAAGACCAGTTATTGGATTATATAGTAAAACAGGCATGTTAAAATCAGTAATTAAAGATGTTGTATCAATCTACAGCTTTTTTTTTTAACAAACTAGCAAAGTGGTATAGACTCAAATATAAATCATCAGAACATAATGAATATATACAGCAAGTCATTAAGAAAAGTGGCTAAGTATCACAATAACTAAGACATTTCTCATTTTCGGAAGAAAATATATTTGCAACAATTCACAATTCTACCTCATCTTTCAATACTACACCAATAGTTACTAATATGCCATTTACTGGCATGATTCCAATGGAATTTTTTTTTTTTAAATTTTAGGTTTGTTATGAATAATCAAACACATTGGTGGATACAGCTCTACTGTTCCAATTAGACAGCAAAAATTACTAAGTAAATCAGGGATCTTCCCTCCATATTGTTCAGGGATACATAAAAACAAGAATGTTCAGCTTGTTAATTAGCTCAACAAACTATATTAGAATTGTAGAATAGAGAATGAAGTATCAGATGCAGCATTAAAGAAATTAGAGTCACTTCCATGGTGAGATGGGTAGCAAACAAATCAATAAATAAGGATAAAGGTTCTTTTTTAAAACAAAAAGAGGTATAAAGAGCAGATGCTAGCAATAAAACAGTGTTCACCATGCTTGACTACCATGCTAGACTATTCATAATAAACCAGCATTTTGACTTGTCTCTACAGCTGTCTATGTATTTAAATAATGAAATTATATAATTAGTTGTAGCATGCTATATAATACCTCCAAATCATTATATAGTATTAATTTGCTATCTTCATTAAGAATAAACTTGTTCTGAAAATCTTATGCGGTAAGATGCCCACCAGTAAAAATAAATTTTCTTATAGTTTAAGAATAGGGTATTTTATCATTCATATTAAACAGAATCACCCCAAATATATAGTATTTCATTTAACATGGCACAAGTAGTGTCACTACATTGTGAACAGATGTTTCATTGATTTTATTTGATTCTAGATTTGCTTCCTCTTTCATCAAACTTCCTCTTTAATGTTTCTCATTTAGGAAAAAATATTATGATGGAGTTTGAGGTATTTAGTTACTGATGTTTGCTTCTGATTACTATTCTAATAGTACACATAATACCTTTATTGTAATTTACATTCTATGTGTTGTAAGTCTGCTTTGGTAAAAGTAATATTATGTAAATGTGTTAAATAACTACAAAGGTATTGTACATAATATTGCTTCTATGACTGCAGTAATACAATTGAGGGATATTACTTTGTACAATTTGATTGAAGAACTTCTAATAGTTCTTAGAATATTTAAAATGCAAGCAGATTTAGCAAAACCAATCGCAGAGATTTGATAGTATTCAACACAGAAAGAACCAATCATATAATAATTAAATTTTTGAAAGGCAAACTGCCATGAAATATGCCAATTAAAACAACCCTGAAAATAATAATAAATTAGAAATTACAGGTATGGTATAAAATAATGGATACCCCAAAATATTAATATTCAAAGACATGATATTTGAATGTATAACAAAAGAAAATGAGCACTGATGACCTACTTTTATCATCTTATAAGTCAGGCTGAAATAAAAATAAATAATGCAAACCTGGGAGCAGACTTGGATTACAACATAATAACTCCATATTATTCAAATAAGACTCAAATATATTTTATAGATAAAAAAGATCAATATGATATATCCAAATTAAGTTAAGTTCACAACATCCTAGCTTTTTGTGCAATGGTTTCCCAAAGTAGAGTTTTCTCTGAATCAAATAATAATTTGTAATTATGTGACACACACACAATAAATTTTCTTTTAGAACACTGTCTAGTTCTAATCCTTCACATTCTTCTGTGTGTTGGTTTGAATATCTTTCTTGATTCATCAGAGATGGTCTAAAACTGACATAGGCATGTCTTCTTCCATATCTTCTCCCTGTAATAGTTTGATAGCCTCCTGCTGGTTTTGGCCATGTGGGTTTTCCAGCTTCCTGACCCATCACTGTAAGAGAGGGGAAGAGGGGAAAGGAGGAAAATATAATTCTAAATATAATAGAACATAGTTTTAATTAATTTTAGTTTTAATACTAAACATATTAATATAAATCTTAACAAAAGAGTATCAATTAAAGCAAAGAATCAATTACCACAATATTTTTTCAATTTTTCTAGGGACAGTAATATAAAATTTATGTATACAGTAATATTGGTGAATGCCCTTGGCACAACACAAAGGATTTCTAATTTTTAATATTTTAACATATATTAAAGTATGTTTTTTTAATTTAGGGGAGCCAGAAAGCAGAGTAGGAACTTCCAAACAAACCACTGATCACCTTTCAAATTCTAATCTTAGTACTAAGCAATCTTCCATTAGAGAAAGAATGACTCTACTAGAGGATTATTGCAATGTTTTCTAGCTTTAACCAGGGGTGGGATTCTACCAGTTCGCACCTATTCGCTAGAACCAGTTAACATTCTAAGCAGTTCGGAGAACCGGTTGTTAGAAGAAATTACTGGCCTAATCCTGTAAAGAAGGCAGAAAGGAAACATTCTGGTGTTGCTTAGAGAAACTGCCTCTCCGTTAACCCTTGGCAGGACTAGACTTCCTGTCTCAGGAATTTCTCTGGAGTTTTTTTCCCTCCTTTGCTGGTACTTTGCTAGTGTGGAGTGGCCATTCAAAGTTACAATGGCACTGAAAAAAGTGACTTATGACCATTTTTCACACTTACGACTGTTGCAGCATCCCCACAGTCATGAGAGGCCAGGTGAGGAGATGCATGCCTCGATGTGAGTGATATTGAATTGGCCACACCCAGCCAATAACATGACCACCAAGCCACGCCCACAGAAGCGATTGTTAAAAAATTTGAATCTCACCCGAGGCTTTAACCATATTAGACTTTATAAAAGAAAAGGGAGAAAAGGAGAAGTAAAGAAAGTGTGTGCATGTGTATGCATCTCTTTATAAATCTGGGGGTTATGGGAAATAAAATGAAGAGACTTGAAAGTTGGGGACATAGCAAGTGAGCAGATATACAAGAGTTCCAAATTGAACTAGATAAGTGAAATATTTTATATAAGCAAAACTGGAAATAAACCCAGGCAGATATTAAGCATAAATTTAGTTTATTTATGTAGTATATATCCGTCTCAATTAGCAAATGGTTTAAAATTGGTTTGCATTATGATAGGAAGATTTTCAATATTGTTATAAAAATGAATTTTGATAATGCCCATTTTATTGAAGATTTATCATTTACATTAAACATTTTAATACTGTATATTAAATAAAAACTTATTGTACAAATGATCTTAGACAAAATATGTAATGAAATATTTTGTTCATGTTCCGCCAAATGTTCAATTATCTTTTAGGTGGAAAAAACCTCTTAATTTCTCAAAATGTTCCGTATCTATATTTTGAATAATGGAAAAGTACCTGACAAAATAAATAAATAAAGTTTGAAACTGTTTTGTATTGTGAAGGTCAGCAATTGTCTTTCTTTATATTTGAACTTTATTTGTAAATTTATAGACCACTTTTCCTTCAGGACCTGAAGGGTAACCTATATAGTATTTCCACTGTTTTTTAGAAATAATCTTGTAAAGTATATTGGGTTGGAACATGTTTTTCAAGACATCATTGAAACTTTATAACTATGCATACTATGCATGCTGTAGGCATTCTGATGGTAAATATTTGTAATATCATGTATACAACCATCCACAAAATCCAGCAAGCCCACTAAAAAAAAGAGTTGAAAAGATAAAATATGAGTATGTTTTCTTGAAAATTAATTTTTTGGTAAATATTTGAGTAGCATTATATAAATTATAATTTAAAACTCAAACTGTATTCCAGTTTTTAGCAGATGCATCAAAACGCTGAGATACAGAGGATGAGGCTAGTTGCCTTTAATCAAAATAAAGCTTCAGACTTTATTAACTGATCTATCCTTTTAACTGATCTATCCGATACCAGAACTGGAAGAAGTTAACTCTTCAGATAAATAATTCTAAAATTAATTTTTTTTGAAAAAAAAGTTATGTGTGTAATGAAACACAGGAGGAACAACATAAATAAATATATTTATTTATTTCACGATTTAGTTCCTTCTGCAAGTTATCATTCTTGCAAATTCACATTATTTATGTGAAGTTATACCTACTCCAAATTGGATTGGATTGAATGGTCTATCACATCTGAATGAAAAAATAATTCATAATTTTTCTAATCCTTTCACCTTTATCGTTGAATTTAAAATGAATTCTGTGATATGCACTTTGGCCAGGATGCTGAAGAGTATTTGAATCTTCTCTGCAGGAATTGAAACTACATTCATTTCAAAGGAAAATAACAGAGATGCAACTATATCTAGTTACATATTAAGATGAAGTCTAAATATAACCTTGCTAGTTTAATGAAAAAATTTAATAAGCAAATTCTCTTTGATATCTATACAATTTTAATCTATTATATTTGTTATAAGTGAAATTTGGTTATTATACTTGAGAATATAAAGAGCCGAACTGAAGCCATTTTGTGTTCGCAGTTTGAACTTTTAAAGCTCAGAACAGCTACGAAATGTGTTTTCTGCTAGGAATAATACCATATTGTATTACTATTTATTTGGCATAAGTTAGAGGTATGTGCTGAGGTGCTCTGACATTATAAATGTCACATTAAGGAATATTAATGTTTTCTTATAATTTTCTGGAATTTGAAAAACAGGAAATCTGAAAATGTTGGAAGTTTTCCATGGAAAGTTGTATAACTTCCATATATGGAAACAGGAAGTGTTATGTAACCATGTGATTTGATAAACCTATATAAGCTGTATTTACTAAATGGGCGTGTCTCCTTCCTCCTAGAAAATGTTTTTTTTCTGGAGTAGATAAGAGTCCATACTGCAGTATTTTCCCTAATAAAGCATCCTATGGATCAGATTATCAAAAGTCTGTTGTTTCATTTTTATATGCTTATAACAATATTTAATCTGCATCATTAGTTAATGCTAGTAATATGATTTCTTCATCTATTATTCAATATCTTATATATTGGATTTATATTCAACCAAATAAAAATTTGTATACAGGTCTGTTTACTTAGCACAGACCTATAATGCCATTATATATATTTCTATCAAAAAATTTTTTTACTGATTTCAAATTAAGTGCTATAAAACCTTGCCAACATAACAAACAACATAAAACCTTGTCAACATTTGTTTAACGTGCTTTGATTTCGGTCCACACATCCCCTTTACATTACAATTTGAGTAGTGGTATTACAACTGTAACAAAAATACACTTATAAGACAACCAGTAAGTAAGAACATCTAGATCCCACTTGTCCAATAAGTTAACAATTTATGATGTATAAACTGATTTTATAGGTTTAGATAAATAGAACAGTTCAAATGCCCAATGCTTATCAAGGCACATATTTCATGCTCATACTTAATTTGCAGTCATTATCTTTTCTACATCTTGATTCACATCACAATGCCAAATATGGGGTTCTATGATTACTCCCAATCCATTTCATCTCTGAATAATTGTCCATACACTGCAGCTAAAGTGGTTTTCTAAACTTTCACTTAACATTAACCAAAGATAGCTAAGGAATAGAAGAAAGAAGAGTCCACTCCAGATAAAAGATTCCTCTCAAGAGAAAATCTATATAAACTTATGATGTGTTTTCAATAGTTTCATTGCAACATCTGAACTGGCCTTTATATGTAGAAAGTTGTTCCTGAGTTCATGTATATTTTCATCAAAGTCTGATTATTTCATAATATACCTACAATTCAGCAGGGTCTTGTAAGAAAGCACTTCAGTCTGAGCCATATTTTCCCAGAATCTCTCTTTCTGCCATCTGTCTGTCCATCTGATCTATCATTTTATTTGTCCATGAAACCTGTATGCCAATCACATGGTTTTAATTAGCACCTTTTAAAAAAGTTTAAAAGTACTTTTTATTAAAAAAGTACCTAAAAGAAATGGTACATTGCAATTAAGTTGTCCTTTGCTTTTTATAAGCATTATTCTGTCTTCTACAGAAACCTAAAGATATTGACCATATGGGAAGCCAGAATGGTAAATATTTCACCAGAACATTTCCAGTGATGATAGAACCATCCATATGAAATTCAACTGTTTGGTTTTAAAAATTTATGGATTTATTGTCCATACATTAATAACATCCATTCCTAAAGAATGCACTAACTTGGGTTGTAAACTGAATATTTAATAAAGTAGACTGTTTTACAAGGTAAATGATAAATTAAATTATATTATTTATATGGACAGTCATATAAAATTACTTAATAAATAATAGTAAATCATTTATTGTAATGACAGTGGAATAATAAAATAATATAAAATGGATCAATATAATTGTATATATAATAACTGTATATATAATAATATACAACGGATCAATATAAATGATCAAACGAATGCTGTACAAGAATATTAAGTATTAATATTAAAATTAACCTTCAAGCAATCTAGGTATTCATATTTAGTATAATTTGTATTTTTAAAATTAATAAAATAAGATTAATCACACTTTAATCAAGCAATAATTGTTAATTGTTGATTGTTATTTCTTGTTACTTCTTATACTGATAATTGTAAGATGACCAAAACACTATATAGTTTAATATCTGAAATCTACCCTTTCCAGACCATACAGTGGAACAATCATATATTCCTAGTCAAGCAGACATGGAGTTTCATACTGAGGCACTCAAATATGTTGGCTTTGGAGATTAGGCTCAGGATTATTTTAAAAAAGTTGGGCAATAAATATATCAGTAAACTACATGCTACAGTTTACATGGTGTCTTGGATCAGCATAAATACAGTGGGCATTTCTATCTTTTAAAGCAAAGGCCTATGTGCCATAACACATATAATTAAAGAGAGCTTTGGTTTAGGACAGGGGCAGTCAACCTTTTTATACTTACCGCCCACTTTTGTATCTGTTAGTAGTAAAATTTTCTAACCACCCACCGGTTCCACAGTAATGATGATTTATAAAGTAGGGGACAAAACCCCTACCGCCCACCATGAAAGCTGGAATGCCCACTAGTGGGTGGCAGGGACCAGGTTGACTACCACTGGTTTAGGAAATGTATAGATACTATATGAAAAATGTTCTGGTAAATCCAGATTTTCTGTGGGGTCTCCCCCTCCTCCAAAGCAGATGGCAGGAATTTTTTTCCTGTATGTCTCCATATCCTTGTTTCATCTTAACTCCAAACCTTCCTTAAATGTATTTTGTTTTTCCTCTTAAGTTGGTAACATCCAGAGACATCTTCGAGATGTGTAAAGTCTATAATGTTTTGTTACTCCTCACCTTAGAGGTCGCAATGACTTGAAACAGAACCAAGAAAGGCAAGCTAGAGAAGGGGAATAGTAGGGAATGAGAATAGCAAAATTCATACCAGTATACCCCTCTGCTGACTCAAAATTAGGGGAAGGGAAGGAATAGTACTATAACTCTAGTACTAGAGATCTATGTTTCAGTGATGAGATCTACACTTGAAAAATAAAGAATTGCTCTTTTTTGCCAAAAATATGATAGATCTTTTGCATAGTTTGTTAGAGTTTATTTTCCTAGGGTTTACTAGTTTATAGCATTTGAGCTATTAAAAGCACACCTTAAATTTTTTTTCTTGTAAATGAACAGTCAGCAAGCAGTCTCTATTTGTTCCCAGTTAGTGCATAAATGGAGGATAAAAACGTTGCTCCAGTTTACACTAATTTTCCTCTGCAATCCACTTTCATGTGACTTTTATAACCTAGCGATACAATGGTGGCTGGTAAGCTTTCCATCACTCGAAAATGCCCAGTTATTTAACAATAGCAAAAACAAAATGCTTTTACTTACTGGATTTATGTGAAATGTATAGTTTTGGATTAACAGGATGAAAATTTATTTTTTTAAAAATTGAGAATACTCTGGCTCTGATCTCTCTGGTCAGAATGCAGAAGCAAATTAATTGTAAATATGCATTTTGCATTAGTTGAAAAATGTTGGATTTTCATTTTTAAAAAGGTAGCTGGGAATGCTTGAAATTTCACTCTCAAACTACATGCAGTTCTCACAATGAATGCATCAGGATAGAGGATTTTGTTCTGATTCAGCATTTTCTAACCTGCTGATTTACAGATATACTGTGAATACAACCTTAGAATTCCCAGCATATCAACTGCCTGATAACTTGAGTTACAATATACCTACAGGGTATTTCCAGATTACTGTTTAATCTAATTATTACATCCTAGAAATCTTGTATCTGCATAGACCAGGGTTGTCAAACTATTTCTGCCAGCCAAAACGGGGCACAGAGGGGGCCACACGTGGCCTTCCATGCCTGGTTTTCAGCCAGGACGGCCTTCTGCAGCATTTTGCCAACCAAAACAGAGCACCGGAAGGCGGGCATGGGCAGCCCACTTGTGCCTCATTTTTTGCCTCCATGGTCTTCCTGCAGCACTCTCCGGACAAAAATGAGCCACGTGGAGGGCCCACGAGGCCTGTTTTCAGTCTCCCCAGCACTCTGCTGGCTGAAAATGAGCCACATGGAAGCCCCCCCCTCATGGCCCATTTTGGCTAGCAGAGATACTGCTAGTCGAATCCGGCCTGTGGGCTGGTCCTTTGATATTCTAGGCCGGCCTTGAGTTTTACATCCCTGGCATAGACTGTTCACCTTTATAGGGCATTGATCAATAGTATAGCATACAATTAACTTTGACAATATTCTATTTTGATAATACCCAGTACTTAAATTCTTAGTACTTACATACTTTTCTAATCCTCAGGATCTTAAATACTGACCTAATTACATTGAAAGTCTGGAAATAATAGATCATCTGGGAATTAATAGGAATCTGGTAAATCTGGTTGATCCAAGTGATTAGATTTGGCATACATATAAAGTTTATGTTATAGACAACATGGATTAGAATCAACCCATTCTCATATTTATATCATCTCAAAAGTATTTTGAATTACCTCCACTGATCAGAATATGCAATTTTGGAGGGAAGATCCTTCCTTGCCCATTGTATGGAAACTAAGCGACTTCAACTCTATCTTACAAAGTCTGCTTTCATTTTGTCCAATTATGATAAAGGTGGTCTTTCACCCTGCTTTAAAGTACAGACAGTCCTTGCTTAATGACCACTTGTTCAGCAATTGTTTGACACTGTAACAGTATTGAATAAGTGGTAGCTCTGTCTGCTCCTCAAAAGTTCTGGCTGTTGCAGCATCCCTGCAATTACATGGCTGCGACCTTTACTGGTTTCCTACAAAGTCAATTGTGAAGTTGGCAGGAAATCACAAACGGTGACTTTATGACATCCTCTCTTAATGACAGTATGGGATTTGCTTAAAAAGGTACATTTTTAATAAATCCTTTCAATAAACAAATAAAATTAATAATCACAATTTATTTTTCATTTTATAGCCAATTTTCTGTCTTTAGCACTTTGCCTTTGAATCGGGCATTCCAAAAATGTAATTAACAGGTTCTACAACCTGAAGGAGTTGAAAAATTATACTTTCAAGCACATATGGCTAACTCTTTTTTTCTACATTTTTGTCTATAAATCTTTTAGAACTTTACTTTGAAAGTAAGTTTTCTTTCTGAGACATTTCTTTAAAGAAAATCTCCTAATAACTTTGTAAATCTGTTCATACTCTCTTTTAAGATAATATTTTCTTATATCAGTTCTTATATCAGTGTAAGAAAATCTTGTATCTTATTTTACACAACTTAAAATTACTGGAACACTGATACTGAATTACAGCATATAATATTTCATCGTTGCCAGCTGAAAAGTGAAATGCTCTTATAACTCCATCATCAGCCATTTTGAGATAACCATTTTTATTACACTGCTCTGCTTCCAGGCAATTTCATTTTAATTTTTGTAAAAATATTGTACACAACACACAAATGCATGTTAAGTTTAAATCACCACAAAAGGTACTTAAGAACTGCCTAACATCTTATCCTGATACTTTCATTATTTATTATGCATTAATTCATTTTGTAATATTTCATTGATTCAGGTTACATGCTATTAGGTCCAATACAGACCTAATGCTTCCCTCCATCCTCTCTCATTAAAATTTCTTATGGGGTCTTCTGTCTCTAACCACTCAATTTTAGAGCCTCAGCATAATCATTTACATATATGTGTTTCAATATGGATTTCATGCAATATATGAAGTTATTCCTGATACAACAATTATGTAGTTATTTATTTCTTTTGCATATTTTATGTATATTATAAATATCAAGCCAATCATGGCTTGGATCAGTGTGTATTTCAGATATAGCTAAATCTCCAAAAACCGCTTTCCAATAATTACCAAGCAAAAATGGATATATTATTTACTAAAGCTGTGTAAGCACAAAATAGCATTATGTACTTTTACCACCATGTGAACATATTAGAATTGGGAGAACCTTATCTTCATTTTAACTGTGGCAAAAGAATAGGTTTAACCGTATAGATCTTATAATGTAACAATAATTGAACTTAATAAAACCTGCTCCATATCAACTGACCATCATATAGCACTTTTTACTACTAAAACATTTAAAAGGTAAAAAGGTAAATGTAAAGGTTTCCTCTATCTAGTCGTGCTCAATTCTAGGGGGGAAATGCTTGCTATAAGGGATGGTGTTCATCTCCATTCTTTAGCTGAGGGACCCAATTGTCAAAAGACATTTCTGTGATCATGTGTCTAACATGACTATACAGAGGCGCACTGAATACTGTTACCTTCCCACTTAAGTGGTGGTACCTCTTTATCTATTCACATTTGCATGCTTTCAAACTACTAAGTGAGCAGGAGCTGGGGTGACCCCATCATGCAGTGCTTGGGTCTCAAACCTGGACTGTCAGGTGTGTCAAGCTCAGTGTCTGTAACCGTTGAGCCCTCCCTCCCCAAGTGTATTAAATGCAGGGATAAACTCTGCCACATTATAAATGAACATTTGAAAATGCATCTTCAATTTAGACATTTCAAAAATTAAGAAGAACAATACCTGATTAAGCACAGCACCTACTTTCCATTTATTAAAAATGTTCAATTTTTAAAAGGTAATGCAATTAATCAAAATCAAATGAATGTATAAATACAAACAAGCTTTCTCATTTTTATTTTAACCAGTACACTAAACCTTTACCCATATATTTAAATTCAGTACTTTTTCTTATTTTCAGCTAAGGAAAAAAAAAAGAACATTAAATGCATTTTTCTGAGACAATGCCTAACTTTAAATATCCTTAAATCTGATTCGTGGATGACGTAAGTCATCACTTGCTTATCACATAGAAGCATTTTTATAAAAGAACATAACCTTTTCTGACAATATATTGGATCACAGAGCTTGATGGTAGCGTGAAAACAAAATGTTTAGCAAGACTTAGAATAAATGTTCTGATATTCTATGAAATATTAGTTAATGGCTAGTTTTGATTGGTCAAGAGCTAAAATGATATACACAGAAGAAATATGGATTAGGAAAATAGAATCAATATATGTATATTTTGTTCAAATGCATAAAGCTTTATGAATGCATAGATGATATAAGCCAAAGTGGATAAGAAATATCTATCCTATATACAGGCACAAGATGATTCAGAACTATTTGACTAGCAGGATTTAATATGCACAAAACTGATGTGATGGGGATCAGTCTTTTTTCTATTTACCCAAAAGTTTAGCCATCTCTTGATAAGACTGATCTGGTATCAAATTAGAAAAAATATTTTGATGTGAAAAGAACTGTAGAGACACTGTATACATGTCTGTCCTAATGATAATGAAAGAGTCGGATACGAGGAAAAACAGATGTATGCCCTTCCAGGCCGCTTAAACCAATTTCCCTCTGCCTACCTAGTTTCTGGTGTACGGTAAGCAAATACTTCAATGCGGAAGAGAGCCATTCGGTTGGTTCTGACCTAAATTGACCATTTAAGAACACATTTCCGATTTCCCCAACACAACAGCAGCCTGGAAAGAGTCCAAGCCTGACAAAGCTGTCAAGTGAACCTCACCCCACTGCATTCTCCCCGTCTCCCCATTGACCCGAATAAAAGCTCTTTTCAGAAGCCAGCTCAGGGTTCAGCTCTTCAGCTCCGCAAGCCGCCCTCCCACTTCTCTCCTGCCTGCCAGAATAGGATGCCGTGTCGTGCAACCCTTTGTCACCGCGCCCTCCCGACCGCTTTCTGCCCTCAGCTCAAGTGACCCTGAGGATCAGCCTCATAATAACCCAGGGTATCAGTCCAACCCTAACCCTCTTTCGGGCTGCGGCGACCAAGAGCAGCTCGGGTAGGGGGAAAGTCGGCCTGGAAGGCGCGGCCTGCTTTCCCTTTTCCAACACAGGCCACAACGCCGAAACAGGTAGGTGGCGGAAGACCAACCCGCGCCCCCTGCCGCGCCCCCGCCTTCTTCCCACCCACCACATGGACAAAAGCATCTCCGTCCCGTCTCTCGTCCAGCCTTCGGAGGCCCCCAAACTCTGGACGCAGCCACTTACCCGCTTCCCAAGCCAAAGGCCGAGAGGGCACCACCAGCGGCAGTCGCAACACACACACGCGCGCGCGCATATACACACACCACACACACACACAGAGAGAGAGAGAGAGAGACGGTCTAGGGACTGAAAGCTAGCCGAGCCAATCCCGCCCGCGGCCTGGGCAACGCCGACCAATCCCGGCTTTCACCTAGCCGACAGGGGCCAATCGAGGAGGAACATAAAGATAGAGATTGGATGCAGCAGCTCGGCTCTCTATGGGCTGGGCTGGGCTGGGGGGTGAGGGTTGCGGATGTCTATCTCCACCGCCTTTTTTGGGCCCTGGCCGTTTTCCCTCCGCATCTGCGACTCCGCCTCTTCGGACCGGTGCACAGCCGTGTCCCGTCCTCGCAGAGCGCGCAATTCTCCCTCGCCACCCTCCCCGGGACGCCTAGAGAGGATGGGCGGCTTGCTGTCATCTCAGCCAGAATCGCAGAACCGAAAGGGGCCATTTTGGCCAATCCCTGCGAAATGTAGGAATACAGTTTAAAAGAAAATCCTGCAGTGAAAAACCCTCCAGCTGCCTAAGTAACTGGCTCCACTGTCAAGTTCCGCCTTAGGAAGTTTGTCTTGGTATCTAATCAGAGTCCGCCTTCTTATAAGTATTGATAATAAAAAAAAACACTATTCCGTGTCCAGCTCTCTGGGAGATAAAGAACATGTACTCGATCTGTGTGATTCTTCTTAAGTTATTTGGGGAGCGCTGTCTTCTTTCCCTTCAGGCCATCTTGACCAATAAAGTTTTTATTGTCCAGCTGCGAATTCTCCGGGAATTCAGGCAGGAGTTTTTCCGATGCCGTCGTGTCAAATCAGCAGAAACAAAACTTCATACAAAATGTAATAACATGTCACCGGAATCCACTGCTACAAATTAGGCGTAGATTATTCTTGAATATTTTGGCCAGCCTCCACCCCTCATGCCCCAAATGTTCAATGTCTTGATAATACATCTAACTCCCACTCCTTTAACCTCAAACTATCCACTATTGACCTTAACCCATTCCTAAGAGGTCTGTAAGGGGCGTGCACAATCGTGCCTTCCATCCCTGTCCATTTATTCGTACCTATTGCCTGTATTCTTACTCATGTTTATACTTAACACCTATTATCTTGTAAGCGATTGACAAATCAAATCAATAAATAAATAAAAATAAATTTCTACATCCTGGTGTATAATGAGGAATACATACAATGTTATGCAACTATTGGCCTAAACAGTCCTATCGATTTAAGTCCCAAATGTGGCAAAAATAAAACAAGTCCAAGCCACATAACTTAAAAATACAACTCATGGGTTTTTTTTTCTAACAGCAAGGTAATTTCATCCAAGTTTTTAAAGTGTTCAGTACACATGATTGTGTAAATGGATCTGATAGTTGAAAATGCATTGGAACACAGCTGATAACATAAGCATCAACATGAATATTAGCACTAAGCTTTAGATTACAATATACATTATATGGGGAAAAGATGCATAGAATAATGGCAAACAAAAACATTTGGATTAAATTTTAAAACACACTTTTTAATTTTAGGAGGTCTTTATAAATGAAGGTAAAGCAAAGGCATACATTAATACATTTATAATCACCTTATTTATTAAAAAATGAATTCTCACATAAACACAGGAGCATAGAACGAAGTGGTTAGTTGATTAGGGCATCCCTGCATTTTCTGACAATTTAATTAGTGGATGCTGTAGAAAATTTGAGAAATGCTGGGAAAGGCAAAACTCATATTACTTACCCTTAGGAATGTATAACCTGATGCCCAAGGATACTACTGCTCCTAAAAACCCTGGTGCAGCCTCCAATCGTTGTCACCAATTTAAATACATGGGGTATAATGATTTTAATGATATTTGATTGAGTTATTATTTTGGACTACTTGTATTTTGTGTGAAACATTCATATCATTATTAAGTATATCAAGAAGAACCTTCCTCAAACAAATATTTTACATTTCAGTTCCAAAAATGTGCAGTCACATAAGAAAAAGGTTTGAAAGCTAGAAATAAGTAACTTTATCCTGTCTGTAGCAACTATTGAATTGTAATTGACTTGCAGACAAAGTAGAGAGAGAGAGGGAGGAGGGGGAGATAGAAAGGGAAAGAGAGATGAGTTGGTGAAAGGCAAAACTGATAGG
Organism: Bungarus multicinctus; assembly: GCA_023653725.1. Taxonomy (NCBI): domain Eukaryota; kingdom Metazoa; phylum Chordata; class Lepidosauria; order Squamata; family Elapidae; genus Bungarus; species Bungarus multicinctus. The sequence goes on along the minus strand of CM042834.1, from coordinate 226,745,080 downwards.
CAAAAAAGTCTGAAATCATATGTTCAAGAAAACAGCGAATATGTGATTATTTTAACCAATAGACTGAGATCATATAAGTTCTAATTCTGTTTTTGAGATGAACAAATACTTTATTCCTAAATTGATCAAATAAAACAAAAGGTAGTACTGATATATCAAAATAGAAAAAAAAATGAATGGGGGTTATAGAAAAATTGACTTGTAGGCAAAAGATTTTGCTTGGTGATCAATATAAAAAAAACTGAAAAGGTCTTTGTTAATAGCTCTGCTTTATTAATATTATTGGCCAAAGTCTCAGAAACCCAAATCATGTCTATTTTTGAAAAATATCTGTCTTTCAGAAAAATAAATACCCATGTTTCCCCGAAAATAAGACCATGTCTTATATTTTTTTTGCCACCAAAAAGGCACCAGGTCTTATTTTCGGGGGATGTCATCCAGTGACTAACCTTACTTGTCTGCATCACCCCTGGTCTCCTTTTCACTGTCAAAAAGAAGAAGAGGAACATATGATCTGATAGCAAAAATAAGATGGATAATGCTAATAGTTATTAACTACAGCAAGGCCTTTGAATATGTCAATCATGTTGGTATGTGGAATATATTAAAGTTAATGGGTGTGCTACAATATTTGATTATTCTTCTGAAGAGCCTGTATAATGGGCAAGGAACTACTATAAGAACTGAAAGGGAGAAAAAGAGTGCTCAGAATAAAAAAGAGACAAGGATGTATATTGTTCCCATATCTTTTTAATTTAAATAGAGAATATATAAGAATGACAGTATTTGAAAGGATGATAGCTGGAAACAAAATTGGAGATTGAAATGCTAACAGTTTGAGATAAGATGTCACCTTTTTTTTTTTTGCTGAAAAAAAAGATTTAGGAGAGATTATTATGAAAAAAAAATCCGTGTCACAGTTAAATAGTAAAAAAGTCAACTAGCATGCTTAGAGAATTTACAGTTGTTAGTTGAAAAGTATAAGCTATACATAATTTTGTTTTCTTGAATTCAACAAAAGTTAATATGAACAGCATGCTGGAAAAATAAAAGGAAATTAATTTTAGAGAGAAAGACAATTAGACAAAATATTGAAAATATTGTATGATATAAAAATATTTAAAATTTAGAATATTTACTTAATACAACAGACACCTTGTTGGACCTGATGTCTAACAAAATAAAAAAAAATAATTCATAATGGAGATACCTGGTATTACCCATATTTTTGCTTCATAAGAACCACAAGACTCACTGAGCTTTTGGGGAGGAAAACAAAAAATCTGCCTCTGCCTTCCAACCTCAGCACGTGTCAGGACGCCACTCCTCCACTCTTCTAGAGCCAAAAGCTCTTGAAGCTACAGAAGAAATTTCCCATAGGTGAGGTGTTGTGAACTGGACTGCAGTTTCCACTCAGGTCCGTGTTTCAAGCGGGAAACACAGACCGCTCCTATTGGCTGAAGCCATTTGACAGCCAGCTATAAAAGGAGATGTCAAACGGCATCAGCTGTTGCTGTTCCAGCTGGCTGCCATATTAGCGCAGCAGCCCTTTATTATTTCAATAACGATAAACCTGAAGTTTGCTCTGGTTGTCTGCCTCAGTCATTCCGCCACTCTACAACACTGGCGATGAGGGCGGGATACATATAAGAGGCGAACCGAGCAAAGAGACATAAGAGCGAAGTCTCTACAAAAAGAGCTGAAGACATTAAAGAGCTGCTGTCACTGTTTGCGAAGCACGATTTTCAAATCACCTCAGGAGAAGTGGCACCGCTGAGAAGACGATGACTTCGAACCCTGCGTTCCCGCCTTTCAGACCGACGGCAGAGACATGGGAATCATACAAAAACCGGTTTGACTGTTTTTTAGATGCCATTGATCTTGCTGACATTTCAGACCATAGGAAAAAGTCTTACTTTTTAAGCTTTTGCGGAGCCATGGTATTTGACACTAATACAGCGTTATTAGCTCCACGCTGAATTAAGACTGTTCAGTGGGAAGAATTGCAGGAAATTCTTTCCAATCATTACTCCCCTAAGCCATCCAGAATTGCCAGGTGCCATGCTTTTAGGAGACGTACCCAGGCTGAGGGAGAGACTATTAGTGAGTATATGGCAGCCTTATGAACAGCTGTCTTGCATTGTGGATTCAGAGATTATTTAGAAGACATGTTGTTAGACCAGCTAGTTGTGGAGTCAGGGATTTAAGACTACAAAGACAGTTATTAGCAAAGGGAGACTTGACTCTAAAACAAGCTATAGAAAAATCTCAAGCTGCTGAGCTGTCAGCACTCTCAGCAGCTGAAATACAGGGAAATCCAGTTAGTAAAAATAGCTCAGCTGTTCATTTTGATGAAGCTTCCACAGAGGAGGGCTCTGAAGAGGCTACTGATGTAAACCGCCTCAGACAGCTCAAAACCAATCAGAAGGAATACAGGTCAATTCCCAATCAACCTCCATGACCTCAGCCTACCTGTCTAAGCTGTGGAGAAAAACCATTTCAGGGCATCCTGCAAATTTAGAAATGCCATTTGTTTAAAATGCCAAAAGAAGGGCCATTTAGCAAGGATATGTCAAGCAGAAAAGACTTTTAACCAGCCACAATGGCCTCAGACAACCATGTACTTCCAAAGACAAATCAAAGACTGTTGCACATGCTACCAAGACAAAATGACAAAAAGAAGTTCTAACAAAATTAGTGTCATTGTTTCATTAGAAGGTAAACCACGCAGGATGGAAGTAGACACTGGCTCTGCACTGTCTATCATTTCGTGGGGCACCCTGAAACAACTGCTTCTCAGAATGACAAGGAAGAAGACTCCAGGCTGCAATTTGACTCTACGTGACTACCAAGGCAGAACCATTCCTGTCATCGGAAAAGGCAAGTTTTTAATTCAATTTCAGGGCTTTAAGGGTCACTTGCCTTTAGTGATAGTGGATGGCACCCTCCCAAGCCTGTTGGGATTAGACTGGTTCCCTGCCTTAGGCCTCCATATAGATGGAATCCATTCTATTGCAAATTCAGAAGTTGACTCCCTGTTCAGGGAATATGCTGATGTATTCAGCGAGGGCCTAGGCTGCTACGTGGGAACCCCAATATCTTTCAACATGGACCCACAAACAGTTCCAATTCGTTTAAAGCCCCGAAGGGTACCTTTTGCAATCTGCCCTAAACTTGACAAGGAACTAGACAAATTGATTAAACAAGGCATACTACAACCTACAGACTTTGCTAAATGGGAGACCCCAACAGTGACACCCCTAAAGAAAGATGGTGGGTTGAGAATTTGCTCTGACTACAAGTGCACATTAAACAAATATTTACATCAGCGCTTATCCAGTCCCCATTGTCCAGCACCTCCTGCATTCTTTGGAGCCTGGTACTGTTTTCGCTAAACTGGATATGTCACAGGCCTATCAACAGTTCCCTGTTGATGATGCAACTGCAGAACTTCAAACCATTGTGACACACAGAGGTGCTTTTAAGTGTACGCGCCTCCAATTTGGTGTTAGTGTGGCCCCTGGAATTTTCCATTCACTCATGGAAAGACTACTTAAAGGGTTATCTGGCATAGTACCCTATTTTGATGACATTCTGATATCTTCCCCTGACAAACCTCAGTTGCTATAGAGAGTCAGAAATATCCTTGAATGTTTCAGGAAGTCAGGGCTCAAATTAAAAAAGGAAAAATGCACCATTGCCACACCACAAGTCGAATTTTTAGGATACAGAATTGACGTCTCTGGCATCCACCCAACCGAATCCAAAGTAAAGGCTATTCATGGGGCACTCACGCCTACTAATAAAACTGAACTTCAGTCTTTTTTTGGGACTTCTAAATTTCTATGCTTCATTTTTGCCACATAAGGCTTCCATTGCAGAGCCTCTACACAGGCTTCTAGGCAGACAAGCAGCATGGCACTGGGGTCCTAAGGAAGCTTTTGCTTTCAAAGCAGTCAAGTCACTACTTACTTCTGATGCTGTTTTAATACAATTTAACAAAAATTTGCCATTAGTACTAGCCACAGATGCTTCATCTTTTGGTATAGGAGCTGTTCTAAGTCACAGACTGCCTAATGGATCATAGGCACCCATTGCATTTTTCTCTAGGACGCTATCCTCCACTGTAACTACAGTCAAATTGATAAAGAGGCTTTGGCTGCAGTTGCTTCAGTAAAGAAATTCCATGAGTTTCTCTATGGACACCATTTTGAACTGATTACGGATCATAAACCTCTTTTAGGACTTCTATCAGGCAACAAGCAAACATCTCAGATTTTGTCTCCAAGAATGACTAGGTGGACATTATTTCTGGCTGCATATCCCTATACGCTGGTTCATCACTCTGGCAAAACACTCAGTTATGCAGATGCCCTTAGTCATTGTTCCCTACCAGTTCCAGTGGAGGATCCTGCTCCGACCTATGCTGTATTACAAATTAACGATCTCAAGCTGCCTATCATCGCCTCTGCTGCCCAATCTGCCAAGGACAAGGTAATTTCCCAAGTCCTTGACTGGGTGGGGAGGGGATGGCCTACAACCCCTTATTCATCTGAATTCTTACCCTTCAAATTACACCAGCAAGAACTTTCTTCCTTACAAGGCTGTTTGCTTTGGGGAACCAGGGTAGTGATTCCCCCCCAACTGCAGACCTCAGTCTTAGAAGTCCTACATGAAGGTCATCCTGGCATTGCCAGGATGAAGGCCCTCGCTCGCAGTTATGTATGGTGGCCAGGCATGGACGCTCAGATTACCAGCTGGGTTAATGCTTGTCAGCCATGCCAAGCCACCAAGCCTTCCCCTCCAGCATCAGTGCCAGGATCATGGGAGGATGCAGGAAGCCCCTGGTCCAGGGTACATATTGACCTGGCTGGCCCTTTCCATGGGCATACATTCCTAATATTAGTTGATTCCTTCTCTAAATGGGTGGAGCTGATTTTAATGCATTCCACAACCACAGAGGTGGTCACTCAGGCCGTGAATAGAATGTTCGCCACCCATGGCCTCCCTGATGCCATTGTGTCTGATAATGGCCCTCAGTTTACATCTTGTGAGTTTGAAATTTTCCTAGCCAACCAAGGTATCAGACACGTATTAATAGTTCCTTTTCACCCTGCTAGTAATGGTCTGGCTGAACAGGCAGTCAGATCAGCTAAGGAGGTCCTGCAAAAACTTGGGCCCATAGATTGGCACTCTAGACTTGCCAAGTACCTTCTAAGCCAGCACACAACCCCTTGTTCCTCCACAAACAGGTCATCGGCTGAACTCCTAATGGGGCACCATTTAAGGACCACCGTAGATAGGCTTCACCCAAATTACGCCCCAGTGCTTCCCCTTGGGTCAAACAGCCAAAACAGGAGTTTTGTAGAAAATGACCTGGTGTATGCCAGGAACTATGCTGGGCAGCCATTGTGGGTGTCTGGGCGTGTGGTGGCAGTAACTGGTCCTAAGTCTTACAGAGCCAGCTACAAGATGGGCGCATCTGGCGCCGTCATATAGACCAACTAAGAGGATGTTGGAACACTACACCCAGAGGCCATCTAGATGTTCCCGATGCGGAAAGAACACCACCGCCCGAGGAATCCCATCTCGAACCTGGTTGCAACAAAAGCTTACCTGAAGAAACAGCAGTCCAGCAACTAGAACCGACTCCAGGCGAGCCTCCAGCCCCTCCTTCCTTGAAAGCCACATGACAGGCAGGAGATATCCGTCTGGCACCATTTCCAACAGAGCCAAGAAGTTCTGGCCGTCTGCACAGGTGCTCTACATACTTAAGAGACTACGCATGCTCTGTCTTGGAGTGTTGTGAACTGGACTGCAGTTTCTACTCAGGTCTGTGTTTCAAGCGGGAAACACGGACCGCTCCTATTGGCTGAAGCCGTTTGACAGCCGGCTATAAAAGGAGATGTCAAACGGCATCAGCTGTTGCTGTTCCAGCTGGCTGCCATGTTAGTGCAGCAGCCACAGCAACCCTTTATTATTTCAGTAAAGATCTGCTCTGGTTGTCTGCCTCAGTCATTCCGCCGCTCTACAACATGAGGCTTTCCCGCAATGGTTTTTTTTCTCCTGGGACCCAAGCCTATTCTGTTGCTACCAGTGCTGCTTGCCACCACTGCCGTTCGCCGCCACCACCATTCACACAGCAAAAATCCCCACCACCTGAAACAGCTCATTGGCGATATTCCAGGAGGTCAATCCAACTGCTGATAGGCTGCGGCGGCAAACTTGGAATACTGCCTGGATCAGCTGTTCCAGGCAGCGGGGATTATAGCAGCACTGCCTATTGCCAACGCCACCATTCGTCACTGCTGTTTGCCCCACAAACAGTGGTGGCAATCCCTGTCGACTGGAACAGCTGATATTCTGGGAGGTCAATCCAACCACCAATAGATGGCAGCGACAGGCCATTCACCACAGCTGTCTGCACCACCGCTGCACCAACCCCCTCCCCCTGCCACTGGGGCCCAGTCTATGACACAATAGTCACTCCATAAGACACACAGACATTTCCACCAACTTTTGGGAGACAAAAAAGTGTGTCTTATGGAGCAAAAAATACAGTATATCCTAAATTTTGTTTTAAACCTTCCTATTTAACCTAAAAGATGCTCAGAAATATTTTGTTATAGGATAACCTACAAATCATGAAATAAGACAATAATTATAGAAAGCCCCTGGATTAGTTATATACCCCTCATTCAAATGATAACATTACAAAAAGACTTTGGGCTTTACCATTTACATTGTCTCAGCCCAGATAAAACTATCCACACACAGGAGTAAAAAGAACTGTGGTGACCCAGGGCATGGCACAAAGACAACACAGTCAAATAAGCAAGAAGAGTCCCTTTAATACCTTCAATTTTTCTCCCAATGTCCAGGTCATTTTCAGCTGGAGAAAAAACTCTCCCAAGAACAGTACATACAAACTATAAATAAAAATCCACACAAACTACGCTGCAGCAATTAACTTGACAGGGCAGGATAAGGAATCGCAGACTTGAAAAGCCAACAAAGCACACACAGTTGGGAAGATACCAGGAACCCAGATAAGCCTCGACAATAACAGATAACTCACTATTTGCTTCCAAGAACTTTGCTGTGCGTAGCTTCCCTTTTTAAACACTGTGTTCTCAGCTGCAGCTAATGAAGGGAATCAGAACACTTTCCTCCCCCATAAGCCAGACAATTCATGTTACTCCCTTCTCCATTCCTCCCTGCGTACCCTAGGATGAAGAGCGGGTAGTCCTGAGTCTTCCTCTGAATTCCCTTCTATCTTGCTCTACCTGCTCTGCCCAGCCAGACTTTGCCCTTCCCCAGTTCTTCCACAGCTAACGGAGCCACTTTCCCACTCCCTGTCAGCTGCTCGGCCTCCCCCTTGGAATCAGATTCTGATAAGGGCATGACAAGAACAAATCTGTAGATTGAAATGCAAAATCTGTTTATCTAATATTTAAAAAAAACTATCCTGGCTAAAACATATTAATAAAACTTTTTTTCTTTTCTTATTATTGTATAAACCTCAAGAGAGATGACTATGGCCCTCACAAACATAATAAAATAAAACGCTGTTGGTAAATGCCAAGTGCTACTGTCCAATCAATTATTATTACTTTAACTGGCATATGGCACAGTGGTTCCCACAGTGGTTCCCATTGGAACTACTTAGTGGGATTTTCTTATGAGCTGGGTACGAAACATGTTTAGCCTATAGCATAAACTCTAAAAATAGATTTCACATGTAAACTCATGGGCCACCCATTAAGTTGTCTGCTTTTTCAAAGTTAGATAAATATTGGGTGACACCTAGCCACCAAAACTACACTGTTTTTGAAATGCACAGCCAATGCGCAAGAAATAATTGATTTCTAGTACAGCTTTGGAAGTTAAAACAAAAGTATTATTGTAATGTCTGTAACAGACACTATAATAATACTTTTCCCCAACAGCAGAAGAAATATTTGAAATAAGGGCTAAGAAGGTATGTACTTACTGGCAAACATCTATTATGACATCTGGCCCACATATTCCCTACTGCAACTGCTAAAAATTAAGTCTTATTTTTGTTCCTTCTTAGGTCCCCACAGGCAGAGATTTCCTGTTCACAGTGCTTTGCAGATCCAGTTCAAAGCCTTTTCCATTATCCATATCACTATAATTCTAGCCATTTTCCTATGTTGGAAAATTTCCTGTTGGAAGCAGCTTGACAGGCAACCAGCAGGTGAAGGTATCTTCCGAAGGGGATGAAAAATCTTAACTGGAAGTTGTCTTACTTTTAATAAATACTACTAAACTGATCCAGGGCTGCTGTACGATAATTTACACCAGTGATTTGCACACCTCAGTAAATATGAAAAGAACAGGAAGCATATTTTCCTTCACAATTGGTTGCCTTAGAGCAACATCTTGCTATGCAACTTTCCCAAGGCACAGAAGCTATACTTGAGCAAAATAATTGGCAATTTGATCCTTGTCGTTTTCAGAAATCTGCTCAGTACTGTTTAATAAAGACTTTGTAAGTTGGAATAGCAAATAGGAATATTGTGCCAGTTTGACAATGTGATCCAATATGATCCATCCTCGGCTGCTCTCAGGTTTTTTTGTTTTCTTTCTTGAAATATCCTTTACTGAAAACGATATGAGGAAATCTACGTTAAAAAGAACAATGGATTAATGTAGTCCAGTAAAATAGAACTCTTCTACCATCACATTGGTGGTTATTATTATTTACATAAGAATAATTTCTGTACATATAGCTTCCAAGCGCATGTCACCTTATTGAATGGTATTGACTTGTCTGATCATTAAATAGAATTATTTTTCCTGATGTTTCAAGTAAAAAGTATATTAATATTATAATTGACAAATGAGGGAAATTTAATGAATTTCATTTTCAAGTAAGTAGTTATATTGATTTTTTTCCAAACATTTCTAGACTGATGTTACCAAATGAAAATATGCAATAAACATTTGAGAGGGCCCCAGAAGAAAAGCAGATTTACATCCTTTTGAGCAATGATTTTTGTTAAGTGTGTAAACTTCATGATGTACTGCTAAAAGAATTTGGCCAAATATATTAAAGTGATTTAAAGAGTCATTTATTTTCATTTTCTCTATCAAATGTTTCCCCTTTATTTTCAGATTAATTGCTGTTCCTCCATATGTATTTGTTTACTAAAACTGTAAAGATATAATTGACTCAATCTGCATATTGAACTAAAGAAAGAATGTGCAAATCCCAGCAGCTTTTAGGTCACAACAAGACTTAGCATGATATGTAAAGAATCCATTCATAAAGTAGGTGGAGCCCAGTCTCATTCCGAAGGAGAGCTTCAATTATGAAGGTTTAAAGTACCCATTTCCCTTTTTCACTTAGGCAAAGAATGCCAGACCCTTCCTTTCCCCACATTTACTACCACTTCAAGTTTGATATATGATGCCTAGGCATGGAACAACAGCTTATTTATTTTTATTTATTTTATTTTATTTATTTGTCAAGCAAGTATTAGATAACAGGTATAAGTATAAGCATCGTTATGAATACATGAAATGGATATGAATAAAAAAGAAACAATAGGACAGGGATGGTAGGCATGTTGGTACACTTATGCACGCCCCCTACAAACCTATTAGGAAAGGGGTGAGGTCAGTAGTAGACAGTCTAAGGTTAAAGTTTTTGGGGTTTGGGGAAGAAACCACAGAGTCAGGTAGAGTATTCCAGATACTGACCACTCTGATGCTAAAGTCATATTTCCTGCAGTCAAGTTTGGTGCGGTTTACTTTGAGTTTGTATCTATTGTGTGCTCTTGTATTATTGTGGTTAAAGCTGAAGTATTCATTGACAGGTAGGACATTGCAGTAGATAATTTTATGTACTACACTTAGATCAGACCGAAGGCGGCATAGATCTAGGTCGGCGGTCGCCAACCGGTGGGCCGTGGCCCACTGGTAAGCCATGAGAAAATTTTGGTGGGCCACAGAGAAATCTCACCCCCAAAGCAATTAATCCAGGCTGCGCAGAAACATAAGGCTGTGCTGCCTACATGGCCCGCGGGAACCCTTCCCGCCCACTCACTCTTTACTGGTAAACTTGCCTGGTAAACTTGCCATTTTTCCTTTTTCCAACCATCATCTGTTCTGCTATGCTTGGAGATTTAGATTAGCTAGGAAACAGGAAATGGTTGGATTTCTTGCTTTCTAGCTACTCTTTAGATCTCTGGCTCTGCTTTTAAGTACAACTGAACCTCCCTTAGGACTGAAGGTTTGCTTTCAAGCAAATTCAGTGCAGACTCATGGCAAGCAAATTTGAGAGACTGAGCTAGCCGATGGCAGATAGATAGATCACTGAATGATTCTGTGAGCAACTCAATCTGCCTGCTTTGCCTGATTTTGGGTAAAAGTTGCTCTTTTTTTATAAAAAAAACCAATATTTACATACATGGTGTGTTGTGAGTTAATTTTGTGAGATTGCTTGCTAGCAAATTTTATGAGTTTGCTTGCAAGCAAATTTTATGTGACAGACTGAGCTAGTCGATGGCAGATAAATAGATCTCTGATTGAATCTGTGATTCTGTGAGCAGCTCAATCTGCCTGCTTCGCCTGGTTTTGGTAAAAGTTGCTCTTTTTTAATAAAAAATTCAATATTTATATAAATATTTATAATATTTACATACAAGTTATGCCCAGCCAGTCACATGACCACCAAGCCACACCCACAAATTAGGCCATGCCCACAGAACCAGTTAGTGGTCCCTGGGATTTAAAATTATGAGTTTGGTGGTCCCTGAAGTCCAAAAGGTTGGCGACCCCTGTTCTAGGTTGTATAGGTCTAAAATTTCAAGTCTGATGGCATAAGGTATTCTGCTACAAGTAGAGGAGTGGAGAACTCTTCTCGTGAAATATTTCGGGACTTTCTTGACTGTATTAATATCCGTTATGTAATGCGAATTCCAGACTGATGAGCTGTAATTGGTGGCATAAATTTTTGTATCGGCTTTTAAAGTTGGCAACGTGACCAGATTTGTATTTCCGCCAAAGGAATTTCTTTTTGGATTGGAGCTTCCTTATTGTTATGGGTAATTTGTTTTTGTTTTTGTTTTGGGAGTTGTTATTGGTACATATAGTTTAATGACTCTTTTGATTTCAAGTAAAAATATGTTGTAATGGTATTCGACAGTATTGCATCCAGTGAATAGAATTTGCCAATCAAGAGATGAGAGATTGTTGTTTATAAGATCATAGTTGCCTTTTTTGAAATTTTAATTGAGTATCCTGTCGTTATGTTGATTTTTGTGAGGATGTATGTTGAGATAAAAGTCAATCATGCTGTGGTTACTGTTGGAAAAGAATTCTTTTATTTGTATTCCGTAAATTGAATTCAAACTGTTGCAGAAAATGAGATCAAGGCAGTTGTTAAGTCTAGTGTTGTTGGTTACTAGTTGTTCCAGTCCCAGATTAGTTACAGCATTGTGGAAGGTTATATGTATGGGTTCAGTTGTACATTCATTTAGGGTCCAATTAATACGAGTAGATTGAAGTCACCAAGAAAGATAAAAGTTTGTGGGCAGGAGGTTGCCCATGTTAGTAGTGAATTTAACTTGTTTACATGTTTGATGTCATAATCAGGGGCTCTGTAACATAGTAAGAATCGAAATGTGATATTTAAGGACAGTTCACAGACAATGGTCTCAGGAAGAGCAAGCCCCTGGGTAACTTGGATGTTTTTTTAGATGTAGGGATTTTTTATAGAAGATAGCAACACCACTTCCTCTACAGATTTCATGATCTGATCGATAAACATGATAGTCTCTTACTGTGGTAATGGAGTCAGGGAGAGATGCGTTGAGCCATGTTTCACAGACAAATATGATGTCAAATTTAGCCATATTTAGAAAGCGGAGAAATTCAGGTATTTTATTTACAAGGCTTCTTGCATTGAGTAGCTTGCATGTAAGGCCAGTTGTAGTTGGAATTGAGGTAGTTAGGGGTGTACATGCCTAGTTTTGGGTGATGGTGGATTGGATGCTGAGTTGTGGGTTGTATGACTTACTTCTAATACAATCAGCACGGTAGTCAATGTGTAGGTCCTTCTCTCCATTGTCTAGACGTTTGAGTTCTGTGCCGAGTTCATAGGAGCGGATTCTTTGCAGCGTGGATAAGTCTGGTCTTGAGTGAAGTTTGTTAAGGGTGGGATTGGTTTTAGCAATGGTGTTTACTGTATGAATGAATATATGTTTGTTGGACTCATTTTTGCAAACAACTCTACAACTTCATCTAAGCAACTTCATCTAAGCAAAATTACTGTGCTTGAGAACTGTGACCAAGGGATTCCTGATTAGTTTAAAATCCAAGCCTCTCAAGAGAAGGGGGAGAAAGGTATTTCCCTGGACTTGCTGAACTGGTTCTCCTTGCTGTGGGTGTAAAACTCTTCTCTGTGGGGCAAAGCAGAAAGAGATATAGGTGATAGAAGTGAAAGAATGCAAATAACAAGAGCAGAAAAAGGAAGAAGGGGACTTTATGGAAAGATGTAGGCAATATATAAACTGAAAACAGTCACATGGTCTTCAGGAGAAGTAGAAAGCAAAGTAATGTTCAACTGGCTGGAAAAGCAAGCTAGGAGGAAATGTTTCATCTTGATGTTAAAGTGAAAGTTCTAGGTCAGGATCTGTACTGATTACTTCGTTTTCAGGTTTGCTAGTCTGCTCATGCTTATATATTCCATCAAGCTATTTGAGCTGCACCTTCCTCTCATCTTTTCATTTTGTGAGAAACTGATGTTTGAGATGCCATTTGTATTTTATCAGTGCTAAATACCTTATTCTGTTCAATTTGTAATTGGGCATTTGACTACACAAGTTAAAAAAACTTTTTTTAGTTCTTTAAAAATTATATTGTTGTAAATCTCAATACATTGCATTGTTTCAATATAACAATATTTGTAAATATTGACTGAAGATTGTTAATAGTTTAGTGTAGATTAGACTGCTGAGAATAAAAAGAAGAAAGAAATATTCAAACTATATTAATTTAGGTTGTCAGTGTTAATGAGTGTAAGATTATTTGGCATTTTCATCTAAAATTGAATGTAACGTTTTTAAAAAACTGGTGAAGATTGCATCAAAATATTTGTGGTGCAATAAAGGTTTAAGCCTTAAACTAATTATTTAGTATTGAAGTCCCCATTATGTTGTGTATTGTTTTTAAACATGTTAATAAGAAAAAGAAAAGATGCTGTGCAAATTTCACAATAAATATTCAAAAATAAAGAAAATTATGCTTATTTCTAATAAATTTTGTTTATTTCTAATAAAGCTTAAACCATAAGAGTACTTTTGTTCTAATCTCTTAGAAAGGAGACAGAACTGCTGTACTCTAGCCACATGCTCAAAACTATTAAGTGCCAAGAGGTTATGCTAGAGTAGGTTCTTACTGTATTATTTTCATTCCAAGTTTATGGATGAATAAGCCTTATCTCTTTTACAAGCTTGAAGGATGAGGAAGAGCCTGGTCAAGGGGTATGTCTTTCTTCCAAGAAGATGATGATGACAAGTGGGAAATTACTATATGACTCATAACCCAAAGCTGTGCCATATACCTGAACAGAAAGGAGATGAGGTCAATGACCATGTCCAAAAGGATTAGGACTTGCCCAGCTGTAATAGCCTCATTCCCTATACTTCCTTAATTCTCTTAAAAAAAAAGAAAATAAAGCACAACAGAAGAAAAATATTTTCTTTCTGTTGTTTGAACACTCTGAATCTGCAGAAAAGAAGATGTAATTTTATGGATCTATGGCATGCTTAACCAAAGAACCATTGACTAGAGCAAATTTGGCTGGGGTTTCACAAATTGCAAAACCAGACTTGAATTAGCTATAGTACTATGCAAATATCTATGGAAGAACATTTTGCATCTGGAATATATGAATGTGCTTTGGCACCTGTTATATGAGAATGGTCAAAACTAAACGTGTCAGAAGAAACATAAACCAAATATAGAACAAATGGGTTACTTCAGAAATAAGTGATGTAAAATAAGAGAGTCAAGAATGAACAGGTGCTGAATGAATGTGGATTGAATACAAAAGTGAGTTAACACATTAAATATACTGAGGTTGCTTAATCACAAAAAGAAAACAAATGTAGATCAAGTTGTAAAACATGAAGGAAGAATGAGTAGGCTGGGTGCAAGGGGAAGAATGAAAACAAATGAGTTGGTTCAGATGATGAAAGTTTTCCCTTTTTCTGAAGATTGTAGTACAAAAGACAATATTTTGAAGGATATAAGGAGATGACAGAATCAAAGATATTTGCAAGAAGAAAAGTTTAGAAAGCTGTAATCAATGGTGTTGCTGTACACTACTCAATAACACCATACATTTAAATTACTTTGCTTACTATTTCTTACTCCTTTTTGTGCTTTGCATAGCACTATTTACTGCAAAAGGAACATTATCTTATTTCTTTTTAAGAATTGGAAACAAAAGCATTTTCCCATGGGAAGGATTCTTAATTCCATTTTAAATAATTCCAAATTCTTAATTTCAAATTTATTTGGACTCAGTCCATTTGTAACTTTCTAAATTCAAAGTTTTAATCAGCTTTTGCTGTTTATTCTAGAAAAAAACAATTTCTTAAACTTGTATTTAAAACTCTTTTTGCAAAGGATTGAAGAAAACTTACTTGATGCTATAAAATTTGTTGATTTCAAAGTTCCTAACAGCTAAAAATAAGTTAACAAGCAATTTCTGAAAGTGATTAGAAAAGGAAATATGTTCATCCAGCGTCCTTTTAAAGGCACCAACCTTCTTTGGGCAGAAGTGCTATGCCTTCCTCTATCAGAGCTATAAACCCAGACAGAGGTCATTTTCTTGCAGATTCCTCAGAAGAGCAATTGCTTGGAGTACTTGTGGCCAATCTCAAGTCTTCACTTTATCCAGAGAGGAATTACAAAGAGCCGATTTAGTTGCTGACCAACCAGTCATTGAGACTGCTTTTTGTGGAGCCATCTTCAGCTAACCATTTCTTCCCTGGAAATAGCTGCAAAAGGGAACATAAAAATATACTTATATGTATAAACCCGCATTACTGAATTCCAACATTATTAAACTGCATTCTAACTTTTTCTGAGAACTAATATAAACAAGTATAGTAAAGGTCCTACAAATATTTCTGTGACATGGAGGATTTAGAAGGGAGATGAAGCGCCGGAAAAGACGCCTAGAGAGCAGTTGGAGGGCTAGCCGTTCTGAGTCTGACCGAACACTTCTACGATCTTATATCAAGACGTATTTAGTGGCGATGAAGGTGGCGAGGAGGATTTACCTCTCCACCCTTATTGCGTCCGCGGAAAACCGCCCAGCCGCCCTGTTTAGGGTGACCCGCTCCCTTTTAGAGAGGGAAGCGCGGGAGGATCCCTTACAGGGACGGACTGAGGAGTTTTCTAGTTTTCTGCAGGATAAAATCGCTCAGATTCGGGACGAGCTGGACTCCAACTGGGCATCTCCGGGCGGGGGGGGGGGGGTGGATATCGGTGAGGCCAGTTGGGTTGAGTTCGACCCTGTTACTGTAGAAGACGTGGACAGGGTGTTGGGGGGACTGAATGCCACCACCTGTTTGTTGGACCCGTGCCCCTCCTGGCTGGTTTTGGCCACTCGGGAGGTGACACGAGGCTGGTTCCAGGGTATTATAAACGCTTCCTTGAGAGAGGGGCTTCTACCTACCGCCTTGAAGGAGGCGGTGGTGCGGCCCCTCCTCAAGAAACCGTCCCTGGACCCAGCATTGTTATTAAATTATCGTCCCGTCTCCAACCTTCGCTTTGTTGCGAAGGTTGTAGAGAGTGTGGTGGCCCGTCAGTTTCCCCGATTCCTGGATGAAGCGAGTTATCTTGACCCCCTCCAATCGGGCTTCAGGCCCGGGCACAGCACGGAGACGGCGTTGGTCGCGTTGGTTGATGATCTCTGGAGGGCTCGGGACAGAGGTTGTTCCTCTGTCCTGGTCCTGTTAGATCTCTCAGCGGCTTTTGATACTGTCGACCACAGTATCTTATTGCAGCGGTTGGAGGGGTTGGGGGTTGGAGGCACCGTATTACGGTGGTTCTCCTCCTTCCTCTCCGACCGCTCGCAATTTGTGTTAACGGGGGGGCAGAGATCGTCCCCAAGGCCCCTGCTTTGTGGGGTGCCTCAGGGGTCGGTGCTCTCGCCCCTGCTGTTTAACATTTATGTAAAGCCGCTGGGTGAGATCATTCGTGGCTTTGGGGTGGAGTTCCATCAGTACGCTGATGATACTCAGCTGTACATCTCCACCCCGGGCCACCCCAACGAAGCCGTCGAAGTGATGGCCCGGTGCCTGGAGGCCGTGCGGGGTTGGATGGGTCGTAACAGGCTTCGTCTCAACCCGGCCAAAACCGAGTGGCTGTGGTTTCCTGCGCCCAGATACAGCCAGCTTACTCCTTTGCTGGCCGTGGGGGGAGAGGTTCTGACCCCCGTGGAAAGGGCGCGCAACTTGGGTGTCCTCCTGGATGTACGGCTGTCTTTGGAAGAACATATTGCAGCCGTCGCCAGGGGGGCTTTTTATCAGATTCGTCTGATTTACCAGTTGCGGCCCTTTCTGGATCTGGGCGCACTTCGCACAGTCACTTCCGCCCTCGTTATCTCCCGCTTGGATTATTGCAACGCTCTCTACATGGGGCTCCCCTTGAAGAGTCTCCGGAGGTTGCAGTTAGTCCAGAATGCAGCCGC
Organism: Bungarus multicinctus; assembly: GCA_023653725.1. Classification (NCBI taxonomy): domain Eukaryota; kingdom Metazoa; phylum Chordata; class Lepidosauria; order Squamata; family Elapidae; genus Bungarus; species Bungarus multicinctus. The sequence goes on along the minus strand of CM042834.1, from coordinate 226,728,342 downwards.
GCGGGTGATCGTGGGCGCCCCTCGAGGCGCCCACGTAACACCACTTCTCCGCAGGCTGCACTGGCTTCCTGTGGCCTACCGGATTCGATTCAAGGTGGTACTGATGGTATTTAAAGCGCTCCATGGCTCGGGACCTGGGTACTTACGGGACCGCCTGCTGCCATCAACAACCTCCCGCCGCCCAGTACGCTCCCACAGGGTGGCCCTACTTGGGGTACCGCCGCCTGACTGTTGTCGGCTGGCGGCCCCGAGAGTTCGGGCTTTCTCTGTGGGAGCTCCCTCCCTATGGAATGATCTCCCCCCGGAGATACGGGCTATGACGGATATTCTGACCTTCCGGCGTGCAGTGAAAACCCTGCTTTTCGAACAGGCCGGCCTGGCCCAGTAACTATGTTTTCTAGTTTTAACATTAATTCTTAATTGGGGTTTTATTAGTTTTAATTTTTAATTTTTAACTTAAAATTGACAGCCGGATTAAATTATTTAATTTATTTTTAATAGTATTTATTCTGTATTTAGTGTATGTTTTTTAGTAGGCTGTACACCGCCCCGAGTCCCTTTTTGGGAGAGGGAGCGGTATAAAAGTATGATTAAATAAATAAATAAATAAAATAGAAATGAGCAATTTTCTGCAACAGAAACTTTAATAATTTATATATTTAACAGTACTGAGGTGTTTCCATAGCAGCAACATTTTCATTAATACTGAATGTGAGAATAATGTGCCATAAAAATTGCCTACTGATAGCCTAATATGAATATTTATGCTACCTTTTTAAATGGATAAGCAATAGGAAACTTGAACACATGCAGAAAATAACTACCATTTTAGATTGGTGTCCTATTAAGATAGGCAAGCCAGTATGCTAATCGGTTTAAACTAACTGCAAGCTCAACTATATACTATCCTTATTACTGGCAAAATTTGTAATATATCTTAGAACTATATATGGTTGAATAACCATATTAAAGAGAGGGACAGTGATATCAATTGTTTATAAAGCTAAGATCAATGTATCATTTAAAAAAATCAATTATACACTTCAGGATTTCAAGCATATGAGAGAATCTTTGGTTATTGTCTCTGCCAATTCCAAAATCCATAGTAGGATAATTTTTTTTCAGGCCAATCTGCGATCATAAAATACTATACATTATTACAGATGCTCTGGAACTTTACATTAAGCATACTGGCGATAAATAAAAAAGAGGGCAACGAGGACAAAGCTGGAATTGATAGCCAAGCCATAGGGTTATAATTAGACTGTGGAGGAGGCTGCAAATAGATCAAATAGAGTTTTTAGTTGCTATGCTAGAGAAACAAACAATCTTGTATTTTTTTAAAAAAATGATAGTTTATTCAGAGTTGAACCATTTCCTTTTAAAAGTTAAATATAGAGTTAGTATTTTTAATTGAAACTATATTGCTTTTATTTACAGCTGAAATTACTTTGAATAATAACAATAGCAATGGCACTTAGACTTATATATCACTTTATAGTGTTTTTACAGCCATCTCTAAGCAGTTTTACAGAGTTAGCATATTGCCCCCAACAACCTGGGTCTTCATTTTACTGACCTGGGAAGGATGGAAGGCTGAGTCAACCTTGAGCCTGGTGAGATTCAAACTGCCAAATTGCAGTTAGCCAGCAGTCAGCAGAAGTAGCCTGAAGTACTACATTCTAACTACTGTGTCACCGCATCTAATGATTTGCTACTGTGTCACCGCATCTAATGATTTGCTACAGTTCACAAAGGACTACCTTTAAATACCTTTTGTGGCCACAGACTATGGCCACAGACCCCCAAGATTTAACCTTAGTGTCGGGTCCATTCCGGTTTTACCAGAATGTCCCGACAACGATTCAATGGCTGTTAGCAATGGTGCTCCATTCCAGCTGAAGGTCTGACACATTTAGATACTTCCTGCCACATTAATGGGAGCTGGCATCCTGGCAGTGATTTAGAAGCAATGCGGTTTGCTCCCCATGTTGGTTATCGGCAATTCAGGACTGTAGTCAGCTGATGGGAGGGGTGGATGTTAGTGGTTGCATCAGCCGCTGCAGGGTGGTTCCAGGAAATGATTATGTTTTGTTAACCTTCATTGGGGAAAGCGGATACGAGGCTGGAAGGGGGAGGGATTGATTGGATCGTTTACGCACAGAGTGGAGGCACACAGGTGTAATTAATGGGTGGTGCTGTTATTATGTGTTAATTGGGGGAGGGCATAAGAACAGCATTGGGAGGCAGTTTGCATTCAACGCTGAATTTTAACATATCCTTGTTCAAGGAGGGCACCTTCCTGAAAATGGCCCGCTCCAAGGTGGTATCGGTTATTACTGATTGTGATTGGAAACCCTGCATTAAACCTTATTATCATATTTCACTGCTTGTGAGTAATGTGCTTTATGGAAAAAGATATCCAGTGCCTGACAGGCTGTGACAGAAAGTCAGCGTTCCCCTAACGTTAACTTTTCTTGTATCTTCTGGAATTGCTGAGTGAGGCTTTAGAGCGTTGGGATTATGGCAGAGGGAACAGAGCCTAGTTTGTCAGTAGGAGAAGATACGGAAGTAGCCGGGGAAGCAAGAGAGGAAGCAAGTAAAGGACAATTGGAGAAGGAGGAAGAAAACAATGAAAAGCAGTTAATGCCAATCCCTGCTCCATTAGTGGTGCGGCCTAAAACATCTAGAAGTATGAAGGAGATTATATTAAGCGAACCCAGTAGAAAGGAGGGGGATGGAAAACCTAAAGAGGATAAACACTACCCCCCTAAGTGGCAAATGAAAAGATGGCCTGGAATGGAAGAAAGCCAGTGGACAGCACCCGGGAGTGAGACATTGGATATGTTGAGGATGCAATTTGGTGATATAACACTAAGGGACACCAAGTAAAGAGGCAGTATGTCCAAAATATGGGTACATTTCGGGTAGTGACCCGTTGTACAGTTCCAGTCCCATGGGAACACATGATAGAGACACTGGAAGTGGTGTGGAACGTTCATCATCAAGGTATAAACAAGGTAGCTGGGACATGCCTCAGTACGAAAGACAGCAAAGGGAGAGTAGGTTGTCTGATATGCATAACTAGGAACTGGAACATTCATCCGGAAATAGGCACAGTAGTGCCCATATACTGCTTCTTTGGGATTAGAACTAAATGAGACAACCGATACCACCTTGGAGCGGGCCATTTTCAGGGAGGTGCCCCCCTTGAACATAACATTTGATAGAAAGACTAACAGAGTAGCTGTATTTTTGAGCCAGATAATTAACCATTTCGATTTGTATGGACAATGTTATCTATCACATTGGTCGATGGTGGTTGCTGTCACGAACATATTGGACGAGGAGGCCATTATTGGGCAGCGAATTTGCATCAGCAAAGATCACATGAATTAAGTCATATTGGACTTTTTCTAGCAGCTCTAAGAGCGTGATTTGAGGATAGATCTACAGAACAGGCAGAGGATGATTTGTTGGTAATAAAACAACATAGTAGACCAACTCGTGAGTATGTGCAGGAATTCCAATGTATGGCTGGGAAAGTAACTTCTTGGCCTGAATGGTTGCTGATCCATATATTTAGAGATAGACTAGACCACAACTTAAGTCAGGCCTGTTTGTATAGAGGTATGCCAAAATCCATACATGAATGGTACCAGAGTGCTATAGAATTGGATGCTGGTCTATGAAGATTAAATCCCAAAAAGGAAATGTCCTCTGAACTGCGTAAAACTGGAGAACAAGCAATTAGGTCAGAGCCAAGAGGATTACCTCCCTTCCAAAGTCAGAGAGGTAAAGGAACTTTCCTGTGCTTTCATTGCAACCAACCATGGCATCGAGCCATGAATTGTCCAATACCACCATTGTCAGTACCACGTATATCTCAGGACTTGCCCTCAATAAATACGAGTAAATCAAAATAAAAGATTGGATTAATTCCGGAACGGTCAAGAAGATTACTGACTCAGGTACCAAGTGGCAGGGATTTGGAAGAACGTCCAGTGGCTGAGAGAATGGATTACGAGGCAGAAGATGCTGTTGCTGATGATCCAATGGTAAGTGTGCCTATTTATCCATTCATAATCCCTGTCTCACTGTGGAATATGCATACTGACCAAGGGACTGAATTGGGGGCACTGATTGATTCTGGATGTACCTGGTGTCTTATAACTCAGGCAATAGTAAACAAATTGGGATTACGGGTGAAACAGTTGAATAATCGTATTAGGTTTGAACAGGTGTATGGGTGGGGTGCTGGCCACATATTGTACAGAATATATTAAAATGGTGATGGGGGAGCATTGGGAGTGGATATCATTTGTGATGATATCCCATATGACTGAGGCTTTGATATTGGCCTGGCATGGTTGAATAAATGGCAGCTGACTATTAGATGGGAAGGGGTTTTTTGGAAAATCCGACTAGCCTTGGGACCATCTCCACTGCCATCACTGAACGAACAGCCCAAAGGTTTTGCCAAGATGCTTATGACTAATAATGAAAACATCTTGGAACAGCATTATCTGTTGGGGTATCAAGATCTAGCAGAGGTGTTTAATGAAGAAGGGACTGATTGTCTACCACCCCATAATACAACCGATTGTGCGATTGAACTGGTTCCAGGAGGCAGTTGCCTAAACCACGCATGTATTCTATGACTCCTAAAGAAATGAAGGAAATGTGATTGTATATTGATAAGAATCTAAAAAGGGGATTTATTACACCTCACATAGATCTCACATTTATTACACCTCACATAGATCTCACTTAGCTGTTCCTGTATTGTTCAGAGAAAAGAAGGATGGAGGGCTACATCTATATGTAGACTTTCGGGATCTTAACGCAATATGTGTTGAACCATTATACCCAATACCATTAATAAAAGACCTATTGGCCACTTTATCCAAGGGACACATATTTACCAAGCTTGATTTGTGAGAAGTGTACTTTCATGTATGTATCCGTGAGGGGGATGAATGGAAAACTACTTTTAACTGTCCATTGGACAGTTATCGTTTCAACGTCATGTCATTTGGTTTGCAAGGAGGTCCAGCTTATATTCGTATTTCACTGCTTGTGAGTAATGTGGTTTATGGAAAATGGTATCCAGTGCCTGACAGGCTGTGACACCTAGATTTAAATCATAATATTTCTTCAAGCCTTCACACCCACACATCCCGTGATGACATTGTGCCCCCCAGGGGTCTGCGGACTACAGGTTGAGAACCACCGGTTTACTAGGTTAAAAACAGATAAAACAGAACAAGGTAAAGTAGTTTTATGTAGGACCTGGAAGAACAGTCATCATCATCCATTCAGTCATGCCCGACCCTCAGTACTCTCCATGCCAGTCTGTCTTATGCTACCTCTTTCAGATCTGCCATGGTCATCCTAGTATCATTCTTTATACTGTCTAGCCAAGAGGTACCAATGTGACCGATTCTTTTTTTTTTCCTCTGACCATTCCCAACATGATTAACTTTTCAAATGAGTCAGATCTCATGACACAGCCAAAATATGATAGTCTTTGTTTTGGGGGAAATGTACCCTCAAAGAACAAGCATCACAACTTTACATTATGGAAAAAGGAGTTTAAAATGTGTATCAGAGCATTTTCTTTCCTGGAAGTATAAAATCCAATGCAAAACTTCTAAATTTATTCTTTTCTAAAGCAAAAGCAAAAGTAGCAGTAATGCCATTGGAAAAATCCCCATTAGAACATATTAGAAAATAGGTGTACAGAGCTGAAAAGGATTGATTCTCATATGTTTGCTTATTTGCTTATTTAAGCTAGTTAACACTGAAATACTTCCTGCCCTTAGGAATCTAATGAAAAGTTCATTGTTTTGTTGCTTGTTTTAGGAGTCTGGTCATTTTTAATAGGGTATGCTTGGCTATTTCTAAATAAATAAATTACAAAGACACTGTAAATCAAGTTTATGGGAACTTTTCCATAATAGGAAGCTGGCGAATATTTGTCTGAGTTTTGTTGGGAGCTAATTAAGAAGATCAGTAATAGTATGTAAGGCAGGGCTTCCCACACTGAGAGGTGTACCTCTCTTGCGGATGTGTGAATAACCTTTTATTTGTACATTGTTACAATAAATCCACCTTTGCTAGAGTCATTGAATTGCTTTCATTGTTCATTTGTGTTCATTTTGGTGTTTGGACATTTTAGGGGAGGGTGTGTAAATTAAGGTTACAAAAAAGGGAAGTGTGATGGCAAAAAGTTTAGAAAATCCTGATGTAAAGTGTATCAGATAAGCTTATTTCTCCTCCTCCCTATAATTCTTCTTCCTCTTTCTCTACAATCCTTTCTTTATAATTATGTCTGCTGCAGTAAATCAAAATAATTGATTAGATTTCCAAGAAAATTGAACTGAAACATATTTTGCACAACCAATTTAAGCTGATAGGTTCAGTAACTTCACACTGCAGAAGTTGAAAAAGCAAAGCAAGGAAGGCTTTGATTAATTTGTCATGTATACACTGAGAGTCCTCAATTAGCTGAATTGCTAAGTCTGAAAATATAGTCCAGGGTTTTATTACAAAACATTGTGGAGCATAACTAAGAATCATTATAACTGTTGTTTGACTAACAACTGAATCTCCCAAACAGAACAAAAAGCAGCAAGTCTCTGACAATATCACTGCCTAAATATTGGCAAACGAAAGGATCACAGTACATTAAAAGGATGTTAAATATAGTGATCAGTTATTTCATGGTAGTTATTTTGAGACGGCAATTAATTCTTAGGCTAATGATTATGAATCACCTAATTGTAATGGGCCTTGATTCATTCTCTTCTCTACTAAAATAATGAAAGAATGCCATCCATTTCTACTTTGAAAATTCACAATTTGAAGATAGGCATACAAGGATAGATAAACCTACAGAAATTTTAAGTGAATTCAGTGGACTGTTCAGTTACTAAAATACAGGCCTTTATTAGCAAACATTGCTGAAAATACTTAGTGGATTTCCACTGGTGCTTAAGAATCTTGAGAGTTTATTAAAATCCCTGAAATACTTATACTATAATCTAATGTACCATGCAGCCACTGAAATAGAGTCAGTATTTAGTATAGTCCAATACTAGATAGTGCATACTAATTTCCAGTGGTCAGTTTTCCCCTTGCTTTCATTTCATGCATAATCTATACTGACTAGATACATTCAAGAACACATTAATTCCTATCACATCTGAAAGTTCATCTGATATTTCTTCTATCTTGCACTCAATCTGTATTGCTTCCTCTGTGGTTAAAAGGATAAAAGATAAAGGCTGCTTGGGAAGAAGGATAGACAGAAATATAAAGTTGGGACAGTGTAATCACCATTGTTAGAAGGAAGGAGCTCCAACCCCTTTCTCCAAAGCTATTCTAGTTGCTTTTGCATTTTAAATCAAATATTGATAGAAGAGAATATTTGTAGCTCAGGGTTGAGCTGTGGAGTCCTTGGTGCTCTCTGAGCTTGGTGGTTTTCTTGTAAACATTTCATTAGCAGATTATGTAACATCATCAGAGCATCAAGGACCTCATATAAATTAAATATCATGAACATTCAGTGCATAAACACTCAGTAATTTTCCTATCCCCTTTTTTCTTTATTAAATACCTATTTTATTCTACCTAGCTAATTGGTTAGCTACCACCTAAGACAAAATAAACCATATGAAGAAGAGGCAAAGAATGAAGAATTTACAACTAAAATATTGGTATTATTTCTCACTCTCTGATTAGTTCTCAATTTATCTCACCTTCTCACTAACAGATGGGCAAAACTTTCCAAGAGAGACTGATATATTTGATAACATTCATTCCTTTCATAAACTAGTGATATTTTAGCATAGTAAGACAGTTTATGAATAAGTTGCAAAACAATGCAGTCAAATTTAAAACATGTTATATGGTGTAAATAGGCAACTGAGGTAATTAGAAATGTGGTGATATTTTCCTGTGAAATGTGTTTCTGTGTAAACAAAATTGGGTTCACATATGTATCATCTGATTCATTAATTAAACATAAGAGTCTTCAGGCACTTTTTCCTGCCACTTTCATAAGCATCATGGCCAACAACTTTTATAGTTAGCTCAGTAAACATTTCGATGACTGAATTCACATATTGTTTTCAGCCAAGGATTGCCCTAATCATCATTTACTGACTAAACTACAACTTTATTCATTATACTCACCAATCACATTTGATTAGATTTGAATATACTAGATGTAAATCAACAAGCAACATTGTAATTTTGCAAAAAATATGGAAATGAAAGACGGGAAAACAAAAATCTGTATTTATCTCCATTTCTCTAATGCAATTTACCTTTTGATATTACTTCAACTGTGATTCAATAAAGATTGCTTGTTGTGCAAATTTTCATTTACTAAAATATTGAAACTATTTATTTATTTTATTTGTCAATCGCTTACAAGATGATAGGTATAAGTATATACATAGTTATGAATACATGAAATGGGTACATATAAGAAAAATAAAAGAAACAATAGGACAAGGACAGTAGGCACGTTGGTGCGCTTATGCACGCCCCCTACAGACCTCTTAGGAAAGGGGTGAGGTCAATAGTAGACAGTCTAAGGTTAAAGTTTTTGGGTTTTGGGGAAGAAACCACAGAGTCAGGTAGAGTATTCCAGACATTGACCACTCTGTTGCTGAAGTCATATTTTGATAATATTATTGTGTGCTCTTGTAATTAATAGCATTACTTTTTAGTAGTCTTTGGAAGCACTACTTAACACACTGATATAGACAATATCACTCAGTGGAAATCTACCTAGTGTTCTTGAAAGCAGAATGCTATTCATTGCATGCAATAACATTTTGCAATCTGGCTACATTATAAATGAGTTTAAAGTATTGGTGAAGAATGCAAATTACTGTCCTTTTAGGGAGAACCAGAGCAAAAAAATTACAGATAGTCCTCAACTTACAACAGTTCGTTTATTGGATCATTCAAAATTACACCACCTCTGAAAAAGTAACTTATAACCATTTTTCATACTTAACGGCCATTGCAGCATCCCATGGTCATGTGATCAAAATTCAGATGCTTTACAATGGTTGCAGTATCCCGGGATCATGTGATCACCTTCTGCGACCTTCTGACAAACAAAGGCAATGGGGAAGCATTTAACAATTCTGTTAATAACTTGATAACTGCAATGATTCACTTAACAACTGTAACAAAAGATCGTAAAATGGGGCAAAACTCACTTAACAATGTCTCACTTAGCAGCATAAATTTTGGGCTCAATTGTGAGTGCATGTTAAGAACTACTTATCTAGTGAAAAAGTATTGAAATGGAAGTGATTGCCACATGATTGTTAGTTTAGTCTGTTAATAGTAAAGGGAAGAATTCTGAATATTGATGCAGAATCAATATATGCAGTGTGTAGTTTCCCTCCCTCATTGGAAATATGGACCAATATGGAAAAACATGGCATGAACCAAAACATACAAAAAATACAGAGGGTGCCACCATAAAACAGAACAAATTCTGTCTGTACCATAAAAAAAAAAAGAACTGCAGCAGAGAGATTGTGAGCTCATAGAGCAGAGTATAATATGCCATCTGTTGTGTAGGTGGGTAAGTAGGGAGGGAGCCTCTCAAACTAAAATCCTTTTAGCTCTGGGAGTTACTGGTTAACTTGGAGCTTGCAATTTTATGCACAGCTTGCATAGCTTCATAGAATTGTTGCTTTTGTTGAAAAAGTAATCAGAAGCTTATAATATTCTTCATATTAATTGTGTGTGAACAAAGAGTTCGTAGAAAGAAGAACAAACATTAATTACTTTTTGGAAAACAAGACAGCATGTTACCGGTATAAAGGATGGTGCAGAAGCTCTATATGCTGGCATATTTATACAGTGATTCCATTTTCTTTTCCAAAGGAAAATGATTAATTTGTTTTATCATTTCTTATTTGAGGTCCTTCTTAGCTTTGTAATACAGTTCAGGAGTCCCTTGAATTCTTGATAAAGCCAAAGACAGTTATTTCATTTCATAATTTAATAATTTTAATGCTCAAACGAGTTTCAGCAAATCAGGTTTTATTTCTTTATCTGCAAGCTTCAAAAATGGATATAATTAAAGGGAGATATGAAGAAAGAATAGCTAACAGTATTTCTTGGCATGACTACTCAGAGGACTTCCTACTGAATTCAGTGGGACTTTCTCATAAATAAATGCCTTATTATTTTAGCCCATTGGAAGATACTTTATTGAAACCTATTCCACTTTCAGAACCTCAGATCAGCCTAAACAGCTAAATGTTATTTCAATCAACTGAAACCTTAGTCAGAATTGTATCCAGTAAATTATGCATCTAACATCATCCACTGAATATTCAATGCAATAGTCATAATGTGAATATAATCAAATTATATTCATAGGGAAAAGTACATTCTATCATACATTACTGAATTTGCAAAGAACTGTTCTAGTCTTGAAACATCTGAAACACATTTTACCTGTGTTGATTCAGTATAATATAATCTTATTACACAAAAGAATGCTGTCATGGCTAAGCATGTAAGAATATATATTTAATGGATTTGTTTACTTCCCATTAACAAACCCTATTACTTGTTATAGTTGATTCCAAGTCTGACATAGGGAATTGATTCAAAGAGAAAACTGCAAATTTTCTCCATTATGAATAAAAAGAACTGTTTCTCCACTGGAAGAAATAAAAAAAAAACAATTTTCCCTATAGTACATGGGAATGTAGTGGTTCTAAATGAGAAATAGTAAGGTTTCATCATACCATTTTGTGGTACTGAAATGCAGACTTTCTAATAGCTTTGAGAATAAAACTGAAAGCTGAATTGAACATGATAGAAACAAGAGAAATAATTTACCATAGAATGAACAAAAATAATGGGTACATTCCATGCACTGTTTTTAAAGTATGAGAATGTGCTTGGATCCCAAATAACTAAAAACATGGTGTTTTAAGAGAAAACATAATGTGCTGTCAAAAGTGGAATTGCTAGCAGTATCCACAGTCCAATTTTCAAGATGGGTCCATTAGTTGGGTTTTGGCAAGTGCCACTGGAAAAACAAGAGCATGTTTATGTAAGTTTACTGGTAAACATTTGGAGCATATTGTTTGGGTTGGCCCTGGCCCTGGAAGTGTTTTGTCACACCATGCAAAAGCAGATGGAAAACACTGTAGGGATAAATATACCCTTATATTAATCTCTATAGAACAACAGAATCACTGATTAAAATTAATAGTAGGAAAAACAAGATCCTTATAATTACAATTAAACAAAAACAAATATTTCAAACTTCAAGAAATGTAGTGTCTTGGAAAAATATTAAAGAATTGTAGTAAAAATAAAATGATAGCAATTCAGATGAAATTAGGAATGGTAAATTATATCTCAGAATTAATCTCCAACTTGACTATCTATGTCACTAATCTGAGGGCATTACTGTGCAGAGTCACGGTCTGGCACTGGACTGTAGAACATAACAAGAAATTAAATTATTATACATTAAAAATATTCAGTAACCAATTTACAGTGTTTTGTTCCATCTAAAAGAAATAAACCAACTTCACATGCACCAATAACAGCTTGCATTCTGTTTTATTTCAGGAACATGACCTATTTTGGGTGCCAGGTGCATATACATCATGTGCATTAACCCTCATAGAACAAATGTTTGCAGAGTTAGAAAAGGAAATGATAGTATCATTGTTGAAAACTGTGAAGGAGGGATACTTCACAGAAGGAAAGCTGTATAATAAGAGGCACTTTAATCCTGAACTTTGCATAAGGGCCATAAAGCCAAGCCATTCCAAGAACCATTCCATGGCAGGGGGGGACACTTGCTGGGGTTATTGCTTTAAATCTGTGAACAATTGCTATTTGTTGGCATAAATGTGTGTACAATCAGAATTACAGAATGTAAGAGCTGAAAAAACTGTAGAAAGTCATTCTACACATAAGCATATACTGTATAGTTGGGAGAAATGCACCTTTTTATCATTTTATAGGTATAAATATTGTAGATCATCTTCACTGGATAAAAAGAAATGCCAAGGAATAATGCATTCATAGTTTTAATATATCTTCCATTGAAATTTTATCCTTATCGGTACAGCTTGCTTGTTTGCTATGTAATAAATGTAATCTTTATCAAAGATGTACATCTCTTGCTACATTTCAAGGTTTGGAATTTCAGAATTTAATAAAAAATAATATAGGTGATAAAGAAAAAAGCGAAGGCCATCTTTGCTTTTTAAAAAATTCTGATTATCAAACTTCTTGGTGAATGATGTGGTAGCCTAGGTGAAGAAGCTTGCCTCCCACTCAGAAGATTGAGAGTTCAATCCTAGACGGCAAATGTTTTTCTCCTAGGGTACAAAGAAAAAAAAAACTGCTGCAGGGCATCCAGCCAGTCAGCTCCATCCAGTTGCCCTGATTCTGCCCCAAAAATAGGTATTACAGGGATGTTAAAAGGAAGTGTTAGGGGTTTCTTTTTAAACCAAACTTCTTGGCAGAGGAACTATTATATTAGTGAAATGTGTCTTAAATTTATCATATTCCAGTGTTGTGGCCCTGACTCCCGAGCCTGTGTTGTCAGAGGAAGAGGACTTGGAAGATGAAGAGGAGGAACTGGCAATGCCTTCCTCCCTAGGACCTTCCTCCCTGCCAATGCCTTCCTCCCTGGTAATGCCTCAGGTTCCATCAGACAACCGAGAGGAACAGCCTGAGATGAATCAGGAGGAAGGCATGTCGGAGCAGCCCCTGACAGGGAGTGAAGAGGAGGAGTCTTGGCTCAACCCCAGGCAGCGTCATAGGGAGAAACGTGAGCAGCAATGTAGGAGACGTGGGAGGGTCAGAGAGTGAGCTGAGTCACTGAGCCACACCCCACAGGGGATAAAAGTGGGTGTGCTTTCTTTTTAAACTTTGTACGGGACACAGTTTAACTTACTTTAGACTTTATTCATGACTATGTTGGAAGAATGATTGTTTTGTGGACTGCCTTGTGCTTTGTGAAGTAAAAGACCCTTTTCCCTCTGTGTGAGTAAGACTTTGATTTACAATTGCTGCCAGCTCGGACTTGGCAGGCAGGACATAATGGGATGCCAAGAATGTTATCAGTTACAGAGGATTTGCTCTGCGAAGTTTGAGCCAGCTTGCCTATCTGTGTTTGTGTGTGTGTATAATCCCTTACCTTTTGGGGGAAAGGGAAGGGGAGACAGAACATTCCAATATTTTCAACAGAATTCCCGAACAGTTAGCTGGCTTTAAACCTAAATAGAATGCTCCTTTTTAAGTGTGTATGCATTACTTCAGTTGTGAATTCCAGAGTTAACTTTCATCCCTCTCCCACACTTTGCCATTCTGTCCTAAGATATGTGAGAATTAAAATTGGTTTAGGGCTAAAAATATTGGATAAAGTTGAGGTCATCAAGCAGGTCATTCCTAAAAAGGGCATCACATGCTGAGATGAAACAATGCATGGTTGCAAGATCATACTTATTCCACTGAGATATCAATGGCAGAATTACATTAGAATGCAGCATGCCAATTTTTATTTCTGAGTCCTGTGCTCTTGTCTTCTTTTGGGAACAGTGTTCTTGGCATCTGGCTGCATCCCATGAAGGGAGTCCAGAAGGTCAATGGACATGTGGTGGAAAGACCAAGAATTGAATAAAGTGGAGAAATAAATAAGCTGTCTAATTATACTGTCTAGTATAAATAGCTTTTTCAGAAAAAAGGGAAAGATACTAAAGCCAGTGTTTTATTGCTAACTTTTTGATTTAGATTCGTATTTTTATATGTAGGCTAAAACAGCCTAAAATCCTTTCAGTGGTGAATTAGGACTTAGAAGTCCATTGCCAAGCAAATAGGGGTGCTTACAGGAAATATCACTCTCCATGTTAAGCATGAATCTCAATTATTGCACACACATAAAATGAGGTGGCTTCAAGCATTATTTGCTCCTGCCATTTTGAAGCTGTCTGCTTCAAGGCATGCCCTGATAGGAACTAGACACTAAATCCCCCTTTAACCAATTATAGTGTATTCTTTAAGATTTCTGTCTTATTGACTCTTTCATACCTATAGAAATCTGGATTGTATAGTTTGCAAACTTCTAAATCAGCCTCCTTTTCTTGGCAATGCACTTGGACTTGTGATAAGCCAAAGAAATATTGGGGCCAGATTTTTGTCTTAGAATCATAAGGTCGGAAGAGATCTTGCAGATCTTCTAGTCTTGCTCAAGGACATTATACTATCCCAGACAAATGGTTATCCAGTCTGTCCTTGAAAACCTCCAACAATGGAACACCCTCAACTTTAGAAAACAATCTGTTCCATTGATTAATTGTTCATGTTGCCAGGAAATTTCTCCTTAGTTCTAGATTGGATCTCTCTTTAATGAGCTTCTACCCATTGCTTCTTGTCCTCAGATGCTTTGGAGACTAAGTCAACCCCCTCTTCTTCATGACAGCCCCTCAAATATTGGAAGACATTGACTAGGCTAGACATACTTCCCTTAACTGTTCATCATATGTCTATGGAGATTCTCAGTCAACCAGGTTGTCCCAAGCCATTTCATTTCTCACACAAGAAGCTTCTTCAGCTTTATGGTGAGAAGCAAAAGGTATTCAAAAAATACTTTTCTTTTTTTCCTGTAAAGTCATCGAATCAATTATTAACCAATCCATCATCCTCCACTTAGAAACAAAAAACCTACTCTCTAATAAACAATTTGGTTTTAGGAAAAAAATATCATGTAATCTGCAACTCTTACATTGCAAAAACGTATGGACTATACAACTCGATCAGGGCAAAACAATAGATGCAATCTGCATAGACTTCTGTAAAGCCTTTGATTCAGTGGTACACGACAAATTACCCCTAAAACTAAAATCTGATGGTATCTCTGGACAACTGTATAACTGGATAGAAGCATTCCTGTCAAACAGACAACAAATGGTCAAAAATGGGAGCGTCCTATCAAATTCTGTACCTGTCAACAGTGGTGTCCCCCAAGGCAGTGTTCTAGGACCAACTCTTTTCATACTCTACATAAATGACCTCTGTGATCATATCAAGAGCAACTGCGTTCTCTTCGTTGATGATGTAAAGCTATTCAACACCACAGACAATACCGCTACCAAAAAGACCTTGACTATGTATCAGAATGGTCAAACAAATGACAACTTCAAATCTCAATATATAAATGTTCTGTCCTACATATTGGCAAAAAAAACCAGAAAATAAAATACAGGCTGAATAGTCAAGACCTTGTTGATGATCCAAACTTTGTCAAGGATCTTGGAATACTCATCTCAAATGACCTAAGTGCTAGAGCCCACTGTAACTACATAGCCAAAAAGGCATTAAGAGCTGTTACGTAGCTTTTTCTCTGGTAATATTACACTAATAACTAGAGCACACAAAACATTTGCTAGACCAATACTCAAATACAGCTCATTAATCTGGAACCCACAGTATGTATCTGATATTAACACAGTTGAGAAAGTCCAGAAATGTTTCACAAGAAGAGTTCTCTACTTCTCTACTTGTTGTAGAATACCTTATGCCACCAGACTCGAAATTCTAGACCTTGAAAACCTAGAACTACGCCGCCTTCGGTCCGATCTAAGTATAGTATATAAAATCATACATTGCAATGTCCTACCTGTCAATGAATACTTCAGCTTCAACCATAACAACAAAAGAGCACACAATAGATACAAACTCAAGGTTAATTGCACCAAACTTGATTGCAGGAAATACGACTTCAACAGCAGAGTGGTCAATGTCGGAATACTCTCCCTGACTCTGTGGTTTCTTCCCCAAACCCCAAAAACTTTAACTTAGACTGTCTACTATTGATCTCACCCCTTTCCTACGAGGTTTGTAGGGGGCATGCATAAGCGCACCAACATGCCTACTGTCCCTGTCCTATTGTTTCTTTTATATTTTATTTTTCTTATATGTATCCATGTATTCATAACTATGTTTTTCTTATACCTATTATCTTGTAAGCAATTGACAAATACATAAATAAAAAATAAAAAAGCCAGAAAGTCCAGTTGCCTCTTGAAAAAGCACCTTTGGGATTTCCATCATATAGTTTAGCCTCCAGACCTTCAGCCATATTATCTTTGTTGCTCTTTTCTGCACACTTTCTAGGGTTTCAGCAGGAAATGGCTTGTATTTATTAGAAATGTAAAGCAAAAGTTAAAGTTGCAATTATATTTATATTATGCTACCTCAAAAACATTTAAAAGTCAATTTCCTTTTTCTTTTTCTTTTGCACTTTTTCTGATCTTTATTGCCATTTGAACAATAAACTCTAATAAAACCTTTTTCAAAATTGCTAATAAACTGAGCAATTTTATGACATATTTAATAAATGTTCATATGTTTCTTTCTAGATCATTAAAACCCCAGTGACTACAATTTTAACCCCATCTGCAATTTCCTAATATACATACACTCTGTCAGTCACCGCAAAATTGTCATAGAAAGACTGAGAAGGGCAAGGACTAGAAACCAGAGGTGGTATTCAGCAGGTTCTGACCAGTTCTGGAGAACCGGTAGTGGCAATTTTGAGTAGTTCAGAGAACCAGCAAATACCATCTCTGACTGGAGATTTTACAGTATCCTTCCCCTGTCACGCCCACCAAGCCACACCCACAGAACCGGTAGTAAAAAAATTTGAATTCCACCACTGCTGGAAACTAAATCCTATTCCCCTTCTCAGTTGGTATTCCGGTTAAAATCCCCTCTCTCCCTCTCCAACATGGAAATTAGCTAATCTCCCCAGTATGAAACACTTTTTTAAAAAAAAAAAATGAATTGCTTGGAAGATGGGAATGATGCCATGAGAGTAAATCTTGACTGGAGGTCATTTATGGCCAATTCCAAATTAAAAGAAGGCTGCTCAGTTGTTCTTAAGTTATCAGATGTCTACTGTAGTTGAGGTCAACTTCATGTTACTATCTTGTTTTTCAAGAATATGTTACTACAAATACATCTCTAAATGGTTTTATGTACAGTATCTTCTGCTGTGGGTCTGTGTGTATCTAACCATTTGAGCATATTTTAATATACAGAATGGTATTTTCAATTAAAAAAATCATATAATAGAAACTTTTCATTTTCCCATAAACTATAGCTAAAGTTTGAGATTTTAAAAGGTTCTATTTTCTTCATCTAGCAATCATGAAAGCAATCTGATAGTTGATCCCATCTGCTATAAAGAAGCTTAACAGGAATGATGCCAATTATGACTACTCATGTCAAAAATCTAACTGGAGGGAGGAAAGAACTCAAATATGGGAAGTGATTAGATTTTATAACAAGACAATAGTAGTTGTAAAGATTATAACAATGACTGCAATATGGCAATTTTGGGAGAGGCTGGAGATAAAGAGATTTTGCGCTCAGTGTTCAGTTGTGATAGCTATAATTCCCTGCAATGGAGAGTTCTGAGACCAATTAATAGCCTCTAGCCTAGCCAAAATTACTACAGTAAATGCCGAGAAAGACTGCATATTGATGGCATACATTGTTTAACTACACAGGAAAAAAAATAGGAGAGACATCTAGCATTTCTCTGATTCTCCGGAGTTGTACCAGAATAAAAGTCATTGTAAAAAATAACTGCAGATGTAATTGTGAATATTATACATATTAATTTATAAAAATATGTTTTATTTTAGGACACAATTCCATAATTTATTCTGCTGTTTGCATCTTGCTACACGATACATTAAGTGTTATTGTACGTGTCACTTTGTATCCTCTTGTTATGTAGTTTCCCAAATAGACATGTGTACATGGAGTTGATATGCTTGATCTAGAAAAATATTAGGAGATGTCTATGGTTTTCACAGAGAAATAATTTCTCATTAGGTGTATAAAAAGCTGAAATGTTGGTTTTCAATTTTTGTAGTTTGGCAAATATTTTTTGATATTTTATATGTCAAAGCAAAAAAAATCAGCTTCATAAATTAGAGATGGTGAACCGTGCTTTTCTTTGCAGTATACTTTTATTACACATAACTCTAGGAAGTACAATCTAAGAAGTACAGAAAAAGAAAGAAAAGTAAAACTCCTCCCCTGCAAGCATGCGCAGTAAATCAGACATCACAAGACACTCATATCTTAGTTGCTATAGAAAAATGATAACAAGTCTAGTAGATTCTGGAAGCTTAGCAGACAAATAAAAAAAAACGTAGTGACACCCCCTTCTTTGTCTGGTGAGCGGACATTAGATAAGGCACATCTCTTCATGCAGATATTCATGCTGAGCAGCTGCAAGTGGTTTGTTGACATGTCAGCAATCTGATCATGTGTGGACACATACTGTAATTTAACAAAATCTTGTTTAACTAATTGCTTTATGTTCTTATAATGAATGTCAATGTGTCTGGACTGATAACCTGTGAAACGGGTTTTGGAAATATAAACCACAGATTCATTGTCTTCCATCATGGTGATTGTCTGGATCGGGTGAGTCCAGATATCTGTAACTAAAGCATCAAACCATGATAAAGAATTACATGCATCTGAAACACAAGCATATTCATCTTCAGTAGATGAACAAGAAATAAAATTTTGTTTACACACATGCCAGTAAACAGGACATCCATTTAAGAATATCATATAACCTGAAGTACTTTTACGTGACTTTTTATCACTCGCCCAATCAGAATCTGCATAACAACATAATTCTGCATAATTAGTATGTATTGGTGTTAACAAGTTCATATTTTTAGTATGCTTTAGATATCTCAACAACTTCTTAATGCATAACCAATGAAATTGTTTTGCTTTACCTACGTGTCGTGACAAAAGATTAACACTAAGTGCAATATCTGGTCTTGTCCAACTACTAATGTATAACAAGGATCCAATTACTGAACGATAAAGTGTTTGATCTTCAAAATCTGGACTTGGTTCATGTGACAGATTATGAAAATCTCTTTGCATAGGTATGCAAGCTGTTTTAGCATCCTTCATATTGCAATGATGCAACAGTTGTTCAATCTTGTCCTCTTGTGCAATACTAAACCCCTTCTGAGTTTTAGTAATCTGAACACCCAAATAAGTGTTAATGTAACCTAAAGATTTAAATGTAAAATATTTCTGCAATGCTTTAGCAAAACTCTCACTCATTTGCTTATTTGGACCAATATAAACAATATCATCAACATAAACAAGAATTATCTCATGTGTATTCTCAGATCTTTTTGTGAACACGCATTCATCAGTTTCGGATTTAATAAAACCCATTAAATTTAGTTTGTCAGTAAGACATAAATATCATATTAAACCAGACTGTTTCAGACCAAAAAGACTTTTGTTTAATACCCAGGTATCCCCTTCTTGTTTTTGGAATCCTGGAGGACCTTTGACATAAATTTCTTCATCCAGGTCAGCATGTAAATAAGCTGTTTCAACATCGAATTGGAACACTTCTAAACCAAGAATAGTTGCAGTGGCTAAAGCAATTTTTATGCTCTCAGTCTGAACTGTCGGTGAGTAAGTATTTGTGTAGTCCTCAGGATAACATTGAGTGAAACCCTGAGCTACAAGTCTGGCCTTGTATAATGACTCACCATTTGGCTTCTTTTTGATTCTGTAGATCCATCTAGTGCCGATAACTTTCTTATTTGCTGGAGGACTTGCAGGCGTAAACACCTTGAGTTGCTTTAGACTGTCCATTTCAGCCTGCATTGCCTCATACCATTTCTCTTGCTCTGAATCAGGAAGATGCATAATTTGTATGAACTTGTCAGGAGGCAATGTAACAGCACAAATCAAAGGTAAGGTTGCTTTTGTCAATTACCATGAATATTGCTTCAGAGGGATCCCTTTCTTGACCTCCTCGGAACGTCTCAGAACAATGGTCCATTCTTCTTCCGTTTCGTCCTAGTCTTCTTCCTCATCATTAGCATCAGCACCGACGGCTTGTGAAGACAGAACCTCTGGTTGAGAAGAACTAGTTGATGGAACATCCATCTGAGAATTTTGATCATCAAACTGTGTGGCATGAGTAGCATCATTTCTAGGAAAATAAATTCCAGGATCATTGGAGTGAATCCTGGACCAGTCAGCATCTTCCTCAAAATTAAAGGATTGAGAAACCACTATTACATGTCTGGAGTCAACGAACTTGATGCATTTTGAATTGTCATCAATACCCATGAATCTCAGTCTCTTTGTTGCTGGACCTCCTTTCTTTCTTTGAGCTAAGGGAATATTCACCATAGCGTATGAACCAAAAATATGGATATTTTTCAGATCTGGTTTCTATCCATGTAACATGAAGAAAGGTGTCTGATTTAGTACACTACTCCAGATACATAATAATGTAGTTTGCATATTTAATTGCTTCGCCCCAGTATTGAAGACGTCTTCTAGGAGACAACGCATAATGGTTTGCAGGAACCCATTTCTGCGTTCCACCACTCCATTTTCCACAGGAACATAAGGAGCTGAGGTCTGGTGCAGAATTCTTTTCTTACGCATCCAGTCCTGAAAATGCTGGGACATGAATTCAACACCACAATCACTTTGAATTCTAGCGATGTGAACATCATGTTGGATGTTGACATAGGTTGCAAAGTCTTTAAAGATCTGAAAGGTCTCTGATTTTTCTTTCATAGGAAATACAAATCCATATCTAGAATAATTAACAACAATTGTTAAGAAATATTTTTTACCACCAAGTGTTGGTGCAAATGGACCTACTATGTCAATATGTACCAATTCAAAAATGTGTGTTGACAGGCGTGTAGCGCGTTTTGGAATGGCTGCTGCTTTGGATTTAGCTTTCTTGCATACAGCACAATCCAAGAACTCTTTACACCCCTTCAGATCCAAACCTTTTACAAATTCTGGCATCTTGCTAAGAACATGAAAACTGGCGTGCCCCAATCTTCTATGCCACTTATGGATACACCTGGAATGCAAAAGTTTACCTGTTAGTGAATTCTCAACATTCTTATTAGGAACCTCAGGCTTGCTTTGAGCAACCTGTTTCTGAGTAAGCAGCCCTAAAAAGACCACACCAGGTCCTTCCATCAAAAATACTATCCATCTCTGAACAGAAAAAGTCACCACACAAGGCATTTGGGAAGTCAAGCTACAATGAATAATCACCAAATGGAGAATGGATTAGTATCCACTTATAGACATCTAACTAGGCTGCGGAAAACAAAAGTAGATAGAGAAAAGGATATATGTGTTTGAAGGAGGGGCTCAAAAAGTGTTTGTACTATGTTTTTCATTAAATCATGAGAACTGACAGTGAAAAATAGGCATCAGAAGTGACAAATAAGCTTGCAGAACTCCAACCTAAACATGCTTGGGTTGTGCAATATTAAAAATATCTGAGCATGTGGCTTTTGAAGGTTTTATATATATTATTTTACATAAGTTGGCTTTCTTCCCAAGTCCTTTTTCAAAATATTTATTGTTGCTTCTTGTATTCCCGTACAATAGCTTTCTCTGGTATCCTCCAGATATATTAGACTTCTATTTCAATGAGCCAACATGAATGATACTTTAGGGAGTCACTAATGGGTACATTTTTGTCTGGAAGCAAAGCGCCCTCGATATGATTTCACAGCAATATGTGAAAAATATTCATGTTCTTCTATGCCGTTCTTCCAGTATATATTTATCAACACATGAAGGAATTTTGCATAGCAGGCAGCTAAGAAAATTGTGTTACAGGCGTATTCTGAAGTGTTGCTGTAGATTTTTTTTTTTTTTGTTAAGGGTCAAACTGATTTGTTTACAATAAATAACAGTAAGTAAAAGAGGACTTTCAAGCCATTTGTCAAAACTTTTGGGGCATGCATTTATCTATAACTGGGGGTTGTGCAGTCATCCCGAATTAAATAAAATAATTAGAAGCCAGTGCAACATTATTTGGTCACATAGTGAATCCAGAAACTCGGTAAAAAGGGTTCAAACAATATATGTATCTAACTTTATATTTAAATGTGCATGTATTTATATTCTTACAAATTACAATTCTTACAAATTGATATATGTAGATAAATTATTAGCAACTGCTCCTTATCTAAGAAACAAGTCAAATGGGTTAGCAATTGTTAGAAGTATCAATTTTAAAGAGATATGGAGAGTACAGGTAGTCCTTGACTTCCCACAGTTCATTTAGTGAACGTTCAAACTTACAAGCACACTGAAAACAGTTATCAGTTTTTCACACTGACAATCGTTGTAGCATCCCCATGGTCACATGATCAAATTTCAGATGCTTGGCAACTGACTCATATTTATTTATGATAGCTATACTGCCTTGAGGTCATGTGATCACTTTCTGACAAGCAAAATTAATGGGAAAACCAGATTCACTTAACAACCATTTTACCAACCATTTGATTCACTTAACAACTGTGGCAACAAAGGTCATAAAACTCACTTAAGAGAAGAGAAAATGGAAGAAGGGGGAACAAAAAGGAGTCACATCCCATTTGGCGGAGAGAAATATTCCATGAATTCTTTCTTTCCATTGGGAAAGACCATTTATGCTTCAGACTGGACCAATATTTTTGACATTTGGCAACTTTCAGATGAGTGGACTAACTCCTAGAATTCTCCAATCTGTAGAAGGAATTCTGGGAATTGAAGTCCAGCTATCTTAAAGTTGCCAAATTTGAAAAACACTAGACTAGCAAATGAGAAAACCAAAACTACCACCAAGTCCCTGACCAAGTAGATATCCAGACCACATATGACGTATTGCTAAAAGCTTTGCCTTTTCTCGAAAGGAGTTCTTCTATCCATCTGATTATAATAAATGGAAATCCCTCTTACCTAAATAGCTAAGCAGAAGGAGAAGTGGAAATGATCAGGAAGCCAATGTTAATTAATTTGTGAAGTTGAATAGGAGCCTAATTTTCTATATACATTGGCTATACATATTGTCTACAAATTGATACTGTAGGCATTATCTAAGAATACCTAAGGACATTTATTCTTAGAAATAAAAAATAAACCAGAGGCTGGCATTTTGCATTGCAATATGCCAAAAGTACCAGGTTATTAATTTAATTAAAAAGAATTTAACAAATAAAATAACAGGAACAGGAAAGTTGGCAGACATTGTAAAGCCTCAAGAGCTTATTTAAATAACATCAGGATGGGGACATATGAATCCCAGGATATATCATTCCGATGATGATGATTTTACAGTATTAAATTTGTATCCCAATCAACTTCTACCAACTCAGGCAATATGGGGGAAAAGGTCTGCTTCATTAAGGCTCATTATTCCAGGTGCCATGTAAATAAATAATAACAATGTTATTAATATTCTTCAGCTTTTTATAAATGAGTTATTGACTAGGAGTCATAGCTCATACCTCCAAAACCTAAAAACATATGGAACATTTCTGTTGCTGTTCCTACCCTTTGGGGGTATCTCAGCCTCCTTGAGATTCAATTAACTCCAATGTTGTTTCCTTTTAGAAGGCATTAAAGAGTATTTTTCCCCCTCAAGCAATTGGTTTGAGATGGTCTGACGTGCTGGATGAGGGTATGTATATATGTGTTTATTTATGGTGTTTATGTATTCCTATGTTGTTCCTTTTGACTGTGTTTTTAATATTTTATTTCATTATGTGGTTTTTATTTATTGATGCCACCTTGGGTTGTATAATTAATAGGGCAGCTATATAAATTGATTAAATAAATGGTAAATAAACTTTGAGGAGAGAAATAACCTTGGATTATACAAACCAAATAGCAAATGCATGAGTTGAAAGCAGGAAGCACAGTTGGATGAATCAGGTTCATTTTATTATATTTTGCAATTTTTTTAAAAAATAACTTCCTCAGAGTTTTTATTTTAAATTCAGTTAAAGAATCTCAGTTTATCCAAACTATGAAGCTACCATCTACATTGAAGCAGGATAAATAGACCAAAATTATAATTTATATGCAAACCAATACTTTTCAAAATTACCTTGACATTGTCCACATAGTAAAGTTCATCCCCATACAATAAAGGATCAGAATACTTGTCAAGATTTCTATAATAACTCTTAAGTGCAAAGATTAATTGAATTCTGAAGTTCCTTATTTCACCCAATGACTGTAACTGTAATAAAGGCCTAATTATATGCCTACAAGTATGTATGCAAAGTTAAACTCAACTTTCCCATCTTTGCTAATTTTTGCAATTCAAAAGCCATAGGCAATCTTGCTGAATAATTGTTTTCAGTACTCTGTACATGTGATGGAATAAGCAGAGGAATGTCTCTTAAAATATTACAAAAATTTAAAATAAATCTTAACCTCATTTATCTTATCACATTACTCAAAGGAATTCTGACAATCTGTCTACATTTTCTTTTATTTGTATCAGCATGGGATAAGTTTAGAATTACCAATTAAGAAATCTGTCTGGGAATTATCATATGAAGATGAACAATTCTCATAGCCTCACATCAAGATAAACAAAGTCTAACTTTCCAATCCTTCATACATCCCTAAACTGTTGCCATGGTTCAGATTTATTTCAATTTATGTAATAACAGTGTAGGATGCCAAACATATGCATTAATGAAATGAAAAAGAGGAATAGAAATCTCTGGTCTATCTCCAAGCATACAATATTAATGGCATAGAATAAATTTATGCTCCCTTCTCCATTATAATTCGATTCATGTTTTCAGAATTTCTAACTATATAGCAAGAGGTTCTAAAGCCACGTTAAAAAGAATGGGAGAAATGGGCCATTCTGGGCATGATTTGGATATAAATGTTAGCAAGGATGAAGAGCACCATTAGGAATCCACCTGTGATTTAGGTGTTGAGTAGAACCTATCAATCAAAAATATAAAAGTTTAGGAAAAATCAAAATAAGCCAAAACCTACTAACAAAAGATGGTTATATTGCAGCTTCAGAGGATTCTCAAAGAAGTGGATTACCTGGACCTCTTTCAATCAGATTTCAGGCCTGATTGTGGAACAAGATGTGTCTTGTCTCTAATTTTCTGGCTGAATATAGAGTATCTTGTCTCTAATTTTCTGGCTGAATATAGAGGCAGGTAGTTAAACACTACAAAGGCTTCCATACAAAGGCTTTCTTCATTGGATTATATCAGGCATCCTCAAGGTATAACTCACAGTTATATTGAGATTCATCCGGGGTGAGATTCAAATTTTTTAACGACTGGTTCTGTGGGTGTGGCTAAGTTGGTGGGCATGGCTTGATGGTCATGTTATTGGCTGGGCATGGCCAACTCAATATCACTCAAATCAAGGCATGCATCTCCTTGCCTGGCCTCTCATGACTGTGGGGATGCTGCAACAGTCGTAAGTGTGAAAAATGGTCAAAAGTCACTTTTTTCAGTGCCATTGTAACTTTGAATGGTCACTCCACCAAGCAAAGTATCAACAAAGGAAGGGAAAAAAACTCCAGAGAAGTTCCAGAGACAGGAAGCCTAGTCCTGCCAAGAATGTAATAAGGGTTAACAGAGAGGCAGTTTCTGTAAGCAACACCAGAATGTTTCCTTCCTGCCCAACTTACAGGATTAGGCCAGTAATTTCTTCTAACAACCAGTTCTCCAGACTGCTTAAAATGTTAACAACCGGTTCTAGTGAATAGGTACGAACTAGTAGAATCCCACCCCTGGATTCATTTAATGTCCAATCTTTGCATTGTCATCTTCATAGTGTGAAAAGATAGTTATCTTCATCCCATAATGATACAGCACATTGCTGGGTCCAAGTAAGAATGAAGAAAACTCCCCCCAACCCAACAAGAGGTCAATTCAGTGACCAATCAGGATTACAGATGTGACCCCATGACATGAACTACATTTCCCATGAGGCATTCCCTTAAGACAGCGGTCGCCAACCGGTGGGCCAAGGCCCACTGATGGGCCATGAGAAAATTTTGGTGGGCTGCAGAGAAATCTCACCCCCAGAACACCCCCCCCAAAACAATCCAGGCTGCACAGAAACACAAGGCTGCACCACCCACATGACCTGCGGGAACCCTCCCTGCCCACTCATTCCTTACCTGGTAAACTTGCCTGGTAAATTTCTATTTTTCCTTTTTCCATCATCTGTTCTGCTGTGCTGGGAGATTAAGATTAGTTAGGAAACAGGAAATGGTTGGATTTCTTGCTTTCTAGCTACTCTTTAGATCTCTGGCTCTGCTTTTAAGTACAGCCGAACTTTAGGACTGAAGGTTTGCTTGCAAGCAAATTCAGCGCAGACTCATGGCAAGCAAATTTGAGAGACTGAGCTAGCCGATGGCAGATAGATAGATCACTGAATGATTCTGTGAGCAACTCAATCTGCCTGCTTTGCCTGATTTTGGGTAAAAGTTGCTCTTTTTTTAAATAAAAAATTCAATATTTACATGCATGGTGTGTTGTGAGTTAATTTTGTGAGTTTGCTTGCTAGCAAATTTTATGTGACAGACTGAGCTAGCTGATGGCAGATAGATAGATTTCTGAATGAATCTGTGATTCTGTGAGCAACACAATCTGCCTGCCTGCTTTGCCTGATTTTGGGTAAAAGTTGCTCTTTTTTTATAAAAAAATCAATATTTATATAAATATTTATAATATTTACATACAAGCCATGCCCTGCCAGTCACCACCAAGCCACACCCACAAATTAGGCCACACCCACAGAACCAGTTAGTGATCCCTGGGATCTAAAATTATGAGTTTGGTGGTCCCTGAGGTCCAAAAGGTTGGTGACCCCTGCCTTAAGGGGACAGCTCTCATTCCCAAACTAACTATATAGTGTTTAACCAGCACAAGATGGCAGTGTTCTCACTCTTAGATAATCTCTGATAGGATGGGGGTGATGCATCTATCCATGCTGTTCTTTACATCTCAGCAGCTTTCAGTGCAATCAACCATGGTATGGTTCTTGGACATTTCTGGGAATTGGGGAGGGGAAACATAGACTTGTCCTTGTTCTCCTCCTTCCCCTGTAGCTTATCCCAGTAGGTATTTATTGGGGAAAAGGTCCAGCTGGTGGGTCCTGTTTTATGGAATGCCATAGGGCTGAATAGCTTCTCCCCTCCTGTCTTGGCCTAGAATTCTGACTCTGAATAAGATGTTCCAATTGATCCAGTACAATGTCAGCTTCAGGATATACCAAACTAAGAATCACCCTGAGACTAATCAAACATAGACATTATCAGAAGAAGCATTAGGATGATAAGATCTGACTGCCACACAAGCCCTTGGATTCAGCAAGTAGAGAGTGGAGGTCAGAACAAAGACATTCACTGAAGTTCCTTGCCAAGTAAGAGAGAAACAGTCTTAATTGAATATAGCTGTCTGCACCCAGATTTAAAATGCAATCCTGACCCATGGTTCTCTGTTGGAAATAGCTCTATTTGCTTTAGAAAATCAGTCATTAGTAGGAGCGGATGTTGGTCACCAAATTGAGTGTTTAAAAGTAGTCTTTTCTATCTGATATAACCTCTTTAACAATATGTTAAGTCATCTAAGTAACAGTAGATTTTCTAAATTCTGTAGCATAAAAAGATACCCCATATTGTAACAAAGGCCAGTAAAATACTCAGCTGTCTTATTAAGCTTGATGATGAATTGAGATGACCTTCTCTTTTATATGCCCCTATTCATGGAATGTGCAGATTGTAAATGTACATCTTCTTTTATCTTCCTTGCTTTTTTTGATGATAACTTTCTCTTTTTTAATGCATCAGTGACCATCCTAAAAGTCAACCAGTGTAGTAAACATTCTCTCTTAGCACAGCAAATTAACATGATGAACAATGGCTTCATTCTAAAGTTGTTACTGTGATAGACAGAAAGATTACACATTTTCAAAGAGATAGAGTTTAATTATCTAGCAAAGCTTTCAAAGAGAAGTGTTTACAACATTTTATCTTTATGCAAAGGGATTTATTAGAGTCACATGATTCAAAAGATCTGAACCCATTGTTTTATTTCTACTGTCACCAATGATTTTATTTAGATGGATGCCTAAAGAGTAAGGACGTGTGTGTGAACATTTGCAGCTCAATTCTAAATATATTTATGCTTACTCAAAACTAAGTTTCACTATTTTCAGTGCAATTTTACTTGTAACTGCACACATATAATAGATAACCAGGAGTTTCAAACAGAGCTTCTGACAGTGAGACAAAAGTCTGAGGCATTCATTTTTATGTGTCCTTGATCAAAGCAGTAAAGGACAGCTCATAAACTGAAGTGTTCCCTTACATAGTACAACAAGAATTTTACTAAATAAGTTTACATTGATTAAACAATGCATCCAACAATATATTGAAATGTTGCATATGATTATGCTTAAATAACATATTCGGTTACATGTTTCAGTAGAAGCAACTATGCACACTTTGCAATGAAAGAAAATAAAATATGTCTTCAATTTGGTTGAGAGTAGTTATGTAAGAATTAATTTGATGGGCACTTATCTGGAAGTAAGCTTACTGAACTGAATAGGCTCAGGGTGTGCTTTATAAGAATAGACTTATCAGATATGTGATTATAATGGCATTCCTGTTTACTTAATGAAAGCCTAGTCAGCTGAAAGAATAAATTATTGGTCCTTTCCCCATTCTGCAAATGATTAGCTTGTTTCACCTCTTTCCAGAGATTTGAAAGAGGTATGTTCGTTTGTTCATATGATGGAAAAAGCTTACAACTTCAAGTTATATAGCATTTCTGGATATATTTCGAGCAGTTGGCTCAATAGCAGGAGAGATTACAAAGACTAACCATTATTTGTTTCCAACTTGTATTCAAAAAAAAGATGAGAAGCCATTGGTTGAAATCTCAATCTGAGACCTTGTGTTTACCCAGAAGTTTAGTCTTTTGCATAAATTAGATTCTATTCTTCCTCCTATTCAACATTTATAAGTAGATGGAGCATAGCAGGTTGAGTGTTGCAATAATATTTATTTCAAGTATGCTACTGTGCTTATGCACTTGAATTATGAATTGGATTTGCCTACCAATGTTGGCACTGATATAGTGACTAGAGACCTGAGATCTTCTTTCCTGGCCCTAGCTTCTGCTCTGGGATAGTTCCCATTGATATCACTTGATATATATCACTTGATATCCCATTGATATCACTAGCGCATATCAATTGGAACTCTCCCATTGATAGATCCCATTGATATCACTAGTCTAGTATATAAGAGAGATAAGGAAGGAAGGAAGGAAGGAAGGAAGGAAGGAAGGAAGGAAGGAAGGAAGGAAGGAAGGAAGGAAGGAAGGAAGGAAATTAATTATGTGGTGCAAAGGCATATGATTAGAACTTTGGTTCTCAAATTGTCAGAGCATCCCAGAGAACTCCTGTTAACTTCCAGGGATACTACAGTTTAACATAGGGATACATTTGTTGAACACCGAAATAATTATAACAGTGAGCACTATATAATTATAACAGAGAAAGCACTGTTATAAGCGTAGGAATTCCATGAACTATAATAAACTGTATGCTTTAAGCAAAAAAATAAATAAATACAAAAATACAACTTCCTTTAGTCTCAAAGATATATAAAAATGGGTTTGATAATAGAACATTTTCCTTTTCTCCCCCCCCCCCCCCCACTTTGATGAATTATGTAATACAATGTAACAGGCCTGTCTTTTTTATCAAGTAAAATTGATAGGAATTCTTCCCTTTTCCCTCTTTAGCCAAAGGTGAAATGCTGCTGGTTCAGCCCAATTTGCTCAAACCAGTAGTAAAAAATGCAACCAGTTCAAGTGAACCAGTAATAAAAAATGTTACTGGTTCAGTCGAACCAGTATTTCCGATGATCAGCTGGGTGGTGATCAGCTGTGCCACATGATTTAGATTAGCTAGAAAACAGGAAATTGTTGTGGCACAGCTGATTTCCCCCCCTCACTGTTGTACTTACCTCAGAAGGCTTCAAAATGCTTGTTTTTTCCAGCACCCAGGAGGCTTCCCTGAGGCCCAATAGGCCAAAAATGGGGCATGAGGGGGTGCTGCGAAAGAAGAAAAGAAAAAAAGACTTTTGACCTCTCAGTCACATGCCTACCTGGCCATGCCACCAACCATGCCTACCTAGCCATACTCACAGAACCGGTAGTAAACAAAATTGAATCCCACAATAGGAAAATTATAACACTGTGGTCTTTTAAAAAAATTTGCTTTACCATTCTAGGACTGATCCCGGACATAAACTGTTTCAACTCCTTCCCTCAAGACGACGCTATAGAGCACTGCACATCAGAGCAACTAGACACAAGAACAGTTTTTTCCCAAAAGCCATCACTCTGCTAAACAAATAATTCCCTCAATACTGTTCATCTATTTACAAAGTGTACACTACTATTACTGTTAATCTTCTCATCACTCCTTATCACCCATCCCCTCCCACTTGTGATTGTAGGACTGTAACTTTGTTGTTGTATCCTTACAATTTACTGTATCTTGACTGTTTCCTAGTATGATTTGATTCTTGATTGTACCCTATGACTATCATTATGATTCTTGATTCTTAACGAATGTATCTTTTCTTTATGTATACTGAGAGTATTTACACCAAGACAAATTTCTTGTGTGTCCAATCACACTTGGCCAATAAAGTATTCTATTCTATTCTACTCTGATAAAAAGGAATGGGGGAATATACCTATTTGGAGGCCTTGCAAAACATGTTTGGACAGTCTATCAAATCATTGTAGCCAAATAAAGAAAAGGATTTCAGTCTCCAGCCAGAAACAAGTGGTTGAAGACTCATGTGTAGAATATACACATGTATTGTTTTGTATGGGACTACAGTCTTGGCCAGCCTATTTCTTTTCTTTTCTGCTTCAAATCTGTAAGATGGAATAGGACCATATGACTGGGCTGTTTAAAGAAAGACTCCTTCTAAGATATGTTTATTATTGTTGCTACTGTGGTTATTATTGTTATTCATTAAACATAACATTCCAGGTCTTCTAATTTACATTTCTGAACTGTGAATAAATCAGAATGTACTAATCAGTAGGTCAGAACAAGATGGACTGTCTATTTCTAGAACTGGGTTCAAACTATGAAGCTGGTCATATTCTTACATAGTCCTAGTTCCTATATCTAAGGAATGAGAAGTGTGGACCATTTAGATAAAAACAGCATAAAAGGCATAGAATAGTATTCATATGATTGCATTTCAAATGGCTGCCATGCTTCACAAATGCCCTTCAGCTGAGTACAGATTGTGTTCTTAAAGATTATTCTAGATTTGCACATAATTAAATCATGCTTGGACTGGCCATTATATTGTCCAATAAATTACATGCCAAAGAGCCTTTCTAAAAGAAAGGCAACTGGACTTTTCCACAATAAAGTTTATGTTAATGCACTGCAGTCAGCAAGTATATTTTAGCAGAACACTTCAAGGGATTTCTAATATAACAGAGAACTGTTGAATGTTCTTTTTAATCTGTGTTGTGCCAAACTGACACCCAAGATTACTGTCTTCAGTAAATAAATGATTACTTAGCCATAACTTTCTTTAAGGAAATAAGGCTATGTTTGAGTATGATTTTATAAGATCTGGTTGCCATGTATTAAACATCCTTAAGAAATAGTTGGATAGGCAGAATAGAATCACAGATTCAGAGAATTGGAAGGGGCCATTTACACCATTCTCCCACCCTCCGTGTCCATTCAGTGTAGGAATCTAAATTAAAAATTCCCTAACAAATTATTGTCTGTCTCTTGCCTAAATGTGCCCAATGAAGGGGAACCTATTACTTTTCTGGGTATCTGATTCCACTATAGAAAAGCCTTTTTCCTTGGAAGGAGTGTTTCAGTAACATTCATTTTTACAATCCACCTTCCTGTAACTTAAATCCACATTTTTTTTGCACTGGAACAAGGAAAGCTGCTCTTCATCTTTATTTTTGTGACATTCATGAATATATTTAACTCATATGTTCTTTTCACAAATTATTTTCAGGGTATTGAAGAGTAGGATCCATGGTGGTGCAGTGGTTAGAATGCAGTATTGCAGGTTAATTGTGCTGACTGCCGATTGCCAGCAGTTCGGCAGTTCGATTTTCATCAGCTCAAGGTTGACTCACTTAGCCTTCCATCCTTCCGAAGTCAGTAAAAGGAGGACCCAGATTGTTGAGGGCAATATGCTAGCTCTGTAAACTGTTTAGAGAGGGCTTTAAAAGCACCATGAAGTGGTATGTAAGTCTAAATGCTATTGTTCTTGAAGTTAGACTGATTGATCTAAAGCAGTTTGGATCCTTCTTTTCCCCTATTTTAAAAGATAGGGACAATGTTTTCACATTGATTGGTATTGTTTTTGTTCCGGTATCCATTGTATTCAATTAACTGAATATAAACAGATTAATCTTCAGTATCCTAGGAAGAAGTTAACTTATCCCTGGTGTTTTATACTGATTGCATCAAACTTGTGTCAGAGGTACCAAGGTGTTTGTGGGTTGAAAGGATTAGCCAATGATATCATCGTTTCCCAGGGACAATCCAGTTGGGGTCTCTTTTCATGTCCCCAGCAGCAGCTGGGGTGAGGGACAATAGATCAACCTGCCTCAGAGTAGCATTCAGGTCTCAAATGTGAGCTTGCTGCTTATTAAGCCAGCATCCTAACCATGTGAGCTACTACACTCCTCTTTTACACTGATTCAAAATAAGACCTGACCATGTTTCTATGAATCTCAAGCTTTTAATCCTGTCTGTAATGTTACTTTTCAATATTTCCTAATAGAATACAATTTCTATCACTAATCTTGGAAATGTTAAGTGGTAAGTCAAAACAATGGTTGAGTAAAAATGCATTGAATAAAAATGTACAATTTTCATTGAGTAGCGTTTATTTATTAAACAACCACCTTACTCTGAAATAGGACAAGTCTATTACAACTTATACACATAGAGAGAGACACACACAGAGTAAATGTTTGCTATAAATGCAATCATTTAGTAAAGCTTCAACCATCTATAAACTGAAATATTAGCTCATCATGAGAAAGCACTGTTTAAATATGAGTTTAAATTCCAGAGGCTTATTTTTTTCCCTCATGGGACCTACAAAAAAGTATAAAACTATCTCTTTCCTTTGATTGTAATAGATCTTGTAGAGCAACCTCTGGTAGGTTATAGCCATATTTTATTAAACTAGGTTTAAAGGGGTAAATGTATAAAACATTTTCTAAAGTTGTTTGTGAGGCTAGTGAGTGTTCTTTATTCAAGATCCCTAGATGCTTTAGTGAACTACTATCTCCAGGGTTCTATAGTTGAGCTCTTCAGTGATTAAACTGTCATGAACACAGAAGAAATGTCCAGTAGAGATTCACTTTTTTCTGTGAATCTTGTTCTTCTGCAACATTTAAAAACTGTGAATGTGCCATGGAAATAGTACAGTGGGAAGCACTAATTTTTAAAATGAACTGCTAAGCTAAAAAGCTAGTATTTTATAAAACTGTCAAAATGGGGACTTCATGACCTCAGAAGGCTAGGATATATTACTGTTGAGAGCACAATGAAGCCAATAAGAATTTGTAATAGTATTGCAACTGCAGTGTGAATAAAAATTAAATCTGTTAGGATAGTAAAAGTTTTAGTTCAATAATTACACAAGATCACTGCAAATAAGCTTGACAACATTTTGAAAACAGTGGACGTAAGTTACAGGAAGGTGGATTGCAATTTTAATTTTTCCTTTGCTTAGTTTTACACAGGAACTTCAGTTTCAAATTTTACACTAGAAATTGATTGAGTGTGAGAAGATGCTGGAGATAAAATAATCACTGAAAACCAGGCAGAAGTGTGTGATGAAGATATGCATTGCATTGAGCCTTGGACAAAAGTATTCCTGCATTTTCATGTGCAATAAGAAAATTACATACAATAGTCAGTTCAGACTAAATTTGCAGATTCCCATTGCATCTAATCATAGAAACTGGGAAGCAGTTCCAGGGATTAGTAACTATGAACAGGTTTTGTAAAGGAAGATAAAAAAATGTGCATGACCTTGAATTGTGCAGGACAGTTTATTGGTTTTTGAATATGGCCACTGTTATCTAGGCTTCACATTTCAAGAAAGAACAGTACAAATCCAAGTCTTCTGATCCATGGAAAGCAAAAGCTTTATGTGTTGATAATTAAGAGAAAATTAAAAATTAAATTAAAGCATGATGAGATGTCAGTTCTTTGAGGTATGCCAGGTCAGGAAACAGACACAAGAATTAGACTCTATTGTCACAGAATATCAATTCTTTCTTTCTCCCTCTCTGTTGTAACAAAGAGAATGAAAGTGGGGCAATCTTGAGCTTCTAGGCTAAGCTGATGTTTTTGTTATGGTTCTTGAGTACTTTCTTCAAGCTATCACTGTAGTCCTGTACAATTGCAATGAACAGAGTACCTTTCTGTAAGCAGCTGGGGTTTTTTCTAGAATTTTGGGACAACTCTTTTGGAGAGTTTCTCAGGACATCTTCTACATTTTAGCAGTCATAGCAAAAGGAATCACATGCTACATGCTGGCAACCTGCAAAATCATTTAAAATAACTGTGCTGGCTAATGTATCTGCCTTAGTGCTAATGCAGAGACCATTTTGTTAATGGCAAAGCCCTTTGAAGTCCCCCTTTGAATGCACCTCACAGTCTTGTTAAAAAGTATTCTTAACAGGTTAAGTAGTCAAGGATCTTATTATATAGCATCTAGCATGAGTATCATATACAATTTGCAATGACTCATACTGTTTGTGTTTGCAGGAAGGAGTAGTTCAGCAAAATGTGGTGAGCCCACACCCTCACTCTGGTTTAAAATAACTAAATGTGTGCACATTATAAAGGAGGTGAGAGAAAGAGGAAGTAATGTGGATATTTAAAAAGCATACATAGCATCTGGACTGACTCTGCCTACTCATCTAACAAGCCTAACCAGATTAGGTAAGAAATGAAAACTGGAAATTATATATATAATCTCCATAATCAAGTTTGCTAAGAAGTTACTTGGATAAACAGTAATTTTGAATCAACAAAAACGATTTCCAGTTGCAATGACACAACTTCCAGACAACTCTATTTGGATGACTGAGAATCTTCATTGACATGTAGACTCTTTATGTACCTAAATTTTAATGAATGCCCAATTTTGAATGACTTGGAAGTATATAAATGTTTTATAGTCATTAACAATATTTCATTAAGGCAAATGGAAATTAGTATCCTTCACAAATTTAAAGACATTCCTGGTATATTGGAAAGCTACTTCTTTTTTACAATGTCTCTAGTATCTTCCCCAACTGTAATATACAAACTATATTCATAATTTAGGAGAAAATCAATGCAAAATGGCAGCCTGAATCTTACAGAGCAGCTCAAATCACTCTAGATGACACAATCAAATTGAATATAATCAATGTTAATTTTTCCTCAGGTAATAGCAAAAGAATTTGGAAGATATTGCAGCATTCTTCTTGAAAACAAAATCTGAATTTGTTTGTTTTTCATCTAATCCACCATTTTCATTCCATTACAGTGAGTTACAAAGGTTTTTAGTTAACAATTGTTTATAGGAAACACTATCCAGTTAAAGTGAATGCTTAATGAAAGCTGTTAGTTATATATTTCTCCACAGAAATGAATCATTCTCTTTTTAGAATCAGCCATTCTAAAGGTTTTGTTATATTAAGTTGGTACTATGTATAATTTGGCAGTTTAGTTTATAATGCAGGTTCATTACCATACTCATTATTGTGAATTATAGAAGTTGCTTGGTTTGCCTTCATTAACCATCTGATAGCTAAACACTGAAGTGTTTTATATTTTTAAAAAGAAGTTAATTTTAAAGAACCATATGAATATATACCAAAAATGCTGATCTCATTTACTTTACCATATTTTGGGAAAAAAGGTATAAGAAACATTCTTCAATCATTTTATCCCAAAATTACATGGTCTTTTTGTCTCATTTTATTTTATTTCAAAGAATAAACTCAATGTATTATCATGGAAAGGTAAAATACCAGGGGAGGGGGGAAAGCAGCTCCTTCTTATTCAGTTTTTCCCTTGACATAAAAACAATCAATTTCATACAGGTGATAATTCATTGAACAACAAAATGAGTCAAGAGTGCTGGAATTTCCCTAATTTGATTTCATTTGAAACATGATTCTCAGAAGTTTACAGGAATGTTGTAATACTGGTATTTTGTAATGTACCAATTCCAGCCGATGTCTCCAAGTTTATGATTCTACATTAGATTTCTTTGAAAATTTAAAAGGAATTCAAGGGTGCTTTCAGAATCAATTTATCTTTCTCTCTTTTTAATGTGCCTTTATTTAACCATAATTGAATAATATTTAGCATTATGATGCCAAATCAATGTCAAACTTTCTTTTTTCCTTTTCAGAAGTTTTGTTATAGCTGGTAATGAAAACCATCAGTTAAGTGTATCTAACAAAAAGAAGGAACTGGTCACTTAGGAACAAGCTCTAAACTCTGATCTGTGTGTGCCTCAGATAAATTATTAAGATACAAAACCCAATCATAAAAACCTTAAACTTGGGAATGATTCAATTAAAAGATACTCAATAAAGTGACTTCTCAATATAATTCAGAGGGTCTTAGATAGTAATAGCAGCACCTTCCCTTTTATCCATGTGGGAGAGAAAATGGCTTGGATGTAAAATTAGTGGACATTAGACAAAAGGTACTTCTATTCATGTAATATATTCCTCAAAATTTTCTTTAGTTTAGACTCATTCTATTCTTAGTGCTATTTTATGGAAGTGAATACAATTCTGCTTTATACTTCTTTGAATCAAAAGATGCATTATTTTATATATCTATATTCTATATCTATGAATTACTAATTAATTACATCTACATTTCATCTTTTTAACAGTTGAAGGTTTTCAGTCATAACAGCAAGAAAAACACCAACTGTTCATTACTGGTGTGAAATATCTACTTTGTACAAGTTACAGATACATTTTGCAATCTGTGTAACAGTGCACTCAACTTACCTAGAATGCCACTCATATAATATTGTTGATTCTTTATGGTTAATGTATTAATCTTTGGCACAGCCTTATTTCCTTGACAGGATAAGAGAGAAAAACCCCAATTTTCCTTTGCTTGTTAGCAACATTTAGTCAGCAAATTGAGTCATAACAGTTCACTGTGTTATTATATACATGATCACTGAAGCAATCTATTCATTTTTATTTATTTATTTATTTGATTTGATTTGATTTGTCAATCGCTTACAAGATAATAGGTATAAGTATAAACATAATTACGGATGCATGAAATAAATACATATAAGAAAAATAAAAGAAACAATAGGACAGGGATGGTAGGCACGTTGGTGCGCTTATGCATGCCCCCAGTAGACTTCTTAGGAAAGGGGTGAGGTCAATAGTAGACAATCTAAGGTTAAAGTTTTTGGGGTTTGGGGAAGAAACCACAGAGTCAGGTAGAGTATTCCAGACATTGACCACTCTGTTGCTGAAGTCGTATTTCCTGCAATCAAGTTTGGTGTGGTTAACCTTGAGTTTGTATCCATTGTTTGCTCTTGTATTGTTATGGTTGAAGCTGAAGTATTCATTGACAGGTAGGACATTGCAATGTATGATTTTATATACTATACTTAGATCGGACCAAAAGCGGTGTAGTTCTAGGTTTTCTAGGTCTAAAATATCAAGTCTGGTGGCATAAGGTATTCTGCAACAAGTAGAGGAGTAGAGAACTCTTTTGTGAAATATTTCTGGACTTTCTTAACTGTGTTAATATCAGATACATAAGGTGGGTTGCACACTGATGAGATGTATTCAAGTATTGGTCTAGCAAATGTTTTGTATGCTCTAGTTATTAGTGTAATATTACCAGAGAAAAAGCTACGTAAGATTAGGTTAACAACTCTTAATGCCTTTTTGGCTATGTAGTTACAGTGGGCTCTAGCACTTAGCTCATTAGAGATGAGTACTCCAAGATCCTTGACAGAGATTGGATTATCTACAAGGTCTTGACTATTCAGCCTGTATTTTTTATTTTATTTTATTTTTATTTTTTTTGCCAATATGTAGGACAGAGCATTTATTTGTTAAGATTTGAAGTTGCCATTTATTTGACCATTCTGATACATAGTCGAGGTCTTTTTGAAGGGTAGCAGTATTGTGTGTGGTGTTGAATAGCTTTACATCATCAGTGAAGAGAACGCAGTTGCTCTTAATATGATCACAGATTCTGTTGCGCCTGAGGAAGTGGACAGGATCTTGTGGAATGCAAACATTCCTCCTCCCACCCATTAGATCCATGCCCTTCCAGGTTGTTTAAGGATACCCAGGAGGTATCATGCGGATGGGTCCAAGTGATGGTGAATTCATCCTTGTTGGACGTGGTGTTCCCAGCTCTTTTTAAAGAGGCATTGGTGTGCTTCCTACTCAAGAAGCCATCCCTGGACCCTATCATTCTGGACAATTTTTGTCTAGTCTCCCACTTCCTATTCTTAGAAATATACTCCTATATGTAAAAATAACATGTTCTTTATTTTAATAGAATACCAGGTATTAATTTCAGACAAAATTAAGTATAATATAATGTTTCTTTTGCAACTGTAAATATATTTTCATCTCTTTATAGAGAAACATATTGTTAATTTGTATACTTTGTACTCATCTTTAATGATTTGTTTGTAATATTAATGTTTCTTCTGTTTTTCCACCTTGCTCAACACTGATTATTTCTGTAATTGGCATTGTAATGACTTTTGTTATTTGTTGCTGTCAAGGACCAGCAATTCCCTTGCAAAAATAAAATGTTTTAGATTTTAGCAGCTTTATTTTCAACTATCAACAATTAGTTTATAACTTTCAGACAGGAAACATTTGAAATCTATTTACAAACGTTCTGTAAATCGCACATTGTGCCATTTCTAAAATATGACCTTGGCTTTCTCAATTTTCCTAGGTCTAATGACTGGGTCAGCTTTGTTACTTCATGCATACTTTCACATATATATTATTATCTAGGAATACTGTTCAGAGATGGGATACAAATATTTTTAGTACCAGTTCTGCGGGCGTGGCTAGGTGGGAGTGGCTAGGTCGGCATCATCATGTGATTGGGTGGGCATGGCTTCTTTTTCTTCTTTTTTTGTGCAGCACACACATGCACTTGTATGTATTTGTTATTATTTGTAATCTATTTACAAACGTTCTGTAAATCGCACATTGTGCCATTTCTAAAATATGACCTTGGCTTTCTCAATTTTCCTAGGTCTAATGACTGGGTCAGCTTTGTTACTTCATGCATACTTTCACATATATATTATTATCTAGGAATACTGTTCAGAGATGGGATACAAATATTTTTAGTACCAGTTCTGCGGGCGTGGCTAGGTGGGAGTGGCTAGGTCGGCATCATCATGTGATTGGGTGGGCATGGCTTCTTTTTCTTCTTTTTTTGTGCAGCACACACATGCACATACACCTGTGCTCCATTTTTTTGCCTCACAGGCCTCAGGGAAGCCTCCTGGGGAGCATTTTTGCTGAGGCACAAGGAAGGAAAAAAACAGACTGCAGGGGGGGTACACAGCACCCCATCTGCACACCATTTTTTGGCCTCCTGAGCCTCAAAGAACCCTCCTAGGTGGGGCATTTTTGCTCCCAGGAGGCTTCCCTGTGGTCCAGGAAGCCAACAATGGAGCATGGGGGGACTGTGCAGCACACCCCCTTGCTCTGTTTTTTGCCTCTTGGGCCTCAGGGGAGCTCCTGGGCGAAGCAGTTAGACAGCGAGGGGGATCCCAGCACAGCTGATCATCGGAACAGCTGATGGTCGGGAGGAAAAAAAAAGAAATACCAGTTCAGTAGAACTGGTAGCTGTTTTTTTTTACTACCGGTATGGCCGAATGGTAGCATTTTTTTTTACTACCGGTTCACCCAAACTGGGCCAAACCAGTAAAATCCCACCACTGATACTGTTCATTTATGCTGTCAGCATTATATGTCTGACATTTTTATTTTTTATTTATGCAATATGTCCTATTTGACAACTAATGCTGCTTCTTTGAATCAAAACTTTACACTCCATGTATTTGGTATATGTCAACATTTTTAATAATTACTTTCAGAAATGCCTAGAACTAAATATGTTTAGATTAGCCAGACTTCCCCCAGATTGGCAGATGTTTTTATACTAAACTAAAATTTCTAAATTAGAAAGTATTAATGCTATGAAATGACAGGTCTAGTCAATTCAATAACAGCACTCAGAATTAACTTTCTCCCATTACTTCAGTCCTAATCAGCAATTCATCTTTTGTTAAAATAAGAGTCACTGCTTTGAAAGTTTAAAAAAAACTGGACACTTACCAATAAATGCATTTAAATATCTTTTGGGCAACATAGATTTTACCATTTACAGACAGTATAAAATTATGTCCATTAAATCTCATTTTATAGTGAATGTGGTTTCATCTGAACCTCTTGTGTAAGTTTATAGTATGCCATTTTTATATATTAATTAAAATTGGAATTTTAATAAAATTAGCATACAGTAGCCTCTGGTTCAGCTGAAAAGAATACTGTATATCAACATATTCAAATCCTATTCACATTCACACATGCAATTACACTTATATTGCAATATATTCATGGTAAAAATCTATCTGTAATAAAGGTCTATGATTTTGGATATTGCAATGAAAACCTAATTTGTTGCATATTTTTGAATTTCAATAGTGTGAATGTGATATGGAAATGAGATCCCAGCTCATATAATAAATACAGTTGACAATTTATAAAATTAAATTTTGTGCCTTCAAGATGCAATGCAAATTCAGTATCACGGTCATAAATACAGCATTCTTAAAATAATTGTTCTTATTCTTCATAGAACTGTGCTTTCTCAAGAAATAATAGAAGTCGGAAATTGGTGCAGCTGTAAAAATTCTCTCTAATAGTGAATTCAGGCTGTCGTATGCTAACAATATTTGAACCAAAAAGTAGGAAACATTGAGTTTCAGCATGCTATAAACATAAGGTATTAAAAAGTATTTTTAAAATGAAAATAAGGATCCACCTCCCTTCAAAATATGTCATCAAAGACAATCAAAGATATTCAACAATATTAGATTAAAATGTTGAATCTGAAATGCAAAAGAAAATTGGAAAAAAATGAGCATGTTTATGTTGAGTTAGAGAAAAATCATCAGTCTACTTGAGGCTTTTATAGCATATAGTGAATGAATTGGAGGATTCTATAGTAATCTAGTAATCGAGTTTTATAATAATCTAGAGGAATATTAAACTAAGGATGAGCATTCAATTTAACATTTTGCTGCAATTCACATTTATTTTAATTTCTAATAATTTCTTTATATCTAATTTAAATAATATCAAATTCCAAGTTTTTCTTGAAGAAAAATTATGACCTAATATTGCTCTGTGCGTTCCTATTATATTCACCCATATCTAGATTCTGAATAAATTAGAATTACACTACTTATTGTTCTTTATATACATAAAACATATATGTTTTATTTTTTATTATTATTTTATATATAATTATATATAAATTCTATATATGTGTTATGTAATTTTATTATAATAAAATTGGGAAATGATTATTAATAATTGGATAGTATATAATAATTAATCCAACTATTATTATAAAGATATTCTTAGAAAAAAATTCCATTCAATTGTATCCAGTTCTGGCTGACTCTCTGGACAATTTCCTTCAGGGTTTTTGGCATTGATTTGCCACTGCAGCCTCCTTAGGACTGAAAGAATCTGACTGATCAAACATCACCCAGCTGATTTGTATATAAAGCAGGACTAGAACTTACAGCCTCCTAGTTTCTAGCCTGATGCCTTAACTACTGCGCCAAACTGCTTTTTTTTCTTGTTCCATTATTAAAATATACTTTCCATAGGTAAATGATATCTTTTTTAAATAGCAACTTTAATAGAATGCTCCTATGCTAATCAAACAGGTTACCAAACCATGGTTGTTAATAATAGCTATAAAGCCACAACAGATAGGAATAAATTATGTTTACAATTAGCTATAGATATATGCTAATCTCTTTTAATATACAGTAGTACCTTCCATGAATTCTTAGTAGTATTCTCATTCTTCGCAGCATGATCAATGGCCACAATGCATTGAGATGTAGTCCAATATATAAGAGGTATCCAGTTGGGATAGGCTCAGGAGTGGGATTCTACTGGTGTTACTACTGTTTCAGCAATTTACGTTTTGCATGTAATACACCTTAAGCTGTGCCACCTGGACAGCTGATAAGTGCTGCGCATGGGTGCGCAGCATTTGAAAAACCACTTTTTTGTTGTTTTTCAACCTTAGCTGTGTCGTGCAAAGCAGCTGAGGTTGAAAAAGCAGGAAATAAAGGTCAGGTAAGAGCCCGGGAGGGCGGGCGAGCCAAACAGCAGCAGACACAGAACTGGTTTGATGTCTGCTGCTCTTCAGAGCTACCGGTTCTATAGAGCTGGGCAGAACTGGTAGCATCCCATCCCTGGATGGGCTAAATAATTCTACCTATTAACTGGAATATAATGGATAATGTCTCCATTCAGGATAAATTTTGCCATGACAAAAAACAGTATTTTCTATTTCCAGATTCCATGGTACTCTCTTCCAATGCCTTGACAAGTTCTATCTACATTTTGTATTAAGTTCCATCATCTGTTCAATAGCTCTGAGAAACAACTGTTCCTAAGAATTAAGCCAAGGAC
Source organism: Bungarus multicinctus (assembly GCA_023653725.1). Lineage (NCBI taxonomy): Eukaryota > Metazoa > Chordata > Lepidosauria > Squamata > Elapidae > Bungarus > Bungarus multicinctus. The sequence continues at coordinate 226,685,575 of CM042834.1, read as the reverse complement.
AGACACACTTTTAAGCTACTGCAAACACCTGAAATTTTAAGAGTTCATTGTTGATCCACTCATGAGATGATCATCATTGGAAATGTGAGTTCTGCCGCTTGAAAATGGTTGCAATAATGTTGCTAGTCACAATCCTCCTATTTACCTATTCCAACTCCCCTGATTACTCTAAACTATACTACCAGCTTACTTTCATTTTATTTTCTCTGATAATTGATTACATGTCCAAATAAACCAGTACATTTCAGCCACTTAACCACCTTTCAGTTCTTTGTGATTTGGCAAATATTTTTCTTATGCTGAACTAAACAAGGGATAGTCCTGGGATTTTCTGCATGCAAATCAAGCACTCTATCACTGAGTCATAATTTTTCCCCTTCAACAAGGAAATGGAAATCTGTATTTAAGTCCCACTGGACAAAGTTAATCAAAGCTTTATTTCAGTTTTCGTATAAAGTAGTAGCTAATGTGGGAAGTACCACCCCTCCCCAGAGAATGAAATATTTTGGGGAATATTAAAAGAGGCAGAATATTATATTTCTCCAAAGGAGAAATGGAGAAAAATCTTAACAAAGACAAAAAAACAGCACCAGTCTCCCTGTCATAATCTCAAGTCTTTATAAGATCAATCTATTCATAAACAAAATGCCTTCAGCCACAACTCCCACAGAAGGCTGGAGCTGATGGGATTAAGAATTTATGCTCCCACCCCCACCCAAATTCGAAGGACAGGACATGACCTTTAGGGCATAATAGGGTTTACCCACCACCATTAGAATAGCAAAAGATACAAGGCTCACTACATTGACAATCCCTGGAGCATCTCAATCACCAAACCCCAGAACCCTATAAAAATCCATCCACTCACTCAGCCTTTTTGTTAGCCACCCCAGAAATATGGCGCTGTCACTGAAGTTTCTGGAAACCAAATAAACAGAGAACTTTCCTTGTAGCCAGCCTCCATTTTATTTCCAGTGTCTTTTTCCCGGCTTGGAACTGGACTAGATTTCTTCCCCTATATTAATGAAGTCAAATCTCTTTCAGTCAATGGCAATCTAGAAAAATATTGTGCTCACAAAATTCTATTATATATTTCTATATCATTTATGAAAGAAGTCCTGTATTATTTGCACCCATCTTCAACAGGGATGTAGAAATAATAACATAATGATTGCATGCTAAATATATTATTTCCAGATTGGTTTGGATTCTTTTGATTTTTTCACTTTCTGAAATAATATATTTCTGAAGACTTTTGCATTTGTTAAGGATTGAAAAAAAAAAAGAATAACCATCAATACATACTAAAGAACTAGATTATAAACTGCAACTAGATTATAAATAGATTATTTTTTGATAGATAAATTTGGCTGAAAATGTAAAATGTTTGCTTTGATAGGACCTCCTAAAATGATAATAGTATTTTTTTCTGGGAGCTTAAGACTAGCCCATTCATCTCTGTAGCCATAAAAACCTCTTTTGGCAACCCTGAACTGCCTTTTTACTGAACTGCCACCCCTTTTTTGAGAAAACACAAATAGACAAGCAATAGACAAGGCTCAGAGAAGAGAGAGATCTTGCAACCTTTGTCATTATCAAAATAATAATAATAATCACCATATCTCCATATTTAGGAAACATAGCTATTGTATTATCCTCTGCTTCCCAATTAGAGAAAAACTTCAATCCTATGTTGCCTTTTAAGATGAAACATCTGTTGAGCAAAAGATCTTTACTTTCCTCTTTATTAAAGAGTCCTCTGCTCTTTAATAGGAAATTATGTTCTTCAGTACAATTAGGAGTGTCACCTATAGTTAAGGAAAGTCTGGCTTATGTCAGTACATCCTCCCTATTGTTGATTACCTGCATTTTGTATCGAAAGATTTTTCTTTGGAGAAAAAAAGAATGGGGAATTGGCCCAGTAAAGACTAAATAGATACAGATTTGCTGCAGAAAGGTTAAGAATTTTTACTTTGCTATGATCCAAATCACACAATTTTAGATCATCATTATCATTAAGTTCAAAGCTTGTGGACTAACCAGTTTTACACAGGTTATTCCAAAGCAAACACAGAAAGTGTGAAAACAGAGCATGAATACCCATATATCCAGTAGCAGCAGCATATCTGGAAGTTTTATTGAGGTGTAGCTCAATATGTGCAGGCTTTAAAAAAGATAAACAACAGTTGCATGAAATATGAAGCTACTATTGCAAATGTATTGCATCATAAGTATTATATCTAACCATTTCCTATTTAGAGAAATTGAACTAGAGGTAGTCCTTGAGTTATGACCACAAGCTGAACCACACAACTTGTAACTCATCATGGTTGTAAAATGGGTCACCATATGACCAGATCTTATCTTACAACCTTCATAAAACAAATGCCATAATCATTAAGTGAATACAGTAGTCATTAAGTGAGGATATTGTTTGATACAGAGTGTTGCTCAAAACCAGAAGTAAATGACAGTCACTAAGTGATCAGTTGTAAGTTGAGAACTACTTTTATAGAAAGTTACTGTAGCATCATGTCCTTATGTATGTTACCCTAGGAAAGATATATTACTTCAGAAACTCTGTTGCGTTACATAATTGAATCATGAATTTATGCCATACGTTGAATAGCCTTACTAACATTTACAACACGAGTCTCTGGGTGATTATTAAGACATGTTAACAATTCACAGTAGTATTTTAAATTGCTACAATTAATTCCCTAGAAAAAATTTGTCTTTTTATCTATAAAGGTAATTATGCTTCCAAGTAACTCATGATTATGAAATGAAAGACTATCAAGGACATCTGAAATTTTAGTAATTGGAGATGGATGGCCTACAGTATATTATTTTGCACAATTTTTAGTTGTCAGAAAAATTGTCTCTTACACCATAAGGTATGGCAAACTATTTATATAGTTTATTATAATAGTGTTCTACTTGGATTCCACAGCAAATCTTCTGTATTTTCATCTAGAAATCTTTGGTTATGCTTTATGTTGCCCATTTATTTTATTTGTAAAGCATTTTCCTTCTGTTCCTAATAGATGTTTTCTTTTTGCAGACTGTATAAGATTACTAACAAAAGTTGTGTTACGTTTCAAAGATGGTAGAGCATGACATCATAATGCCTGTGATTTTAAATAATTGTATTTAAAGTTTGTAGCCTGATTGTAAACACATGTATGGATATTCTATTGCTTTCTATACAAGGGCAATTTATTATAGACATCTAGGAACAATAAGTACAGAACCCACTTTTTAACAAGAACCTTTCCCAAATGTCATGTTATCTTACCACTGTGCCCTGATTAGGTTACAAATGAGAGTGCTCTGTAATGGCTCTCCTGCTTCTCCCTTTTCTCAGTCTAAAGATGTAGCTCTTCTGCCTTCTTCAGAAGATGAGTTCCTATAGTACATGCCAATAAAGAATAATATTTGTAACTCAGAGTTGAAATGAGTGGTCCTTGGTGCTCTCCTACTTTGATTGTTTTCCTGCAAAATTATATTATCCAAACTAGGTAACATCATCAGTGCTAGTCTATCACTGATGGTATCCCTAGTTTGGGCAATGAAGCAAGAAAACAACCAAGCTCAAGGAGCACCATGGACCCCTAGTCCCTATATTAGATTCCATATTCATAAAAAGACACAGACTGCTCTTCCGGAGAAAAATGGACAGCTGTCAGCTAATGTAAAATGATTTCAGTTTTCTGTTGAGATAGATCCTGTATAGCTTATCCAGCAGGGTCCTAAAGAGCCATCCATGGTTCTTATTTCTGCTGAGAGAAGTCAACAGGCCAGCCCAATTGATTCCACCCATTCTTTGATTGTTTCTATTTCCCTTGCAAGTTCTAAGTTTTAGTGGAACAAGCTACAAGGTGTTTTATCACATTGCTTACAGCCAATTGAATGAAATCTAGAACCCAGAACTAAATTGTTAGGCATAGGAATGGGATATTAAAAAAAAAAAAGACAGCAGGAAACATAGTCAACAAATCTAAATACCTGGCAAAATAGTATTGAAATATCAACTGAGCTTATGCAGAAAGTAAGTTTCAGAAATGGGAAAGCTTTCTTCAAATACATTTTGGTTTTTATTGTCATGGGTATTTTATTGGAAAAAGACAATAGTTAAAATATGACTCTAGCAAGGTCAAGATCACCGTTGTTTGTTTATTTGAACAAGATGAATGAGATTTTATAGGCATTATGAGAATGAAGTCTGCGAAAGAAGAAAACTTTCTTCCAATAAGAAAAGTAATATTGGTCCATTGCATTCTATGCTAATAAGTTTACTTTAAAAAGATGATATGCAGTTGTATAAGTTGTATAAGATACTAATATCATTATCAACTTGTCAAGAATTTATGCTTAAAGAAATCAACAGGCTTATTAATTTTCTGAAACAACAAAAGTAACAGCAGATCATTGAGGACAAAAGGAGATATTTTAAAGGGGAAATATTATAGTTCAACAGTATTTGTTTTTCAAAAGAGGACAAAAAAACCCACAAAAAGTTATCAAAATAAAATTTCACAGAGGTCAAAATATGTTATGAATGCAGATGGTGCCTCATACTGGCATTATACAATAGAAAGAAGCAAAGTTAACCTATACATATACAGTATGTAACTTGTAAATCTATTTCTGTTTGCTCTTTTATATACTGTATATTTCTTTATATTTTGGGTTGGAGATCAGAATTTCATTCAGATTCAACAACTCAAGTATAAGATTTCCTTTCTTCCTTCAGTCTTTGGAATTTAAAAAAATAATGGGAATGTTTGTTTCATCCTGCTTCTATGCATATAGTTGTATACACTACTCTTGGTATTTTTGTATTTATTTCAAATTCTAGAATTGCTTGTGTGGGTCTTTCTTTAGTTTGCTTATTTTATCTGATTATTTTTGAAAATCTGTTTTTTTTTTAAATAAAATCTATTTGGAACTCTTTCTCAAACATTACAATTTTTAAAGAGGGAGACAGGATGTGATTTCTTTTGGTATAATGTCCTTCATATGGTATATCAATGAATACAGAGGTAGCAATAAAAAATAGTGATAGCGATGAAAGTTTTGCTTGGGTAGCTGAGGTGACTTTGTACAAACTGAGACAAGGATGTCCAGAAAAGGGAGCAAAACCACAGGACAAAAATATTAAAATGCCAAATAAAAAAGATATAAATGGTTTTCTTCTCTTGAATTAATACAATGCAAAAGTGCATAAAATGTGAGAATTTAAGGAAAATATGATAGGGAAATGTAATACAAAAGCTGGGAAAACTTGTCTGCCTGTGTGTCATCTCTCTCACATTCAAAAAGACTGATTGTCAAAAGAAACCAAGGTACTTTTCCAGCTTTGATGTGCTGAAAGGTTTTTCAAGGATTCCTTATAAAGGCCTCTGTTTGTAAATAAATTTAGGACTTGATGGGAAGCTTCTTGCCCATATTCTATAGGGAAAACAATTTTATTAAGTCTTGTTCAGAATGTAAGACAATTTACTCTTTGATTTCATTTTTTTAAGGCCATTGGTAAGCAGCACATTGCCTCCTTGGTGTTACTGAACCTCAATTCCTGTCATTCCTTCCATTGGCCATGTTGCTTATAGCTAATAGCAACTGGAAATCCACATCAAAATGGCCTCAGGTTCCCTTTCTCTCCTCAAACCAAAGGAAAGGAACCAGCTTAGCCAGATATTTCAATCGACTTGCCATTGGACTTGCTCTTATAGTGTTAACAGAAATAGCAATAGTACTTAGATTTTTTTTACCACTTCACAGTGTTTTACATCCCTGTCTAAGCAGTTTACAGAGTCATCATATTGCTTTCAACAATCTGGGCCCTCATTTTACTGACTTTGGAAGAATGGAAGGCTGAGTCAATCTTGAGCCAGTCAGGACTGAACTGCCAGCAGTCAGCAGAGTTAGCCTGCAATACTGCATTCTAACCACTGTGCCATCATAGCTCACTTAAACCATTCTTAAAAACATGTAGAATAGGAAAATCTATTATTAGTAGGGCTTTTAATTGATTTTAATGGTTTTATTTTTTAAATTGTCTTGATTAGTTTTATCTTTCAGCCATCAATTTAATCCTTTTTAATTCTATTTTAAAAATTGTATTTATATTTGTGCTTTTTTACTTGGCTGTACACCGCCCCGAGTCCCGTCGGGAGAAGGGGCAGTATATAAAATTAATAAAATAAATAAATACATAAACAAATAAATAAATATTGAAATGTTAATGCTTTGAAATATTATTATAATGAATAAATATTTATGTATAAATATGGTACATTATAAAAATGCCAAATTTTGTAGTAAATCTGAACCTTAGATAGGGCTGCCAGAAAAAGATCTACTTTTTGCTGTCCCCAAGATGTCATTCAGATTTCTTCAGGTCAGATCTGATAGTCCTAATTCATCCATGATCAAAAATGGAGTGTAGACATAAATTAATCACTTTGGAGCCAAATGTGTTAAGGGTACATTTTGATCAATGTACATTTAAAAATTGGTATTTTATTTTTGTTGTCACTCACTTTGTAGTATTTCCCATGGAGTAAGAATTAATTCTAATTCACCCATCAGCTAGTAATTGCCTTGAAAGCATTCGTTATGGAATTACAACTAACTTCCCTCTTTCTATTTTTAATTCCCATTACATAAGGGTAATTGGTAATCTGTGGGGAGGCAATTGAGTTCTATAAGAAGGGTTGGAGGAATATTTTCAGTTCCCATAGATGGAAGCCATCCTTCTCATCCTCTTAAATGACCATGGATCACATAAACTAAGATGGTTTAGAGACTGGCTGCCCAGTGAAGCCCTTTTTTCTTTCAAAGAATTCTTGGGCAAGAGGTTCATAGGGAATCAGAATTAGAGATGTTTGCAGAGGTGATATTCAGCAGATTCTGACCAGTTCTGGAGAACTGATAGTGGAAATTTTGAGTAGTTCAGAGAACCGGTAGCAGAAATTCTGAGTAGTTCAGAATACCACCTCTGACTGGTCCCGCCCCCATCTATTCTCTGCATCCCGAGTCCCAGCTGATCAGTTGGGTCTTCTTTTGTTGCCCTGCACAGGGGAACGGAGCTGGAAAGCAGGTTACTGGGGTGGGGAGAGAATGGGGAATTTACAGTATCCTTCCCCTGGAGTGGGATGGGAATGGAGATTTTGCAGTATCCTTCCCCTGTCACACCCACCAAGCCACACCATGCCCACCACCCACAGAACCGGTAGTAAAAAAATTTGAATCCCACCACTGGCTGTTTGGGAATAATTCAGATCTACCTGGATCACTGACTGCAAACCCTGCTAAGTAGATCAGTCAGAAAATCAACTTCACAGGATATCCACAACTATTTTTATGAAGATTGGTTGTAATAATGAATCTTGCAAATATGGTGATTCTGTATCTTGTCCTCTTTCTAATAGTTCAATGAATTAGAGAAGCATCTGCCTGATCCACTTCCATATGTTATCTCATTGCTTTGGACTTTTTAAAAATGCTTGAGCCCTTTTGCCTAATAATGGTTCTTGCATTTTTTTGTCAAAGTAATTTTCCTTACTCTTTACACTGACTGGGTCAGTTAGCTGAATTTTGGAATATGATCCATGAACCATTTATGCAAATACTATAAACCTAGCTATACTTTAATTATTTAGAACAGCTTTGGGAATCTTTCTGGATGAAGAGCATATTTTTAAACATCTTGCACTAATATACAGTAATTAAGTACACTGACTTAGATGTTATAATGCTTCTAATGCACTGACCTAGGTATCTGCCACCTGAGGCAACCCATCTCAATAGGTTAGGGCAGATCCTAGCAACTGAAACACACCTATCACTTTTTGAGTTGATTGTGTCTACTTCCTGTGTGTCAACTCTGAAGCTGACCTGACTGAAATCATTTTGATGGAATTCACCTCAAATGGTAGCTCACCTTTGTTTGGTCAATTGGTTCTACAATGTATATTGTATTGTACTGCATAGTTCATATAACACCTACAGTACTTTCTTTCTTATCTCCAGTCAAAAGTCCTGAAATGGGAACACATTAAAAATAGAATCACTGTGCAGTAAAAAAAGAATAAAGAAATGTACATGCTTTAAAGCAGAAGAACACCACCAAAGGACAGAAATAACAATATACTTTTTCAAACATTTAAATTAATAGGCTTCCTAAGAAACCTATTAATACATTTTATCAATATTATCCACTCTTGTGAGATGAGATTTATGCTCGAATGGAGCATTTTCTGAAATGAATGAAATTTAATATAACACACTCCCATAAATCATTATGTTAAAAAGAGTAAATAACAGAGCATTAATATATTTTTGTTATTAAAAATTATATATATTTATAGTTGACTCATTTCTTGTTTTTCAAAAAATCATATTGTATACAGATTATTGTATTTCTAAATAATATGTTTAAAAAGTAGAAGATTAAATAATGTAAAAAGAACTAATAAAATTTATGCTATTTTGCATTCCTATAATAATCTTAATAAAGTGAATGAAATAATTTGTTCCATTTTGTCAATTTTATTATAATATTTGTCACTGGAATGAGGTGTCAAGAAGCATTTAGAGTGTATTCCACATTTTACGAATTAAAATGCTCTGTCATAGTCTCTTGACCTTTTAAATATTCTGCTTTTTTTCCCTTTCAGTATTTGGAGATTTCTCTTTTGGTTGAAAATGCATTGCATTACTAAGAACAAAATAATCTGATAAGGATTTCTTATTGCATAATTCAAATGCAGAAAAAACAATTACTAGAATCAATCAATTTTTATTCTGCTCCATTATTTAAGGTAAAATTATACAAGTGCCAAACTTTGTGATAATGACCCTAATGGTTTTTTTTAAAAAAACTAGAAAGATCACTCAAATTTTGTTCTAGGTTTTTTGGGGGTATGTAATTTAAAATCAGGTTCTTTTCTACTTGATATTTCTGTGTGCACAATTTTGGAAGATATGCAATAAGATTTGTTTGTAGGATATTTTTGATGAAGCTGAAAGATAAGATGGAAAAGAACAGAGTACTTAAAGACACACTGAAATATCAATTAACCTATATTGGAATAACATATTCAGGTTAGTGCAATAAATGGTGATATTGCTGATTGTACATAATGGTTAGAAATAATATATAGATTCAGGCTTCTATTTTTAGATAAACTCACTGAAGTTACCATGTAATTGTACAGACTGAGCCTTGATCCTCTTTAATTATAGAAGAGAATGAAGGAATGCAACGCTAAACTTCGCAGGTAGCAAGCAGAGTGAAAATCTAGATTAGTCAGGCATGTTATTCTGCATATTCCAAAGCCTGAGCTTTTTTTGTCCTTGGTAGTCCTAAAGGGCAGTATGTTTTATTTTCCTTCTGCACTGTCAGATTTAGCAGCTATATTTTTAAAAGAAATTCTGAGTTAGGAAACTTAATTTCTATATTCAGATTCCATCTGATCATTTATTCCATTCCCCTGACCTGGAAAAAATATTTCCTCTGATAAACTGTCTTTATGTTAAATCATTATTTTCTTAAGCAAAGTTAAAGGGTCCACATTCAATTTGATGTACAATACGTTAAGCTATAAACCATAATTTACAAACCCTAATGCTTGGATTTCTACAAGCTACAGCAAAGCAAAGAAATCACATGATGCTGTAGCACCAGGTGTGACCAGGCCAATGGTAGGAATTCTTAAATTTAATCAACCTTAAATATTCCATAATTATTCTAAATCAAAAATAGGCTGACAACTAATAGGATTCACTATGAATAATACTAGAATTAAAGTTAGAATATTTGTACCAAATTGAATGGAATAGTGAATTATTTTATCTTTATCATAATTTGTGAGGTTTTAACGAAGAATTATATGAATATAATTTCACTGAATATATTAATTGCTCTAATTCAATAATCTAAAGTGCTAACATTGATCATATATGCAGGGGAATATGTAAATTTAGTTACTGCTGATCATACATTTGTTAACAAGGTTGCAAAAAGCTTATGGATACATAAAACGTATTACAAGCATACAAAATGTATACGTTTGTATGGCCTGTGACAAACCTACCCATTATTTATCCTGATTATCTCAGTCATATAAATATGTCTTCCAAACTGTCCATAGGGAAATTACTAAGATATTTGTTCATAATTTCTGTTAACATTCATGGCAAAGTATAATATGCTGTTGCATATATTTTTCCTGCACATTGTAAGAAATTAGATTGCCAGTTTTATAGATTGCAATGAGGTTTTTTTCATGAGTTTATGCAAATTATCAATTTTCTAATGCTGGGCAATCAGTATCCTGGAGATTTTTGAAATGTATCACCTTATAGGTTGTCAAGTGTTGTCCACACTAGCATCGGTAGGCAGTTGGAGAAGATACTGAAAAAAAACCATATACAATATACCTCTGTGCCATAATGTTGCCCTTCATGCATGCTTGATTGTAGGAGTGTCGATTTAAATGGAATTTTTCTTGCTTTTGAGGATGAATCATTACAATGTCAGGCCTTTACAGGATTTACTGATTTATGCTATAATTGAAGTGAAGGTGTGAGAGTTAATTCTCACAAACAGAAAAACAATCTGTTATCAGATCTGATCTTTTCCCCCCAAAATAAGAGATAGTTGGAAATTAGCCTTCCTGCCTCCACGCACTCCATTGCTGTAATGGTATGTAAGAATGATCTTGGGAGATAGGACCCAGAGACACTGCCTGGGGAATGGTCAGAAAAGAGACAGCATAGTCCACAGTTGGACAGAGATTGGAGTAAGAGACTCAGAAGAGATCTTCAAGGTGTGTGTGTGTGGGGGGGGTGGAGGTGGGGAAAATTCTACTTTCAGACTTGAAATATCCTATAAATATAACCTTATAATAAAGTAGAAAAGTTCTACAGCCTCCATGAACACATGTAAATAATGGAAGAAGCACATCCTTTCTGAGCTTGCTACTAGTAGGGAAGAAGGAATGAAGAAGTGATCCCCTAGATTCTTTGAGAATGAGGGAAAAGGAGATGCTATGAGTTTCACTGTTTGCACAGAGGAAAATAATTTGATACCAAATCTTTCCATTAGCAATGTGAAACAAGGGAAACTTGGCCTTTCTAGAACATTGCATAGCTTGACCAAGAGAAAGAGGTGAAGGAAATATAAGCTTTGATTTTACTATAAATAGGAGAGGGTTTTAATACACGTTTTCCATTCATAGGGGATGTTTATATAATGTCTTTATTGCTTTTCTAGGATCTTTACTTATCAGAAGTTGCTGGACAGTAGCATACCTATTTAATTGGTTCGAGCCTGGTCTTGCCAAGCGGAAGTCTGAACAGAGCTTGTTATCTTTCATGATATTACACATACAAAGTAATAATACAAAAGTTTTCACAAATGAGATGTGAAGAAGCAGATATAACAGAGATGAATTAAAAGATGTTGGAAAACCTGTTCTCAACAAAAGAGTTTGTTCTCTGGCTTCATAAAGTAAGGAGTCATGGCTCTGTAGTATTCAGATACATACAGAATTCCAAGTAAATGTAAATGACCCTAATTTTGCTAATACATTTTTATCTACTTGAAAATTCAAATAAGTTAACTTTTAGAGAATATGCAGAGAGACATAGCGAATTTTTGGTGATCAGTGTACTAATAATATACTAACCAGCAACAACATATAGAAGGGTCCATTTTCCTAATGATTATAAATGCTTATCTCAAAAGAACTAGCCCCTATATATAACATTGCAAAGAGCTTAACTTACAAATATTTGTCAAGGTGTTAAGAACAAGATCTCACCCACCACTTTTCCAAATTATCATGTGATCTAGACTGTTAACACTATCATAATATAGAATTATCCCAGAATGGTTTTCACATTTCACACAGCAATATCTGGCTTCCATTTGATGGTGTCTTCTGGATTTGAATTATCCAGCAAAGCCACACAACACTATTAGGGTGTTTAGATTTAGACCTCTGCATTGAAAGGGGTATTCGCCTTTATAGATTATATTGAACCTTCTCACTATATGATCTTATGACTTAAAAGTGGGGACAATGGCTTCTCATTTGATACTCCTCCCTCCCTTGAATTGGGATCCAGAATAGTGAATATGACATTCAGTCTTTTTCATTTTCCATGTGATTGGTGGAATCAGTCAACAGGGGGAACATGGCTGAAGCTAGTAGAAATGGTACCACTTGTCCCATCCATAGAATTATAATTGTGTACTATGGGATACTAAGCATTCTATTTTAGCCAATTTTGTTCTCTTTTCTGTTTTTCTAGGAAACTTTTAATGGCTCAGCAACATGGCCAAGGACACTTGGCAAGATCCCTGACAGAAGTATGTTTTGGTAAAATCTGTTCCCATGACATTGTCTTCATCTGATCCCAGCAAGAGTTTTCTTTATATCAACCTTGGATATACTGTGTTAATGTGTTTTTCCCCCTTATTCCAACATGGCAAAGCAGCCTTAATTTATATACGATCTATTAAAGTTTTTTACCCTATGTCTGACAGCAACTGGGAACAGAGACATTAGAGTAGACATTTATTTATTATTTATTACACTTTTATATCGCCCCCTCTCCCAAATAGGGACTCGGGGTAGTGAACAGCCATTAGTAAAAATACAGTCAATAAAAGTTAAAATAGATTAAAAAGTTATTAAATGGTGGCTGAATTAAAATACAAAAACCAATAAAATCTAATAAAAAATTTAAAAAGTTACAAATTTTAAAACCTCTTCTAAGAACACTAGGCCAGACCTGCCTGCTGGAAAAGGTGGGTTTTTAGTGCACGCCGGAAGGTTCGCAGGTCAGTAATGGCCCGCATCTCCAGGGGTAATTGATTCCAGAGGGTGGGTGCCCCCGCAGAGAAGGCCCGCACCCTAAGGGCCGCCAGCCGGCATCGTCCAGCTGACAATTGACAATGAGTCCAGCTGACATTAACAATGAGAACAGCAAATTTTATGCCAGTATATTCCTGATACTTAAAAAGCAGGTGAAAAATAAAGTGGGAACAGTTCCAAATGCAGATTTGGCTAAGACTCTGTTTCTCTGTGAGCCATGCAGGTTTCTTTTCTTTTTTTCTTTTTTTTTATATGTATCCATGTATTCATAACTATGTTTTTACTTATATCTATTATCTTGTATGCAATTGACAAACCAAATAAATAAAATAAATAAATAAAATGTTTCCAAATTTTACTAACACTGAACATATTGGGCTGGGAAGGAGGAGAGAGGACATTTAGGTGGAGAAAGTAGATCAATGGGCATCTTGTTTGGGCTTGGTAGAAAAATGTGCTCTCGTGTCATTGATTATAGAATGCTAGCTTCTTCTTTTTTTTGTCCAAATTTTTTTTATTTCAATCTACATATAACAACAATACATTAACAGTATGGCATCAATATATCATACATCACTCATTGCATATATTCATATTAATTCATACTTCTTCAATATTTATTTTCATCCTTATTCTCTCCAAATGCCTACCACCATATCAGTTAAACATACCTAGTAATTTCATTATTCAATTTTCTCCCTATTTTCATTTTATTTTTTAAATAAAAAATTCTCATTTGGCAAGCAGTATGGTTCCAGGTTTCACATCTCAATACAAACATGACCACAGTTTCCTATTCATTTTATTTGTTTAATTTCATATTATGTCATCCTTATCATTATTAAATATTAAGCTTGTTTTATCCAATCCCAATTCATATTCTCTTATCTTATTTTACAATATTATCTAAAATTTTCATCTCAATTCTATGTTCATTTATTCAATTCCAAATCCTAATATATCTCCTTCCATTTTTCTTAGTATATTCTCATATCTTATTTTACAATGTTATCTAAAATTCTCATCTCCTTTCTATTGTCATTTCTCATGTTATTTTTTTCTGTCACATTTGTCATTTTATCAATCCTTATCTGTAAATATAATTGTCCCCTCTAGTTAATAATTCGAGCTAACCACTTTCATTCTTCCTTAATATCAATCTCCCTATCTAATATAAAACACAAATATACATACATACATACATACATACATACATACCTCAGATTCTGCATTATATTTTCTCTATAAATCATCTATACATCACAAAATACTATTTTCAATATATCCTTATAGACCCCAACACATTGCCTTGCAGAATCCCCTTCCTTATCCCTTTTTTTTCACCCATTATCTCTTACTCTTTGAACAGTGTACCTTCTTTTCATCCTTGTTTGTTTCTTGTTCCTCTTTATTTTCTGGTCCTTTCTCTTAATTTCCTTTTTCCCCATTCTTATTCCCCTCCTTTTCTCATTCCAGTTATTAAACTTTTCTCTCTCCATCTTTTGATTTTTCTTTTGAACTTCCTTTTTCTGCTTTTCTCTTCTCTCTTTTACCATTTTCCAAACTATTTTCCCTTTTATCATCCCATCAGACCACAAATTTTTAATTCTAATTCCTTTTCCCCCCTGCTTAAGTAATTGTTGTTCGTTTTGTCCTTCTGAGTTGGCATCTTCTTTATAAAACTCCTCCCCCTCTGGTTTATTATGTTCTTGTGTATGCTGAGTCACCATTTCTAATTTCTGTAGTACATAGTTACACATTTCAAGTTTGATTTTTACCATGTCCGTTGTATCTTGCATATCCGATCTTATGTCTTGTAAGTCCAATCTTATATCAACAAGTATGTCGGGCTTTGACGATCCTACCAGTGTCCTCTGAAGTGAAGCCCGACACATTGTCCTGAATGGGGAATGGAGGTCAGATCCTGGCATGGCTACCGTACAGCCAGAGGAGACTTGCTGGGGGAAAGCAGCGGAGGGAGTTCATGCTGTTGTTGCTGCTGTGCTACACGTTCCCCCCTCTTTCCATCACCGTCAGCGCGTTGGGAAAACCGGGAGACGCCACACTCCAGAAGCCTTGGATCGGCTGGCCGGCCACCGTGCTGACATGTAACACAAACAGGGGTGGGAGGGGATTTATAACATCTCCTCCCTTTTCTCGATACGCTACACAAAGTTCCTTTTGACAGATGCTGGGATGGCGGGAAAATGAAACGCGGATAATTAGTTGCATTTATCACGGGTTGGAGGTGTATAGAGTTAATAGGGAGGGCAGATGTTAGTTAGTTACACGGAGTGGAACTACATGTTAAATAGCACTGAGATGTGAATGATCTCAGCGCTGACTTTATCCGGTATACCCGTTGTTGCTGTGTTTGAAGGAAGACAAACGCAAATAAACAGACATATTCACAAACTTCCATGTGAGTAAAATAGTTTATTGCTAGAATTTCTACAAACTCAAACAGAATCTAACAGAAAGTCAGCGCTCCCCTTTGTTTTCAATATACGAATTATTGAGCAGAATGGCAGAGGGCATAGAACCTGAGTGGACGGTGGAGGAAGGCATTGAAGTGGCTGAGAAGGATGGTGGTGAAGGCACTGAAAAGTGAAATGAGGAAATGGAGGCAGATGCCACGCCATTGACAGTACCACTGGTGGTAAAGCACAAAACGACTAAGGTGCATTTAAGTGACCCTGGACATGGTTTAATGGAGGGAAAAGAGAAAGAATACAGGCAAAGGGAGTGTCCACTGGATTGGAAAGTGAAACGTTGGCCTGGGTCGGATGAGAGTCATTGGGCAATCCCAGAAAGTGATATGCTAGAAGTGCTAAAGCTGCAATTTGGAGAGATGAATATAAAAGAAACTACGAAAGGAGGACTTCGAGTCAGAGGGCTGGAAAAGACCCCTTATGTGCATCCAGTCCATTAGGATTTCAGGAGTCTGAACTCGGGAGAGGACTGGAAAGATCGGACTTATGGTCTAGAAGAATGGAAGATAGGATAATGGAAGAAGATAGCTATTCCAGGAGGTCTCGATCTGTAGATATATGGGAAATGGATTATGGAGCGCTTTGGGGAGATTCAGTCCAAGGGAGGTGGGGTCCCCTCCCTTTAACAGCCACGTTTGATGAGAATACAAATAAAGTAGCTGTGTTTTTAAGCCAGGTATTAAACCATTCTGATATATATTCCCATTGTTACCTCTCAAATTGGTCTATGGTAGTGGCTGTTACTGGAGTGTTAGTGGGAGAAGGATATGAGTGGGCATCTGATCTATATTGTAATAGGGCAGAGGAATTGGGGGATATAGGAAGATTTCTGGATGCATTAAGACATCGATTTGAAGATACATCAGCAGATAAGAAAGCAGAAGAGGACCTATTAGTATTAAAACAAAAGGGAACAACTGCACGGGACTATGTAACTGACTTCAGATGAATAACTAGTAAACTTCTGGCCTTGCCTGAGAGTTTATTAATCCATATATTTAAAGAAGGACTGGATACTAAACTATATCAGGCTTGTCTATATATAGGTTCATACACTACATTAACTGACTGGTATCGTGTAGCAATAGAATTAGATGACGGTTTACGTAGGTTGAAACCTCAGCTGGAAGGATGTAGTCAACCATGACGATTTATAAGCCCAGGTTAAGACCACAACTTAGAATCATATCGACACAAAATATTAGGAAAATGTTCAAATGTTTTTGGTGTGATAAACCAGGACATCGAGCTATGGTTTGTCCTATTCCACCAATGACATTGAAAGATCATCGATCTGGTTCAGACTTGAGTAAAACCAAACCAAATAGATGAGAATAGTACTGACTAATATACCAGATATTCCAGTGGAAGATGAAGGAAAATTTATGCAATCTACTGCCTTGGGGGAAGCTGACATGGACAATGAGATGGCAGATGATCCAATGGTAAGTAAATCCATTCATCCTTTCATTTTACCTGTATATTTATGGAATAAAAGAACGGATCAGGGAATTAAGGTTGGGGCATTGATAGATTCAGGTTGCCCACAGTGTTTAATAACTCAAACACTGGTTGATAAATTAAAGTTAAGAGTGATTAAAGTGGGTGTTCCTATTAAGTTTGAACAGGTAGATGGGTCTATATTAGGTGGATCTCCAGCTACTCATAGAACAGAGTACATTAAAATGGTGATGGGAGAACACTGGGAGTGGATTTCTTTTGTGGTGGTTGGTCACATGAGTGAGGCATTAATACTTGGATTAGCCTGGCTTGATAAATGGGAGTCAACTATACACTGGGAAGGAGATTATCGTAAATTACACTTAGCCGTGGGTCCTAATCCGCCGTGTGATGATGAAGATGACTTACCTCATTCATCAAATAATTTGAAACGGACAGAAGAGAAAAGACCTATTGAACAGGCTTATCCGATTGAGTATGAGGACTTAGCAGAGGTGTTTAAGGAGGATGGTACTGATTGTTTACCACCACATTGACCTATGGACTTTGCCATCGAATTTATACCAGGAGTAGTATTACCCAAACCAAGAATGTATTCAATGACACATAAGGAATTGGAAGAAATGAGAAAATATATTGATAAAAATTTAAAAAGAGGATTCATCATTCCAGGAAGGTCTCATATGGCAGCGCCGGTGTTGTTTCAAGAAAAAAAAGATGGAGGACTGCGTTTATGTGGAGATTATAGAGGGTTGAATGGCATATGTGGAGTACCATTGTATCCATTACCATTAATAAAGGACTTACTAGCTACACTAGGCAAAAGACATATATTTACAAAACTTGATTTACGGGAAGCCTATTATCGAGTAAGAATTCAAGAGTGGGACGAATGGAAAACAATGTTTAACTGTCCCCTCGGCAGTTACTACTATAATGTTATGCCATTTGGGTTGCAAGGAGCTCCAGCAATATTCATGCAACTAATAAATGAAGTACTTCATGAACATTTGTACAGAGATGTTTTAGTGTACTTAGAAGATATTTTAATTTACTTTGATTCTAAGCAAGAACACATTAAATTAGTTAGACAAGTACTTAAAAAATTATTAGATGCCCAACTTTATGTGAAACTATCAAAATGTGAATTTCACACTGAACAATTAGACTATTTGGGGTATTGTATTTCAGAACAGGAAGTGAAAATGGACCCTAGAAAAGTAGAAGCAGTTTTACAATGGCAAGCTCCAAAAACCAGAAAACAACTACAAAGTTTCCTAGGGTTCGCAAACTTTTATAGACAATTTATTCTGTGTTTTGCTGATATAGCTATGCCATTGATGGAGTTATTATGAACTAAATCTATTGGTGTTGAAAACCCAAAACCCAGTGCTATATTAAAATGGACTACCAATTGTCAGGCAGTGTTCGATAATCTAAAAAATCTTTTTGCACAAGAACCAGTATTAAAACATCCTGATAAAATTTTACCATTTATCATCCATGCTGATGCCAGTGATGTAACAGTGGGAGCTGTTTGGTTGCAAAAGAATAAGGAAGGTGATTTACAACCATGTGCATATACAGTTCAATGGAACGTAATTGGGCAATATGGGAAAAGAAAGTTTTTGCTGTTCAGTGGTCATTGCTTATTTGGAGACATTTATTAAAAGGAAGTTCACATCCGGTGGAGGTGTGGACCGACCATAAAAATTTGGAGGCATTCCAAAATCCACGTCGGTTATCACCAAAGCAAGTTCGGTGGGCAATATTCTTTAAGAGATTTAACCTCACATTGAAATATGTCCCATCAGGGAAAAACGTCATGGCAGACACTTTATCAAGACTTCCTCAGTATAATAGTATGCGCGAGAATATAGTCCAACCACTAATACCAGTTATAAATAGGATAGACTTCTTATGATCCACAATACTTACAACAGATTTATCTACAATTTTAGCGAAAGATGAATGGTTATTAAAAAATAAACATCAAATAGAAATGAAAAATGGAATTGCATGGCGAGGAACTAAAATATATGTGCTGGACATGTTAAGATCAGTAGTATTACAAAAATATCATGATGTTAAACAAGCAGGACATTATGGGTTCCTAAAAATGTTACATTTAGCAAAGCAACAGTTTTAGTGGTCAGGTATGAGATTAACTATAGAGAATTATGTGAAATCCTGTCCTGTCTGTGTAATAAATAAAACTAAGATCGGAAAACCAGCAGGATTACTACAAACAATATCTGAGGCGAGAAGACCCTGGCAAGACATAAGAATGAATTTTATAGTCGATTTACCAAATAACCATGGATACACGGTGATATGGACTGTTATTGATCTATTCTCCAAACAGGCGCATTTTATCCTATGTAAAGGAATACCCTCAGCTAAGAAATTAGCCAAATTGCTCATACAACAGATTTATAGATTACATGGGGTGCCTCGGAAAATAATATCCGATAGGGGAGTACAGTTCACTTCAAAATTCTGGCGAGAATTTGTGAATCTTATTGGGTCAACACAAGGGCTAAGTACGGCGTACCACTCAGCCACCAATGGAGCGGCTGAACAAACCAATGCTGCGATTGAACAATACCTTCATTGTTATGTTAATTACCAACAAAGTGATTGGTGCAACTGATACCTTATGCCAAAATAGCGTATAATAGTACAGTACATAGTAGTACTGGTCATTCACCGTTCCAAGTAATGAGTGGTATGGAATTCACACCCATACCTGAATGGACCCCTAATGAACAAGAAAACCATGGGCAGACAAAGTACGAAAGCAGTGGGACTCAGTTCGAATCGCTTTGAAAAAAGCACAAGAGGCATATAAAATCCAAGCTAAGAAAAGATCGGCCCAAACACAATATAACATTGGAGATTGGGTATATTTGTCGACTAACTACCTAAACCTGGGAATGGCTAGTAAAAAACTAGGTCCGAAATACATTGGACCATTTCAGATTATACGAATGATAAATCCTGTGACTGTTGGACTCCGACTTCCTTCTCGGTTCAAAAGAGTGCATCCCATATTTCATACCAATCTTTTAAAACCTGCAAATATGACATGACAGGAACCGAGACTATATAGTCCAGGACTGGTCCATGATGAACATCATGATGAAATACTTGACTCACACCGTAGATGTGGAGTGTTACAATATTTGGCTTGGTGGACAGGGTATCCATTAGCAGATGCATCATGGATACCCCATACTGATGTATCTGCATCTCGCCTAAAAAGACAATTCCATATAAAAAAACCCACCAAAGCAGGCGGGAGGGAGGAAGTAAAATGTATGTATACTACTAATAATAACCTTTCTGTTACAGAAGGAACAATGGTAGAGAGGGCCACCTGTTGGGCTTCGACGATCCTACCAATGTGTCCTCTGAAGTAAAGCCTGGCACATTGTCCTGAATGGGGAATGGAGATCAGATCCTGGCGTCACTATCGTATAGCCAGAGGAGACTTGCTGGGGGAAAGCAGCGGAGGGAGTTCATGCTGCTGTTGCTGCTGTGCTGCACATTCCCCCCCCCCCCTTTCCACCGCCTCAGCGCATTGGGAAAACTGAGAGATGCCACGCTCCAGAAGCCTTGGATCGGCTGGCTGGCCGCTGCACTGATATGTAACGCGAACAGGGGTGGGAGGGGATTTATAACTCCGTCTCTTCCCTTTTCTCGATACGCTACACAGAGTTCCCTTTGACAGACGCTAGGATGGCAGGGAAATGAAACACAGGTAATTAGTTGCATTTAGGATCGCAGGGTGGAGGCGTGTAGAGTTAATGGGGAGGGCGGATGTTAGTTAGTTACATGGGGTGGAGCTATATGTTAAATAGCACTGAGATGCGAATGATCTCAGCGCTGATTTTATCCGGTATATCCATTGTTGCTGTGTTTGAAGGAAGACGAATGCAAATAAACAGACATATTCACAAACTTCCGTGTGAGTAAAATAGTTTATTGCTAGAATTCCTATGAACTCAAACGGAGTCTAACAAAGTAGCTCCTCCTTTTTTCTTTTTCTTTCCTCTTCCTTAAGAGCTGAAATCCTCTTCTTTAGTAGATATATTCAATCCCAGAGTCCAGTATATTATTTCAGCCAATATCTTTTGAATTTATTTTCAACAAGTCATGCTCTTGAATCTTTATTCTGAATCCTCTAATTGATCTCTCAACTGTTTCCCAAATTACTGGCAATAGTAAAGTTCCTTTTATTTTCTTTCAAATTCCAAAATCCAAAGTCTCAAAAAGACCACTCATTTTAAAACATACTAAAGTTTTCCTGTACCATCAGGTGGCGCTCTTGAGTCTTTTTCTTTTTAACTTTCTTTGTTGAATTTAATATTTTTATTAAGTTTGCTAATTTCAATCATTAGCTATTCTTTTCAACACACTCAATTCCAGCATTTAGTTATGCCTTTAAGTGCCCACAGTTCAATATCCATCCAGTTTAATTTTTAAACCTTTGTTGTGTTAGTGTATTTTCCTTTAAATTTCTCTTCCAGATTAGTTCAGTAGAATAATGAAGTCCAAATTTAAAAACCCATTTTCTTTCTCACTTTCTCTGGTCGCTGCTTCCACACACTTTCCTCCAAAATAGCCCTTTAATTTGATACTGGGGTATCTCAAAAGTGATGTCCTTTGCCTGGTTCACGCTCTGCTTGCTACTTCTCTCTCCAGCACAAAACTTAGTTTGCTGGAATGTTCTTCGCCTTCATGGTGGCCATTTTAGGACCACCGCTGCAGCTTGCCTTCAGAAGGGATTTTCCCGTCAGGGAGGGGAGTTGCATCTCCCCTTGACTCTCCAGGCAATTTCCCCCTTCTTCACCACCCCACCAGGGTGGCTCCAGTCCTGATCGGGATCTTCCAGCAAGGGAGCTCAGGCTAAACCACGCACAAATGCGGATTCCTCACTGACACCAACGAGGAACAAACCAGAAGTCCAGAATGCTAGCTTTTGATAGCAAAGTCACCTTGTATGAATCAACTGTGGGCATGTATAAGGGAAATCACTCAAAAACATAAATCAGTAATTCTATCTATCTTTCTTTGCAAGGTAAATGCAACTTGAAATCACTGAGGGTGTCTTAAAAGATCATGTAGGATTTACTTGATTCCTTGTGGAGTTATAAAATGTGAATGACTACAGCATTTAGTCCTTTATGGCTTGTGTACTGATTCTTTTCTCTTGATTCTTTTCTCTTGATACTGTATTTGCTGTATATACTAGCCCTCTTGATATCTGTTATTCTGGTGTGTAACTCTCTGCTAAAAGGATTCACTGTCGTGTGTTAAATACTTTATCCAAGCATTTTGTATGCAGTAAGAGATATCTGTGCTATTGGTCCCAAGTAACAGCCCTTTAAAAGTAATTTCCTCTAGATGACTCCAAATGAGATGGCAGTCTAAGCTAATCTTTAAATCACATCAACACAGACTTAGTTCCTCACTACATCACACTTAATCAATGGGGAAATGCACAGGAGGGACACAGATAGACAAGTGAATGATCAAATGCTTGGATTTCATTAAGCAAAGAAATTGCATGAAGATGTATTTACAGGTTAACATTTTCAAGGACAATAAAAACGGTTTGCCAACTTACTGTTTAAAAGCAATGCCTCTAGGAGTGTGTGCAGCTACTGTTGGGCTAGATCTCATTGTTTTTATTAGTTAGCATGACATCTGAAAACATTTAGAAAATTAAAGGCAGCAGATTTATACATCTACCATAATGTTCATGATCTGCTGAGATGTCTGAAAAATATTTTTAAAAAGCAATTTCTTATCAGAGGTTTAAATTATTTACTTTTTTAAAATGATTTTTGTTATGTGCCATCAAGACAGCATTACTTTTAGCAACCATCCAGATATCTTCTCCAAGATGGCCTGTCCACAGACTGACCTTTAGGTCTTCTAACAGTATACCCATCACCACTATAACCAAGGCTTTCCTACAGAAAGATTGCAGAAAGAACAACTGCACCCAGCCTGCCTTCCATTGAAGAACTGAATCTTGTGCCCATCAGAAGAAAGACTGAGAAGATATCTCACAGATGTCTCACATCCTGGACATAAACTGTTTCAACTCCTTCCTTTGAGACAGCACTATAGGACATTGCATACCCAAACAACTAAACCCATGGACAGTTTTTTCCCTTGTGCATCACTCTGATAATTCTCATAGTGCTGCCTAATGTCTATGTATATTCAACCATGTAGTGTGGCTGTAGTATTATTATTATTATCCTTATTATCTTTTTTATTCCTATCTGTATTCACCTCTCTTATTGGTATGATGATGATGATTCTGTTGCTTTGTGTGTACACTGAGAGCTTTTGCACCAGAGACAAATCCCTTGTGCCTAATCAGTCTTGGATGAATAAAGTATTCAATCACTTCAGTCATTCCCCTCACAGCTGGTCATCCTTTTCTTCTTTTTCCTTCCTTAAAAATCTTATCATCAGATAAAAATTACACCCAGAACTGGCATATCAATTAAAAATAGGTCCTGTCCTTAGACTTAAAACTTTTAAAAGGTGGGGGGAACAGACAGGACAAGCAAGCAAGAAGTCATGAAAAGTGTTGAATTAGTTTGACTAAGCCAGAATTCTTCACAAAAAGAATGCAGTTGATCCACCATTGTTCTTTCTAGCCAATGAGCAGCTACCAGCATAGGCTAGAGACTACAGTGACTAAGCTCACTTTGATATTAGATGATGGCAGTAAGAGTTTGGGTAGTAGAGAGGTACATGTCATGGCCTGCTGGCTCCATCCAGTCCAGTTAAGTTTTTAGAATTGGAATGAGAAGGTCCATTTTACTCTTCATATCAGGTGCAACTTGTTTTTGTTCTTGCTATCACTATTACTGTTTTTATTGGATCAGCCTGTGATCAATGATTTTATATAAGATATAGATACAGATATATACTTGCACATTCTGTTTATTATTTAATGTTATGCTAGACATTGAAATGGCAGAATAATTTTGACATTTCCCTCATCACCCATATACCTTCATTTTATGGCCTAAAATCTTTTGCTATCTAAAGACTAATTCCTATTTATTTTACATTATGTCTATGCTTCTTTGATTCTATATTATAAACTGTCATGAGCTTCAAGAAGCGTGTAAGTCTAATGTGCAGTAAATAAATATTTCATTACTATTTTACATCAAAGTATTTTCTTTCTGATGAATGCAAAGAACAGCATGCCCGTTATGATTATTCACAGAACTGATTTTGAAGTTCCTTTATTAAAAAAAGATGATGTGGAATTCATTGGAAGTCTCATATTCATATTAATATAGGTTTTTCTCCATCTGTGAAAAATCTACTGAATGTTATTTTATCTCTGGTATTTTACATCACAATCTCATTTCAGAAATTAACCAGTGTGACTTGACTTTTTAAATGAGGAGGAATAATGACCAGATTTATATGTATTGGGGAAGTGAATAATATTGGCTGCAGGCCTAAACACTTATATTCATGTGAAACTCTTTTCAAATCAGGGCCAGGAAAAGCAATCAGAAATAACGTTGGCTATATATACATAAATATATATGAATATGAACATGAACATATAATTCATATGTTTATTATCTCTTCTCACTTCAATGAATGTCTTCCTTAATCTTGTTTTGAGAGTTTGAGAATTCTGCATAGTATCCTACCTATTTTTAGCACTGCACTCTTCTGAATAGAGAGCTCTGATGTCATTCTTGGAATCTGTTGGAGCCACTCTCCCAGCTTAGGAGTGACATCCCTGAGTGGTTATCCCATCACTGCAAACATCTTGGCTTTTAATTTCCACATTTTCTCTAGTTTCTCCTTCAGGCTGTGATTTTTCTCCAGCTTCTCATATTATTTCTTTCTGATGTTGCTATGACTAGGCAACACTACATATATCATCCCCACTATCTTCTGGCCTGGGTCAACTATCACAATGTTTAGTTCATTGGCTAGTCCTTGCCTGAGATTTGGAAATCTCACAGAATCTTAGCCCTCCATGACTATTTATAGAATCTCACATCTGAATTTGGGCTGTCATACCATTTAGTTTATGCTGATCCCAGCATTCTATATCCTGCCATTATATGTTGGACTGCCTCTAAGGTCTCTCTTGAACTTGCAATACAATAGCAGGATGCAGGGATTGTTATCTCCTTGTGTTCTTTTTCCATTTTCCTTCCCACTCTTTTATTTTGCTTTGATTTTACAAAACTGGGAGATTGTTCAAAGTCCTTGTTCTTCATAAAGAATCATAGTTTTGTGTTCCTGCATTAATTTCATCAGTCTGAAGGGCACAAACAGACATTAAGATTGCTGGTCTCTGATATTTGGCTCAAGAAATTTTTAAAAAAGGCATTAGACTGAAGTGGTCTATAGGACAGAATCTTGAAATATCTTAGCGAAACAGTAGAGTGTAATAATAACAAAACAGAATACCTAATTGCAAGGCCCATTTTCTTTAAACTCCATCTGTCAAACATATGGGACCACATGGATTACATTCAAAAGATTGCACTAGAGAATCTAGGAAGAAAGGAAAAAAAGAAGTTATACAAAGCAACTGAGGTAGATTTTTCCAAGCCACAAGGGATAGATATGCCACTCTTCTTTGAAGATAATTGCAAGAGCCACAGCTAACAAGATGGTTTGTCTAGAAGCTAAGATTTCCTCTGAGAATTGGCAAGAGTTTTACAACAGGCTACACTGTTCCTTCTCCATTAGGGCTTACATCTTCTCACCCTTTAACTAGTGTTCTCTTCATCCCAGCTGTAGCATTTATCAATGAAAAATGAGAAAGCAAAGCCCCCAGTAGAGATCTATTATTTCTTACACTATTGCAAAATAATGTCCTTGGTGGGTTTTCCCACTTGCTTCCCTCTTTCCTATAGATTCAATATATAACATATATTAACAACACATTCCAAATGCCTTAAAGATTGGACTTTTTTTATTATTGTCCCACTGTCTAACAAAGTCAACAGCATTGCCATCTGAGTTTCTTAAGTGTTCACAGCAAACTGTAGACATGCTTTGTGTTCTACAGCTTCTGAACTGGCTAGAACAAGAAAAATGTCTTGCTAATAAAGAAGTATGTGGTCTTATAGTTCCTAGCAGAGAACATGGATATCTCTGTGCCGTTTTTTTTTTAATTTAAAACCAGTTTTTGATTCCTTCCCTACAGAAAGATTCTGGTGGAAGTTCTTTCATTTATCCATAGATCAGAGATTACTTTGCTTAATTAGAATGGTTTACAAAAACATAATTATACAAGTAAGATATCTTGGCTGATATTTCAGAGGGCAAACAGGCCTGTATTATGGTCCTTCTTCAGTATTTATCTGAAGTGAATGGCCAGCTCTTTGATCAAGGCAGAATTCTAACACCACGTGCTTAACAATAGATAGCTGGCAAACTTAATGCCAATAATTCAGTCATTCTCTCCTAATTCAGCTTGGCCTTAATTTAGAAGAAGTTCTGGAGCTCTAGCATGAGTCTAGGGAGAAAAGGCTCCCAGTAAACTTCTCTGAAACCAACATCATGGTTTTCTGACTGAAATTACATGAGTAACCATTAACAGCAGATAATAATAAATTAGTACAAATGTCATTTTTTATGATATTCCAATCTTCTGTAATCTGTCATGGACAAATTAAGATCTATTTCTGATAGATGGGACAATACTGTCCCATGGCCATACTGGGATTCCTTCACACCCAAAGAGCAAAGAATAAATCTCTCACCATAAAACTTTTAAAGCAAAATCCATACATCTGAATATAGGCATATAACTGTAGCCTATATTCTGTATGCGGCTACAGTATATACTGCAGCACATACTGTAGCCCTTAGAAATCATCCAGTCCAGATTCCTAAGAGTGCTATTCGAAGTAACTTACTGTATTTTAAATGTAGTATTCCAGTTAGAAACTAAGATTATATAGCTGCATTTGTCAATTTTATTTCTGGCTCACACTTCACTTCTTAGAGATTCCCTGGCTGCTGTGATTTTGTTAGATTTTTCTTTCTTTCTGAAAAAATACTGAAAAATTCAGAATGATCTATACCAGTGCAGCTCCTTATACAAAGGTATTCTGGCCATGAGTCTATTCAGAGTTAAAGACACAATCTGGGAGCAGATGTTATAAGCTTCCAAGTACGGCAGCGCAATTTAAGCAATCAATACTGACAGGATATAAGCAGAAAATTGTTCATGTCAGCAAATTAACTATTCAGTATTAGCTCCTCCATATACCTCAGAGCTTTCTCCTTAGCCTGCTTTAATGCCTTGACCTCTACAATATTGGAGGCAAAGTATAACAACATCCCTTTTGCCCTGTGACCTGGGGGAACTTGAAACTCTATCCCATTTATTCCTTCAGTGTCCCACTTCTATAGCAACTTGTGCTCTCTCTTCAAAATTTCACTTATATAAGAACTTCCGCTGATTCTGATAAGATTTCATTTGCTTTTCATTGTTGGATTGTAATTCCAACATCTCCAAGAGAATTCAAAATGTATTTTAGCTGTCATTGCATTACACAGGAAAATACACTGTCCTAATTTTACAATATTACAGGTAATTTTTTGTCCTTAAGCTTTCTAAGCTGTTTTGCATTTGATATGTCTTTGTTACAACTCATTGGCCTGTAATTATATACAAACACATTCACTTTGTAATTTAGTATTTTATTCCCAAAGCAGTTTTTATTTTTTCAATTAGTTTTAAGTATTATTTTTTTAGTATTCCAATACTCATATTTATAGTTTATGTTTTGAATCACTGTCATTATTTATTTTATTTATTCTCAAAATGTCTATGTATTGGAATCTCATAACACTTTTACAAAAATTGTATAAAATGCTGATTGGTGACTACAATTAACACAGTGTTACTGAACAATATCAACAGATACATGCACGCACAAACCCACACACATACACACACAGAGAAACCCCAGAGAAATATAATAAGGAATTAAACATAGATTTATTCAACAAATTAATGTACATAAGGACATGGTGAATAATTTAGAAAATTAATATGAAAAACCTGAATAATTGAAGGGTGCATAAGCAAAGATCTTTGTAGGTTAATGTTTAATATAGACCTATTTAGTGACCTTTATATTAGCAGTAATTGTTGAACCTTAATTGCATGAATAATAGTCACAAATGGTTGTAAGGAGAAAGCTGAGAAAGAGATAAGCAGGTCACAGAGTCCAATACTTCTATGAAAACCTCATGAATTCTAACTGAATTTTCTTGCTAAATTAATTCAAATTAAAATTATACCAAAGTACAAGTATTCAGCGAGATTAAGAATTGGTATTATTTGTATTTTAGCATATTAGTTTCTAGAAAATGTTTGCACCAGAACCCTTAAACATAATTTGCACATATTTTCATTTTAATTCATGAAAACCATAAGCTCATGTACTAATTTTAAAAGATTTTTTTAAATGTCAAAAAAGATGATAATGATATCAGAACCTAAACTGCAACAAATCATATGAACATGATGACATATAAACAATATTGTCACACAAACTCTGTCCTCATAGATGTGATGATAGTAAGTCAATTTTTTGCATTCTCTTATCACAAGACACATTTCTCTTCCTATGAAAACCTCTGATTTCTTTAGGCAATGTATTAATTAGACTAGGAATTTCAACTCTGGTATTTCTTGCAATGCCACATGAGGGGACAGCACTCTCAATTTTACTTGGCTTTTCTAGGAAATATAAATAATGCAATTTTCCATGATTGAATCCACTTTTTTTCTACCTGGATGTTCTGCCGGGTGTTTGGCATGGTGAAAGACATAGACATGTTTCAGATGCAGGTTTTTGTCAATTTTTCTCTATGCAGACAAAATAACACTCAGTGCAAGGATTAAAGTTGGAGACAGGGTATTACAGCAGTTCTACTCCTCCTTGAGCAGGATGGTTGGGAGTTGGGAATGGGGAGAGATTGGCCCTCCTCAGGCATTATGATATGAAGTGGTTCAGGATTCGGTCCATTTGCTTATCTTATTCAACAACTACATGAAACTACTATTTCATGAGGTCATCTGGATGAAGTATCATAAATATACTAATAATGCTCCATCCCACTGGGGATTTGGAACCCTGCCATCCACTATGGAATGTCAGGGTTCAAATGAAACAGGAGCCAAGTGGGCAATACTGTTCATTGAAGAAAATGATCTGGTTCTTGACAATTACCAGGACTTTATGTATAAACTCAAAGGACACTTTGAGATCATGCCCTGTAAAAGCATGAGTGAGGATCACAACAATTAGATGCAGAACTTGTAAACTAATGGAGCACAAAGCCAACAAATACCCAGTTTGGTCTGAAACAGCACCTCAGGAAAACTGTACCAGCCTCCCTCCCCAGAGTTCTAAAAGGCAGCCACTCACCATTTGAGGATACCTCATTACCACAGGCAGCTGATAAAAGGCAAGCATATTTAATTGCTGTTGTATTTGTTATTTTAGATGCCAGGCAGAAGTTTTCTGTTCTCATAGACTTTGGATCAACTAATGTTGTCTCCCTTTGTTCTCCTTCCCTCCAGCACAGTGGCAAGCAGTTCCTTGGGTCAACAGAGGAGCAGGAGCAGGAACAACAGGAACTTCATCAAGGCCAGGCTGAGGGTCATGAGAAGATGCAAAACTTTCCTAGTGTATACTATATGTGGAAAGAAAGATGACCCAACAGATAATTTTAATATTTTCCTAAATATGAGTGGCAAGCAAACTCTTCTACTACCTTCCACTAGATGCCTTTCAGATATTCAATTGAATGCAATCCCATCTATTGTGATTGGTAGCATTTAGCCTGGCTCAGGTTTCCTTATTACCTGCTACCTGACTCTTTCATTTGAGATATAAGAGACTGAAATAGAGGTATTTGGTAGGCAAAGCATGTACTCCCCCACTGAGCTATCAATGGAGATTCCACAGACTGCACTTTGGCTTCTATAAAGAGACAATTGTCCTCACTGGTGTGTCTCTTGGCAGCATCAGGCTCTCATTTATTAATGAAGAGTCAGATGGATTTTTCACAGGGATGGGGAAAAGACTCAGCAGGTGTGTTCATATCTTGCTGACATAGTGATAAAAGTAATAAAAAGGATTTCTATCACACATTAAAATATTTGGCACTCATATCGTAGAACAGATTCAGTCATGGCAAAATCACAAACCTTGATAGGAAAAAGGAGTAACCAGCTAAATAACATCCTACCCGATTAATGCATAGAAATTGCCAATTAAGCTAAGTATTTCAAGAATAATGAGAAATTCAACATGTACTCTATTTAAGAGACTGTAGTATTTATATTACAACAGCATTACATGTATAATGTATAAATGCCTAACGCAATTTAACATGTAATTATTGCCTTTATTACCGTGTTGTATTATGTTTGTCCCCGGAAATCTCTAATATGCAGATTTTCCTAACCTGTTCTAGTCCAACTAGTAGTCCAATATATCTGGAAAGTAAAAGATTGACAAAGATTCTGAATTTTTTCCTTTCCTTTCCATTCCTCTTTCCTTTCCTTTCCTTCCCTCCCCTTCCCCTTCCCCTTTTCTTTCTTCATTATTTCTAAGACCAACATTTTAATAATACAATTCAGAATCGCCTGAATAGTAGACACCATGAAACATAGTTTCCATTTCACACCCTGCAACTACTGAATCTATTTTCAATAAGGAATTGTTTTGGGGTTTTAATTGATGCTGTAAACTCTTTTTGCCTTAAATAATTATAAGACTGTTTATAGCAAAGAGAAATCATGTAATTTTGACAATTATAATAATGGGGGACATGCTATAAAAATAGATGCCCTTATAAATATATCTCTATAAAAATAACTGTATATGATAGTCCTAGTTTCATCTTTGTAATACTGGAAGACAACAACCAATGGCAAATTTATATGATTTGCACTCTGTTGTGATTTACTTAGTGCGGGTTACAAGAAATGTTGTACAAAGCATGAGAAGAATTGGACAAAAAGATTACCAGTATAGAATGATAACCACAGTACACCAATGTGGTATAATGGTTAAAATTTTGGACAAGGAATGGGACGTTCTAGGTCAGGGGTGTCAAACTCATGGCCTGTGGGCTGGATGCATCATGTGCTGGCCACACCTATCCCCAGTTTAGCAAAGGGGAAAAAAAGTCTATTGCTTTGCCCTGATCGAGTTGTGTAGTCCATATGTTTTTGCAGTGTAAGAGTTGCAGATTACATGATAGTTTTTTCCTGAAACCAAATTGTTTATTAGAGAGTAGGTAGTTTGCTTCTAAGTGGAGGATGATGGATTGGTTAATAATTGATTCCATGACTTTACAGGTGACGCAGCATAAAAAGATTGGTCTGTAATTTTCAACTAGGCTGGGTCTCCCTTTTTGAAGATGGGGATGACCGTGGCTTGTGACCATAGTTTTGACAAGGAGCTGGTCCTGAAAGATTTTTCAAAAATTATGCTTAGAGGTTCGGCTATGGCAGTGGATAGCTTTTTTAAGAAGTAGGCACATATTCCATCCGGTCCAATAGATAGAGATGGTTTTAGATTGTGTAGTGCTTTTTCAACATTGTCTTCTGTAAAATTGATATGTATTAGATCATTGTAGTTGTCTGTGGTTCGACTAGAAAATACTGGGCATGATCCATTACTGTTTACAAATACTGAGCCAAAGAATGTGTTAAAGAGTTGGCTTTAATAGTGTCATCATTGCAATCTTTACCATTAGGTCCTTTCAGGGGTGGGATGGACCTTGAATCTTTTAGTTTGTTGTTTATATATTTGTTGCATATATATTTTAGTTTGTTATATATAAATGCATATAAAAATTAGTACTAAAATGCGAATTTGATAGTATCTTGTTCAGCATTACTATTGCAAAAAAAAAGCTAAAATAATTTTTAAATAAATACATTTGGTAAGAAAATAAGTCTAAAGTTAGCATTTGTTTCTTTATATACTATATCTAATACAAAACTGATTAGTATATTAAAATTTACTTTAAGACATCAAATCTAATAAAACAGTTCAAATGCTTAAAATTAAAAAGGAATATGTACTAGCTTTGATGTTTTAAAATAAAATTATAGTCATGTTACTGCAGGACACTGTTTCAGAGTACCTGAATCTCTATTACATGACAGCACAAATGCTGCAACAGTCATAAGTCTGAGAACTGGTAATAAAATTACTTTTTCAGTGCCATCATAACTTCTAACAGTCAGTAAACATAGCAGATGTTAAGTGAGAACTATCAATAACTGGGATAGACTAATCTTTTTCAGCCTGGTGTCTTTCAAAGATATTGGAGCTACAATTGCAGGGAACTCCAATACACATCAGTGTACATGCATGACAATAGGTAGTAGGCATTTAGGATTTCTACTAAGGATCTTTTTGAAATCAATTTGGGATGCCAAAAATTAAAACTGATACCTTTTGAATATGATAATATCTGATGCTATTATGATAAATAGATAAATGGAGAAAAGAAAAAAAGTAGTAAGCTGACTTTAGAGGCAGGTGTATTTGTTCCATATACAGGTGGTCAATTGCCTAAGAATAGCAGATGGTGGTTCTAAATTAAACAATTTATATGTTAAATGACTTTTGAGTCTCAGCTGGAAGATACCATAAAATATTTGCTCTTTCTGCTAAGGACTAATTTTTTTAAAAAATTAAATGTGTATTTACTTTTAAAATTTTAATAGTTTCAATATGGAAACGGCAAAGAAAGTAACATATGCAGAACTTAATCTAAAAATGAAATCAATTCTCAAAACCATTCTGCTAGAATAAACTGAGTGTCAGGACTCCAGCATGCACCCTTTCAAATCATAAGTCTCTAGCTGCATCTCTCAGAGTAAAAAAGATTGATTAGGAGTTGACATGTCAGCATTACTCTGACACATTATTCATTTCACCCTTGACTCTAGTCTTCCCCCATCCCCTGGATGTATATTCTTCAATGAGACACATCCATAGCCAAGAGTCATCAATTACGCTCTTCAATAATAATTTTGCATGCCAAAAACTTCTGTTGCCAAAGCGATTATCAGAAGCATTTAAGAAATGCACTGCTTTCCCCCATTCTCTTTCTGCTGTCAACTAAAAAGACCAAAGAAGTATTTTTTTAGTTGACATTCTGCTACCCTCACTTCTTGAAGGTTATCTGTACAACATAAAAAGAAAACAAATTTATTGTACGTCTAGAACTTAGGGTTGCAAAACACCCTCTCCAGGTATGGTTGGGTTTTCTGCACAGAACCTCATCACAAGGCGATCAGCTTGGACGTTCCTACTCTTTACCCAAGATGCTTCTGATAAGGGTAGCCCTTCACTTGATTAAATATTGGAGTTGTCTCCTGTGCCACCTCAAATCGAGGATTCGCTGCACCTCATAATGGGTTTGGCCCTTATGACCATGGGTTCTGGGGGTTCACTAGATGGTTGCCTCAGGGTCGATCCCACCACGGGTTTTAAGAGGCTACTATGAATACCAGGTGTATTTTCCCTAACAATTGGGGCAACTTCAGTTGCACCATGACTGGGTTGATGATCTTTACTATGGGGAAAGGTCCCATGAACTTTGACCCCAATTTCTTACTAGATAGCCTTAACCTCAAGTATTTGGTGGAGAGGTAGATCTTTTTTCCCACCTGGAATGGCCTTTGTGGGGCCTGGTGTTTGTCTGCCTGTTTCTTATAGCTCTGTACCGCTTTTGCTAGTGCCTTTTTACATTCTCCCAAGTTGCTGTCAGCATTGACATCCAATCGGTCAGACTGACTGAGGAAGGGGGATCCCTTGGAATTCCATCAGGGACTTTGGGGCCCTGGCCTGTGCCCAGTCCCACATCCAATCCACTCTTCCCAGTTCACTCAAGGGCCTTCTCCCTTTTTGGGCCTGGGGATGGGGAAACTCAGCCTCAGAAGCCTTAGGAACTTTCTTTTCCCACCAGTATTTATCTGGGTTCCTTTCTTCCCCTGGAGCCAGTCTCTTCATTTCAGAATTCAAGGAGGTCTGTTCTCCAGCTTTAATTATGCTATCAGCTTCTATTTGCTTCTGGCTGGAGGCCAAGTCTCTTTCTCCTCCTGATCTCCCGATCTCTGCCATAGTTGCCTGAGTTTCTCTCCATGCACTCCAGATGTCAGGGAGCAATTGGAGAGGCCAATTGGATCCAGGATTCCAGTCACTGATTTATTGTGAGAGTCAGCTGGCTACCTGGACTCTAACATGCACCCCCATTCAAATAATCTCTAGTCGCATCTCTGAGAGTAAAAAAAAAAGATTAATAGGAGTTGACATGTCAGCGTTACCTGGTTGCAGCCGACTCTGACACATCATTCATTTCACCCTTGACCCTTGTCTTCCCCTCACCCCCTGGATGTATATTCTCCAATGAGATGCCAAGAGTCATCAATTATGCTCTTCAGTAATAATTTTGCCGCCAAAAGCTTCGGTTGCCAAAGTGATTATCTGAAGCATTTAAGGAATGCACTGCTTTCCCCCACTCCCTTTCTGCTGGCAACTAAAAAGACGAAAGAAGTATTTTTTTTTAGTTAACATTGAGTTGGACTGGATAGGATTGGTGAGTAGACTGATTAGGAAGGGTGTAGTCATCCATAAATTTTGTTCTGGGATCATTTGTTGCAGATTTTTTAAAAGATTTGTTTTCTTTAAAAATTGCTATTCCTGATAACTTTTTGCTTGGTCACAAATATTGGTGGCTTCTTGATTCTCTGTAAAGCTTTAGTAAATGACCTAGATGAAAGTCACCTAGAGCATTGGTGGCAGAAAATAAGGAATCAGTGCAATCAATCATGGTTAAATGTCCATTTTAGGGAGTATACCATAGTGATAAGAATGCCAAAGTGTGAGTACTTCTCCATAGATATTGCATCTGCACATTCACATACGGTAGTCATTTAAAAGGGCTTATTTAATCATCTCCCAGCAAATGTATCTCTAACCTCCACTATTTTCAGTAGAAAATTTCCTTTTAAAATGATTGGAAAAAATGTGTTTTAAGTTGCAGAGCTTGAAAAGATTATATACTAATCACTGAAATCTCCTCCATTCTTAGTAATTCTACAAACTAATCAATAAACTATGGTATGTCTCTACTGAGAAAACAAAATGAATGTCTAAGTATGAGCCAGCAGCATGCTGCAGCTGCCAAAAAACCCAATGTACTTCTAGGCTACAGCAACAGAGGGATAGCATCAAAATAACAAGATGTGATAATACTGTTCTATACTACATTTGTGAGGTCACACTTGGAATACTGCATCCATGTCTGATTTCCATGTTACAAAAAAGATGCTAAGATCCAAGAAAGAATACAGAGAAGAGCAACAAAGATGGTAAGGGGTCTGGAGTAGAGGTGGTATTCCGCAGGTTCTGACCAGTTCTGGAGAACCGGTAGCGGAAATTTTGAGTAGTTCAGAATACCACCTCTGACTGGCCCTGCCCCCGATCTATTATCTGCCTCCCAAGTCCCAGCTGATTGGCTGGGTCCCAAGTCCCAGCTGATTGGCTGGGTCTTCTTTTGTTGCCCTGCACAAGAGAACAGAGCTGAAAAGCAGGTTAATGGGGTGGGGAGGGAATGGGATTTTACAGTATGCTTCCACTGCCACACCCACCAAGCCATGCCCACCAAGCCACACCCACAGAATCAGTAGTAATCCCACCACTGGTCTGGAGGCTAAACTGTATAATTAATGGTTAAGGGAACTAGGTATCTCTACCCTAACATAGGATACGGATGACATGATACCTGAGGGTCTGTCAAAATAAAGAGGGGGTTAACTTATTTTCCAAAGCACCAATGGACAGAACAAACAAACAGAGATCCAACCTGGAATTAAGGAAATATTTCCTGTCAGTGAGAACAATTAACCCATTGAATAGCTTGCCTCCTGGAGTTGTGGGTGCTCCATCACTGGAGATTTTCAAAAAAAGATTCCATAGCTATTTGCTCAAGATGGAATAAAGACTCCAGCCTTGGGCAGGGGGTTGGACTAGACGACTTCCAAAATCCCTTTCAGCCCTATGATGCTATAAAGGTACTTAGTACAGACTTCTGAACACAAGATAAAAACAAAGCAGTTGACTATATGATCATGAGTTATTAGTTGTAGGGAGAAAGCACGCACAAAAGTATTCCAGGACAATACACTTTAATAATACATTATTTATTGGGAGGCGGGGGGGACAGGTTATTAAGTTACACATTCCAAAAATGTACATAAAATTGTATTATTGCTAACCTTTAGCCAAAGAGCAAATAAGTACATGA
This sequence comes from Bungarus multicinctus, assembly GCA_023653725.1. Taxonomy (NCBI): domain Eukaryota; kingdom Metazoa; phylum Chordata; class Lepidosauria; order Squamata; family Elapidae; genus Bungarus; species Bungarus multicinctus. The sequence goes on along the minus strand of CM042834.1, from coordinate 226,649,346 downwards.
ATACAGTTATATATCTTTCACAATGCACAATAGGTATTTATAGTATTTTAAACTACATTTTCCTATGTTCTAACATCTCACAGATGAAAGTAAGAATGAACAAATTTGATTAATTTTTTTAGGAGAAGTGGTTTACAATTACTGGACTGATAGGTGATCAAAATATGTTTGCATTTCACTCATGAATTTGTGATGTAGTGTACAGGTTGAAATATTGTTCTAGTGGGAAAATGATAAAAACAACAAAGAATTTATGGAGAAATGTAAGCAGCATATTTTTGTATATTTATTAAAAACCAATCTTACAAAACAAAACTTAGCAGAACACAACATGAATCTAGCTTAAGATATGTTGCAGTCATATTACATTCAGGTTCACTCTTAATAATAATGATGATGAAGAAGAAGAAGAAGAAGAAGAAGAAGAAGAAGAAGAAGAAGAAGAAGAAGAAGAAGAAGAAGAAGAAGAAGAAGAAGAAGAAGAAGAAGAAGAAGAAGAAGAAGAAGAAGAAGAAGAAGAAGAAGAAGAAGAAGAAGAAGAAGAACAAGAAGAAGAAGAAGAAGAACAAGAAGAAGAAGAAGAAGAAGAAGAACAAGAACAAGAACAAGAAGAACAAGAACAAGAAGAACAAGAAGAACAAGAAGAAGAACAAGAAGAACAAGAAGAACAAGAACAAGAAGAACAAGAAGAACAAGAAGAACAAGAAGAAGAACAACAAGAAGAAGAAGAATATACAGTATAGCAATACATTGTGATATTCTATATTCTTGGGAAGAACCAGATTCCAATGTAGACAAACTAAATCTAAAGATAAGATCTGACAGCTGTGACTTGACATTGTTGTGAACAGATAATAATTTCTGTAGATCATATACTCAGCATATGCCAGAGGGTTGCACAAACTGATTACAAACAACAACATAACAGTTTCCAAAATTATTCACTAGAACATCTGTAAAAATGATCATGTGCCAGTAATGAAAAATGGATGGAAACAGACTTGAGAAAGTAGTAAAAAATGAGGAGGTTAAAACAGTGTGAATTTCTAAATACAAACTGATAAAGCCTTGGCTCATAGTGTACCAACTTTAATTATGGTTAAAAAGAAGAAAATGTGGCTAAATGATGGGACAATACCAGAAGATACTGGAATAGAAGACAAAGAAAGTACCAACCATCTGAAAATCAAAACTGAAAGATTATGGCATAAACCACCATAGTGGTTCCAGTAGTTATTGGCAAAGTGGGTGCCACACCAAAATCTCTTGAAGGGCTCTAAGAAAATGCAGACATTGACAAAATTTCCATCTTTCAATTACGAAAGACCACACCACTTGGATCCACACACAAATACTATACCAATACACTATGATATCCTAGACTCTTGGGAAAAACTCAGTGCACATGATAGATAGATAGATGGGTGGGTGGGTGGGTGGATGGATGGATGGATGGATGGATGGATGGATGGATGGATGGATGGATAGATAGATAGATAGATAGATAGATAGATAGATAGATAGATAGATAGATAGATAGATAGATAGATAGATACCGCTCCTCTCCCGAAGGACTCGGAGCAGTGTACAGCCATCCAATTAAAATAACATTAAAATATACAAAAATTAAAACTGAATTAAATAACCTGGCTGTAATAAACAGGTTAAAACCCCTACTATAAACCCTAAAATTAAAATACCCCAACCCTCTGATTGCCACTAGGGACCCCCAATTTAAAACCCCAATCTAAAATCAGCTCAAGCCGGCCTGGTCAAAGAGTCAGGTTTTCAAGGCATGCCTGAAGGTCCCCAGGTCTGTGGCTGTATGCAACTCCGGAGGCAACCCATTCCAGAGGGCTATTCCTCGGGGTCACCAGCCGGCACATAGATGCTGATGGGACCCGCAAGAAACCCTCCCTGTGAGAGCGCACCAGTCGGTGAGAGGAAACTGGCAAAATGCGGTCTTGTAAATATCCTGGTCCGATGCCATGGAGCGCTTTAAAAGTTAGCACTAAGATCTTAAAGCGCACCCGAGAGGCCACCGGCAACCAATGCAGCTCGCGCAGGAGGGGCGTCACATGAGAAAACCTTGACGCCCCCATAATCACCGGCGTGGCCGCATTCTGTACCAGTTGAAGCCTCTGGATGCTCCCACTCGGGAGCCCCATGTAGAGGGCGTTACAATAGTCCAGTCGGGAGGTGACCAGGACATGAGTGACCGTGCGTAAGGCATCCCGATCCAGAAAGAGCTGCATCTGGCGAATCAGGCAACCTGATAAAATGCCCCCCTGGAGATGGACGTAATATGATCTTCCAGGGACAGCCGTACATCCAGGAGGACACTCAGATTGCAAGCCCTCTCTGAAGGGGGCAAAATCTCACCCCCAATAGCCAGCGAAGGAATTATTTGGCTATATGGGGACGCCGGAAACCACAGCCACTCAGTCTTGGAAGGTTGAGTCAGAGCCTGTTCCCGCCCATCCAGTTCTGCACGGCATCCAGGCAACAGGACATGACCTCCATAGCATCGTTGGGGTGGCTTGGGGTAGAGATATACAGCTGAGTATCATCAGCGTACAGATGACACTTCACCCCAAAATCACGGATGATCTCCCCCAGTGGCTTCACATAAATGTTGAACAAGAGAGGGGAGAGGACCGACCCCTGAGGCACCCCACAATCGAGGGACCTAGAGGTGGACCTCTCCCCCCCGCCAACACAAATTGCAGGCGGTCGGAGAGGAAGGAGGCGAACCACCGCAATACGGTGCCTCCAACCCCCAACCGTCGCAACCGTCGCAATAGGATACTATGGTCAATAGTATCAAAAGCCGCTGATAGGTCTAATAGGACCAGGACAGAGGAATAACCCCTGTCACGGGCCCTCCAGAGATCATCAACCAACGCGACCAATGCCGTTTCAGTACTATGTCCGGGCCTGAAGCCCGATTGGAAGGGATCCAGGTACGTATCTTCCTCCAAGTCCTGGGGAAGCTGACATGCCACCACACTCTCAACAACCTTCACCACAAAGGGAAGGTTGGAGACAGGATGATAGTTGTTCAAAAGAGTTGGGTCCAGGGAGGGCTTCTTGAGGAGGGGTCGTACCACCAGCTAAAGAACACCAGAAAAACACCAGCTATAGAACTAGCAGCTATAATTCAACATTGTTGTGTATATAATAATTTATTAAATTTAAATGAGCCTGACAGACAGCGACTCTGAGCATTTTAAAACTGCTTAAAACATAGAACAGAAAAAACAGAACAATACAAGAGAAAAGAACAATGGCAAAAAAGAACAACAGAAAGGAAGAAAAGGGCATTGGTTAAAATCTCTTAAGGCCCTTTGAAATACTGAAAAGGTGGGGAACACTCAAACTTCAGGGGAAATCTCATTCTAGAGGATGAACATGAACACTGAAAAAAAACAATTTGAACTGGCAGGGCAGTTATTTATTAAAGGCACTTTCTACTACACAGGTTTCCAATATGCAAAATGAAGTGGGTGGGGGGAACGACAGCAAACTGCCCTCTCATCCAGCTATAGCACCTTCTGCTCAAGAGAGGCTCACCTGGCATCTTTACAGCTTTTCAGTGAACTTTGCTTTAGATAAACCTTGGACTGTAGCACTTTTACTTCAGTTTGTTTATTAAAAAAAATGTAGCTGCGAATCATTTTGTTCTGCCTTCACTAGAAGGCAAATATCACATTCTGTTTGGAAATCATTTCTGGTAATTCTAGAAAATGCAGTCCAACCACTTCAACACTAGTGGAAACTAAATTGGGGATGGTTATGTGCCAATCACTGACTGCAAGTTCATTTGTTCCTGCTCCTACTGACGGCAAAGTTAAGCAATTATTGACAAAATAGGGGTTACTGTAGGATAAAGAGCAACAAAAATCTGCAGTAAGAATATCTCTGTCTATAGTACATGTCACTGTGGATCAAGCTTATTAACCTGCGAATTACAGAAATGTCAGATTCTTACTTCTACCCTATGGAACAATGGTCATGCTATGTGTACATAAATAGAAATTGTACAGAGGATATCACGAGTCTTACTTAGGCATAGCATGAGGTTTAGAAGTTAGCAAATTGATGTCCTTCTTGATTCTCACCTCTATTTGGCACAATTGTCACCAGTGGAGGCTTCTCCTATTTATGGAGCTTTGCATAGCTTGAAACCAAAGAAAATCAATGCTTTAAACTTCAGATATCTTCTAGGATAAATTCTCTTCTGCAAGCAGAAAGCAAACAGCAAGCTGACTCATCCCTATTTTCTCTTGTGAGTGGAACAAATATGAGGCATTCTGGACCGTGGTGGTGGTGGGCAGTTGCAACACTCCCATAATCATATGGTGAGCACACTGCCAATCAACTGAATATTGATGATGTAAGTCCAGAAGCACTACCATAGTCAGAACTTTGAGCAGGGTCATAAGTCAATTCATTCAGCATTACCATAATTTCAGTCACTGAACAAACAAATCTAAGTTGATGACTTCCTGTATCTGAAGACATATAATGCTCAGTGGTCTCTACTGACTCAGCTCTACCAACTCAATGTTATTTTCTGTAGTCACCCATTGTTTTATTTTTATGAACACCTATGTGGGATCGATATATATTATAAAAGTCACACAGCAGACACGAGTCTTCCTTTGTTAAAAGTTTAAATCCTCCCCCCCCCCCCCCAAATTGAAGCAAGAATCAGAATTTAGCTGGGATATGTTACTTTGGTTAAAGGCAATTATTATATAGATATATACCAAGTTTTGCACCAGCTACCCATTAATTTGGAAGAACCAGAAGATGAAGCTGTGAGTTAAACACTTGAGAATATAAAACCCTTTTACATATTAGTACTAGCAGTAGGAAATTAGGTACTATGTATCTTATCTGTAGAAAATATTGTATCCAGGTCAAACTTTAACAAGAAGATTTATGATTGATTGCCAAAAACATTTCAGACAGGTGTTATTGCAAAGGATTATAACTAAAGGTATGAATAACATTTAATGTCTTTTTCTTGGAAACTACTTGTTTTCCTCTTCTACACAGAAACGATACAGACTATAAACCAAAGCTTTATCAGCATTCTCACATCTTGAAATTGAGATGTGGTATTAATCTCTTCCTTCTCGTGCTTGTTTGCATAATTACAACTGCCAACTCTGACAAGAAATTATTGCACTTTTCATGCTGTTAAATCATAAAGTTGCTTAGCAACTGAATGGACTCTTTTCAGTTCAGGCTAATACATTTGTATATACTATGGTCTTTGCTGAATCTGCAGCATTTAGACAACTATATTATATCATTTCTAATTCAGAGAAAGAATATTAGTGCACTAAAAAGGTAACATATATTTAGGCATTATTTGGGAATATTGTTAGATAAAATACATGTGCAAGAAATAAGATCTGAGCTAAGAACTGTGAACAACAGATGAATGAAATTTTCTGTAGATTCTGCAAAACAAATCAGTCAACAAATGAAAATAGCAGAGAACTGAGAGGCTATGAAGGCTTTTCCTATGTGGAACACATAAAAAGAGAAAGTAAACATCAACACTCAAGAATAGATGCTTCCATCCACATATCCTCCATTTGACAGGAATTTTATTATGGAGGATTGACATGTTATTTAGGAGGTTCATAATAGAATCTCATAATATATATTTTCTATCATTCAAATCTCTGAGAAACAGTTAATTTGAAGTTAGAGAGATGGAGAAAAACAGTGGGAAAGGGAGACAGTATTGAGACTCCCCCTCTCCCCAAGACATTTGGTAAAGAGAAATCCCGCCCCTTTAATGCTGCTATTAGCTCTTATCACATTTAACGTCGACACTGGTGCTATTGTTAACTCATGTTAACAATAATGTAGCTTGTTTGATTTCTTTGCCAAGCAAGCCATCTATTTTTTTTTAATTCTATACATATTTCAATGTTCTGTGCAAATGGTACTCATGGCAGTTAAACAAAGTTTATGTCTTATTATATGAGGCCAATCATGCTTTACTCAATGAAGCCTAATTAAAAATTACCTTAATACCCTTTTTGAATCCCAAAAGAGAGTATTAATTCTTTATACAGGTTGTATTCATTTAACAATTGTAATTGGGCCCGCAACTCCATTGTGTTAAGAGATGTGGTTGTAAAGCATGACATCACATGAATGCACTGACTTATGACCCTGACTTATGCAACAGTTCTGGTTGCTATCATTAGGCAAATTCTATGTGGCCACAGCATCCAATGGTCATGTGATTGCCATTTGCAACCATCTGCTGACTTTCCCACTGACTTTGTTTGTCATAAGCCAACAATGAAGGCTGCAAAGGCAGATTACACAACCAGAGGACACTGCAACTGTCATAATTGCAAGCTGCCTGCCAACTGCCTGAACTGCATCACGTGGGGATGATGCCATGGCTGCAACTTTGAGGACTATCCCAAGTTCCTTATGTTTAGCGCCATTGTAACTTCAAATGGTTGCTGAATGAGAAGTTGTTCAATGAGAACGACTGGCATCATGATTTATTTTAAATATAATCTATTCAACAGTCCCAAGAAAAACAAAGAAAATGGGTATTAGGAAGCCTTGCTTTCTCCTTTCATCATATGATTTGACAATTAGCTGTTTTTAATTAAAATATCAGGGATACAGTAAAATATTAGTGGTATTCAAGGAATAAAGGAATGTCCTAAAAGTCTGTCCTGCACTACTATCTTCTATTTCCATTTCCTTGCAAGAGCATCCTGATAGTAGTAAAATGTATTTTAAAATTACTCTGAATTTTAGGAAGTATTAAATAACACAGATTATCTAAAGTGTATTGTGCTGCCAAAATTATTCCAGCGCAGTATGTTATTTTTGTATCATAGGTTAAAATATTGGATGTGAACTGAAGAACATTTAAAATTTAAAAGTGATTTTATTACTATTTTGCCTTTGAAGTAAAAATTCAAACAAATCAATACAAGATGAAGAAACTATTATGTGCAGGTGATATTTGCAATCCTGTCTCAGAAGAAAAATAAAACTTCCCAAGTCAATCTAATTGGCAATTTAGTTTCAAGATGTTTATCCTGGCAACATTAATATCTCTTTTACCTTGATATTACTTTACTGTTACCTGTAGATATAGTTGCAAGCTAGATCCACATGCAGTAACTAAGCTATGGCTTGCTAAATGTGCTACAAATGCCTAATAATGATTATAATTTTTACATAATTCATTGTGATTTATAGCATAAATCACAATGAATTATATGAAAATTATAATCAAGCTAATTGCTAACATCCCTGAAATTGTCAGTTCAAGAACAGTGTATCTTTCCAGCAGCATTCATGTTGTGAGAGCTAGAAAAATTGCCTAAATTTTATTCCTGATTTTATTATTTGTACAGATAATTCAAAGAATTGAACATATCCAACACACCTTCTTACTCCTATTTTCCCCACATCAACAAACCTATAAAATGGTTGGGCTGAGAGAGAATAACTGGCCCAAAATTATCCAGCTGAGGCGGGACTTGGAAGTCCCAGTCTCCTGCTTTTTAGCTTGGAACCTTAATCACTATTGGCTTGCAGCATCATGTGTACAAAGCATAGTCATAATCATGAATACAAATGTAATGTTTGTATTCAGACAACTGTAGTTCATTCAATAATTCACGGGTTAGTCAAAGTGTCGGATTATCTCTTTATACTATATGATGTAAGTACAAACTCTTGAAGCCAAGAAACAACTTTAATTTGTTGACTGTAATCATAAGCAAACCTAAACCAGCAAAAACTTGCTTAAATTTTAGAATGCAAGGCTGCATTTTTAGCAAGAATAGTGACAGAAATGGCATATCAAGAAATAAACACATTCTGGGAATGCCAAATTATCAAACCATGTATTTTGGATTTTCACTCTAAAAAATTAGAAAATCTACAATTTAGAAATCTAGCCTGTCAGTTCTTGGCAGTTGTGCTATCTTCTCTTTCACATTTTTCCTTTGTCAAACTATTTACTTTGATAAAAAACATTAGGCAATGTTAACATTTCAATGTTGAAATTTCACACTGCAGAACTTTAACTCAAATGTGGCATATATCCAGCATTGTATTTTCTGATGCAAAGAATGCAGGTGAAAGGATTGTACAACAGTAACATGTTTATTCCAGCAGTTTTAAGCCACTTGTTCAGTAAGCTATGTGGAGCCAAGTGAATTTCTTTCAATTTCAGAAATGTTCTGGACAATAGTGATCAATTCAGTTGCTATCCAATTTCTGAAACAACTAAGTCTTATGTTTGGAATGTGGTAGTACCTGACTAGCTTCCATGTGCAATTTCCCAGATTTTGTAAGCAATGGAATCATCAGCATGCTTATGGAATCAGTAAATGTGCTTTAGCATTTCATTGTTTTGGAACTCAGCTAGTGACATTAACTGTTTTATCCATCTAAGTCAAAATGATCTGCAAAGAAGAATTTCCTATCTCTGAGTGATGGAAAATAACTTTAAAAATTACATTAAAACATTACATTAATGGAAGCATGATTTGTACAGAGCTGCTTATTAGAAGCAGGTTTAGAAGCATGCAAATAACAATCACATGGCTGTGGGATGCTACAATGGGCATAAATGTGTGTCATTTGTAAAGCTGATAATTGTATCTTTGAACAGTCCCTAAATGAGGACTAGCTATAATCTAAAGGAAATCTCTAGGAAATCCCTGCTTGCCTCAAACCCAGAGATTATCTTAGACAAATCTTCTCCAATGTGATAATACTTGCTTATGTTTTTTGACCTATTATATTTTTAGAAAGCAGAGGGAAGGCACCTACCAATGACAGAGTGGTAACTGGGGTGGTTGGGAAGTTCAGAGTAAGGGGTTGTGCAATTACTACATACAATGTTGAGTATGAGTTTAGAGATGGTAGATTCAGTGATCCTACCCATGGAGTTCAGTCAAACTGTACCTACCTAAAAGGCTTCAGTGTACTTATAATGGAGTTTAAATTTAGTGCAAACATTACAAGTAAAAATGTGTATCAGACTTCACCATTAGACTTACAGGTAAGTCCTCACTTACTGATCACCCATTCAACAATCATTCAAGTTGTGATGGCACTGAAGGAATGGATCTTATACCAGTCCTGAAAGTTCCAGCCATCACATCACCTCCATGGTCATGCAATCTTGATTCAAGCACCTATCAACCAGCTTGCACTTACAATGGCTGCAATGTCCCACAGTCATCTTATTGCCATTTATGACCTTCCCTGCCTGCTTCCCAAAAGCTAAGTCAATGCAAACCAAGAACAGCCCACTGCTTCCCCCAGCCTCCCTACATTCATGTGGAGCTATACCCTGCTTCCCAATTGGCTTGCATTTTTGTGAAGTCGCAGCCTCTTTTCCTCAATCTCCCCTATGGTTTGCTGTTTTATTTGGGTGGGGCAAAAATTATGTTTACACTAACAAGCATTGAGTACAAAAAATGCTTTGTCATTGGGATACATATTTTGGAGCAACTCTTCCTTTAACCACTTAAGGATTTAAGACTGAAACTCTGACTTTGGGGTTTACTGATTAGACTGAGAGATCATTATATAAATGGCTTGTTCATATTATTATGAAAAAGCAAAAAGTTGTGATTTGATGTTAATGCCTTATTTTACTATAACAGTCAGAAGTCAATGCTGTTTCTTTTTTCTCTTTCTTATCTTTCCTCATTTCTCTTTCCCCTTTCCTCCCCCCCAATGCTTTTCTATTTACTTTGTATTTTATATTTTGTAATACTTATATAACTCAATAAAAATATTAACTGGAATTTATTTTTGTTATATACCTATGCTAAAATCCAACAAACATGTGCTGGTATTCAGCCCCCCCCAACCTGTCCACACCCTCAGCGGTCACAGGGTCAAACTCCTCCCAGATAATAGTCTCAAGACTTGCCCCAGACATCTCCCCTGGGACCACCCAATTGGAATCCAGCCCGCCCCGAATCTGAGTGATTTTGTCGTGCAGAAATTGGGAAAACTCCTCTGCTCTGCCCTGCAAGAGGTCCTCCCGCGCTCTCGGCTCAAGCAGGGAGCGGGTAACTCTAAACAGAGCGGCAGGGCGATTTTCTGCCAACGCAATAAGGGCGGAGAAATGCGAACGTTTTGCTGCCTCTATCGCCACAAGGTAGGTCCTAATATGAGACCTCACCTGTGTCCGGTTGGACTCGGCGCGGCTAGCCTTCCAAACACTCTCCAGACTTCTTTTCCGGCACTTCATCTCCCTCAGCTCCTCTGTAAACCACAGAGCTGGATGGATCTGTGCCGGGTCAGAGGTCACAAAGGCACAACTCAGTCCAGAACCTCGGCAGCCAACCTATCCCAGGTGGCCACCAAGTCTCCAGGCGAGTTATGAGCCAGAGTCCCCAGAAATGGCCCAAGCTCCCTCTGGAACCGCTCAAGGTCCATCAGGCACCTGGGGCGGAACCATCTACACGGCTCCGCCTCCCTGCGGTGGGGGGATGACGGTACAGAAGTCAAGCCTAAGAAGGGAATGATCTGACCATGACAAGGGTTTGATAACTAAGTCCACGAAACTATAGTCATTCAACCACTGACCGGAGACAAAAATCAGGTCCAGCGTGTGTCCCCCCCATGTGAGTGGGGCCAGAAACTAATTGGGTCAGGTCCATGGCCGCCACGGAAGCCGTGAACTCCCGAACCACCCCATAGGTTTCCCCGAGCGAAGGCAAGTTGAAATCCCCCATGATTAAAAGCCTAGGGGTCTCAACCGCCAGCCCGGCTATCACCTCGAGGAGTCCGGGCAGGGCCAATGATACGTGGCAGGGAGCCAGGTACATTATCAAAAGGCCCATCTGAACCCCCTGCCCCCACATAAAGGGCGAGTAGGCGGAAACAACAGGCGTTAAGGAGACACCTTGTTCTATCTAGCCTGAAAATAGGAGAGAAATGCCTGGCCTTTGCACTGCCCACATCTGCCGTGCAAACTCGAAAGTAGTAACAGCTGGGGAAAAAAATATATGCATAGAAATTGCAGCCGAGCTGCTCCCTCCCCAGCCTTTCGAGTGTAGAAAAGGGGCTTTCTCTCGCTCCGACACGCTTGCCAAACTCCTTCCTTGCACGATTTTGCGCTGGCCCGTCCGCAGGCACGCACATGCCCCAAGCGTCGCTATGCCAGCCCTCTCGAGAGCTGCGGGACCCGCTTCCTCACAAACGCAGCCCGAGCTCTGTAGAAGCGTATCCTGGTCACAAGACACACACAAAAGGAAGTCAAGAGAAGCAGCGGCGCCCGTACACGAAAGCGAAGGCAATTATAGCTCGGCGCACGCCGCGTTGTAGCTAAGCGGCATTGGGGGGCGGAGGGGTCTAACCGCAGAGCCTGAGCTCGCCCCTCGCTGGAGCTTTCTTATCCATTATTATTTATCTCAGGCGGGGCGCGCAGCGGTCTCCAGCCTAAGGTTGCCGCCATAGTTGCGGTTGCTGTTGCTACGCGACGGGAGGGCGGGAAGGACGAGACGAGGCTCCTCCCCGTTTCCTTCCTCGCGCCGCCTTGTGGGTTTGTGGAGCCGCTGCTTCTCGTTTCTTGCCGCTAGTCCTGCTCGGGGAGGAGAGGGAAGCTGGCGCGGCCGGGTTGGCGGCCGGGGTTTCGGTGTGTCGCAAGCCCGGTCGGGTTTCCCTCTGCCGGGCCCCTCTCCATCCGCTCCGACGAAGCGCGAGTAGCGTCCGTACCCATTCCGGAAACTCCCGGGCGGATCTTACAACGGGTTGTTTTCGCGGTCGCGGTTTGGCTGCCTGTTCGGCCGTCTAGTTCACCTCGAGCAGGGGGTTACTGAGCTGAGTAACGGCGGCGGCTTCATTCAGAGACGAGTTCGGGAGACCCTTTTGGTCCCGGCCCCGCTTGCAAACTGTCCGGGAAGGGGAGGAACTTTCTTCCTTCCAGCCACCCGCCGGGTAGGCAGCGGGGCCGGGACTTTTCACCAACGTGTCCAGAACTTGATTGTTGGAGCGGCCGTTGACGTTGGGCGGGTGCGCGTTGGAGAGCCGGCAGGGCTGACTCTTCGGCTTGTTTTCTGCCTGGCGTAGGGAGGCGATGAAGCTGAGCCGGCAGTTCACGATATTCGGCAGCGCGATCTTCTGCGTGGTGATCTTCTCGCTCTACCTGATGCTGGATCGGAGCCACTTGGACAACCCCAAGAACCACCGCCGGGAAGGCTCCTTCCCCCAGGTGAGCGAGGGACGGGAGCCGCCGCGGAGCGGGATGGTGAAAGAAGGCTTGGTGAGATGGAAAGGGAGGCTCGCCTGGCAAGCTGGGACGGTTCGAGGAAGGGTGGAAAAATGCAGAGCGCTCCGGCTGTAAAAAGGGGGGAAAGTGGCGCGGATGACTCAAGCAGAGTAGGCATATCTTCAGAAAAGGAAGTGCGGGGGGTTGGGGAGTCTCCTTGCCTCGGAGCCGGGAGAAAGGAAACGGTGAACCTCAAGCCTTTCCATCAAAGCAGGAAGCTTAAGCTTTCTTCTTAGCTATTATTAGAAGCTTAAGCTTTCTTCTTAGCTATTATCTTCATCGTTTCTCTTTAATGGTAGGGAGAGAGCGGGGAGCGACGAGCAGCTTCCTTTTTAGCAGATTTTAAATGGAAGCTCAATTGTAGTTGTACTGGATAGATTTCACATGAGCCGGAGTCCAGTCCCGGAATCGGATTTTAAAGAATATACTTCCCCTAGTCCGGGACCCTATTCCTATAAACTACTGTCTTTTGATATATCTCCAGTAGTGACTACGGAGGAAGACTTAAGGGTGGGGTTTCCAGAGAGGGGTCGCTCTGGTGCCCTGTAGGAAAAGAATAGGCAAGGATAGGATTTTGGCTCTCAAAAGTATAAGTCAGCTGCTTTATCAGGTGCTCTTTTCTCTTGTGACTTTGAGATAGAACTTAGCTTAGTCTGGGAAGTGTAAGTTTGCTTGATTATTAAATGAGTTTCACCACTGGTCCTGGAGTATAAACTGCTTGGTTTGGTTTTCTTTTCATGTTCTTACTTTGACTTGTGGATAGTGGAGTAACCGCTTTCCAACAAAAAGGCTATATATTCTTTTATGGCACGATATAATATCTAAATATGGTTGGTAAACTGTATTTCTGGATTAATGGGTTTAATGAATAACCCTAGCCAATTGTGTTTTATTTATCACATAACTGTAGTTTAAGACGCTTTGAGGGCACACCCTGAATTCTTTGAGCAGCCTGTGTGATAGATGATGTGGAAGATTGGCCCAGACCTGAATCAGGAGTTCAGTGAAAGTAAAGCGTTCCAACCACTACATCACTCTGATAATTAATTTACAGCTAAGAAGTTAACAAAATATGAAAGTTTTGTGCTTTCTATAAACTGTTTTGTTCTGTTCATAACAGTAGAGTTGCATATGGCTAATTCTGCCAATTAATATTGGTGTAGTTTAGAAATTCTCCCTATGAGAGGGAAAGGTAATTTATGGCATTGAGTTTCTACATTTTTAAAAAATATGCAATGATAAGTTTGTTTGCTTTTGAACTAAGTCTGATATATCTGGTACACTTCCAAGTAGGATAAATAAAACATCGCATTTTAAATATTGTTTAGGACTGCCAGACTCTGGACTATTTAGCAAACTGTATATTAAAAAAATGTATTTTGCAGAGGAAGGTTCATAGTTCGTCTAATTTTGTGGTTCTAAAATTCCAAGTTCCTACTTTTTAAGGTTTATTTTAGATTTTTTTTAAAATTCTTTTATAAATAATGCAAGCTGATTAAGATATTTATTCCTTCTATTTTTCTCACAACAACCCTGTGAAGTGAGTTGAACTGAAAGAATGTGACTGGCCCAAAGTCACTCAGTGGGTTTTCATGCTGTAAAGCAGCACTCCCCCAACCTTTGTGGCACCAGGGACCGGTTTTGGAAGAAAACTTGTCTTCCATGGACTGGGATGGGGGGAGGAGAATGATTTTGCATGCCATTTAGATCCTATGCATGCACAGATGAAGCTTTGCTTGCTTACCTGCCACTTGCGCAGCCCAGTTTCTGACAGACCGCAGACCAGTACAGGTGTGTAAGGAGTTGTAAAGGAATCTTTCTTTTTCAAAGTAAAAAAAAAAAAGCAGTTTATTTAATATGTATTGCTTCCTATGTTGGAGATCTCAAAGTGGTTTATATAAAAACAAATAAAATACATTAAATTCAAACAATGTAGAAGAACATTTAATAAGGTGTGTTCATTAAAAAGATAAGGCAGCACTGTCAGAACTTATGTAGTCATATGTATTACAGCAGCTTTAAAAATGAATATGTGAGTATAAACTGGTAAGTCTTACAGTGTTTAGTGCTTTATAGTAATGTGTTAGAAAGTTTTTATTCTTGTATTTTTGCAACGGAGTACATGTGAAGTGAGTTCTATAAAAACGAGATTGAAAACAAAGATTCAGGTGATTTTTGGGTGGGCGGTATATTTGTTTTCTATTTTGAAAGCCCTGTTATTTGATAGACTGGAAATGATGAGTATCTATTTACTGTTAACAGTTTTACAATTGTGACTAATTCTACCCTAAAACATTGTAACACCAATAAGTGCTGCCATCTGTAGAGAGAGTAATAGGAATTCTTCCTATGATAGATAGGTTTTTCAATTAAAAGAATCAGTTAGGTTACTGAAGTCTGTATGTTCCCCTTTCTTATCCATTATTATTTATCTCAGATAATTGGGTACTGGGCCAAATAAAAGCATTTATATCCAGCATTTAGCTAGAATTGGAACATTGTTGGCTTACTTAATTCACAAGTTAGTATTATGATTGCTTAAAGCAAGAGAACATTAAGTACAGCCAGAGCAATAAAAGGAAGCTAAAATTTCTAGCTTAGTGTTTGCCTGTGGATAATATGATAGGCAGATGCTTAGCTTGCTGAGAAACGGATATAAACAAACCATCCAGGAATCTCTATTTGGCAGAACTGTGCAGCTGTAGATTTCAGTTATCTCCCTGACACAGGCCTCACAATGGCTTAGGTTGCATGCAAACTGTAAACTTGCCTGGAGGCACAATCTGATTCAGAGCAGTAGATCAGGGCAGAATTCCAGCTTGCATTCACAGACAATAAATGTGGTAGATGTCTTGATGTTGTCTGGATTGAAAGCTAACAAATTATAAATGCAGTGTTTTTCATTAGAAGCACATAGGCCATGTTGATATAGATTGTCTTACTTTGAAGGATGATACACAGTTTTTTAAAAAGGGAATTCATTTTTTGCAAGGGTGACATTTAACTTGAATGACTTATGCTGTTAAGTTTGCATTGCAATTAATAGTACCAAAAAGTTACTGTTCTCAGTGTAATGTAAAATGTCTTTATCTTGAAATACTTAGAATTTTTAGTGGGATTGGAAATACATTTATCAGAATGTTTTAAAGTCTTGGTTAATTTTATAAAAGTGAAGTAAATTTAAATAATCTTCACTATTTTGAATAAATTCTACTTTGTCATCTCAATGGAATGTTACATGGTCACTTTATTTTTTTATATTTATAACTACTCTAATTACCCAATTTACTAGTTTCTTCTCCATTCCAATATTTTTAAAAGATCCAGTTTGTCACTATACATTTTGATATCTGGTGCCTAGAACCAGGGGCAGTATTCCAAACAGGATCTGATTAGGGCAGAATCGAGTGGAACAGTTACTTCCTGTCATCTGGACTCAGTGCTCTTGTTAATGAAATTCTTGTTCAAACAAGTCTTACTTCTAAGAGTTGCCATTATTAAACTTGTTTGATGTTAGGGGGGTATTTTCACTTGAAAACAGGTTCCTACAGTATCTCCAAAAGGTATATGAATGCAAAATTGTGGCAACACTTAAAATTAAAAACTGTACTTACTGTATATGGTGAGGGTTTGAATTAAAACATATTTATCTACAAAGATGGTATTACTGAATTAAAGATAGTTCTTTCTTTCTACTAAAGAAGAAATAGATAGACAAAAATATAAATGAAGTCAAAAATTATTTGCAGTGCCCACCTTTTCCACCATTTTAGTCTTGGGGTTTGGGTTTCAACCAAAACAATTCTGGAGATTCCTCTGTTCTAATGTGGACTTGTGACATATTTTTATATGTTTGTGTGTGTCCATACCATATCAGCTAGAAACCATATAAAAACCTACATACATATGCATTTTAAATTACTAAATTTTATTATCCTTTAAAATAATTATAAAATGAATTAATGCCTGTAGAAGAAGGGATGTATGTTATTTGGATAGTTAATATCCACCTTTCCCATTTCCTGTAACAGTACCACCCTTATTGAAATACTGAACCATCTCTTTACAAATTCTGGGCTATGGTGCAGATTGTGATAGAGCTGAGGGAGAAATGAGAATATGAAAAGAGTGAACAAAGAATCAACCTAACATTGGTCCCAAAGATGTGTATAGCTCTTAAGAGCAATCCAGACACAATTGCCAAATAATCCAGACTCCTGCCATGATGAGGGACCTGTAACACCTTCTCAAGGTGTATAGTTTATGGAAGCAGGCTTGAAGATGCAAAGCCAAGTCCAGTGCATAGCAGCAGTGAACTGACCGAAATTAGGAGAACCTTGAGAAATATGGCACACATTTAAAATGTATGTTTTGATTTGCCATGTTAATTTAAAATAGTTTTATATATTGAACATTTTAAACTGTTAAGATTAGTGTTTTGCTGAGCTGGGGAAAAACATGGCTGATATATGATTTTATAATAGTTGAGCAGTTTTTCTTTAAAAGCTTTGACAATACCTAAAAGTTGTAAAATTGTTTGTAGGTAATCAGATATCAGCTACAAAGTTACAAAATATTAATTTTATAGTTTGAGGATTCCTTTTGTAATAACTTTCATAAATTATAGTAGTAAGTAGAAATTACATGGAACTAAATATTTCTTTTTTTGTCTGGTTTGCTTAATATACCACTAGGGGGCACAAAGTGATACTTCACATGTATGACTTTCTAAACTTTTTCCTCAGCATTGTAATGTGTAATATGTAATGTACATAATTTCCTTTGAGATTATCAATCTTTATAGATTCAAATATGATTTAAAATTATATGAATTATAGTACTTGCTTAAAAACCACCCACTAAATAGGAAGCTTAGTTCAATAGAAACTTGAAATATGTTTAACAGATATCATAAAGATAAATTGGAAATCATATAAAATTGGAGAATTGCTGCAATGTTGGCTGATAAGTCATGAAAATGCTCTAAAGAAGAAACATATAGGTCACTTCCCTCCAGATATTGTAGATTTCCATTTCAATAAACCCAAGTCAGTTTAGTGAATGGTAGTACATTCTGACCACAGGATAAAGGGATGCTAAATGCTGTTCATGCAGGAACACCAGCAAGATACCGCCTCATTTCAACCTTAAAAAGAACCGATATCTCTGCTCTATTACATATGTAGACAAGGCCTGACTTATTTTTTCACAGATTATCTGAAAAGAGGGATAAAACAAAACCTGACTGGTTAATGAAGTTAAGCCATATCGGCCATGTTGGTTGTAGTTCCAAAGGCTGAAACCATAAAAAGCTGTAATAAATTGAACGCACATCAGGTAACTAATGAATGATAGGATTGGGAACACAGCTAGTTTTGAGTTGAAAACATTGCAATTAATAGAATCTTGCTAATATGTAGCAAAAATATAATATCTCCACTAGTAGAAATTAAAATTTTAAGAGAATAGTGATGCTGCAGTTATCACCTTGCATTTGCAGTCCTTGCACAGTTATTTTGATTAAAAAGGGATGTAGCTTCAATCCCTTACTTGCACATGCCATCTGGATGTCATTGAGTTTCCCTGCAGACACCTTCAATCCGACATATTGTGAAGTAACTCTTAAAGGATTTGAACAGCCCTAGTAAAACCATTTCATGATAAGGTTCCAATCCTTATCTTTGAAAACCTTTCTCTTGTCTTCTGGAACATAAAGATACTGAAAGTTAATTCTATGCTACATACAATAGTTAGGATTATTTATATTATTATAAATAAGTAATATTAAACTTAGTTTGTTTTAGACTAAAATATTACTTCAAAGTAAAATTTGTACATAAATTGTACTTAAGCCTTTCTTTAACACAAATACAAAGCAATAAAAATATATGTACTATTTCCCAACAAAAGCTTTGTTTTATTCTAGAAGTGTATTTCCTACACTTCTAAAATGTCAACCTAATACTTCAGGTTCTTAACAAAAATTGCTGCTGATTCTGATGCACAGTTCAGTGTAGCTACGGAAGTGTTGATTAGTGTGGTACTGATTGCTGAGTAAACTTGTTTCAATTTGCAGATTACTTGCACAATATAGACTGGGGTGGGAAGAGAATGGGGAGTGGGGTGGGAATGGAGATTTTGCAGTATCCTTCCCCTGTCATACCTACCAAGCCACACCCACCAAGCCACATCCATAGAACTGGTAGTAAAAAAAAATTGAATCCCACCACTGGCTGCATAACAATATCAAAGATACATTTGTTATTTTTCCTTTTTTTTCTTTTGTGCCTTTAGTCAGTTTTTCCCCCTTAACTCTAGCTTCTGCAAGGTCACCCAGCTGGCTTTATGCTTAAGCAAGACTAGAACACATGGTCTTCCTGTTTCTAGCCTGATGCCTTAATCGTTATACCATTACATACACATTATATGTTATTGAAAGACCATTGCTGCTGCTCAGAATTTATATATGCCATTTATATCAGAGGACACCTGATATAAACCCCTGGTTCATGGAATGCCACCAGTCTGCAGCATGCCAGCAACCAGGCCACCCAAACAAGCAAAGTTCCATCTGTAGGATGTAGGCAGCATGCAGAACCACGCCCCCTCTGGTCCATAGAAAAACCTTTCTCTCTGGTGCCCAAAAGGTTGGGGGCCTCTGATTTCTATGGTGGGAACAGGAAATAAAGTGTACATGTCCATTTTAAAAATCTAAGAAAATATAAAAAGTTTGTTTTTGTTTATTCTGTTACTAATGCAATATTCTAATTCTTGCTAAAACCTGTAGCTGCAAATACATGTACTAAATGAAATGAAAAGAATATTCTTTTATGCAAGTAGAGCTACCTGTATATAGCAGATGCCATAGTAGGGAAAGCAGTATAGTTGTTATGATAGGGGATTACACTTTCAAAAATATGCATGTAACTGTGAGGAGATACAATGAATCAACAAGGAAGTATGTATCTACTTCCTGGAAAAATAAGAATATGGATAAACTCTCACTAGCTAAAATTGTTTTAATTTTTTATTTCAAATTACAGCTAATAGTTCACTTACCCCATAAAATGTTTTGAACTAATCTTATATCTAGACTGTAATTCTATACCTAAAAAGGTTCTCTGAAAGGCTACTAATTATTACTTTTTGATTTTCTGTTCTAATGATATTTTATAATTCTTATCTTAATAAATAATGCCTTATTCTCACTAAGATATAAGAGTAGAATTTTGAATATTATAATGGTGGGATAACTTTAGAACATTATTTAATTCAGAGTGGATTTGGGAAAATGAAAATCAGGGGTGGTTATCTTTTTATGTTTGCAGCAAAATAAGAGTAGCTGCAAACTGCTACTGCGGTTATTTGCTTTTTCAGAAAATGTCTAAATCTTATGAATTCACAATTAAAGAATGAAAGAATCTTGAATACGGGGGGGGGGTTTGGAGAAAGTTTCTTATACTGATTTGATGATAATTACAAGCTCTTTGCTATCATATTTAGAACAGGAAGAGGAAATAAATATATTTCTACTATAAGGATATTTGGATGTCTAATTGTTTATTTTTCAACAGGGTCAGCTTTCAATACTGCAAGAGAAAATAGACCACTTGGAACGGTTGCTTGCGGAAAACAATGAAATTATTTCAAACATAAGAGATTCTGTGATCAATTTGAGTGAATCTGTCAAAGATGGACAACATAGTCCAGAAGTATTAAACTTTAATCAAAGAAATTTTTCAGAAGTATTGCCTCTTGCCACTGCGTATCTTTCAATTGAGCCTGAAGACTGTCAGTTTGCTTCAAAAACTGGAAGTCAAGCTTCAGATGTTCAAGTAAGAATCAGTTGAATATTAGCTATTGTCCTTCATCTATTTTTAGTCCTTTGCCAAAGAAATATAGAAATCTTTGTGTAGCCTTTCAGATAGTTATACTTGGATTCCTAAACTGTGAAATAATTGACTGGTAGGTTGGTCAAACATACATGCAGATCCTGAAATCACTGGGATTGCCAATGAACATACATTATGATATGCAAATATGATGATTTAAATGGTTTATATGTTTTGTTTAAAGTAATATATTCATTTGTAATATGTGCGGTTTTTGCATGAGTGTATACTGGGTATACTTGTTAATGACTTACTGTTTTATTAGAATGATTTTTTTTTAAATTATAATTTGAGACATTCATTTCTAATTGAGTGTATGTTTGATACAGATTTGATATAATTGATCTCTGTTGAAGGAGAAATTGTATTTAAGCACAGCATAAATGTTAGAATGACTATTTCAGAGAAAATTCTTTACATTGTTTTTGTCTGAGTGATTTGAACTATTTTTAAAAAGTTGTAGATTAAATTAAAAATAATGCTTTCTCCATCACTGCAAATTTTATTATATTGATGTTTATCATACCAAAAGTTAAAGTGGGCTGTGTTTTAGGGATTACAGGTAGTCCTTGATTTACAACCACAATTGAGTCCAACATTTCTGTTGTTAAGTAAAACATTTGTTAAGTGAGTTTTGCCCTATTTTACAACCTTTCTTGCCACAGTTGTTAAATGAATCACTCCACTGGATAAATTAGTGATCAAATTATTAAGTGAATTTGGCTTCCCCATTAAACTTTGCTTGTTGTGAACAACGATCACATGACCTTGGGACACAGCAACGGTCATAAATTGTTCTGACCTAAGCTTCCCAAGATCATGAAACAGACTGTCATCCTGATAAAACCCCTTTTATTTAGGTTAAAGTGAATTCCTCTCCAGCAAACAGTCTTCCATAAAATTTCACAACTACAAACCTTTATCAGGCTTGGAGAGTTGCCAGGCCGATAGCTTCCAAACGCAATGCTGTAGCAGCAATTACTTGGCAAGAAGTCAGAACAGATCTTCAGTTTAATGAATTGAACTAATTCTCTCCTGCAAACACCACTTCCCTTTTGCTCCTCTTTATTTCCTATGGGAGGGGCCATTCACCGTCCACATGAGCTTTTACTCCCAAGTTGATCCTTTCTCCTTAACTGTTCCCTTCTCCTGGCAGCTCTACACATGCGTACACTTGAAACAGACTCTAGCTGTTCTTCTGCGCCATTGATCTCCAACTCTGAAGGCAGCTGATAACTGTCAGACGGTCCTGGCCCTACCTCTGCCTCCGACGCAGAGCACTTGTCATAGCCTTCCCTAGACTCCAGGACTGGCTCATGTTCCTCACCAATCTCCTCATTGTCTGAGTCTGCCACCAGCTCCACTGGCTGCTGGCGGGCCACAACATAAATATGAACCAGTTGCCAAGCATCTGAATTTTGATTATGTAACTTGGGGATGCTGCAAAGTTTGTAACTGTGAAAAACCGTCATGTCAAATTTTTCAGTACCATTGTAATTTTAGTTTAGAATGGTCACTAAACTAACAAAGTCAAGGACTACCTGTACTTACTGTGGAAATGCTTACCTTTTTGAGAAAAGACATTTGAAAATAAAGCACTACTAGAGACTAATAGCCAGTAATTTGATCTTTTTATTTCAAATCACTTTGCAGAACTAATCTCTGACAGCTGGTGTTTCTGGCCATGTATCCTATCTTTTCCTTAGTTCTCTTCCTTCCTGGTTCCTGAAAGTCTGGTCTTTTCTTTTTCCTAGAATTTCCTGTGTTCATTTTTCCTATAAGTGGTTGGAATCCACCACTATTAGGTCTTTGTTCTTCTGAAATCCATCCAGTTATGAGTCAGATCAGTGTTTTGCTTATCTTTTTCCAATGTTAGGGAAGCTCAATAAATTACTGACCATGGCTTGCTCAATAAAATAAAATATATATTCATAAGTTTCACAACTTAACTGTTGAGAGGTGAATTTGCGTGGAGGGTAGAGAGGATAGTGTGAAGAAAATGAGACTAAATTTTTCTTGTCCCCTGTTTTCCCCCCACCTCCCCCCACCCCCGGGGTTACAAGTTTAAAAAAATTTTTTTTGGGTTGAATTGTTTGTCTATTTGAGGGCTTACAATACAGTTTCTCTTCCAAAAGTTTGAGAACTCATGTCACAAGACTGTTGCACATCACCCAGGAGCCTCATGTTAAACAGCCATGCTCTATATCAGTGGTGGCTAACCATTTTGGGCTCCTGTGCCAAAAATTGTGCGTGCACTTGTGCACGTGTGCTCACATGCCAGCACCCAGAAGGCAATGCGTGCCCCCCCCACACCCTCTGTGCATGCGTGTGCAACCCCCCTCCCCCCCCACACCATCTGCTTAACTGCACTGCACCTCCCAGCTTATTTTCAGCCGGTTTGAGGCCTTTTTCAGCCTCCCAGAGGCTTGAGAAAGGCCTTTGGCAGCCTTTGCAGGCTGAAAAATAGGCCTGTTTCGTCATTTCCAGTTTTACAGGAAGTAATACCAAAAAAGGCCTCAAACCAGCCAAAAAACAGCTGTGAGGTATACACATGTGCAGTGAGGTAAGTTTGCCTGCAGCTCGTGTGCTGGCACAAATGGTTCTGCATGTCACCTGCGGCACACGTGTCATAAGATTCGCCATCACGGCTCTATATGATAGCTAGTATTTCATATGCAAAATTTTTGAAAGAGCAGTCATTATTAAAGGGAAGAGAGTAGCTTTTTCCTGGTACTATTGGGTTAAAATTCCTCAAATTCCTGGCCAGCTATGATTCCAGAGTATTAGGGGAATTCCAACTTTCTCTTATTGTAAGATGTAATAGCTGTTTACGTGTCTTTGAGTATTTAATACAGAATAAGAAACCTGTGAGATTCCAGACTTTTCTTAAGATTGCTAAGAATCGCAGATCAGGTTGCCTATTCTGATCTGTTATATTTAACTATAAAGTAGCCACAAGAGATTGTCCAATATTCCATCAATATTCTGTCAAACCTACAATTCTAACAAATTCTTCGAGATGATATCTTTTTTCCCCAAAAGTATAATTGGTAAACAGCTAAATTGACAGCATACTTACTGTAACAATCTTTGGTCTGTTAGGGACTTGTATAGCTGAGTTTGTTATATGGTACAGTGTTATATAGTGCCTTGATTAATGTATTTTTAATTATTATTTTTTTGAAAAAATATACAGGTTTTAGTATATTCTTTTTGATTATTGCTTCTACATTCTCTCATTGTTAGCTGACCAAAGTTAATGTACAAGATAGGCAGTTATATAACTTTTGTAAGTAAATGAATAGCAAATGTTATATGAAAACTAATGAACCCAAGCATTGTAGTCAGTGGTTCTTATTAGGCCTCTGGATTGAGGCAATACAGTATAATCTCTCACTTATCTGTTACTCTGCTAGAAGCATGTCAAAAGCAATTCAAAAGGGTCTTGAAACATTTCAAATGGAAGCAGCTACTACAAAGAATAGTTTCATAGAGTTCAAGGGGTTAGGAAAGAATCTTTCTGATAATAAAATAGCTTTCCAGAACAAGAACCATTTTTCAAAATTGCAATCAGAACCAGTATACATTGCTGGTATTTTCTATTTTCTCGAGATTTTACGGCTTTGTTCTTCTGTTTGTGCAGCTTTATATAGTATCAGTTTCTTAAAACATACCATCTTAAAGGGGGGAAGGGGGGCCCCGAAGCAGTGGATTCCAAGTGCCTTAGAAAATCACAGGTTATGTTTATGCACACCCAAAAAAACTTCAAAAAAATCAGCTAATACTTGCTTAGGGAGAGAACACTATTAAGATGTGAATAATGCCAACAATTTTAAATAATAAAATATTACAAAGAAATAGTCCTTACGGTTTGATTTAAAAAATGTAGCCAATTTAACAGTCTATTCATTTATCTGATGTTGACAGGTCAAATTCTTGAGGCAGATGTTGAAAGAAATAATACTCTCCCTAATTGTAATTTTTGGTTTCTTTCTTGTATTGGATTGTAGAAAGGAGCACCGTAGTGTGCAAATTGATCCCAACCCCTTCCTAATAGAATTCCACTGGAAGTTGTTTGCAAGTGCCTAACATTTCCTTTATATCAGGGAAATTGCAACCATGGTAATAATGTTTTGTAGGTAAATATATATATATAATACAGAAAAAAGCATTGGCTTTTTAGCTTGTTTTAATTATTTTGTTTGTTTGGATTTTTTTCTCCATCAGTTGCAAAAGTTTGGGTATGTGTTGATAAGAAAGAGAAGATTGCAGTCTGGACAGCACTGCATTATACATATTATTATGTAAAATAATCATTTTTCCTAGAAATAATTTGTTCATCAGAATTTCTAAGAATTAGCTATATTCTTAAAGTTTTTTGATAAGAAACTTATTACTCTCTTAAAAAATAATTTCTACTAATGTAACTTTCATGAAGAAAGAGAGAATCCTATTTGCTCAAGTGCCAGATAACTTAATTGAACTTTGTTTCTCTTATGTATTGGTCTGTCCGTTTAGGTGGAAATGCTGTATTGTCTGTCTTTACTTGCTTGTAATTCATTTTTATTAATTTATTTTTATTTATTTATTAAATTTTTATGTCACCCATGTCTCCTACAAGATAACTCTAGGCAGCTTGCAAGTTATAAAAAAAGTAACAAATAGCTAAAAGATTAAAGTGACACAGATTAAAATATTATTATAACTGTACTAAATTTTTTGACTGGTCTGGTTTGGTTCCGCAACCCAACAAGACAGATACAGACTTCAGATAGTAATTAGGACTGCAGAAAAAACAATTATTACCCACCTGTCTTCCATCGAGGACCTGTATACTGCAGGAGTCAAAAAGAAGGTCGTGAAAATATTTACAAACCCCTCACATCCCAGACAAACTGTTTCAACTCCTACCCTCAAAACGACTCTATGGAGCACTGCACACCAGAACAGCTAGACCCAAGGACAGTTTTTTCCCAAACGCCATCACTCTGCTAAACAAATAATACCTCAACACTGTCCAACTATTTAGAAAATCTGCACTACTATTACTATTAATCTTCTCATCACTCCTTATCACCCATCCCCTCACACTTGTGACTGTATGACTATAAATATGTTGCTTGTATCCTTACGCTCTATGTTGACTGTTTCCTAGTATTGTACCCTATGATTATTATTAAGTGTTGTACCTTATGATTCTTGACTTTTGACGAATGTATCTTTTCTTTTATGTACACTGAGAGCATTTGCATCAAGACAAATTCCTTGTGTGTCCAATCACACTTGGCCAATAAAGAATTATATTCTATTCTAAATTTGAATTTAATTAATACCTGATTGTTTTGCATCTGTTATTGGCAGATTTTAATTTAATACATATGGCTTAACTGTAGCTGCATTAAAAGCTGAGTATTATTTATTCAAGATCATTAGTGTTACGTTAAGTGGTACTTGAATATTTTTATCTGCATAAAATATGTGTGTTTTAATGGTTGTAGGAAGAATTAATTAAACAGTAGGAATGTTGGTTGTAAAATGTATGTATGTTTATAAAAGGTGATGAATGACATCCTTTATACTATCATGGCCAATAAAATATGTACAATATTCAATTTATGATATCTAGAAAAATAATATTTATATAAAAATCTATGAAAAGTATTCTTTGAATATAGCATTTAAATAGAATTTTGGAATGAAGCTCTTTACTTGTTTATTCATCCATGCCTTAGGGTCTTTGCTGACTCAATTGCCCAGATAAATATGTGGTATGCCCTTGTTTGCTGCCTAGGCCTGAGAGAGAGTGACTGACTCAAAGTTACTCAGTTAGCTTTATGCCTAAGGCAGGACTAAAACTCATGGCTCCTTATTTCTAGTCCAGTGCCATTAAACTGGCTCTCAATGATTTGTTTGAATTTTGTTAATAGTAAATTAATGGCCATAACCATACTTGCGGAACTATGTGCACCAGTCTTTTAATTTTATATATTATGATCTATTCTTTTTATGCATTTTAGATGCTGAAAGTCTATGATATTCTTCCTTTTGATAATCCAGATGGTGGAGTTTGGAAGCAAGGGTTTGACATCACTTATGATGAACATGAGTGGGATGATAAACCTCTTCAAGTTTTTGTTGTACCTCACTCACATAATGATCCAGGTAACATATCATAAAGCTTCAAAATATGTTTGGGGCAATCATATTTGTGTCCTCAGGTCCATAAAACATAATGTTTTATTATCATATAGTTCTTTTTTATTAATGTATTTTCCTTGATTCCACTGCTGCTAAAAATACCTTATGGGTTTCAGAATCAGCAGGTAACCACTCTAGCTGGCTAGATTTCAGTACAAATTGTACAGAAATAACCAAATGACAAAAATGAGAGACCAGTGACATCCTAAGCTGTTATTACAAAATTCACAACAATTTCTATTTGCCTTAATCTCTGTGCCTTAATCTTTCAGCCTACCACCAATGCACACTGGATTGGATTTTACACTTCAAAATAAAGAGAAAATAAAGAGATTGCACAATGTGGTTCTGCTAATGCTGGCTGCCAGGCAGTAACCAGTAAATATAGAGTTTTGCAGACAATAGACTCAAATAAGTGTCAATGCCAAAAAGGATTTTTTTTAAATTTTGAGTAAATATTTAAAAAAATTGCAAGAGAAAAAGAAAATACACCAGACTACATTATCTCAGCCTGTCAAGAACCCCCAAATGATGGCAAATGGGCCCCCTGGAACTGGATGACAATTGCACTGTACCTTCCCAGATTGTTAGATCTTTGTTAAGGTTTACAGTTTCTGGGAGCTATTGTCATCATTTTATGCTTTTTAAAGAGACCAAGAGTATAAACCACACAACATCTAGAGATGCCTTGGTGGCACATTTTATTAATGACTTGGTCGTATAGTTGACCCCCTGCCAGGAATATATTTTAAGCAAAAATATTGTATTCACTTTCTTCTAGACAATATCTGAAGCCTGAAACTTGGTTTACAAAAGATTCAGGCTGTTGATATACTCCTTATTTACATAAACATTCTATGTCTTTCAATCTTATTTAAATGGGCTCACGTATTACAATAGCCTGTTTGCACATTATATTAAGAATTATGCCATGTTAGCTAAAACCCAATTCCATATTTCAAGTAGTTTATTATATAAAGATTTAAGTTATTTGAAATAATAATTCAAATGTTAACTATAGATGCCAGCACTCATCAAATTAACAACAGTTATTGCATTCTCATTACTGTACAACTAGGTCCTTGCATTTAATAAATATATTTAAAATTATGGGATATCTGTGGAAGTTTAAATTGGTGGCTTCAATCTTGCATAATTACAGTGACCATATATCTATGGAAAAAATAAAGGACAAAACCTGAAAGAGCAAATTTGAGAGAGGTTCATATGGATTAAAAATGGTTTCTAACTTTGTTTTACAAAGGAAATTTCAAGAGTAAAACCAAGAAAATAAATAAATAAATTGTATAAATCTAAAGGGCAGCTTTTTGAAATAAAGAGGACGTATGGTCACTGTATCCATAATTCAAGACTTTAATGCTAACAGCTGACATGATTTTCAGGACCTACACACAATAGTTCCTAATGCTTTTCTACTTCCTTTTATGTTTGCCTTTAGTGGTTAACTTGACCAAAAGAGGGTATATTAAATAAAAGCTGAGTAGCAGTGGATTGGCAAGACATACCATCTACTTGTTCTGCTTTGTTTACTAATTCTTGTTCCAGAAATACTTTACATTTATTTTTTAAATTATTTCTTCAATACCTGACTTCTTCTCGTCCCTATATCAAAAAAGACAAATGTTTGTATGTTCTTGTATTTTAAAACAATCAAGCCACTACTTCTTTTTGTATGATGGAAAATTATTCTACAATTCAGATAGATACAGTAGTCACAAATATCATTGTAAGCTCTGAAAAGAAGCCAGCATATTTTATAGCAATTTATTTTAACTCAGTTCTTAAGTCTGTTTATACATTTCATTCCTTTTAGATTAGTATTTTATATTCCTCTTCATGTTCAAATTGTGGCCTTTTAAAATCCCTTATATTTTGGATCCCATACATGTATAAGCACATATTAATTTTAACTGTTCCATTCTTTCCTTTTAGAAAACTCAGTGATTTTCAGAAATTTTGTTCTAAAGAGATTCATAACTACTTAGTTTCTAGCATAAGAAAATAATTTTCATTTTGATACAAAAGTGAATAAAACCTCAAAGACTTAAATTGACTTCATTTTTCATCACTGAAATTACAGTTCTTTATTGATTTTTTAAATATAACATTTGTTTCCATTTGCACTGACTTTGTAGAGGTGTTGTTGTTTTTTTGCCTTCATTGTTGAAAATATAACATTTGTTTCCATTTGCACTGACTTTGTAGAGGTGTTGTTGTTTTTTTGCCTTCATTGTTGTTTGTGGTTGCAGCAATAATGGTGATTTTACCTCTTATTGGCCACTGTTTTGTTCTCAGAATTCTATGAAAGTGTTAAGAGCACTTTAGGAATCATTATTGTTTCTGAAATGTTCTAGAATAACATATGTTTCAGGAGCTTCTAAGAAATTTTTTTAAAAAATGCATGCATTTGCTGGGAAAATAATTTACTACTTCCCCTTACTGATATGGCTGAAGTAGTGAAACAAATCCAACATACACACACTTATTGCTTAAGTTGTTTATAACAAAAGGCAGTTGAACTTAAGTACTCCCTTGGTACTTTTCCTTAATATTAAATAAAAATTAATGCTTGCTTCCGGTTTAAAATTTTAGAGCAATTGACTTCCTCAATAAGGTATTACCATAATCACCATAGTTTATGCTTTCAAAATGTTTCCAAGTTATTTTAAATATAGATACAGTTCAAAAAAAGAATGTTTTCTTACTGCTCAATTGAGTTTTGCAAACCAGTCACAGTCTATTTTTTGTTACTGTCTAGTTTTTTTAGTCACAGTCAGATTTTTATTGTGCAAAAAGCAGTGATGATTCTTTTTGGGAAACCCTGATATTATCACAATGTATTCAGTTTAATTTGTTCAGCATATGATATTATGTTTAATAGGTTGGCTGAAGACATTTGATGACTACTTCAGAGATCAGACACAACACATTCTCAATAACATGGTTCTTAAACTTCAAGAAGATAAAGGAAGGAAATTTATGTGGTCTGAAATCTCTTATTTTTCAAAGTGGTGGGATGGAATAGATAGTCAGAAGAAGGATGCTGTGAAAAGGTCAGGATATTTTAATATGTGTATATATTTTCATTCAACCTATTGTATGCCCTAGTAAAAAAAAAACATCCGTATTCATTGTCATTGTGACCCATTTGTGTATAGGTTTATAAATTACAGTGTTCTAATACATAACTAGACTTGGCCTTTATTTCTTAAAGCACAATTTAGCTTCATTTCTTTTTAATGTTATAATTAAATTACCAAGCTTCATAAATGAACACTTTGGAATAGAAATGTTAGTTATAGGTAAGGTCATTTCTTTTTTTAATAATAGTAATGCTGGTTCAGTTCAAAACAAAGTTTCAATGAAATAATAATTTGACTGTCTACTGAAACTCCATATTCATTCACTTTAGACATTTAATAAAATGGGCAGTTTATTCCAACAGACATAGTATGATAACTAAATCCACAATTCTCTATTGGTAGTAACTCACATTTTAGTTCCAAGTCAGTGGAATATAATGGAAAGAATAGAGGAGAAAAAAATGGAACAAGATAAAGGAACTATAATAGTCTTAACACAAGATCTAATTGCTTCAGTTGTAGTCGTTGCATCTCATATCAATAAATGTCACTCTATACCTGCATGTACAGATATATCTTATCCATATCTCCTGATCCATGCAATTATGTTTCCCAGTTTCTTACAAAGAAAATAAATTAGCTATTGAAGAGGTGAACCAGTGACTACATTCACCCCCCAATCCCAATTTTAAGGCTGCAGAGTTATTCTTACAGAATGCTTTAATTTTCTTTCCAATTTCAAATAGTCTTCATATGATCTTGTAAAATTAAGGATTCTTTATTTCTTTCTTTCTTTTGAGAATTGAACTACTTGCTATCAGCATTTAAAGATGACTGGTTTTATTATTGTTTATAAACAAGCAATATTACGGATGATTTTAAAAAGTAAATATATATTTCAGGTTAATAGAAGATGGCCAATTTGAAATTGTAACAGGAGGTTGGGTCATGCCTGATGAAGCTTCTCCACATTATTTTGCTTTAATTGACCAATTGATAGAAGGACACCAGTGGCTAGAGAAAGCTGTAGGTAGGTCCACATAATTTTTGTCCTGTGAGTTTTGCCAACTGTTCCGTTTGAGTACAGAGCGATGAATGAATCAATTATTTTCCTTTATAAATTGTCAAACCACAATTGACAAACATGTATATAATATGCTTAACTGGGATTATAGTAAAGACAGATGTCAGTAAAAACATTTGGAGAATTTGTCTCCTAAATGTTATTCCAATAAGTTCAATATGGCTTCTGGATTAATATTGTAATATATCGAGTTTTCAGTGCAGTTTTTTTGTCTGTTGTTAATTATTCAAGTTGAGAAGAGAGTGGTTTTGAAATTTGGAGGCCACCATGTTCACAGACTGTTCTGAAGGATGCCTCATCCTCCTAATGCTTTATTACTGCATTTTTAAAATAAAAGGCTGCCCTGCTGCAGAGTAAAAAAACTGCACTTATTTTTATTCTCAAAAAAATATAAATGGTAGGAAGTCAAGGTAGATAGCATTCATTTTGTATGCCTGCATTTTTTTAATGTGTCTAATTTCTTGGAAAATTTCATAAACCCCACAGCTAGGAGTTCGTCTGAACCTTGCCGACCACCCAGCAGCCCACCACTGGATTAGATAGTGCCTTTGCTTCATACTTGGGTTCTCCAGACCATTTCTTCCTCATCCATGTAATCATGTTTCCTGTTGCACTGAAAATGAAACAAAGCTTTCTATGAGGCAACAGTTTATCTTTTAGGAGTTTTTGTTTGTTTTAGAATTGATTATATCAACCATTCCAATTTGGGTATCAGTCCCCAAATATTGGCACTCTCATGTGTAAGAATAAATGTTGTGTGTTTATTATAGTCTAGCATTATATTGCTTTCAACACACATTCTTTTTATTAGGAGTAAAGCCAAAATCTGGCTGGGCAGTTGATCCATTTGGACATTCACCAACTATGGCTTACCTTCTAAAACGTGCTGGATTTTCCAATATGCTAATACAGAGAGTTCATTATTCGGTTAAAAAACATCTTGCAACCCAGAAGGCACTAGAATTTTTTTGGAGACAGAATTGGGGTAAGTATTACTTTCATAGGAGCTCATTGCATCAAATACTTCGGAGTTCTTGGTGCTTGCTGAACTTTGTTGTTTGCTTGCAGACATTTCATTACCCTACTAAGTTATATCCTCAGTATAAAGGTAGGGTTTGCTGCCTACATAGTAGTGTGTCCTGCCATTAGGTGGGGGTGCAGTTTTCCTCTTGGTCATTCCTTGAATAAGTATTGTTTTCTCTTTGTTTGCTTGGTGATAATCCTTGCTTAATCAGTGCTGGCTGCTGAAGAGGATGTGCTCCTGGTCTTTTTGTTTCCTTCTTAGCTGCTTTATTGTCTCTGTTGGATGCGTGTAAATATGGTTTATTTGTATATATCTATTGATGACTATTTGCTTTTATGTCAAGCTTCCAATAATTTTCTAGCATTTTTTATTTTAGCTTGGTGTAAATGCTGAAGTTTTCCAGTTGAAACTATAGTTAATTTTGTCTACTTATGATGAGTTTTCTGACTGCGGGTTGCTTTTTATTTGCAAAAAGCCATTAGTTTGTTTTGCCAGAATTTAATAGTGTTGTCTTAGAAAAATTCTGTCTTTCATTTCCTAACAAAATGGGTGTAAATTTCAAAACTGAATACTGGAATTGAGAGTATAGCTTTAGTTCCTTCAAATATGTACTTAGGTATTATGAAGATCTTGGTGATAAATTACTTACAATACATATATAATCATAATATTTAAGTTCTTGCAAGGAATGAACTTTTTGTGCTACTGTGTCTGTTGCCCAGAATAATGTAGTGTCAGCTCTGAATAATCTTGTATTTTATATTTTAAATTTTATGTCATATATAGTATGCCTTATTTTAATTATGATGCTTCTGACACAAATAAACACGCTCTGAATAGACATCTTTAACAGCATTTTGTGTTGTAACATAGGTTATATCATCAAATATGTTTTAGCAAAATAGCAAGATAATTGACTTCTTTGTTGTTTTCTGATGTAGATAGATAAAAAATCAGATACATCCATCCTCCACTTAATGAGCATGATAAAGGACTTTACAAATACATTATTTTAAGAAAGCTAGAAGAATAGATGATGCATTTACCAATTTTTATTTATTTATAGGTTTTTTTTAATCCTCATCTTTAGCGATATGTCTCCCATAGCAAATATAAGTAGTAATATAGCTTATAATCAAGACATAATATACCATGTGAATGGAACAGGAGGAAGGATATGAAGAGAAACAGGCTGGATCTAATAATCAAAATAAAGTAGGAGAATGCTTGCAGGCTAGGTCTAGGTGATATTTGTGAGAGCAAAAGTGAGCTCTTTTTTTACCAGGAAGCAGAGGAATACTGTTACACTTTTTCTTTTTCTCTGTTTTGTAGTCTAATCAAATGGCTATGGTTTAAACAGTAGTGGAGCAAACTTGAACCTAATCATTTAGAATAACCTTTACAAGAGAAGGCTAGGGGGCTGTTGTTATAAAGCAAACTTAACCTGTTCATTTTAAAACCTTCTTTGTGAACTTAAACTTGCAG
Source organism: Bungarus multicinctus (assembly GCA_023653725.1). Taxonomy (NCBI): domain Eukaryota; kingdom Metazoa; phylum Chordata; class Lepidosauria; order Squamata; family Elapidae; genus Bungarus; species Bungarus multicinctus. The sequence continues at coordinate 226,616,252 of CM042834.1, read as the reverse complement.
AAATAAAAGTTAGGCAGGGGAATAATTTTCAAATCGCCTTTCGGAAGTCAGTTTTTGGATGCAATGATGAAAGAAGCACATTCCTACTTTTAGTTAGGTACCTAAATTAATGTTTCCAAGGTTTTAAGGCAGGTTTCTCCAAGGTTTACATCTTTGCTTCCTAAATCTGTTTTAGCTGATGTTCTGTTTAGTTTGACTTTTCTAAGATATTCTGAGTCTCAGAAAGCATATTAAAGCATACTAACAGTATGCTTTATCCAGCATTACTAAATTTCTTTTAAAATTCATAGTATATAACACTATTACACTTCTCTACACATAGAGCTCCTGAAGTACTTGATTATCATTCTGGAGATCTCATATTATCGAGAATCATTTGACTATTAAGGTGAAATCATATAAACTGTTTGAAATTAAGTGCATGTGAATTCTTGACATATGGCATTCATTGTTAAGTCTGTGAAAACAACTACCGGTAGTAGGCTTACAAGGTATAGTAATATTGAAATAGCACAGTATATCTATTTAATTAAAAGTAGTTATAATTCTATATATGGCTGTCAATTGTAATCTTGATTATAAACTGGAGAATGAGTATAGTATGTAAATGCAATTTAATATTAATTTCTGTCATCTGATGAGGTAGAATATTGGTTTTTTATAACCTGACATGATCCATGGATCTAGCAACCTTGAGAATGACCAAAAGGAAAGACACAATGTATATTTTATTATATGACCAATGGCTTATAGTAAAAAAAAGAAAGAAAAAAGTATTTTTGGAATTAATTGGTGATGAAAGAAAAACCGTCTAAGGCCTGAACTTGGGTGATACAGATTCTAAGAGGTCTGGTTTATGATATATGTAAAAGAATTTATTTTTATATTTATCTTTGTATTTTAATTTTAGATTTGGGATCTAATACAGATATTCTCTGCCACATGATGCCTTTCTATAGCTATGATGTTCCTCACACTTGTGGACCAGATCCTAAAATCTGCTGCCAATTTGATTTTAAACGACTTCCTGGGGGAAGAGTTAGTTGCCCCTGGAGAGTTCCCCCAGAAGCTATTCATTCCGGAAATGTTCAGCACAGGTAAGTGTATAAAAATATCAATCAACAACAGCAATAATGCATGAACTATAAAATGTGAACATTTTATAATTAGACAAAAATGTTTTTCACACTAATACAACTTTGGGGTTTTTTTAACATTATTTCAAGCATTTAATCTGGTATATGAGCCAAAACCAGATGTCAAAATAGCTTTTGATGGATGGATGGATGGATGGATGGATAGATGGATGGATAGAGTTAAAATGGTGAAATTAATGAAACTGGATTTTGGAGGTTCCCATTTCATTGATACAGATTTTCTAAATCTGTTTGCTCAGTCATAATGATTGAATATAAATAAGCTAAAGATCTCATCATTTATGTCAATTGAAATGAATAATGATAAACCTTCATAGAATTGCATAATTAGAAGGAGTAGATTTTAAATAGTCAGACTATGAACTCAGGAATCAAATTTGGTTGCATAAATCTTTTTTTAAAACATTAGTAATTTAATTCAACCAGTAAAATTTTGCAAATCTATTCTTTTATTTCTAAGGGCATGGATGATTTTAGATCAATACAGAAAGAAGTCAAAGCTTTTTCGTACCAATATTTTATTGGCTCCACTAGGAGATGATTTTCGCTATAGTGAAAGTTCGGAATGGGATCAACAATATCAGAATTATCAGAAGTTGTTTGATTATATGAATTCTCATCCTGAGTTCCATGTCAAGGTAAGAAGCAATGATTTTAAGATGCCCATTTTATTTCATTAGAAATTTTTTGAAAGCTTTATATTTGGCTTCTGGACTGTTGTGGCAAATAAATATATAAGACTTTTAAAATATGATTCCTTGGGTTCTGCTGAGAGATAGTCTTCTGGTATATACCTAGTCCTCGATGTATGAGCACAATTGAGCCCAACATTTTTGTGACTAGCAAAACAATTGTTAAGTGAGTTTTGCCCCATTTTATAACCTTTTCTGTTAAGTTAGTAACAAGATTGTAAATTGAATCTGGTTTCCCTATTGACTTTGCTTGTCAGGAAATTACAAAAGGTGAACACATGACCCAGGACACTGCAACCATCATAAATGTGAAATAGTTGCCAAGCATCCGAATTTGGATCATGTGACCATGGGGGATGCTGCAACAGTCGTAAGCGTAAAAAATGGTTATAAGTCACTTTTTGCAGTGCTGTAGTAACTTCTAATGATCACCACATGGTTGTAAGTTGATTGCAATCCTGTATAGGGTTATATAATATATGGAATTGCAGTCTTTGGCTAACAGTTTTAATCTTTATTTGTACTTATTTAGAAATAAGAAAGTTTTACTCCTTGGTACATTACAGAAGTGTACTGTATATGCTTTATGAATAAGTCATGTGGTTTATTTCTTTCCCTAAGAAAACTAAACCCAACTTTCAAATAACCTCATAAAATTTTACAACTAATCGCTTCAGCTAACAGAATAATTTATCCCTTTATCTTCTCTCTAAAAAAACCTCCAAATCTTCACTGAGCTCAAAGAAAAAAAATGTAGCAAATCATATGACTTTTCGTTAAAAGAGTTCTACAGAGTACCATAGTTTAAAATTTTTAAACATAGAATAGAATATTTCATTGGCCAAGTGTGATTGGACACACAAGGAATTTGTCTTGGTGTAAATACTCTCAGTATACATAAAGAAGGAACATTTGTTAAGAATCAAGAATCATAATGTACAATACTTAATGATAGTCATTGGGTACAATCAACATCAAATCATGCTAGGAAACAGAGGATACAAGCAACAAAGTTACAGTCACAAGTGGGAGGGGATGGGTGATAAGGAGTGATGAGAAGATTAACAGTAATAGTAGTGTACACTTTGTAAATAGTTGAACAGTGTTGAGGAAATTATTTGTTTAGCAGAGTGATGGCTTTCGGGAAAAAACTGTTCTTTTGTCTAGTTGTTCTGGTGTGCAGTGCTCTATGGCGTCGTTTTGAGGGAAGGAGTTGAAACAGTTTATGTCCAGGATGTGAGGGGTCTGTAAATATTTTCACAGCCCTCTTTTTGACTCGTGCAGTATACAGGTCCTTGATTGAAGGCAGGTGGATGGTAATTGTTTTTTCTGCAGTCCTAATTATCCTCTGAAGTCTGTGTCTGTCCTATTGGGTTGCAAAACCAAACCAGACAGTTATAAAGGTGCAGATGATAGACTCAATAATTCCTCTGTAGAACTGGATCAGCAGCTCCTTGGGCACTTTGAGCTTTCTGAGTTGGCGCAGAAAGAACATTCTTTGTTGTGCTTTTTTGATGACGTTTTTGATGTTAGGTGTCCATTTTAGGTCATGTGATATAGTAGAACCTAGAAATTTGAAAAATGTGTTGTGCTGGCTTTCCATACAATTATTAGAAATGTGTCCAAATGTCAGAGTTTGTAATTTAACTGGAATAGAAGTAGAATGTACTTTAAACATAGAGACTATATATATTTTAATTTTTAAATCCCCAAAGTAAATATTTATGAAAGTAATAGTAAATTTTAAAACAATTATCTGTTATCACTTTATAGCTAAAACATGATGAAATTATAAGATATAAAGTAAACTTACATAGAATATATATAATCTTGATGTCAGCCCCAGGAGAGTTTAGTTGGAATGCTGACACTTGAAATGATTTAGGTTTGAATGAAAAGTCATTAGATTAACTGCTTCATGATTTGCTATTTCTTAAATTCAAATGTAGGAAATTTTGAATTGTAAGCATTTTACATTTGTAAGCACTTCTGTTCTATGTAAAACAACTAAAAATCTTTTATGATTTCAATGATTTCATTTAAATGATTATTTATAGATGGTTCCTTTGAAATTATAAGAATTTGTAGCCCAGAGCATAACAATTTTAGTCATATCTGTGTAGCATCTCCAAGAATTTCTTATAATCGCATATAGGAAGCATATTATTTATCCTTAAGTGTAATGTAGTGTTATTCACAGTTTTTGAACTGTACTGTTTTAGTTTAGGTTTATGCAACTCTCATTCTTTCTTTTCCTTCTATGCAAAAGAGAGGGATTCTGTACATATTTTTCCTCAAAGTTTTGATGTCATTTAAAATAATATAATGGATATGATGGTTTAAGACAAACTCGTCATATTCAGAGTAAGGGAATTTCAAAACATGAGAATGTAAGATGGAATAGTAAACTAAGTGCTGTTTGTTTAAAAACACACAGATATATAAAGCTTTTGATACATGCAAAATTATGATGTTCCAAATTTTTTATTACAATTCATGAGTACATTCAAATCTTTAAAGCTTACTTAGCTTTCAATGGTTTTTCCCTGCAAGCTTCACACAAGCAAAAATTTTGCTAATGTGAAGAAAGCAAGGGGCATAGACATCTCAGCAATCATCATTGCCTTCCATGTTCCCTATTGACTTTGACTTTGGGGAAGCTGTCAGACAACATTGAAAATGAGAATCATGTGATCACAGCTCGCTATAGCAGCTGCACTGAACAGCAGCAGTGCTAAAGTGCCAAAAAAAAAAAAAAAATCCCCAGATTTCATTCCCTTGTGAGTAATGAGTTCCAGCTTTCTGCAAGTTAGCCTATTTGAGGTACTTTTGTGACAGTTTTTTTTCCTATGATGCAACGTTTTGCCTAATTGAAGGTTACAAAGTATCAAATGGATGCAAGAGTTTTAATAGTATATAGATTTATAATTTAGATAGATGATACTGCTTTATTATGCTAAGAATTACTCTGGTATCTTTAGAAAAAGAATGGTAAATGAATAAGATTAATTGCAATACACCATAATGCAGACATGGTCAATAAGTCTTCTAAAATTATATTAGGGATGAAAACTACTCCTGCAGCAGCTAACTATGCTTGGGGAGCCACAAGTCTGGTAATAGAAAAATTGTTCAGGTTCTATCAGAAAAAAATATATGATTTTTCCTAGACAAGATTTTCTGTGAATTTCTAAAATTTAAAAGGTACAAGCTAACTACCAGTGCTAAGTAGGAACCTCATGTCAAAAGAAAGAAGTTCATGCTTCATCTGTGTCATGTTCCCATTACAATGTCCCACGTTTTGACGATTCATGGTTTGCGTTCAAAATATATACATCAGTCTTCCCCATCTCATCTGTTCACCTGAGGAATTAACAAGCGATAGTAGTGAAACCAAGATGTAAAAAGTTATTTTTGTGCAGAGAAAAGAAAAACGAGAAACAAAAACTAAAGTAGATCAACCTAGAATAACAATGAGAAAAAAATCACATCTACAGGAGTGAAATAGATTTTTCAAAGTATGCTTGAAGAACAAAATCTTGTTCTAATTGAATGTATGGTAGAGAATTTATACCTCATTTTAATTTGCTTTAGGCTCAGTTTGGAACGTTGTCCGATTATTTTGAGGCGCTGAATAAAGCTGGCAAATTGGATGGAAAGAACGGTAATTCAGTGTTCCCTGTTTTGAGTGGAGATTTCTTCACCTATGCAGACAGAGATCATCATTATTGGAGTGGCTATTTTACATCACGACCTTTCTACAAGCGCTTTGATAGAGTTCTAGAATCATATTTAAGGTAAATAATGTAATTTTGAATATACCCTTATGCTATTAAGTAACATGCTTTTGTAATTATGTTGTTATATTTCTATGTCAATCCAGTAATATTTATTACTTTAAAGATTCTACAATAGAATATTGCAACAAATCTTGGCCTAAATGTTAACTACTGTAGAATATTATAAAAGTTGTTGCATATTTAATATATTCTACTGCAATAATGATCTGCTTTACTTTACCTTTTGGTGAAAACAAGGGGATATATACTGCTTGAATGGTTTGATTCAGTTTTCCAGACCCTCTATTCTACATTCTGTCAACCACACTTGTTAACTAATACAGTAACTCCATATTTACTGAGTATACTCTGTATTCATTAGTCGCAACATCTTAGCTGAAGATTTTTCTACAGATTTCTCATATCTCTGCAAGCCTTAGGGTTTTGCTATCCTTGTGACACCTGTGTCTTGTAAATTGGAGGGGGGAGGGGGGAATTTCTAGAATAGGTATGATTACTAGTATTATAAGATATATTCATTAACTTTTTTATTATGTTGTGCTTCTATTCAATAATTATTCTTCCAGAATCTCTCTCTTTTCCCAAAAAATTTATTTCATTTTGTTAACGTCTCATACTTTTTCTAATAGATGATTTTTGGTTGATATTAAAATCCTGGAATTTTTTGTTTTGACTATTTGTTTCTTGGTGTAATTAATTAGCTTCTTTTCTATTCAAAAAATAATATATCCAGACAATGAAATACTTCTCTTTGTCAAGCAACAAATACTACATATCAAATGTTTTTTTTCAAATCACAGCTTAAAAATTGTAGGAGAAAGTACATATCCACCTGTTGGGTAATTGCAGTTAAATTTATTAAACATTATCTGATGTGCTCAACAACTTGATTAAACTGTTTTTGTTAATTTAATTACATCATGAATTCTAAGTTTTTAAATTAATCATTACATTTAAAGTACATTTATACCACTTTATTGCAGTTAATCCTGAAGCCCAATAGAGCAGAACAAAACACTCCGTTAATAAATTTAGGGGGATATAATGATTACAGATAATCAGCCTACAAAAGTGGGCTTTTAAAACAAATAATTCCAAAAAGTATATAAACAATATTCATTTCTTTTACTTTTTCCGTTTCTGATTATGACAGGTTCTAAGTTAGCAACATTCAATAGAAATTCTCAGATTTTCAGGAAAGGGAACTGTGACTGTGAGAGTCAAAAAGTGTGATTCTCAAAAAGTACATGCAAAGCATTCAGAAAGGTATTTCCCCATTAGCAAAATACTACCTCATCAAGTTGTGAACAGAAGTAATACAGTTGCTATGCTAAGAGCCATGGTGGCGCAGTAGTACGAGTGCGGTACTGCAGGCTACTTCTGCTGACTGCTGATTGCCAGCAGTTTGGCAGTTCAAGTCCCACCGGCTCAAGTCCCACCAGCCTTCCATCCTTCTGAGATCAGTAAAATGAGGACCCAAATTGTTGGGGGACAATATGCCGACTCTATAAACTGCTTAGAGAGGGCTGTAAAAGCTCTGTGAAGTGATATATAAATCTAAGTGCTATTGCTAATGATATGACCCCCAGGAAATAGAAGTGTAGAGACAACCAAAGAAAATGATTGTCTGATCATTTTGGCATTTCAAATACTATTCATGTGTTATCTGCTCAAAAAGATTATGGTAATCATAATGATGACAAATGCTTAAATTTATACTTTGCCAAAAAGTCCAATGAAATAAGTCAAATCCAATTTTAGGTTTAAAGGAAATGTTTGTTTATAAAATGTTTACATTGCTTGAATCTCACTAATCCGTTGAACAATATTATATAAACTACTAAAAGACAGATATATTCCTACTTAATACTGTGCATCCCAGACTTTGTTTTTCAAGCTATGATTTTTTTTATGAGGGTGAGAGTTCCATGTGTGAAAGGATCGAAATAATACCTCTAATCTAATATTTTCCTAATACATCTTATAGCACTTGAGTGATTGTATGAAATGTAAATCAAAATTACAAATGTTGTCCAACTAAACATATATTTGTTTAGCTAATTATTGTATAATAAGCAATCTCTTTAATTTCAGAGCTGCAGAAATTCTGTATTCTTGGGCTGTGGTACAATCCAAAAAGTTTGAGAAAACAAAAATGTTTCCTTCAGTAGACTATTATAAATTGCTGACAGAAGCGAGAAGAAATCTGGGACTTTTTCAACATCATGATGCTATCACAGGAACTTCAAAAGATTGGGTAGTTGTAGATTATGGCACAAGGTGAGGATTAAAAGCCCTAAAGAGTCTTAGAGGTTTTATTCTTTAAAGTGAATCTAATTATCTGGAGTCTTGTTTTAGGTCACTAAAGATTGTTTGCTTGTTTTAAGTTTAAGCAGTCTAATGCTTACATGTCAATTTTAACACAAAAAATACATCATGGCAAATTTAACACAAAAATATTTGAATTTATTCCTCATAATTGTGTATTTATTTTATTTGCAGGCTTTTTCATTCATTAATGAACTTGAAGGAGATAATCACTGAATCTGCTCATATTCTTGCTCTGAAGGACCAAGAAATGTATAGCTACAATGCAGCAACACCATTCTTTACAATGGTGGGTTTCACAAAGCAGCTAATGTGATCACGGTTACTGTAACAGAAGCCATAAATTGTGCTGATGAAAAGATAGCTTTATAAAAAATATAGGTTATAAACATTGATTTGAACTGGTCTTTTAACCAGGAAATAGACAGCAGAATTAAACCCCACACCTTTATGCATATTGGACACATGCATATATGCACAATATGCCTTGTCACTCTCCCAGGATCTATTTTCATAACTTCCCTGTTTCCACCTTAGGCCATTTTTGGGGGTACGTGGGTTATCAGCTGGAGTACTTTAAAGCAAACTGGCTTCCAACTGCTTGTTTTATTTTTTTAAGAATTTTTAAAGAATTTAATACTTGTTCATAGGAAAGAAAGGTGTTAATGAAAAGAATTCTTTATTTTGCTTTGAAAAACAGTCTGAGATAAAACATACAGGAGATATTCTGGAAACTTTGGTGCTGCATGGTAGTTGTATTTTGAACTACTAGGGGTGGCATTTCCATTGAACATACAATCTGAAAATAAATTCTGAAAGAAGATCTTCAGTCTAAATTACAAAAAAATTCTCCATCAGTTTCTAATATCCTTGTTTGATTAGAGGTTGGGTGTATTTCTCTTGGGTTGCTTTGGGCACAATGGATTCATTTTGCTCTCAGAATTGACTGGGATAATTTTTTTGGTGTGAGTCTCACTTTACCCAATTGAATAGATTTTCCTCATTCTTGAGGAGGGATACTGATTTTTGTCTGGCATATTCTCTGGCAACGTTGTCACTCACTCAACACAGGTAAAGCCTGACTAGAACTTAAACAGAAGATTTGGAATTTAGACTGTAAAATGTCAGAGCCAAAATCACCAACCCTCATTATAGTACAGTTGCAGGGTCTCTTGGACTGTTCCTAGCTCTGATTTTTGTTTCATATATTGCATCAGTAATTAACCAAAAATACTTTCCCCGCTGGTAGGATATTACTCAATCTGCACAAGACTCTTTGCCACATAAGACTGTCATACAGCTGGGAAAACAGCCAAGGTAAATATTTGGTTCTTTAATACTTAAAAATACCTAAAAATGTTAGATGTGTCTGTGTTGTGTATGTGTGAATGAGAAAGCATGCATTATTCAGCACAATCACGGTTTGCTGTAGTTTATCCATTCCCAGCATTTGCCCCTCCCAGCATGTGCCCCAACCCAGATTACTTGCACAGATGTTACTTCTGATTAGCAGTACACCAATTTCTATTATAAATGGTTAACTATGTCATTACTAAAGAAACCTGACTATGAAACAATGTTGCTTGAATAAATAAATGCTTAGATTCATAAAAATAATTTAAATTGCATCTACAATTCTATGAAGTAGAATTCTATAAAAACAAGCTGTCATCATAGCTAGCATAGCATAGATGTGCAATTTTTGCTTCTGGGTTTTGGACACTTTCCAAGAGAATATGCAATTTCATTGGAGACTGTAAACGGAACAGAAGACTAGTGGATTTTCATTCTCTTTTCCAACAAAAAGAATTGTTTTCATTTGCGCACTGTCACCATTGAACTTTTTTATTTTAATTGTAAAAGTGTGTGCTTTAATGTATCTTGCTTTGGCAGCCCATCAATTTATTATAATAATACAATGTAACACAATTCAAATGTTTGTTGCACTTGAAGTACTTGTATGAAACATTCAAACAATACTAAATATTTAATAAATATATATCTAAAATGTCTGACTTTTTAAAACAAGTCTTAACGTTTTCTATTGATTTTATTTTTTTAATGTAATCTTAAAATTTAAAGATTGATTATTATAGTGTTTCAAAAAATCTGCTTGATATTATTGGTTTTATATTAAGATTCAATTTATTTCATGAAGAAGCAGTAGCATGAAATAAAAAAGGCTTTCATAGCTAATTGATACGATATGATAAATCAAACTATGATCTGCATCTTGATGTGCATTACATTTTCTCTTTCTGCAAGTAGTCTTGGATAACAAAACCACATTGCTTTCTTGACAAAAAAAACTGTCTAGAATTTGTTAGCTTTTTTCTGTTCATGTGGGAAGCAAGTAATGCAATAAGAGTATTGGACATCAATTTGTAGCATGTTCACAAAGCTTTATATCAGTCATAAATAAGCTGAGATGCATACACATCACATGGACCACAGCAGAATAAGGTAAATTTGTTTAGATTAAGCCTGACTATTGAAAATTAATCATTGCTAACAATGAAAGTTAAAATTTAATGTAATTAAATTTAAATAATGTAAGAAGATTATTCTAACTCCTAAGAGCCACAAGTAATGAAAATAGAATTGTAAGCATTAATTCCTTGAAACCTTGCTCACATTCTATTGTTGTTATTACTATTATTATGGTTGTTATCTAAATTTATATGTTGTCTGACTCCTAGCGATGGATGAAAGCAGAGATTTAAAAATACTTGCTTCTGCTAATACTGCTCATAGCTTATGGCTCAGTGCAATGGAAAATATGTGTGTAACTTGCGGTGCATATTTATATAATATTTCTATTATAGTATTCCCAATTTTTATGGTCAGTGGACACATTTTGACAACGTTGTTCTGGGCATGGTAGTTGCTTTCCATTGGGGGAGGAAGGCTTGTCCATTCATGGAGCCACATGGCCCAACACAGACAAGAAGGCATGAAATTGAAAAGGGACCAAAGTGGAGGGCTGCAGGTACAATAATGAGAACCATAGATCTAGTTGGCTCCCAGAGGTAAACATACTTGGATGTATTCTTTCTTACAATGTTGTTTAGATATAAATAGCAGAAGTGACAGCAAATAGTTTTAGGTATAGTAAAAATAAAAAAGATACCAATTGCACTGTACCCAAAGAAAAACTAGCTCTGAAATAGACTTGTTTGCACATTTGTTGAACAAATGATCTGTGATGTCATTATTTAAGATGAATATTACCATAATGCCATAAAAAATTTTTTTGATTATAAGTGCTATGACCCAATCAGCAAAAGTAGTGCAGGTAGTCTTCGACTTACGACCACAATCATGGCCAGAATTTATATTGCTAAATGAGAAATTTGTTCAATGAGTTTTACCCCCCTTTTATGTCTTTTGTTGCCACTGTTGTTAAGTAAATCACTATAGTTGTTAAATTAGTAACATGATTGTTAAGTGAAATCTGGCTTCCCCATTGACTTTGCTTTTCATACGGTTGCAAAAGAAGATCACATGAACCCAGGACACTGCAACTGGCATAAATATAAACCATTTGTCAAGCATCTGAATGTAAATCACGTGACCCTGGGGATGCTGCAGTGGTCATAAGTGAAAAATAGTCAAAAATTACTTTTTTCAGTGCTGTTGTAACTGTGAATAGGCACTAAATGACTGTTATAAGCCAAAGATTACTTATATTATACTGGGACTTTTTTCAAAATACAAAATATATTGTATACCCTTATAAAATTTTAAGGTTCAGAGATCGTTCATACATTTTAGGTGAAAATTGCTATGGGCTTTTGATTGAAGTGCAAGATTAAAAATGATGTTCAATTTTGTTGAAGCCTTTTTTTTTTTTTTTGAGGTTTTCCCCCCAACATTCTCTGGCCTTGTTGCCACTTTAAAATATGTTTTCAATCATTTAGGGTTTAGAGATTATTATTTTTACATATGTGTGGTTGTTTTGGGATTATGATCTTCATTTCTTTTGGTACCATTTACAGTACCATTTATGGATGGTACTATAATTTGTGAAATAATTCATATATTTGTATGATGATCTGTGGATTTTGCCAATTGTCTCTACTGTTTATCGGGAGAAAGGAATCAAACTGCCTCTCTTTGAAGATCTTGCTCACCTACCAGTTATATATTCATGCTTTTTGAAGAGATTATGTTTTAATATTGAGGGTTTTGCAATCAGTTATGCTGTAATGTGCATTTGATGCAGTTCAGTTTTCCTAGTTAAACCTGAATGACATATTTAGGCATATTGGTATGAATTTTTCATTGAAGTATCTTTGATACTAGAGGTAAGTAATTTATTTTGTTTTTTAAAGGTTAATGCTTGCAGTTGTCTGTTTCTGGGAAATTACTTAGGACATTTTTTAAAAAGCATCTGTGTTTTTTGTTAGCATGCAATCAATGCAATAGTTCCATCAGATTTTTATAGCCTTCCTGAAAGTTCATAAAGGGAGGTGGTATTTTTGCAAATGAAAATTTCAGTGCACCATCCCATTGCTTAGGATCATACCAAGGTAGATTTTTTCCCTCTTGCCAAAGTGGCAGTAAGAATAAATTGAAATTTTGGAGAGCACTTTAATGCTGGAATAGGCCAAGCCACACTTCTGATTCTAGGGAAAAAAAATGTTCTGACTGGAAATTTTTTTCTTCAGGGTCTTTCTGGCTGATCGAAACAGGAGAACAATTTTAAATTTTTGAAGGAAGAATCAATTCCAGCATAAATCCAGAGGCCAGTGCCACAAAGAAGTGCTCTGAATGGTGAGAGCAGCATAGCTGCCTATTACCTCTAAAACAGAGGTAGTTGTTCAGTTTTTCCAAGTTCTCCAGGAATTCAAATGGAGAAAAACTTCCTTCACTAAACCTACCACTATGCTTCAGGATATTTTTTTTTCATTTTTAAATTCATTTGTGATGAGTTATATCTGGTCTTCCACATGAGTAGTGTTTGGTGATACACAGAATGAGTAGCGTCTGTTGTGAGCATCATGCTTTGTTATCGTAACTGTGATGTTTTGATTATTGTAACTATGATATTATAGGTGGCATAATATCATACTGTATACATGCTCTAAAATAGTATGGTAGATTTGTGTGAGTCATAGCTACAGTATGCATACTGTTGTGTACCTGAAATGCAAACTTATTAACTGGAAACCCTGTATACAAATCTTGTGGTTTTATTTTTCTTTTCCAAAATTGTGAATGTACATTTGAAGATTACTAAAAAAAAGTATTCCTTCTGCTTATAGGGATGTTCTTAGCTTTTAATTTTTCTCTATTCCCCAAAATATTTCTCTCTATGATAAATTAGATTCCCCAAGTAAATTTATGTACAGGTGTCATAAATTAATTTAGTGATATTTTTCTTGGTGGTTCTGTTCAAAATAGAACATTATACAATTTGTCCTCAACTTATCAACTTTTAATGACTGATCAGTTATGACAGCCTCAGGAAATGTGCTTTCCATCATAAAATGCTGCATGCTTCCCTACCCCACCTTCAGCATGGTCCCATGATCACATTTCAGGTACTTGGCATCCATCTCACAAGACTGGCTGTAGCTACCTGCAGTTATATGACCAAAGTTTATGACATTTTGGCCAATTTCCAGTATTTTTCGGCCATTGGGAGAATGATTCGCTTAATGAACACTGTAAAAATGGTCATAAATTCAGATCTGGTCATTTGAGTGCCTTAACTTCAACCATCATGACTTTTGACCAAAATTTCAGTTCCAATTGGGGATGTAAATGAAGGATTATTTATATTACCCTTCTTATTTTTCTGCATCATTGTTAGTCAGACTGAAAGTTTTCCCATCTCCTCAATTTGTGTGTTATGCAGATTATCTATATATTAGCAGTGCAGATCTCCTAGGTACAGAGATATATACATTCCAGTTTGCATCAATGAGGACAAGTAACTAGAATATATCTGGGTTTATATAATCAATGGAGATATGAATTACAGTTTTCAATCAGCAAATAAAATTAATCTTTATTTGAGAATGTAAACTTTTTTAGATATGTAACTGTATAATAAAAGCCTTTATGGATTCCAGCATTCTATTCTGATAATGGCCAGTAATTTACAAACTGTAAAACAGAATATTAACATAATAGTATTTTTTTGATTTAATTTTAAAGACGTAACGTTCTTCATGAATTTTCCAACATTCAACTCTATTTGATCCTGGATTTAATATTATATGAAATATATATTTATCTATTTTGTAAATAGAATACAGTATAAACAATCTTAAAATTTGCAATTAATTATATTGTAGTGCCTGATTATACTAGCATCCATGGACCTTATATTACTTACTCTGGTGTAAAACATTTACATAGGCAAAGCACAGAACAAAAAATTTGCTTGAATGATTTTAGTGTAGGTCTTTGTATTATTTTGTTGTCTTGGTTCATAACAAAATTGTCTACATCTAGACATTGATTGAAGATTTGATGATACAGGTTCAATCGCAATTAAATGCTACTTGGAGCTATTCCCTTTGCTAGTAAATACATACACATCATCCATCCATCCATCCATCCATCCATCCATCTTTACACTGTTTATTATATAACCTCACACTTTTTTATCTTTGGGGAGGTATTTCAGAAGAATACACATCAAAGCTGATGTTTTCTTTATGATATGGCCAGTTTGATTTTATAGGTATATCAACTTTGTGAAACTACTCATACTTTCTAACTTGAAATTTAGTTGCTTTTGTTCTTTTGTTTTCTATAAGTATATAATACGCACACACAATCTCAATATATTCATTTTGACCTTTGCAGCTGGTACTTGTACAAATTTACAGAGGAAGTATTTCAGTAATGAAACCAATTGTGGAACATGGTAACAAGATGAGAATGGGGCCAGAAATGCCATGTCTAGATATACTATTCTAATAATAAAATTATTTTTTTGGTCATTTGGATAAATATAGAGTTAAGAGTTTCAGTGTCCATTGATATATTAATTGTGATTTTAACAGTGCAGTAGCTATCTTTAGATTCATCAGATTTGTTAGTTCAATTTGTATAATCCCCAAAATTTAAGATTTAGCCCCAATATATCTGGATGCTGCCAAGTTCAGCAAGCTGCTAAACAGTGGGTTGAATCTGGCAAGTTTCCTTCATTGGAGGATGTTTACTTTGGACGAAGCTTAATTTCATTCAATCCTGTGCTATGAATTTATTTAATTTTTAAAAATAACAGTACATTTATGCATTGTAACTTTTTTAAGTGGGTGTTATATAAGTCCATTGAATACATCTTACAGCAGGATTACAGGCAGTCCTCAATTTATGACTGGTCGCTTATTCAAAGTTATAATGTTCCCCCCCCCTAAAAAAAGCTACTTAATATCTGGTTCTGAAGTTCCAATGGTTGCCTTATATTTTGGATGGTTGGCTGCTGGCCTGCATTTGCAGCGCCCCACTGTTACGTGACAGCAGGTGACCTGCTTTGTTGGCCATCATGGCTTACAACTGTAATTGCCAGTCCTAATTATGGTTGTCAGCGAGGACTACCTGTACTAATTCATCTTGATCATTATTTATATATCCTCAAAATATTTTAAGATAAAAAACAGACTGGGTTCATACATTATAAGCCATATTTATTTCATGTAGGCGGATGTAACAATAAGTAAAGTGTAGATTATTTTTGAACAATAAATAATCATTTGAAATTGTTGATGCAGTTGATCTCTTCTGCTGTTCTTCTGTTCCATCGTGTCTGATTCTTGGATACTCTCTGGACAAGTCCTGCAGTTTTCTTGCCAAGGTTTTTCAGAGGAGGTTGCCTTTTGCCATTGTGTCATTTCTAGGACTGAGAGAAAGTGACTGGCCCAAGGTCAACCAGCTTATATTCTGCCAAAGGCAAAGCTAGAATTTACAATCTCCTAATTTCTAGGCAGATGCTTTAACCACTACACTAAACAGGCTCTCAGTTGCTGTTTAGCAATATATAGTAATAAAAACTCATTTTTTATACTTTAGGTGTTTTCCCCAACCCTTTATCCAATCAATAGAAGTGCATAGAAGAGGTAAAAATGGTGAAGAGAAATCATGAATTGTCCAAACAATTGATTGCTGTTTTATTTCTCTACAAGATTGAATCTGATTAATGTCTGGCTTGTTCAAACTATACATAAAATAAATTATGGCTTAGTCCAGTCATAAACCCAGTCATGAATATAACTGATCCAATTTCTAATGATTTCTTGTTTCTGGGGAATTTATTTTTAGTGAAGCAGAATTATTTGACCAAATTACAAGGTTCATTCATTTTCTTCCAGGCACCTTTTGATTTTTAATCCTGTGGAACAAGAACGTTCATCTGTGGTTTCACTCTATGTGAATACGCCTAGAGTTAAAGTACTCTCTCCATCTGGAAAAGCAGTTGTGGTCCAACTTAGTGCAGTATGGGATGGAACATCTAAAATATCACAAGATGCATACCAGGCAAGCTATTTTAATATATATGTCTACATGTTCTAAAGAAATTTAATTTTGGAAAATGTCCTACTAATTGAAAAATAAAAAAATACTAAATTTCAATCAATTTATTAATGTTGATTGAATTGAATTGAATTCTTTACTGTCATTGTACGTATGTACACCAACACCCAGAGACCAGACCCAACACGCACACACACACATGACAATCCCCAAAACAACCCCCACCCGGCAAAATTCCCCACCCCCTAAAAACACACAAGCATCCATACAACAGACCAAGTAATACTGATGGTAGTCCTTGAGTTCATTGTTAAGTGCAATTATAGCTCTGGGATAAAAACTGTTCAGGAAATGTAATCTGAGTTTTAATTGTTCTGTATCTTCTGCCAGAAGGCAACAGTTCACAAAGATTATAAGCAGGATGGGAAGAATCTCTGAGAATGTTGTGCAACTTCCTCAAACAGTGAGATGTGAAGATGTCATCCAGGGCTGGTAGCTGGGGCCCAATGATATTCTGGGTAGATAAAGAATGATAAAGGGTGTCTTCTGGGTTATCTTTTTAAAAATCCAAATACAAAAAAAATATCTCCTTTAGTGCTTATGTTCTGAGGCCCTGAAAATTCTGGAACTTTTACAGTTAAATCCTAAGAACCTTTATTAAGAAATAAAACTTATTGTGTTTAATGGATCTATTCTCAAAAACTCAATGTGGGATTGCAATTTAAAAAACAATACTGATAAAGTGATAGATTATATATATTTCATTTCAAAATTTGAATTTGGTAAGAAGATCAGTATACAAATATATTGATGCAGATATATTTTTAACTAGATGTTTTATATAAAAGTATGCAAATAACTTCTCTTTCTGTTTTGTGGTAGGATAATTTTAATTGCACTTTGATTAAAGTATGAGTTAAGCACTTTAAAAAAATTAGATGTTCATATCTACTAGTGCTATATGTTTTGTACCTATTATGTCATGTAATGAGTTAAGTAAGCAAGTAAGATTATTTTGTCTGCTTGAAATGTACAATAAGGGTTTGAATCATAAAACAGTGTATACTATTAAGTATAATATGTTCAGTTTGTTTTCTTCTAACCAAAAGAATTTATTATTTTTATTATATCAACTTATTATATCTGTATAATTCTTAAAATAGCAAATAAACATATATTTTAGTGATATCTGTGACAAAAGACTTCTTAGGAAGCTGCAGTTGTAGGCTTGGAAACTAAGCATAGATCTGTCCAAAAAATCCCTGTTGGGGGTGGTGGTGGTGAGGAGGTTCGCTTTAAAAAAAAAGAAATCCTAAAATAAGGCAGTGCCACTTCCATACTTTGTCATGAAAACTAGGTGCGTCCATGGAGATATGAGGAGCTGGGCTTACCTGATGGTGTGCTTATTATATGATAAATGTAACAAACTAAAAAGTGTAGTTAATGTAAGAAATAATTTTTCTGAATAACATTTGTCCTTTTTTAAAAACTAGTTTCTTTTGACTTATCTCTATTGTTGATTTTAAGATCTTAACTATTTATTGTTTTGAGACCCAGAAATATTTTTGACATTTGGATATCTGCTTTTGAGATCAGAAATATAACATTTTCTTTTTTTAACAGATCTCTTTCTTGGCTCAGTTACCTCCTTTGGGTTTTGGAGTTTATGACCTTCTAGAGGGACTGAATTCAGAAACTGCACTTGCTGATTATAATCTGTATCATAATGATAAAGCTAAGTTAGTCAAGCCATACAGAATTTTTACTGTTAAAGAGGTACAGAACGCTTTGGATGAGATCATGTTAGAGAACCATTACATGAAAATCTGGTTCTCTGGGAATTCTGGACTTGTTGAGGTATGAATGCAAACTATTTTTAAAATACTTTTGATATTGAAATTATGAGGAAGATTAACCTCATTAATTGCTTTCCCTTTAGAAAATAAATACAAAAGAAGATAATAAAAACTATCGAGTAAAGTTGGAGTTTGCTTGGTATGGAACTACCAGTAACAGAGATAAAAGTGGAGCTTATCTCTTCTTGCCAGATGGAGAGAGCAAGGTAATATGACTACATTTGCAATAGGTTTACCTTTGGAATTTATGTAGGAGGGAAGTGAAGTGACTGTTGATATATTCACTTGGAATCAAAGTTGACTCATTCCTGGTAAAAAAATAATAATTCAACTTAGTAAAAAGAATGTTGAGAAAACTGCCTCCAGATTAATTAAAGAAGGGGGGGGGGTTGCTGAAATTACAGATGTATTTGATATAAAATAGTTTGCCTCTCTTTGTTTTGATAAATAATCAGGAAAATGAAATGAAATGATGTGTTACATATCATATGCTATAATATTAATTATATGATTAGTTTAGGTTTAGATTTAGAATTTCAGAAGATTTAATTTTTGGATGATTTCTCATGTTCCAGTTTAGAAATTGTGATATCTGCTAGCAGGGAGCTAAAAGGTGAAAGGGAGAATTGACAATTGTTCACTCGGTTAGTGTTCATTCTTAGTGACTGTGACATGGAGAAATAAAATCAGCCTTAATATAAGTAGTCCTCAATTTATAACAGTAAATTTAGTGACCATTCAAACTTACAATAGCACTGAAAAAGTGACTTATGACCATTTTTCACACTTATGACTATTGTAGCATCCCCATGGTCACATGATTTACATTCAGATGCTTGGCAACTGGTTCATATTTATGATGGTTGCATTGTCCTGGGATCATGTGACTCTTTTCATGACCTGACAAAGTAAATGGAAAAGCCAGATTCACTTACCAGCTGTGTTGCTAATTTAGCAACTGCAGTGATTCACTTAACAAATGTGGCAAGAAAGATCATAAAATGGGACAAAACTCACGTAACAAATTTCTCCCTTAGCAACAGAAATGTTGGTCTCAATTGTGTCATAAGTTGAGGAATACTTCGACTGTATTTACTTCATGGTAAAATACTTGAATGGTTTAATCCAGGATTCTTCAAACTGGGCAACTGTAAGACTTGTGGACATGCTGATTGGGGAATTGTGGAGTTGAAATCCACAGGTCTTAAAGTTGCTAGGTTTGGAGACCTCTGGTTTAAACATTTGGAGGAAATAACTGGAATAGAAGTAATGATGGGTTCCTTTCCACTTCTCTCTTTCAAGCAGGACCATGAAACTTGAAACTAGAAGGTACACATTTGTTTAATTTTGTCTTCTTTCAGCCTTACGTGTTTTCTGATCCACCTATCATACGAGTGACACATGGGATAATTTTTTCTGAAGTTACTACTTTTTTCAGTCATGTGACACACACTGTACGACTTTATAAAGTTCATGGTAAGGTAAATTAACAAATATAGTTAATTCTTCTGTTCTATTTAAAAATAAGAATTGGTTGCAGTAAAGTCAAGCCAGCTCTGAAATTACCATGCTTACTAGATACAAAAATAAGTTGTAGATTTGCCCCCATCCTATCCCTCCCCCTGTGACCAGTCTATTTCCAGCAAACCAGAGTTCACCAAGATCTTTTGAGAACTCTGAGATGTTTGGGGGTAATCTGCCTATTTTTTAGGGTGCCTGGCCATGGGATACTGGTACAATCAGGATCTGGCTGCTCTGGTCCTTATCTCCTATCATTCCCACTCTTCCAATTTCCTATCACATACACACAAAGCTTTATTTTCATCCTCTCCCCTTCTTTTGATGGCAGGATGCCTATGAGGCATCAGACCAAACCAGGCAGAGCTGACAATTATTCCATTCCGAATAGGCAGATCTATTACCACTCTGAAAATATAACTCCTCTCAATAAAGGACATCACAGAGCACTGTTACCTTCCCACTGTAGTGGTACCTATTTATCTACTTATGTTTGCATGCTTTCAAACTGCTAGGTTGGCAGGACCTGAGGTGAGGACGGAAACTTACTCCATCATTTGACACTTCAGTCTCGAATCTAGGCTGCTGGTTTTCCAGCTGACAAGCCTAGTACCGTAACCACTGAGCCACCACACCACACCACATGGACTCCTAACAATAAACACTTTAATTTTGTCTGGACTCAGTTTCAATTTATTATTTTTCATCCAGCCCATTACTGACTGTTCAGGGAAGTTCTAGTCTAGTTTTAACTGCAACAGAGGTTAATGTGCTCAATTTATGCAGAGTACTTGAGGCTAGGCTATTGTAATAAATTGTATGTGAAACTGCCTTTGAAAAGCGTTCAAGCTCTGGTGACTTTGACTTTTAAAGTCTCTGAACTATCAGGAAAGGTCATCTCAAAGATACTGTGTTTTAGCAAGTTCAAATGTTAACTATGTATTAATATTTGAAAATAATATTTCCCTCAAGATGTAAAACTTCAGTTATTTCTACAAGAAAATATAGTAAATAAAACACCTATAACATTTATTTGGAAAGCATTTTAGTTTTCTGAAACACCTGAATTATATTGCATTTCTCCGCTTCTGTAAGTACAATAGAGAGATAGAAAAAAAGGGGCAATAAAATATGTGTGCATGCTCACATTCATTTTCCTAAAAATGTATGCACTCCAGATGCGTGAAATCTGATTCCAGAGTTGTCTGCAGTACTATGCTGGTGGATAATTCTAGGAATTTAAGTTCACAGTGCTGGAGGACATTCAGATTTTGGAAGGCTTGGGTGTGTGTATGGTTAATTGGCTATTTACTTAGTTATATGCTTACTTATTAATTTCGTCCTTTGGCCTACTGTTTCAGAATCATGAATATAGAACATAGAATAATAGAGTTAGGGAAAGGACCTTGAAGGTCTTCTAGTCCAACACCCTGCTCAAGCAGGAGACCCAATACATTTCAGACAAATGATTGTCCATTTGCCTTTTTTGAAAGCATCCAGTGATGGAAAACACAACACTGGTAGTGGTAACTGGTAATGGTAAGAATCAACAACACTGCAGGAAAACTCCATAGGCATCTAAAGGAGTATTTTTTATTCCAATTTTACCAAATTAGAAGATTATGAGACACTTGTATTAGCTAGGTTTGTGGGTTTAACTAATCACAATTGCTAAAAGTCATGCCAATGTATTATGAGATATCTTTTATATTTAGGATTAGAAGGTCAGTCTCTTGAGATATCCAATATTGTGGACATAAGAGGAGAATACAATCGTGAGATTGCAATGAGAATTTCATCTGATATAGAAAGCCATAACAAATTTTATACTGACCTCAATGGATATCAGGTAATTTTCATGAATTAATGGATACTGTACACATATATATTAAATTTGTAAGTTCCTTTTACATACTTTGTTGAAAGTATTATAGAATAAACTGCCTAAAATCCAGTCTGAATTTTGGGTCACAAAATTTTATATAAAATTAATACCTTCTTTTAAGCACTGAAAAGTTACATTTCTTTCTTAGTAAATATGAAGAAAAAAATATTTGCTTTGTTCTAGGGAAATATTTGGGAAAATTTGATCGATACCTTTAAATGTATGTATATACATATGTGTATGTGAGATGCCAGCATGTCAACAAGAATTAAATAAAAAAAATCCTTTTCTTACAAACTCTTAATTTTTATAGGCTTATGGGCATTTGTTATATAAGAGTATTTACTGTTCAGACTTTCAAAAAATATATCATTAAAAATGTAGTTTCTTCAGCTAATGTAAATAGAATATTTGTCTGGTCTTTTTCTGAAATATTTTTAGCAATCAGTTTAGTAACATCTAAGAAGTAGTATATTCTTATTATTGTCAATTGACATGCCTCATGTTAATAAAATGTGGTTGAAATATCCACATAATATATACTTTTATAAATTATATAAAGTATTCACAATTTCTATTTTTGTAAAGCAAAAGCAGTTTTTTCTACTTGTATTATTTAAATTCTCAACATTCACTGAAGTTACATTTTCTAATTTAGATTCAGCCTAGACAGACAATGGGTAAATTGCCTCTTCAAGCAAATTTTTATCCAATGACTACAATGGCTTATATACAAGATAGCAAGATCCGCTTGACCCTTCATTCTGCTCAGTCTCTTGGGGTTGCAAGTTTAAAAAGAGGTAAGAATTTGTAGTAACATTTCAATACAGTTGTATTGAAAATCACAATTAATTTTAATAATGCCATCATACAGTACAGTCTAAAAGTCTTTTCTGTATCTCAAGTATTTGGGACTGCTATTTTGAGTTGGCAACTTATAAAATATCAATTTAGGAAACTTTTAAATCTTTTACTTTGTAAATATCCTGTATTATTGCTTCAGACATTTAAAACAGTTTCTGGGAAGTATGTTGCAGTAAATGTTTAATAGCTAACGTGTAGAAGTAAATTCAGTGTTGTTGTTTTTTAGGCCAATTAGAGGTTATCATGGATCGTCGACTTATGCAAGATGATAACAGAGGTTTAGGGCAAGGTGTACAGGACAACAAAATAACAGCTAATCTGTTTCGACTTCTGCTGGAGAAAAGAAATGAAGTAAATATGGTATGAAGCACTTTCATCATCTTATAGTCTACCAGCTATTAAATATATTCACTTATGTATCATCAATATATTCCACAATATTTTTTTATAATCTTATATTAAGCAGTCATCTTCAGTGTTCAAATTATAGTTAATTTCATCAGAATAATTGTATTGTCCTTCTAGGCCAAGAGTACCCAACCCCTGGGCCACGGCCCACTATTAGCTCACAGCCTGTTCCAAACCGGGCCACATGAGCAATAGGCAAGATCACACGAAGCTCCGCTCCGCAGGTGTCTGCTGCTCATATGAGTGGAGCTTCATGTGCAAGCACAAGCGCCCTTTGCTTGTGTGGAAACCTCCATTCATGTGAGTGGAGAGGGCATGTGTCTGCCACTTGCACTAATGGAGCTGTGGGTGCGTGCATGCACCTGCCACTCACATGCCCCCCCCCCATGCCAGGTAGGGTTACCAACTGGAAAAGTTGGGGGGGCACTGTTCTAGGCCTTTCTCCCAAAGCCCTAATTTTATAATGTGATGGTATCTGCAAATGCAGCTGTTTCTTGACTGCTCTGTGCTTTCCTTGAAAGAAAGACATTGGTTTGATGAAAAACAACTTTGTGTGCAAATACCTCAGCAGGTTCACTAAAAATGCGTAGTCTGATTCAAGGAAATACTATTTCAAACTTCTATTTTTGAAGCAAAACTAAGAAAGGATTTGGACCTTACATTTGATTTTGTTTCTTATCCCTGATCTAAGTTACAATACATAAATATCTTTGCTATCTTTCAGAAATACATATTTTAATTTATAATGGTATATAATTTCAGAAGCTTAAGAAATGCAACACTGGGGGGGGGTTCTCCAAAAAGGCCCAGTATCTCTTTACAATCCATAGAATATGGGGAACAAATAGGAAAAACTGGAAGTTTTAATGAAATCAAGAGATTCACTACAACTAGAGGTAGTCTTTGCTAAATAGCCATTCATTCAGTGATTGTTTGGAATTACAATGGTACTAACAAAATACTCATTTGCCCATCCTCAAAGTTGCAACCTTTGGAATATCCCTCTGGTCATGTGATCAAAATCCAGGTACTTGGCAGCCCATTCACATCTACAATTACAGGAGCACTTCAGCTCTCTCCACTTTTGTTTCCCGCCCCCAGTCTCTGCCCTTTTGGACTCCCTGAACTCTGCTATTACCTATCCATTGCCACCCCTTGCTGATCTTTGTAGACTTCCTCCTCCTTGGCATGAGGCTCTGTTCGTGCTGGGCTTGCTACTGCTGCCCCAGCTGCCAGACTTTAACATTCTAAGCCCACCACACAGCCCAATATGCCTGTTGGGGCTCCTAGCAGCAAAGTACCATCTCCTGGCTTCCATGGTGTTGCAAGGGTTAGTTTTAAGGGGTTGGCACATCCCAGGATACGAGAAAAAGCTAAACAAACTAGGCAAGCAGTTGCAGATTGTGAACTGCCAGAACTTTCAGCAACTAAGCATTTCATCAGTGACATTTTGCCTAACGCATAGCTTAAGAGTTGGAAATTCCAATTCCAATTAGGTTGTTAAGAGAAGACTACCTGTATAATGGAATGGAAACAACTGAGATATTGCAGAGGTGGTATAGATTACCAAATTAGATAGAAGATCTGAATGTTCTCTTGAACCAGAACTTTCAGCAAAGTGAGGCATAGTAATAATGGAAGATTCTTTAACAAGTTGGGGTAAACGTTTCAACAATTAATGCCCTATATGCCATAGTAAAAGAAAAAAACAAAATAAAATGCTTCATTCTTTAGATAGTGCTGACTTCAAATTGAAATCAGTATTTTTGCTGTCATTCATTCTTATATAGCATGATCAAGTCTGACAGAGGCAGAAAAGTTGATAAGGGGAAAATGTAAACGAATCCAAGTATAAATGGACGTTACTATGACATCTGGGCACATGTAAAATTTGCACACATTTAGTTTTATCCATGAGCTCATGTATCAATATAAATAGATTTAAATATACTCACTTACCACATGGGCAAATAGCTAATTATTTTATTTCTGCTTTTTAATAGAAAGAAGAACAGTCATCTGTCAGCTACCCTTCTATATTCAGTCATGTAACATCATCTTTTATAAATCATCCTGTGATTCCAATGATTACTTCTGCAGGCAGCTTTATCTCTTCGCTTTTGAATACTTTTTCTCCTTTAATTTCATCTATGCCATGTGATATGCATATAGTTAATCTGAGGACAATACAGTCAAAGGTGAGTTCCTAATGCACACTCTTACAAAACCCCACTATTCCTGTAAATGTAAAATGTTTGGGAAATATTACTGATACCAAGTATTCAGATGGTGTTCTCCAGGGTAGTGGAAAACTTGCATGATATTCTTGCAGATGAGACCCACAGTTTCTTACTATGTGTAAGAAGCATAATATAGTATAGCTGCCTCCTCTTAATGTGCATTGATTTATAGGTGCATTTCTTTTTTTCTCCTATAACAAACAATGAATTTAATTTGCTGTATAACTGGGCTGCTATTATGTGAACCTTCTGAAGGAGAGAGTGATAAATGTCTTGTGTCTTGTAAACTACAATTTTTGTAATGGTAACAATAATATTATGCAGTTATCTGGCTAATAATGTATGTCACTGAAGCACCTTAAAAATATTCTCAAATTGCTAAAATAGTGAGATAATGAATTAGTACTATTAATATATTAAGCCTGACAACATATGTCATATATTTCAGTAACCAGGAAGGAGTGGTGCATATTTCCAACAGTATATGTCATGACATATACATTCTATTCATACTTCTTTAAATTAAGAGTAGAATACTGTGACAATGCTTATTCCTTTTGACAGCTTTGAATAGATTGGAAGGATTGGCTGAAGACATTCTTTAAAATAGTAATATTTAAAAAGAAAAATACTATTCCTTTGTGAGTAGCAGGGAGCAATGGGATTTTACTTTATTGTAAGGATTGCTATCAGGTCTATTAAAAACATAGTTTTCCTTTAGAATGAGCATTAACTTAATTTGCACAATATATACAAACATACAAACTTTTAGGGAACTAACTTTTTAATAATCATTTTGAGAGATAAATGAACATTTATAATATTTCTTAATAGTGTCATTGTGAATTAACAGTATGGAAGTTTGCTAAATCATTAATATATTTGGGTCTATTTGAACTGGATTTACTCTTTTATTATATGGTGAAGATGTTGGTTAAATATGCCATATAATCAAGTTTTACTTAAAGGATATTTTATCCTTTCTTTTTTGAACTATTTGAAATATTAATTCAGAGTCTATTTTGTATATCATTTAAATTATCTTGTTCATGCATTTTAGGATTTTACCTGCTATATTAACCACTGTTCTCTAACCTTTGTAAATATTGCTCACCATATAATAAAGTTCAGGACTTCAAGTGTGTATGTATATTTCAGTATAACATTGAACAGATTAGACAGAAGAGAGTTAGGCTGTAGAATACCTTATAAGTTACCTAAACATTATGTAAGATAAGTTGCCTAGTAAATAAGTTGCCTAAAATTCCTAATTGTTTTCCAAATTTGATTTCAGACAGATTCGGGGCCATCTGAAGAAGCTGCCTTGATTCTTCACAGAAAAGGATTTGATTGTAGATTTGCAAACACAGACTTAGGGCTCCTTTGTTCCACCACTCAGGGAAAGGTAAGATACAGTATTTTAGTAAGGTCTGTATACTGGTTGAACTGGTTACCTGGTATCCAATTGGGTATGCTCAATGGAATCAATATTTAAGTAGTAAAGCTTCATGCTGTTATCACAAATCAGAGCTTGAATTTCTTTTGGGAGACCAGATTTATAGTAGACTTTATAGTTTTTACATATTACACTATGTTAGGGTGCATATTTTGGTATCCTTAATATAAGTTATAGAGAGAAAAAATGTTCAGCTTGTGAGTTAATTCTGAACATATGTTGTCAATTAAGAATGGGTTTGTTTTTCAATCAGTAGTACCTAATATTACTGTAATCAGCTTTTTATTACTTTCTGCTGTCAATAAGTCATTATAATTTTAAAATTCTGTAAGGAAAAATACAAATTTAGTAAACTGAATATGTTTAAGATTCCATTCAATTCTCTAGATTTGTCAGAATGGCATTCAATTTTCCTTTACAATTTCAGTTGGCTTATCTGCTGTCCTTAAAAGCAACACACACACACACACACACACACACACACACACACATCAATTACTGCTTTATGTAGTGTGGGATTACTTATTTATCAGATTTGTACAGCAGCCCATATTGCAAGAAACAACTGGGTGGCTCACAATAGTCAATAAAAATAAACAATAATATGTAAAAGTAGATATTTAAAAATCCACGAATAGATAATTAAAATTAAAATATGTACTTGTCACTTTTGTTGTATCTTTTCCCTGTCGCTAATAGAGTGTGGTTAGTAGATCTTGTGTGAAGCATTGGTTCTCATCCATGCTTGGCAGCAGAAGAACATTTTGGATCTTCGTTAATTTCCTTTAGGCATTCTAGGCAAACTCTATCCTTGCTTTTTGCAAAAATAGGCATAAATGTTTCATTTGACTTCAGTGGACTAGCCCTGTTTCACTTGACTTCAGTGGAGAGTTTCTTCTATCCAGAGAAGTTCTGTATGCAGTTTAGAAACTTTGGAAGAATAATCTTTAAAACAATTAAATAAAATTTGCATTGAATTGGATGTTGGCAGTAATTCATTTTGTCTTTTTCCATTTTCAGTTAAGGGTGCACAAACTCTTTAACAAATTCCATGTGGAAAGTCTAATATCTACGTCCCTGTCTTTGATGCATTCATTTCCAGATGCCAGAAATATCAGTGAGATTAGTATGAATCCTATGGAAATTAACACATACAGAATTCAATTGAGATGAAACCTGATTTTTGGACTTGGATATTAAAGAAGAATATATACTTCTGTGTCTTCTCAAAGATTAATGTGCAATAAAAAGCACATTTTAATTCCAGCTTCTAGATACTGTGACAATGCATTCATTTTAGAATCTATTTGATCTTAAATGCCATAAAAGCCATGATGCAAACAATTTTTCTTCTCTAATAAAATGCCAACATCAGTATACATGAATACAAGAACTGAGGAAGAAACAAAGAATGTTATCTCTCATCAACAAAATGAATCTCAGGTTAAATATTAGTTTATGACTTCTAAATTCATAATTTGTACCTAAAAGGGAGCTAACACT
Organism: Bungarus multicinctus; assembly: GCA_023653725.1. Classification (NCBI taxonomy): domain Eukaryota; kingdom Metazoa; phylum Chordata; class Lepidosauria; order Squamata; family Elapidae; genus Bungarus; species Bungarus multicinctus. The sequence continues at coordinate 226,588,052 of CM042834.1, read as the reverse complement.
GAATTTAAATTGTTTTCCGATCCCTAGCTGACTCTTAAATACATATATTGTTGAAATCACAGTTTGAGATTGAACCTGAAAATTCTCTGGTGAAGCTATTGTCCAAATACTTGTAAAGACTTCTATAAATTATTATTTCAGCTTTTCCACAAGGAGTCTGCATTTATCCCACTCTCTCTAACTCTAGAGTGAAATCAAGAATCTTTAAGAAATGTGGAAGATTTTAATATTAGCCAACCATCTTGAACTGTGGAACTTAATTCTGGAATTATACATCTTTTTTTGGAAAATACATTAAATCTGTATTGTTACTTGACACATTGGGATACGTGCAATTACTCCAGAATACAGAATAATGAAGATGGAAGTCTGAGTACAAGTTTTTTTACTGAATACTTGGATACTAATGCTCTCTGAATTGTGTTTTCTATTTCAATTTAACCTTATCAAAATAAATGTGCCTTATTTTTTTTATAAGTGTTGTTACTTTGTATGTGTCCATAACAAGAAACAGGACAAAATGGGGTTTACAGTTTTAAAAAAAATTACCTTTTATTTGACAGTAATGGCCACATTCTGATCTACTGCAGCCTGTGTGACCTAATGGTGCTTTGAACACTATGAATGTAGAAAAATAAAACAAACACATGAATAAAAGATTTAAAATAATCATTTGCTGGCAAATAAACATTTGAAGGCTGGCAGAAATTTGTCTTGTGCATTACAACATCGTGTGCCTCTCTTTAAAATACTGTTGTACAAACTCAGTATTTATGATTATGTAGCCAATTTAGTTTCTTTGCATCGAGCATTTTATGTTAAGTTCTTCAAGCCATGTGGCTTTAAAATTTTCATTTCTCAATAAACTTTTTAGAATTTCAATTATTTAAAGCTGCAGTCCTATCAAAGGATATCTTCTAGTATCTAGTACCTTCTGGGTATTTTAGACTTCAGCTACTGTCAGTCCCATTGAAAAAAAACAAAAGGTTATGTATGGAAGTTGTAGTCAAAGAGTATCTAAAGGGCATCAGGTGGTGTCTTTTACTATATGAACCTTAAGTCCCACTGAGTTTAATGGACTTCAATCAAGAAATGTACTGTATAAGCTTGCGCAATAAATTGTAGTTCAGTATGATTCCAGTTTATTTCATTTTTTAGGTTCCTTTAAAATAAATAACGAGAATTGCTTTCGGGCTTATATATTATGTACTCTATTCAATTTATGTATCTATTATTAATTTAGCCACCATTCCAAACTTTTAATACGTTTATCATATTCAATGTTGAAAGTCTCCATTATAGTTGCTCTACTTCAGTTACAGAAGAGTGTCACCTGTGCTATTAAAAAGTCAGCATAAGGAACTGAAAATAGATTTATGCAATAAGTGTACACTTTTTAATTATTTAAATGGAATTTTAAGTGCAGAGCCTTTCTGTTACTGTTACTTAATCATTTTCATAGAGCTATACATTTTATAGGTTGCACCTCCAAAATTATTCAGCATATTATACCAATAACCATTTCATAAGTTTTTATCTTTTTACTGTAGAACATTTTTATTTTATTTATAAGTCACCCAAAATTGTTTAGGAGTTGGATCGTCGATAAATTAAGTAAAATAAGCACCAACAACATAATTATAGTATTGCTAATATAAACCTCTTCCTCAACCTAGTTCCTTCCAGATATTTAAAAGTTAGATTTTTACAGTCCTTGATATATAAGGGTTGTAATTTAGCACATCTGGAAGGCATTGGACTAGGTAGGATTGTAACTGAATAGGAATGGAACTCCTGTAGCATATATTTCCTGAATCTTTCTCTATGCCATACAGAAAACCAAATGAGAAAAGATTTATTCAATAGACTGAGAAATATCTAGTATTCTTTTTGTCAAAGCAAAAAAATTCAGCTTTCATAATTAGAGGTGATGAACCGTGCTTTTCTTTGCAGTATACTTTTTATTAAACATAACTAGGAAGTACAATCTAAGAAGTACAGAAAAAGAAAGAAAAGAAACTCCTCCCCTGCAAGCATGTACAGTAATTCAGACATCACAAGACACTCATATCTTACTTGCTATAGGAACATGATAACAATATTCTAGTAGTTTCTGAACACTTGGCAGACAAAAAAAAATGTAGTGACACTTTTAATATGTTATGAATACAACTACAAATTTTCCTCCCCGTAGGTTATTTTATTATGCTAGAACACTGGCCACACCCAAATCTTGGCTGTCAAAACTTAATTTTAAAAGATTGCATTGAAAATTTGGTCATCTCTTTTGGAAAACCTGATTGTAAAGGGGATCTGCAGTCCTACCTTAAACCTACTTAATAATTATTGAATCTAATGTATCTTTCTAGTAAAGGATTGTGATTTATGTTTTATGACTTTAAAAGTCTTAAACTGTACAATCATGCTTAAATTAGTAACAGTCTTTTGCTTTATTCCATAATATGGCCTTTTGCAATAGTAGCTGATTGTATATATTCTGCAGTTTGTCAAAAACAGTTCAAATTGTAGTATTTATTTCTCTAGGAAATTGAGAATTTCTCAGTTTTAGTGGCATAATTTCTAATACCTATACAGATAGGATCAGGGTTTGCCTCCCAAGAGCAAAATTATTTCATAGTAGGCATCTGATCCAAAAGAAGGAATTTGCTAATGAATTGAGAGATCATTTTTGTTGATTTCTCTGCAACCTCTTTAAATCCAGAAAGATTGGGAGTCTTTGGAGTAGTTTAGGTAGAGTGATTAATGGGGAGGGGAATTGAGAAAATTGCTTCACTTCATGTCTCTGTAAATGAAAGCATTGAGCAAATGTCTGTTCAAGGGATGCTACTGCTAGTAAATTCTGGATCCCATCTTGGGTATTTTAAGATCAGTTTCTGTATACCACATATTAAACAGTTAAAAGATTGTATCTGCTGCCTTTAGTAAAGCTGAAACCAAATTCTTCTATAGGAATGTGGATTTTGAACAATCCTTTATATTTTGATTTCTTTTGAAACCAACTGATTTAATTTGAACAATCATTTTCATATCTTTATTTCCATAGATTTTCTTTTTTCTTCTTCTTGCAGGGGGAGAGTAATGTGTTTGCCAATAAAAATTCTGTTAGATAACTATGTGTGATGCTATCTTGATAGTCATTTTAGATAAACCAATATCTCAAAATAGGGCTGCAGTTCTTTAGGACAAATGCTTTATTATAAACAAGACCCATCCATTGTATACAGATTGGGTTTATACATATATCAATAGATCTGAAAGTTGTGACAGGGCAGCTTTCCCACAGTATATACTGCTTTGTGTTTTGAGGAAGGTGTCTATAGAACTGCCTCATGACAATTTTTGGAATATCAAAGAGTTTCTGGATTTCTCTTTATTTTCTATGGATAATATTTTCCCCTTGTAATCTGGAATACAGATAGTCCTTGACTTAAAACAATTCATTTAGTGACTGTTCAAAGTTACAACAGCACTGAAAAAAGTGACTGTTTTTCCCTCATGACTGTTGCACATCCTTATAATCATGCGAAGAAAATTTGGATGCTTGGCAACTAGTTCATATTTAAGATGATTGCAGTGTCTGGGGTCATGTGATTACCTTTTTCAACCTTCTTATGAGCAAAGTCATTGGGGAAGCCAGATTCACTTAATAACAATCTTATTAACAACTTCAATGATTCTCTTTAACAAATGTGGCAAGAAAGATCATAAAAAGGGTCAAAATTCACTTGAATGTTTCACTCAACAACAGAAATGCCAGGTTCAATTGTGATTGTAACATGAAGACTACCTGTATACGGGGCACTATAACTTTTAAAGCTCCTTATGAAATCTGTAGAATAAAATCTTTCATCTTCCAGATCTTTTATCCTAACCTCTACTGTTCATTCAAGTCTCCATACTCAGATCACTCTATGCCAGCAAGTTGGCCTCTAGTGATGTAGTTACGTTGCAGAAGAGCTGCCGATGATTTTCACACAGAAGGATAGGAGACAAATGTAATAATTAAAAAAATATAAATATTGTGAATCACAAAAGCAATAAGTTCAAAAGTAAAAGCATGAAGCAATAAAAGCAAATTATGGGTGTCATTTTGTGATTCCTTAAATACATTATGTTCTGCAAATGGTATGATCATTTTAGGTATTTTATTATACAAAATAAGACTTAAATTATTAAATTACTTCAGAATCCGAGATTCCTCCTATTGCTTCTCCTCTTAAATCTGTGTTGCTTCTACTGCTTTCAGCCTCAAGATCAAATTAGAATGCAGTCTCTAATCAAATGGAGTACTGATTTAATGTGGTCACTGTCTAAGCAGTCTGGCCTATAACAGTTCTAATACAATTACACCAAGGAGGAAAAGTAAATGCCTTCATTTTGGCTGTAACTAACACTTGATGGAAGCAAAATGATTGCATAAGTTTTGATACTGTCCCAATCTATGGAGTTTCACTTATCCACTGATCTCCACCATTCCTATCTTTCTGCAGTTGCTATGGCAATGGGTCTACTCTTGATATTTCATTCTCCTGACTCTGCCTGTATGTAGGCTGACGTGATTTTGCATCCAAATTGTCATACAAAAGCTAAGATCCAGGTAATAGAAGATTACCAACATGTATTAAACAAAGCCACTGTTGTGTATGGCAAACCTCTATTTGAGGATAATGGAAACTGAATAATCCAAATATAAAATAGTTTGATATTGGGATTAAGTGGATATCCAAGTAGAAATAATTAGTTCCCCATGAGTGGAATACTTTCTGAAGTAGAATACTTGGTTTTTGGTGTTTGGATCTATTCAATTATCCTGCAGTTCATATGGAAAATATATAATTAATGGGAATAAATGATTTCCAGAAAGACAAAAGGTAACACTGATACTGTTACCTAGTTTGGGTAATGAAATGTCTGCAAGAAAACAAGCAAGCATGTTGAGAGCACCAAGGACCCCTTATTTCAACCCTGAGCTACAAACATTCTCCTTTATTGCTATTGCTATATTATTAATCTTCCAATCACCAATATATATTTAGCCACATTACAGTTGGTGTGTGTGCGCTGAAAGCAGTTTGTAGGGCTCATACCACAATTATTGTGTGTTCTCCTTTCCACAATAATGAAATGGATTTCCTTGTTGGGAAGACTTCCTGCAAGCTTTTCAGCCTTTGAATACAAAATCCACCCCAGTATGGCTGAATGTGCCACTATAGTCCCTGATCTTCCGTCTCAAGTGGAATAAAGGAAGGCAATCTAGCCAATATACCCATCTCTCCCTTCTGTGATTAGAACCATGATGGAGACTTAGGTATGTACATAAGAGAAGAATATCTGTACAACTCCATCTAAAACAATTCTATTAAGTTTTTCTAAATTATACTACAACCTACAGTAAGTAGCAGAGAACACTTTGGAAAAACTTAAGACATCTTTGGGATAAACACTGTTCATATCTTGTAAGTACAGTGACCACATATCTTTTATTATAAAGAAGGGTATTTCAGAAAGCTGTCCTTTTTATTTATTTTAGTCAGTTAACTTTTACATTACAAAGAGTACCACACCTAATCTTTAACATTCAATGGAAATTGAATTGTGATTTTAAAATAATTTATATACCTATGTTTGATTTTAGATATTTTATCAGAATATATGTTTTTGTAATATTTTTGTTGGTTTTGCTCTAGATGTTTAACTTGGTAAAGCAAAGTTATAAACATAAACAAATATGTTTATTCTTATGAATCATGGTTGTTTATTTTTTTCTAAGAAAGGGATTGCATTGTCCGGCGCTCGGAGATCCAGGAGCAAGCACCAACATGGGATTGCATTGGTTGGTGCTCGATAATCCAAAACTAAACTGTTGCTGCTAGCCACAACCCACTAGTGGGGGGAGCCGGGGCACAAGGGTAGGGTGAGCATCGGGGTGGTGCCAATCTCATTGTACACATGTTGTGCACTGACAATAAAGGTAATAATAATAATAGTAAGATTAAACATGGGGTGGCACAGGGTGCATAGAGGATTGGGATGAGAGAGGATTCCTTAGGCGAGCTTTAGACCCAGGATGGATTAACCCATAATTACAAAGAGTAGGGTAATTGGAAATAAGCAGATGATGGGAGGTACCTGCATGTAGCAGGAGGTGTGGCCGCAGCTATAAATGGCACTGGGAGGCAGACACTCCCAGCGCTAACCTTGATCGGCTTCCTGCCATTCTTGCCGGAGGAGGGAGATTGATGTTTGTGAATAAAACAGCTTTAACCTCATGAACTGTGAGAATTGGCTTGTTTATTGTTACAAATCCTCAGGACCCTAAAAGACTGGCTGAGAGAATGGTTGCCATACTTCAAAGCCATCTGAAACAAAAATGTTTGAGCAATTGTGTTAATACATTAATGTAAGCAGAGCTGTGGTTAGCTGAATAAGGAACAACTGGCTGAATTCAGAGGTTATACTAAGCTAAGAAATGATTCATTATCCAATCCTCCCCAGGTTTCATACACTGAGACATAAATTTGACCCTCCATGCCTTGGAAACACAGGTGAGTTCAGGATCTCATGGTTACCATGACAATTAGGGTTTTATTCAAAATCATCACAATTCTATCTTATGTGGTACACATACACACTAGAACTGGTTTTCACCTTACTACTGATAATTCTGTGAATGGACAGGAGAGGAGATTAACTTCAATCCATTATCATAACAGATTACTATCTAATTGCCTTGAGATTTGCAGCCATTAATAACCATCTTAGGAGAACAGGCTCATTAAACTGGTCCACCTCAAGCAGCTTATAGATCTACTTAGGCACTTGGAAAATTTTCAGCAACCCAGACAAAACTCTTGTTACTTTAAAGCTATGGGGCTACTCCAAGTGCTCCTTATTTATTGATAATCTCCAAAAAATGAAGCACCAGATGAGATGCCAGGAGTAATGTTGATGAATGACAAAGAATAAAAAGGACTGAAGACAGTTGGAGCCTATACCATGATGGTAGAGTGCATTATATTCTATCTATAAAGTAACAATGGGTAATGTCATTTGGGTGACACATTCCATTCTTAGCCTTGAGAACCTAAAATATCTTCTTGCTGGCCTTTTAGGGCAGTTTGACTAGTTTTTTAAAGGCAAAATCACCCATGGTTGCTCTGAAGTGGATACTGAATGGACAGAATCATGTGAGATTATTTTCAATATTTTGCATGATCACTCGGGGCTGTTTTGAGTCTGTGATGGCTGACAAAGTTGACAGTCATGTGTAATATGAATCAAACCATTGGCAAATTAGCCCTATAACATGCAGACAAGAGGAAACACAATGGCATGAGTACAAAAAGTGAATTTATCTTTGCAAAAGAGGCAGTGCCTACTATTTGAAGAAAGCAGTGTTCTCCCTTTTCCTTGACCTAGATTTTTTTGATAATTATCATTTAGTTTCTTACCTACCATTTCTTGGTAAGGTTGAAAAAATGATTAGCTTCTATACAGAAGGTCCTGATTATTTGATCTCTTCCATATAGGAATCAGGCTTAGACATAGAACAGAGACTGCACTGATTATTCTTGTGGATGATCTGCAATGGGACTTGAAGGAGAGTGAGCTGGTTCACATTATTATGTGAGACCTCTTAGTAGCATTCAATAGCTTTGGTAATGATCCTTTCTAGCTAGCTACAAAAATCAGAGATATTGTGGCTCTAATCCTTCTTAATCAGTACTACATGTAGTCCTCATTTAACAATCAACAGCTGATTGTCAAGTGAACAACTTGGTTGTAAAAAAGCACTTGCTAAGTGAAACCACAATTGTGCTTATAATCTTCATCTTCCTTCTGCTTTATAGACCTAGGAAAGTGGTAAATGTGAGGATTGGTCAGAAAGTTTAAGTAAAAGATGTGTTAGATGTCCTGTCCTAATATCCAGAAACTGTAAGGAAGAGTCAGTTTCTTGAAACTGAATTCTAGCATGATGGGGCTACTGCTGGTACAAAACACACTTAATTCATGGATATTCCATGTATATTCTAAAGAGGATTGCTGGGACCAGTATATAGCATTCCTTGTAGGACAGCCTACCACCTGAAGTCAGACTGACTTCATTTATTTTGTCTTTCATAAAAATGGTGAAGACTGTGCTCTTCCATAGGAAAGCTATGGAAGATTTTATTTACAACAGCAACATATATTATTCTAATGATGGAATGTTTTAGGAATATTTTTATATTTGAATATTGTAGGTTCTCTAGAATTGTATGAGTAAGTAGTTCAAAAAACTAAAATGAATAAAATAAATTCCTAAACATGTAAATATTAAGATAATTATTTTCCTTTTCTTCCCACTTCCTTTTTTTCTTTTCTTTTTAAAATATACTTTATTAATCTTTTATAATTTTAAAAAGTCAAACAACAACAAAATATATCTTATATCAACAGTTTGTGACATTTGTCTTATAAAATTGTTATCTAGTAATCTATCTTTAATTAACTTATCTAGTTAAACTGTTTCAACTCCTTCCCTCAAAACGATGCTATAGAGCACTGCACACCAGAACAACTAGACACAAGAACAGTTTTTTCCTGAAAGCCATCACTCTGCTAAACAAATAATTCCCTCAACACTGTTCAACTATTACAAATCTGCACTACTATTACTGTTAATCTTCTCATCACTCCTTATCATCCATCCCCTCCCACTTGTGATTGTAGGACTGTAACTTTGTCGCTTGAATCCTTATATTGACTGTTTCCTAGTATGATTTGATTGCTGATTGTACCCTATGACTATCATTAAGTGTTGTATGTTATGATTCTTGATTCTTAACAAATATATCTTTTCTTTTATGTGAATACTGAGAGTATTTACACCAAGACAAATTCCTTGTGTGTCCAATCACACTTGGCCAATAAAGTATTCTATTCTATTCTATTCTATTCTATTCTATTCTATTCTATTCTATTCTATTCTATTCTAGTACTTATCTCTATTTATTTACAATCCATTTATTCATCCACCAATCTGTCTGTGATCAATCAAATCAATGGAATGATTGGCTTTTTTTTTCTTTTAATGGTAGAAAATATATGACTTAATTATTTGCCAGATTACTGATACATTTCATCGTGTGAATTTGTGAGACTTTAGAACCCACAAATTAAAGTGGCTCAAGGTCTGCACAAATCCAAGTTGTGATCTGATTACCCTGTTCATGAAGTAAGGCTAAATCTTGAAGTTGAAGATTTTTTAATATTTTATAGGCATTTGTTTAAAAATACACTATGTAGTTAAGGTATCAGTTTCATACAGGAAAGAAATGTTTATTTGTAGCTTCTTTGTTGGTAATGGAAATAACTTTTCAGTTATTTTTGTACTTTCTATTCCAAATGTCATTTTAAGATTTTTGCCCAGACTCTAGCAAGACCAGAAAAAGTTAATTTTTTCCACTTCTGTGATCCCAGTAATTATCAACATTGCTTTTGTAGTTACCATGTGTACCCCAGCAGAGAATATAGGGTCCTGTATTGTGTGTTCATCATCTGTATTTTTAAAAGCATACAATGTTGTAATTAACAATGCTAATTTAACTTTTACAAGAATTTGAGAAGGGTAGTATGAAGAAGCCCTTAAACAATTGACACCTAAAAATGTGGAGACAATTGCATTTTTAACTTATTGTGAGCCCCGCCTTATGATGAATAATTAGAATTTACAGGACAGTATGTTCTACTGAAGTTCTTGTAGAGCAATAGCTCCACTGAAGGGTGTTTTGGGGTGTATTTATTTATTTATTATTTATTTGTCAATCGCTTACAAGGTAATAGATATAAGTATATAGTTATAAATACATGAAATGGGTACATATAAGAAAAATATAAGAAATAATAGGACAGGGATGGTAGGCACATTAGTGCGCTATGCACGCCCCCTATAGACCTCTTAGGAAAGAGGTGAGGTCAATAGTAGACAGTCTAAGATTAAAGTTTTTGGGGTTTGGGGAAGAAACCAGAGTCAGGTAGAATATTCCAGACATTGACCACTCTGTTGCTGAAGTCGTATTCCTGCAATCAAGTTTGGTGCGATTAACCTTGAGTTTGTAACTATTGTGTGCTCTTGTGTTGTTATGGTTGAAGCTGAAGTATTCATTGACAGGTAAGTCATTGCAATGTATGATTTTATATACCATACTTAGATCAGACCGAAGACGGCATAATTCAAGGTTTTCTAGGTCTAGAATTTCAAGTCTGGTGGCATAAGGTATTCTACAATGAGTAGAGGAGTGGAGAACTCTTCTTGTGAAATATTTCTGGACTTTCTCAACTATGCTAATATCAGATACGTAATGTGGGTTCCAGACTGATGAGCTGTATTCAAGTATTGGTCTAGCAAATGTTTTGTATGCTCTAGTTAGTAGTGTGATATTACCAGAGAAAAAGCTACATAGGATTAGGTTAACAACTCTTAATGCCTTTTTGGCTATGTAGTTATAGTGGGCTCTTAGATCATTAGAGATGAGTATTCCAAGGTCCTTTACAGAGCTTGGATCATCAACAAGGTCTTTTTATTCAGCTTGTATTTTATTTTCTTATTTTTTTGCCAATATGTAGGACAGAGCATTTATTTGTTGAGATTTGAAGTTGCCATTTGTTTGGCCATTCTGATACATAGTCAAGATCTTTTTGAAGATACCATACTCAGACAATACTCAGACAATTCGAAAAACAAAATGGCGACCGGAGGATGTCGGGCTGACGGGCTCCGCTGCCACGGCCGAAATTCGGGGTGAGTCCCCCTCCCCCCGGGTCCTCACCCGTGGCAGGGGTGGCGAAAGGACCCGGGGGGGGTGGGCGGCCCCGAGGAGGCCGTGGAGGTGCGGAGGAGGCCGTGGGGCCGCTGGACTGCCGCCGGGGCTGCGGTTGCCTCCACTGAGGCCGTTCGGGCTGCTGCCGCCGGGGCCGCCGGCGAGGCCGCTGCTGCCGCCGGGGCCGCCGGCGAGGCCGCTGCTGCCGCCGGGGCCGCCGGCGAGGCCGCTGCTGCCGCCGGGGCCGCCGGCGAGGCCGCTGCTGCCGCCGGGGCCGCCGGCGAGGCCGCTGCTGCCGCCGGGGCCGCCGGCGAGGCCGCTGCTGCCGCCGGGGCCGCCGGCGAGGCCGCTGCTGCCGCCGGGGCCGGGGCTGATCGCATACCTGGCTCCCTGCTATGCGGCATCGGCCCTGCTTGAGCTCCTCGAGGTTATAGCCGGCGTGGCGGTTGAGACCCCCAGGCTTATGGTCATGGGGGATTTCAACCTCCCTTCTGCCGGCGGTACCACGGGGATTGCTCAGGAGTTCATGGCTTCCATGACAGCCATGGGCCTGACCCAGTTAATTCGGGACCCTACTCACGTGGGAGGTCACACCCTGGATTTAGTTTTTGTCTCTGATCAGTGGCAGAGTGGTCTGGGTGTAGGGGACATAGTCATAGAACCCCTGTCATGGACAGACCATTCGCTCCTGAAGCTCGACTTCCGTTCCGCACCCCCCGACCGCAGGGAGGCGGGGCCGCTTAAATGGTACCGCCCCAGGCGCCTGATGGACCCGGATAGGTTCCTGATGGAGCTTGGGCCATTTCCCGAAGCTCACACACACGACTCGGTTGAGGGCCTGGTTGCCACCTGGGATAGGGTGGCTGCTGGGGCCCTTGACCGGGTCGTGCCCTTGCGGCCTCTGACCCGGTGCCGATCCCAAATGGCTCCTTGGTTTTCTGAGGAGCTAAGGGAGATGAAGCGCCGGAAAAGACGCCTAGAGAGTAGTTGGAGAGCTAGCCGTTCTGAGTCTGACCGAACACTTCTACGATCTTATATTAAGACGTACTTAGTGGCGATAAGGGTGGCGAGGAGGACTTACCTCTCCACCCTTATTGCGTCCGCGGAAAACCGCCCAGCTGCCCTGTTTAGGGTGACCCGCTCCCTTTTAGAGATGGAAGCGCAGGAGGATCCCTTACAGGGACGGGCTGAGGAGTTTTCTAGGTTTCTGCAGGACAAAATCGCTCAGATTCGGGACGAGCTGGACTTCGACTGGGCATCTCCGGGCGGGGGGGCGGGGGTAGATATCGGTGAGGCCATTTGGGTTGAGTTCGACCCTGTTACTGTAGAAGACGTGGACAGGGTGCTGAGGGGACTGAATGCCACCACCTGTTTGTTGGACCCGTGCCCCTCCTGGCTGGTTTTGGCCACTCGGGAGGTGACACGAGGCTGGTTCCAGGGTATTATAAACGCTTCCTTGAGAGAGGGGCTTTTACCTGCCGCCTTGAAGGAGGCGGTGGTGCGGCCCCTCCTCAAGAAACCGTCCCTGGACCCAGCACTGTTATCAAATTATCGTCCTGTCTCCAACCTTCGCTTTGTTGCGAAGGTTGTAGAGAGTGTGGTGGCCCGTCAGCTCCCCCGCTTCCTGGATGAAGCGAGCTATCTTGACCCCCTCCAATCGGGCTTCAGGCCCGGGCACAGCACGGAGACGGCGTTGGTCGCGTTGGTTGATGATCTCTGGAGGGCTCGGGACAGAGGTTGTTCCTCTGTCCTGGTCCTGTTAGATCTCTCGGCGGCTTTTGATACTGTCGACCACAGTATCTTATTGCAGCGGTTGGAGGGGTTGGGGGTTGGAGGCACCGTGTTGCGGTGGTTCTCCTCCTTCCTCTCCGACCGCTCGCAATTTGTGTTGACGGGGGGGCAGAGATTGTCCCCAAGGCCCCTGCTTTGTGGGGTGCCTCAGGGGTCGGTGCTCTCGCCCCTTCTGTTCAACATTTATGTAAAGCCGCTGGGTGAGATTATCCGTGGCTTTGGGGTGGAGTTCCATCAGTACGCTGATGATACTCAGCTGTACATCTCCACCCCGGGCCACCCCAACGAAGCCGTCGAAGTGATGTCCCGGTGCCTGGAGGCCGTGCGGGGTTGGATGGGTCGTAACAGGCTTCGTCTCAACCCGGCCAAAACTGAGTGGCTGTGGTTTCCTGCGCCCAGATACAGCCAGCTCATTCCTTCGCTGGCCGTGGGGGGAGAGGTTTTGACCCCCGTGGAAAGGGCACGCAACTTGGGTGTCCTCCTGGATGTGCGGCTGTCTTTGGAAGAACATATTGCAGCCGTCACCAGGGGGGCTTTTCATCAGATTCGTCTGATTTACCAGTTGCGGCCCTTTCTGGATCTGGGCGCACTTCGCACAGTCACTTCTGCCCTCGTTATCTCCCGCTTGGATTATTGCAATGCTCTCTACATGGGGCTCCCCTTGAAGAGTCTCCGGAGGCTGCAGTTAGTTCAGAATGCAGCCGCGCGGGTGATCGTGGGCGCCCCTCGGGGCGCGCACGTAACACCACTTCTCCGCAGGCTGCACTGGCTTCCTGTGGCTTTCCGGATTCGATTCAAGGTGGTACTGACGGTATTTAAAGTGCTCCATCGCTCGGGACCTGGGTACTTACGGGACCGCCTGCTGCCATCAACAACCTCCCGCCGCCCAGTACGCTCCCACAGGGTCGCCCTACTTGGGGTACCGCCACCTGATCGCTGGTGGCTGGCGGCCCCGAGGGTGCGTGCTTTCTCTGTGGGAGCACCCTCCCTGTGGAATGATCTCCCCCCGGAGATACGAGCCATGACAGATATCCTCTCCTTCCGGCGCGCAGTTAAGACCCTATTTTTTAAACAGGCTGGCCTGGCCCAGTAAGGGTTAAAGGGGTTTTAAGTTAATAGGGTTTTTAAAATTTTAATTCCATTTTTAAACTTTTGGGATGCAGCTATATTTATATTTAATTCGGTTTTAAACTTTATTTAATCTTGTATTCTTGTATTTTAATGTATTTACTAGGCTGTACACCGCCCCGAGTCCCTTTTCGGAGAGGGAGCGGTATAGAAATATGATCAAATAAATAAATAAGGGTAGCAGTATTGTCTGTGGTATTGAACAACTTTGCATCATCAACGAAGAGAATGCAGTTGCTCTTAATATGATCACAGAGGTCATTTATGTAGAGTATGAAGAGGGTTGGTCCTAGAACACTGCCTTGGGGGACATCACTATTGACAGATACAGAATTCAATAGGACACTCCAAATTTTGACCATTTGTTGTCTGTTTGACAGGAATGCCTCTATCCAGTTATGCAGTTGTTCAGAGATACCATAAGATTTTAGTTTTAGGAGTAGTTTGTCATGCACCACTGAATCAAAGGCTTTACAGAAGTCTATGTAGATTGTGTCTATTGTTTTGCCCTGATCGAGTTGTGTAGTCCATATGTTTTTTCAGTGTAAGAGTTGCAGATACAGGATAGTTTTTTTCTGAAATCAAATTGTATGTGTGCTAATTTTCCAATTATCCCTATTAATGCTGTTGTTTTATCTAATTTCAGGAAACTTGTTCCAACAAACTGATTTTATATACAAAATATGTGCTGCTTCTGCTCTGTTTCTACTAATGTTTTAGTTAGATATACTATTCTTGCAACTCTCCATACATGAGAAAAGAAGTAACTGCTGGAGCAGCGCACTTTTAAGTGATGCTTGGAAAATGGCTTATTCTTGTACATTTGTTGTCTTTTACTTTCATTGTTACTATGCTGTTTGAAACAGCACTAAATAGAAGCCAAGAGGTGCAATAGTTAAGATTTATCTAATCAACTTTGTAAATGACAAATGCTTAATGAATGTGTCCAGCAGTGGTACTATTCAGCTATTCTTTTATTAAAAGACATTGCATATAGAAATCATTGATCTAGATTAACTAAGCATGCCTTAATTGAGTCAAAGAACATTCAAAGGTCTTGATATTTAGAGCCATAAAATTTCCCCACTCCTTTCAATCAACAGTGTGATGTTTTTCAAGTTAGTGGGATTAACTTTGCTTTTTAATGGAATCTTGCTATGCACTCAATGGAGCTTGTCTCAAAAGGAATGCACTGGGGGTGGGGAGTTTCAAGCCTAGACTTATTCTGGATATCAAAACTTAATTGCAAGCACAAATGGCTCATGAAAAGCAACTCCAGATTGCCCATTCCTGCCTCCTTGTTTTATTTCTCCTTAGAATGGGGAACAACTATTGCTATCAAAGAGCAACTCATAAATCCTTTGTGATCTATCAGTGCATGCTGATTTACCCTCTGCTCTCAATAGATGCTTTCCTGAAAGCTTGTGAAATTCTCTTTGTATTGACAGCATCTGGGCTAATAACAGGTATAAAATTCATTGCAAATGACCCCCAAGTGTCACTAGGTTCCTTACAACTGAAGATCAATCAGCCAAAATAATGAAATCCTAGTAGAGCATTGCAAGCCACTGACATTGAAGGAGGTAGACAATGGTTAGAAGGAAGATTTGACAATGCTATTAGTCCTTAACATTACTGATTCTTAACATCCTCACCCATTAGATACTTAATTAGCTGTGCCAAAGTTTAAATCATGTGCCAGAAGCTTAATTTAATTTGCCCAGTCTTAGCAACTATTGTAGCAGTTTGCATTTTAAAGAAATTACTATAGATTACTCAAGCAAAAAGGTATTAAACACAAGAAAGCTATCAATTTGCTAAAGTATCACTGCTCAGTTGCTTTACAGGGGGAAAAAGCACTCTGGTTGAGAATATTTCTGAAAACTTTAGCATAATCCACTAGAGATTTCTGCTCCAAAAATATGGATGCTGTTTATTATTTCACATTTGCATGTATGCTGTTCTATCCCAATTAGTAATCTCCAGATATGTAGGTTCTTCATTCCATATGCACATGTTAAGTTAGAGTCATATAGGCTGGAAATTATGAGTTCAACAAAGACTTAGATGCATTCTAGAGCAATTGTTAAATGAATCCCTAAAATGAATCCCTGTATTGTTCAGAGTTGCAAGCCATATTAGTCTTTTGGACAACCCATTTGTATTAATAATGTGTTTAAAGGCTTTGATTTTCAAAATTGGTGTCTGTTGGCCACACTGAATTCCAAATATCCTTATTTTCCCAAAATATCATGTATTAATTTCTTTGTGCCACTGTAACTTACATAACCAAGACTTCCCTATTAAGCAAAGCCATGTCCTTGGGGTTTTATGACTAAATTGCTACCTTAGAATTTATGTAGAACGGTTGGCAAGATGAGCAGAGAAATAAGTGATAATTAAGATGAACTTTCATGCATTACTTTGTGCCAACCCAAGCATCTTTACTATAATTTAAACATTACAATTTATTCATTAAATTTGTATGTCACCCATCACATCGAAGGGTGACTCTAGGCATCTTACATCTAAATAAAACACGATAAAATAATAAAATAATAAATATTAACATTAAAATTGACTAAAAATAATCAAAGGTGAGATGGAAGGGAGTAAGATGTACATAGGGTAGAACTGCATATTATCTCAGTCCATTACCAGTTTATAATGTATATTGGGCTAGTTATTAAAGTCATGAAAATCCAGTTTAGTCTGGACTCATTCAGATCAGAGCAAAAGAAATAGGTCTTTCCAGAGCACATCCAAAATAAATGTCCCAATAGTTTTAAATGGAAATCAGAACATTAATGTTCCCTAAATGAACTTCTGTTATATTGGCCATGTCTCCTGAAATCTTTTGGAAGTTGTAGTCCAAGCATACCTACAGATTTGGAGAAAGCTGGCTTGAATAATTTAACCCACTGCAAGCTGATTCACCTCAGAGATAATTCATGATATTAAAAAGAAGGCCAACCAGTTTTAGAGATTTCAACCATGAAGAGACCAGAATGAGCTCTGATTTCTTTAGGGAAACAACAACAAAAAAATCATGTATGCCAACTTGAGCCATTATGGATAAAACTGGCCTAAGATGTTATAGTGTATCAGTTAAAAATATTCCAACTGGAGCTTCTCCTGCAAAAGCAAGACTAACCAGGATTTTTCTTCTGTACCAGCATCTTTGAACTGCTATGCAAGAAATGTTCTATTTTTTTTCTTTCCTTTAAGCTTTCATTTATTTCATCTGAATAATTGTGCCTTTTAGGAAATTGTGTGTCAAAACAGGCATTCTGTATATGCATATATTTATGAAGCTGTGGTATGGTAAGAAACACATTGCCCTTATGATATGGATAAATTCTAAATCTCAGCATCTCTCACCACTAGTTCTAGGATAATTTAGCAACATCTGGAGAAAAGATACAAATTCCCCATTCAGAATTTCAGAAGAGAATTTCCCAACCGTGGTAATTTTCAAATTGTGGATTGTGTGCTCAGACTTCTCAGCAATGGCCATGCTGGCTGAGAAAATCAGAGGGATGTCCAGGCTAATAAAAACTGCTTTTATAGTTAGGAGGCAGCATTATTATATTGTAGGTGTCATTAATTGGCTAGAGCAGGGGTCCTCAACTCCTGGTCCATGGACCGGCATTGATCCAGGGCATGCTAGAAACTGGGCCACACAAATAAGTGAAGCCCCATCAGCAGTATACAGGCAGATTATGAAGCCAAAGTCCCTCCGGATCATGGGGAAAGCTCTCTCCTTGGAACCAATCCATGGTGCCCAAAAGGTTGGGGCTGCTGGGTTAAAGGATCTAATAAATTCATGGCAGTAATGCAGAATTTTAACTGGGAATCAATTAATTTACATCTCTGTTTCTTAGCGTATTACACCCTACACATCCATCTGGGTCCAAAAGGCAAGGGAAAGGTTGATGCCTTAAAATAAAACAAAACAAAAAGAATAGAGATAGCTACTTTTCCTGTAATACGAAAAGTTATTTTTTTATAAGTGGCAATGTAGCTCTTCCCTATGATATCTTCTGACAAGTATGAGCATAAGATTACAACCTAAAGCAACAATAATGGTCCTTGGAGTGGATATATCAGTAATTAAGCAGACCAATTAACTCTTTTGTAGTTTAAGACAAATTCTTTGAAGATGTGATTAAAGAACATACCTGGGACATAAAAACATCTGTTCAAATTGCTTCTTTTCAACTTGACATTGAAAGTCAGGGAAAGGGCATATTCTTAAAAGCAAGTTAATACTATTTTTTTCTTATTCTTTTTGTAATGTTTTAAAACTTCACTGAAGATTTTAAAGGGTAAATACAAACCTAAGAGCAGCATATAAATTGCTCCTTTTCCCTTGAGAGAGTTGAAAAACACAGCATGAAAATTTGTCCCTACTTAATATTTAACAAAACTATAATCACTTTGATAGTCATCTTATTTTTTATTTTTATTTTCCCTCCCTATCCTTTTAAAAGAGAATAATAATACCAACTTTCAACCCTAGGACAAGCAGCTTTTCTTTTCTTTTTTCTTTTCTTTCTTTTCTTTTCTCCCTATTAGATCTTAATTTTTGATGATGATGATCCTGATGGATGTCAGTGAATAGCAGAATAATAATTAGCTGACTGGGAATGCTATGCTTCTGTATGTATGCTTACTCAAAAATAATTTTAAATATACTCAGTGAAATTTACTTGCAATTAAATATATGTAGAATTGAAATCCAAAGCCTAAAAATAAAGTGACTGTTAGCATGAACTGTGAATCAGAGGTTGAGAACATGTCACATAAGCAGAAGGTGACAAACTGGTGGGCACATTTAGAACATCAAGGAGCAAGTGAAAATGGATGGCCTTATAAAATGGGCTTAACTATTCAGAAAATGCACCACAGTGACCTAGTTCCCCCCGCCTTTCCCATGACACTTTTTCCTATTCTAGCTGATTTCGCTTACGTTGGGAGCACACTATTCCAACATGTTAAACAAACAGGACCAAATTCTAATAATGCAGAGGAAAATACTTAAAATTATGCTTTTGCAAATTCCCTCTATCATCCCAGCATATTTTCCTCCTGCATTTGATGGACTAGATTCCTCCTGTCTTGAAACTCAAAAGGGAAGAAGATCAGATCTTTCTAGGGAGGGAATTCCAGATAACAGAGATGATGATCCAAATAACAACTTCTGAAGTCCCATCAGATAGCATTCTCACAAACACACACATACACACACACACACACACATATACATACATACATACATACACATACATACATACATACATATACTAATATTGTCATTGTATGTATATACACAGTATTCATACAACAAAATTCACATAACACCCAGAGACCAGACCCAACACGCATACACATGACAATCCCCAAAACAATCCCCCACCCGCCAAAATTTCCCGGCCCCTAAAAACACACAAGCATCCACACAACAGACCAAGTAATACTGTCCAACAGCTCATTGATGGTGATCCTTAGGTTAATTGTTAAGTGCAATTATAGCTCAGGGATAAAACTATTCAGAAAAGGTGTGGTCTGAGTTTTAATTGTTCTGTATCTTCTGCCAGAAGGCAACAGCTCACAAAGATTGTAAGCAGGATGGGAAGAATCTCTGAGAATGTTGTGCAACTTCCTCAAACAGAGAGATGTGAAGATGTCATTCAGAGCTGATAGCTGGAGCCCGATGATAGTCTGGGCAGCTTTAATTATTCTCTGTAGAGTCTTTTTGTCCCCTAAAGAGCTGCTCCCATACCATGCAAGAATGCTGTATGTCAGGACACTCTCAGTGCTGCGATAGTTGGACAGAAGTAGATACTGAGATAGATTTATCTTCCTGAGCATTCTCAGGAAGTACAGCCTCTTCTGTGCCTTCTTCACAAGCATATTAGCATTCATAGTGTTTTGGAGCGGCAATGAAGAGGCACACACGTATAGTGATTCAGTCTTTTTGTTTATTTGCAGGACACCGACTGACTCGGTGGCGCGGCAGCCCTTCTTTTAAAGGGCTCCCGCGCCTAAGCCAGCCAATGACGGGGCGAGGATCTCCCGCCGGAATGTAGACCAATGAACAGTAAGTATTTCAAATATTAACCAATCCAGAACACCCCTCCCTCCTTGGTCCGGTCTGACCAATCAGGAGCCGCGCCTATGTTACGTAATCACGTAGATAGGCGGGGCTCCTGTGAGTCCGACTGGACCTGCGCGGCTCAGTTGCGTCGTTACCATCGGCTGGTGCGGAAGGACCTGTTGCTCCTCTCGCCTCCGGCCCTGGAAACTTCGAGCAGGTCGAGCCGGCTGCGTCACTACCAACGGGCCTAGCTGGGCTAGTTGACGTGGCCATGCCGCTCCCTGCTCGGCCTGGATTATCGACGATCCTGTCAGATGTTTCAGCGGGACGTTCTTCAGGATCAGGTGCGTAGCAGCGCGACCCGACCGGAGCTAGAGTTGAGGGTGGGTGCGTGTGAGTTAGGGCGTCATTGTTTGTTAGTGGGCTTTCCTTATCCTGACTGCTTGGTGGTTGCTCCCCTTCCCCCCCAGGAAAATCGCCAGGTCTGGGAAGGGTGCGAGTTCGAAGTTGGTCTATGTGTCGCTTCCAGCTTTTGCCATCAGCAGTGGTAAGCCGGTAAGAACGGGGTCCGGTTAGATGTGTGATGGTGGCTGGCACCCATAAGGGGTGCCCTACCAGGTTTTTAGCGTAAACTAAATCCCCAATTCGGAATGTTCGGAGTCTGGTTGAAGAATCCAGGGGTTTGTCTGTAGAGTAGGTAGGGTGTAGTCTATCGAGAGGGGAACGTAGTTTTCTCCCCATAAGTAATTCAGCAGGAGTTTTGTTAGTAGTGCTACTAGGTGTAGTGTGTTGGAGGAATAATAATTTGTCGATGCGTGCTTGTATAGGGCCCTGGTCTAACTTAAGAAGGGTCTCCTTGGTAAACCGGACCATGCGTTCGGCCCGTCCATTCGCTGCCGGATGTGCCGGCGCGGTTAAGGCATGGCGTATGCCCAAACTTGCTAAATAACCCTCAAATTCTGTAGCCGTGAATTGAGGACCGTTGTCAGATACCAGGACGTCTGGTAAGCCGTGGGTGGCAAACCAGTGACTGAGCTGTCGTATGACAGCCTCACAAGAGGTTGATTTCATTAGGCTCACTTCTACCAGTTGGAATAAGCGTCTACCAGAATCAAGAAGGTATGCCCCTTAGTCGGACCCGCAAAATCTATGTGGATTCTAGACCAAGGGCCCCTAGGTAGATCCCACTCAGTGGCTGGCGCCTTTGGGGGTGAGGGCCGGGAAGTCTGGCAGGGCTGGCAACCCGCGACCCAGTCGGTAACATCCTTGTCTAACCCAGGCCACCATACATAACTTCTGGCTAAACTTTTCATCTTTACCACCCCGGGGTGTCCCTCATGCAATAGTTTCAATATGGGATTTCGCAGTTTTAGTGGAATGACCACTCGATCCCCCCATAGTACACAGCCTTTTAGTACGGAAAGTTCCATTTGTCTCTGTTTAAACGGTCTGTACTGTTCTTGTAAATCAGAGTCTGGCCAACCCTTTATGATCCACCTACTCACGGTATGCAGTAGGTGGTCATTAGAGGTTTCGTGCGCGATGTCTGCTGCTGTCATCGGGAGGTCGGGCAGGGTCTCAATCAAAAAGGTTGAGGTGCTGGGGTTTGGTTCAGGATCAGAGTCTGGTAACGGGCAACGACTTAAAGCATCGGCGTGCGTGATGGTCGGACCCGGGCGGTAAGACAGGGTGTAATTGTAAGCGGCCAGGAATTCTGACCATCTTGTCATTCTGGGTGATAAAATATGAGGAGTGGGTTTGTCTCCCGCCAGAATACCTAGTAGGGGTTTGTGGTCGGTGATGATAGAAAATGATCGGCCATACAGGTATTCATGGAAACGTTTAATACCCGAAATTATGGCTAGTGCCTCCTTGTCCAGTTGACTGTAATTTCTTTGGCTTTGGGACAAAGTTTTTGAATAGAAGGCAATCGGAGCCTCTCTGCCGTTAGGTAGAAGGTGGCTCAGGACAGCTCCGATCCCAAAAGGCGAGGCATCACAAGTTAGTAACAATGGCAAAGTCTCGTTATATTGAATTAACACTTGTGCTGAAGTGATCATGTCTTTAATTTTGTTAAATGCTGTTTCTTCCCGATGTCCCCACTTCCACGGCGTGTCTTTGTCCAAAAGTCTATGCAAGGGTTCCGCCACCGTGGCTTTCTGGGGCAAAAAGACATGGTAAAAATTTATCAACCCTAGGAAAGCTTGTAGGTCAGCCTTGTTAGTTGGGGTGGGGGCATTTTTGATAGCACGGGTTTTTCCTGCTGTTGGGTGGATGCCATTGCCATCGATTAGGTATCCCAAAAACTCTATTTTGTCCGTGATAAGGGTGCATTTGTCTTTTTTGACTTTTAGCCCAGCCTCAGTAAATTTGGTAAGCACTTTTCTTAGGCGGTCTCGCAGTTGCAATTTGTGTTTAGCTGCAATTAGGACGTCATCGAAATACGGAATGACTCCTGGGATTCCTTGAAGGAGGCGTTCCATAAGAGATTGAAAAATGCCTGGTGCCACGCTAACGCCAAATTGGAGGCGATTACACTTAAAGGCACCCCGGTGTGTTACAATAGTTTGGGCTTCAGCTGTTTTTTTGTCAACGGGCAGTTGCTGGTAAGCCTGAGCCAAATCGAGTTTAGCGAAAATCTTTCCGCCTTTGATAGAATGTAGCAAGTGTTGTACGACAGGCACGGGGTATGCGCTCTGTTGTAGTGCATGGTTGAGGGTCGCCTTATAGTCCCCACAAATACGAACCGACCCGTCTGCTTTTATAGGGGTCACTATAGGGGTCTCCCATTTAGCGTGGTCAACTGGTTCGAGGACCCCTTGCTTGACTAGTTTATCCAGTTGTTCTTCTATTTTTGGCTTTAAGGCAAAAGGTACCCGTCTAGCCTTTAGTCTAATTGGGGCTACCTTAGGGTCTATGTTAAAAGAAATCGGGTTACCCCGGTACTTGCCTAATTCTTCGCTGAACAGGTCCTGGAATTCTTGAATGAGATCTGCCTCCCAGTCAGCGTCTGTGATATGGTTGATACCGGTCATCCCTATTCCCAGCGGTTCGAACCATTCCAGTCCTAAAAGGCTTGGTCTGTTCCGGTCCACGATTGTTAGGGGAAGAATCTCAGTATGGTTGTTGAAGGTTACCTGGAAATGTCCAATCCCTACTACCGGAATTTTGTTTCCCTGGTAGTCTTTAAGCGTTAATTTCTGTTTGTCTAGTTCGCTTCGCCGTATGTCTGGGATCAATTTCTTAATAGTGTCCCACGAAACCATGGAAAGGAATGATCCCGAATCCACTTCCATTTCACAATTTTTTTCTTCAATTCTTACTTGCACGTGGACTTTTTTAACGTTTTTTGTATTAGAGTGACCAATTATTACTGTTTGGTGTGTTTCTTCTTTCTTGTAAGATGACTCTTTAAACTTTCTATTCCTTCCTTCCTGGCTCCAACGGTTGTTTGTTTTCTTTTCTCTCTCTCTTGGAGAAGGGCTTTCTCTTCGCCTGGGGCTGTAGCTTGATCGGGCTCTGCATACCCTTGCGATGTGCCCTTTCTTTTCACACTTTCGGCATATTGCGTCTATGAAACGGCACTCTGATCTGGGGTGGTTTCCACCACAACGGTTGCATTCAAAATCAAACCGCCTGGTTGCCCGCTCTTTTTTCCCTCTCGCGGCTTTTAGGTGGCAAACCTCGTCTTCTTCACTACTGGTCTCAGTTTCAAGATCCTCGTAGTGTGTTGAGGTTTTTCCTTGTTCATCATCAGCTTTGGTGGCTTCTTTGGATTTGTGGTGTGCAGCTTGATTAATCTGTTTCATTCTTGCCGCCGATTTGTGAGCAGCTTCGGCTGCGGTGGCTTCTTCGATGGCCTCTGTGGCTGTTATCTTGGGTCGGTTTAGTAACTTACTCTGCAATATTGGATCTTTTAAGCCTAAAACGATCCGGTCTCTCAGCGCCTCGTTGAAATCCGAGAATTCGCACTCTCCACCTATTTCTCTTAAATCTGCCACGAAATCGGCGATAGGTTCACCTTCTTTTTGGTTCCGGAGGTAAAACTCATGGCGCTTTATCAGGCAGGAGACTGTGGGAGCGTAGTGTTTCCTCAGGATCTTCTCTAGCTCGGGCCAAGTTAGCGTTTTGACATCGATTGGAGACGCTAGCGCCTTTGCCATCCGAAAAACGGCTTGGCCGCAGTGGGTCAAGAACACCGCTCTCTTCCGATGATCCGACACTCCGCTCAGATCGCTACTCTCCAAAAACATGAGGAATCGGTCCACATACGTCTGCCATTCCTCCTTTGCCGGATTGAATTTCTCAGGCGGTGCGTTGCTTCCGGACATGATGCCGCTCGCTCTCCGCCGCTATTCACTCTCTAAACGTGTTGCCTCGATCCCACCTTCGTCGCCAGTGTTTTGGAGCGGCAATGAAGAGGCACACACGTATAGTGATTCAGTCTTTTTGTTTATTTGCAGGACACCGACTGACTCGGCGGCGCGGCAGCCCTTCTTTTAAAGGGCTCCCGCGCCTAAGCCAGCCAATGACGGGGCGAGGATCTCCCGCCGGAATGTAGACCAATGAACAGTAAGTATTTCAAATATTAACCAATCCAGAACACATAGTCCATGAGAGTTCCTCTGACATATACAGTAAATGCCCAGAAATTTAAAACTACCAACCCTCTCCACCTCCTCGCCATTTATGTACAATGGTAAATGTACATCTCTCTTCCTCCTGAAATCAATTATAAGTTCTTTAGGTTTTTTGGTGTTAAGTGTAAGATTATTTTCTTTACACCACAATGTCAACCCTTGTACTTCCTTTCTATAAACAGACTCATTGTTCTTATACACAGAATCTGGAAGGAGTTCACCCTACTTTTCTTATCTTCAAACTGTATTGACTGGTTGTTAGGCAAAATTGACATAATTCTGAGTAACTAATAAATAGAGCAACAATATGAACTATGTGACACTCAGAATTATCCATAACAGGCATTTATGTTTTTACAAGTAGCAGAGATGCATTTTTCATGCCTTATGAAATAAACAAATAGGAACCTGTTTAAAAGTTTAAAAGGTCATTTATTAAATCTATCCTATGGAGACATAATTTAAAGTTTAAAAGGTCATTTATTAAATCTATCCTATGGAGACATAATATTTTAGTTTTTCATTTTTTTCCTTGGAAACTAAAATGCCTAAATCAATCTGAAAAATCAACTTGAACCACGGTCCCCATACTTGCTATCTATCATTAAATACATCTATCCAATGAACATTCTTACTCACTCCTGTAGCACTGAACAATTTGCCCGTTGCTTTTTTTTATAACCAACTTTGCAATCTGCTTTTGTATTGCAATGCCCAGGAGAAATAATAAACTAAATATTCAATTTCACTGTACATATGTTGTGTATTGACAATAAAGGTTTGATTTGATTTGATTTAAACCAGGATATTTTAGCAGCTTCAAAAAAAATTCTGTTGTGATATGCAACTAAAGAATTTATTAAGCAGACTACTTTTCAGATTGTTACAAATGTTCCCATTTTAACAGACTTGATCTATCAGATATTTTAAATGCTGGGAGACATTTAAGTATGGAGATATTCCTTGAAATACAAGTAAATTAATTGAATAGAAATAATTTGCTTAACCAGATATGTTCCATATTCTGTGCAACTATAGTTATTGTAATGTAAGTTTTTATGCCATCTATTTCTCTTCGACAAACACCTTTGCTTTTGAAGCTACAAAGAGCTACAGTACATGCACAATATGTTGGACTGGTTGAAAAGTGGTGTATTTTTTGTCTTTCTTTTCCTTCCTTTTTACAATCATCTATTGCCTTGTGCTTGTGTGTGTTTGTTTTTACTGTTCACCAAAAAAGAAAATAATATGCTTGTCAGTCAGTCTGAGGTATGTTCAGGAAATGAACTTACCTCAAAGTTGTCAGATCCTAGATACCCCAAGTTACCTTTATACCATTGCTATCAGCACTTATCTAGTGGGTGAAGGAGAGCATTTAGCATTTAATAGGCTCTCAATACCCTTAATCCATGACTGGACAATCAAATAGGCATTGTTGACTACCAGTATTTCCACATACCAGAGGTTGAACACCAATCACACGACCAACTGACCAAACTGGCACACACATCATTAATAAACTAAGGAGAACAGAACAAGAAAATCCATGTTGTTATTTAGTCTGGAAGAAAGGTTCAGAAGTTAAATTGAAACAAGCTTGAGAGCAAACCACTGCCAAAATCTAAAACCCAAACTACAAGTGTTTTCTATTACTTCACATAAAGTGATTATTCAGAACTGTTGTTTTCATTCATACAATTAACCAATTAATCAACATTTAACTAAGATTCCAGACATGGATGGCAGTCCTAAACAAAATAAATAAATTCAGTCTCCCATAGTAAAATTCCTCAGCTCAAATTATAGTTCTGTGATGAACTGATGTGAACAGCATAACTAGTCTAGATTAAATACAGATAGTCTTCAAAGTTACAATAGCAATTGGGACCAGGATTGTCATTGCTAAAGGATGTGATGCCACATGACCACATCACTTTCCCATTCACTTTGCTTCTGGGAAGCCTGCAGGGAAGGCTGCAAATGGTGATCACATAACCACAAGATGCTGCAACCTTCATAATTGCAAACTGGTTGCCAAGGTCCAAAGACATAATTCTTCGATTGTGGAGGTGATGCGATGGTTGGAACTTGGAGCACCAGTTGAAAGTATGACTCATTCATGCTGTTACAACTTTGAACAGTCACTTTGAATAATTGGTTGGTAAACAAGGACTACCTATAACTATCAATACATTATTTTCAGTTGTTGATTACATTAATGTCTTAAGACAAGAAAGCTAAAGCATTTTTATAAGTTCGGATATTATTTTTTTTAACATGCCCAGTGAACAAAGTTGCTTATTGCCAATTCCATATTTCTCTCAATATTGAGAGTTGAACAAGATTTAGTGCTAGCAATTTGAAAGGGACAAGCTTTAGGCATGGAAGTGTGTATGCATATAAATAAAATTGTTATTTCTGCTTCATTGCTAATGAAAGAAAAATGATCCACGTGCTCTGTTAGGATAACAGAATCTTGGAATCCATTTAGCTCATGATTTAGTTACTCCTGAAGCTGTCAACAAATTATTCAATACCCATTAATGAGCTTTCACAGATGTCTTATTAACTTATTAACTGCCAGTTACCTAAGCTTCTATGTTGCACATGAAAAATAGGTTCCAGCAGTTTGGAAATACATACGTGCACAGAGGTGGAATTCAGCAGGTTCTGACCAGTTCTGGAGAACCGGTAGCAGAAATTTTGAGTAGTTCGGAGAACCAGCAAATACTACCTCTGACTGGGGATTTTACAGTATCCTTCCCCTGCCACACCCACCAAGCCACACCCACAGAACCCGTAGTAAAAATTTTTGAATCCCACCACTGCACACACACACACACACACACATACACACAAAGAGAGAGAACCCTATAATATAATAACATCATAACAGAATTGGAAAGGACCTTGGAGGTCTTCTACTCCCACTGCTCCATCAGGAGACCTTGTACTATTCCAGACAAGTAGCTGTCCAGACACTTTAAAAACCTCCTCTGTTAAAACACCCATAACTTCTGAAGGCAAGCCATTCCACTGGTTCATTGTTCTCATTGTTAGGAAATCTCTTCTTAGTTCCAGGCTGTTTCTCTCCTTGATTAATTTCCATCCATTGTTTCTTACCTTGCCTTTTGGTGCTTTGGAAAATAGGTGGACATGGATCCCCTTCTTCGTAGCAGCCCCCAAATATTGAAACACTGCTATTATGTCACCCCTAGTCCTTCTTTTCAGTAGACTAGACATACCCAATTTTTGCAACTGTTCTTCATGTGTTTGAGCATCCAGATCCCTAATCGTATTTTCTATATGTATCTGTATCATCCATCCATCCATCCATCCATCCATCTATCTATCATCTTTAAGGTAGAACAGATCAAGAAACCAATACCATGTATGTCAGGACTACTTTTATTGAAATAGCCACAGTAATAGAGTTGGAAGCCTGAATGTACTTCCCTCCTCTTCACTTTATCTTTGTTTGTACAGGGGTTGTGTGTGCAGTCTGAGACATTTTTTCAAATTAGTTTCTTGGAATGGACTTAAACACTGTTTCTGACCATTGTTTGGTTGCAAGCTTTCTTCCTGTCTTGCAAGGCCTTTTCCTAGATCTCTATATACATATGGAGGTAAACTGGAATACACAATGGTATGGGGTGTAACTTGTTTCCAATACCTATTTAAACTACAAAATACTGTTGGGTTTCCCCATCTCTCAGCATAGTAATGTATTCAGTTATATATTTCTGTATAGGAAGAAAAATGAATGTTTATAAGCACATATGTTTGTTGTATTTGCCTGGTGGAAGAGGGCCTAATTGTCAGCACAACCAAGTTGTCAGATGAGGAAATGCCATGGGGAAGCTAAAACTATTTTTAATTGAGATTGACTATAATACCAAAATCTTGCAAAATCTGATTGTACAGTATCTCCTTTTCTTCATTCTTGTATTCTGGTGAGTTAGACAATTGTTTGCCTGAGTCTCTTTCAAATGTTGTTTGGGATGACTGTGAAGATTCTCAGTCATCCAGGTCATGGTTGTCCCAAAGATGCTTTTTCAAAAGGCAACTGGACTTTGTTTTTTCTTGAAGTAGTTTCTTGTGAATTTAAAAAAATGTTTCAGCCCCCCTTTGCCTAGATAAAAGTTCCTGCATATATTTCTGTCATGGTCACCTTTATTCTCTACAATAGCAGCTAATCAACATGTTAAAGTTGAGTTTGCACACAAAGAGTGCTGTTTCTAAAACAATATTCAACATCTGTGTTAATAATCAATTGCATTTTCTATTACATATATACCACAAAGAAAAGAAATAAAAATAAAAACAGAGTTAATTTCCCCTTTTACTTCCCTTTAACCAATTTCATTTGATTATACAAAGGATATGAGAAAATAGAAAACATAATGAACTAGAAGGGATTATGTGGGAATGTAAAATATTTATAATGAATGTATTATATTTTTAGCTAAGTGGAAACAAAGAAAAAATATGAAATGTTTATATGAATATCTCTGGAATATATATAAGATATATTATAAATGGGGGGATATACCATATGGATCCTAAATGTATTAATCTTACTTTACTTTTACTCATTTTTTCTTTCATTGACTGTCTAATTATATATTGGTCTTGAGAAAGTTATAGATTATATCAGTACATAATGTAAAATAAAATAGGTGGTAAGCTGAAAATGGAAATGATAGCGGATAAAGAATTGAAAATATATGTGAGGATGAAATAATTTACCACCTATTTTGATATTGAATTAATGAAATGAAATATGAAAGGGAAATTCATCTAAAGATTAGTTGAATGGATAATAATTTGAGATGATATTAATTAAGAAAGTTGAAAATGTAACTATGACTGTATAAATATAGTAATCTGAAACCACATTGCTCACGTGAAGAGATTTGTAAAAAATAAAAAAACTTGAGGAAAAAACATCTGTGTTAATATTTACTGGCAAAATTGCACAGAAAAGCTATGCATTTTATTGTTTCTTATCAGTTTGTCTAATAGAATCATATACATTTGACAAATGAATAAATAATCAATTAAGTTTAATATCTTGCACACTTTAGATTGAAATGCAGCTCAACCCACAAGAGGATATTGTATATACAGGTGAGATGCTTAAATGGTTGCAATAGAATGAGAATTGCTTGTTCAATTGCTTGTGCAAATTCAATCATTTGCACTTAGTGCAAGCTGCCTGCAATTAGTGCAGGTTCGAATCCCACCAGGCTCAAGGTTGACTCAGCCTTCCATCCTTTCGGGGTAGGTAAATTGAGGACCCAAAGATTGTTGGGGGCAATAAGCTGACTTTGTAAAAATGCCGCTTGGGGGGGCCAAAAAGCCCTAGTAATAAGCAGGCATATACAATGGAATGAAGGCTATTGCTGAGCACCTAGCATGGTGCTCCATAGACTGTAAGCCGCCCTGAGTCTCCGGAGAAGGGCGGCATATAAATGTAATTAAAAATTAAAAAAAAAAATCATATGTTCAAGTCTTGTAAGCAGGGCATCTTGCTGAAAAGGCAGGAGAGTTCTTTTAATGATAATGCCTCAAAATCCAGCAAACATAAACCAACAACCTGAAAAACATATTCCTCCATAAATTAGTTTGATCCTGAATCAAGTAACAGAAGATGTGATATGGAATTAGCTATGTTCATTTTTACATATGGTTGTAATCTCCAAGATGCAGGAGTTCAAATAGGAAAATGGTACTTTTATATGGTTGATACATGAGTATGTGTTATGCACAAAGATCTAAAGATTCTACATTGCTCACGGTGGATGGTTGGTGAAGTTGACAGATTTTGCTGAAATGGATGAATTGATTTCTTTGATTAGAGAAAATATATTATCCATATTTATTGGTGACTGTAAGCTTCTTGTGGACTCTATGCATTAAAATAAAAAAAGAACGTAATTTATGGTTTTGATGAATAGCTAGGATATGTAAAAGAAAGAAATATGACTTTAGAGAGGTTAAAATATATTTGTATTTATAATTGCCATAAAGAATATTGGAAGCCACTTCTTTATATCTTTTTTCTATTTTTTCAACTTTTTTCTTTTCTCGTACCTTTTGCTTTTTGTATAATTTTTCTTTTTCTTTTTTCTTCCTTTACGTTAATTTCTTGTTTAAAAGTTTTAATAAAAATCATATGTATAAAAAGAGAAGCCTGCATATGAGTAATTTGTGATTCATAAAGAGCTTGTCCTCAATCTGTGAATTGCCCCCTCTAGAGAAGAAAATGACAGGCTGGCACCAGTAACAGGCGCCTTTGATCTGCCTCCCAGGGTCTCTAACAAGACTGTAGTTAGTCCCACAGGGATGCCGTCAGTCATCACAAAAGTTGAGGCATTCAGATTTTAATAAGCCAAAGAACAGTCTCTAATTGATGAACTTTTCAGCTGTTGAAATCCAGAGTCAAATACTGCAGACCAGTGCCAAGAAAATCCTTTTGTAGTTGCAGTGGACCAAAATATTGGCATAGTTAGGAATAAGTTTCATGAGGCAGCCATGGTTGCTAGAAAAGAATACAGCAAATCCAGATTCTTGGGAATCAGATTTGCAAAATAGCTTTTATCTGCTTTGGATCATATGTTAGTCCTTTAGCTAAGATGTGTCCTAGCACAGCAATCTTTTCAAAATCAATGCGGCGTTTCCTTTTGTTTGGTTTCAGCCACTTTTATGAAATCTCTCAAAAACAGCTGTCAGAAATCTCTCAAAAACAGCTGTCATTGACAAATTATCCCAGAGTTCTTCAATAATTGCTACATAGAGAATAATATCATCAGTATAGCAGAAAATGTAACAACCTCAATATGTTATAAAGATTATCAAAATATGAGGTGCTATATTTATTTTCCAAAATCATTAATTACATTACTATTCCAAGCTGTCAATATGACAATACACAAATTTTAGTTGGCAATAATTTCGACTCCTCACTTGTAAATATTACATCATAAAGGTTGTTGCAAATAAAATTTGGTTTACTCCTATTATCAATCACTATCTCTAATTGTTTCCTATCAATACTCCCTATGTATTTTTCTTTAGAACCCATAAACTCCTCTTTCTCCTCTTTTTTACTTTACTTTACAGCTATCCAAACCAAAGAAGTGACTTGGTTTTCTTTTAAGAAACGTAAGTTAAAGGACTTCCTTCCTTCTTCTTTCTTTCTTCCTTCCTTCCTTCCTTCCTTCCTTCCTTCCTTCCTTCCTTCCTTTCTTTCTTTCTTTCTTTCTTTCTTTCTTTCTTTCTTTCTTTCTTTCTTTCTTTCTTTCTTTCTTTCTTTCTTTCATGAATATGAACAGTATTCTGTACACTACATTGTTCTCTGAAATATTGTGATAGTATATAGTGATAAAGAATTTCTTTGTGTTAAAGACTTTAATGCCAGAAAATTGTTTCCCAGATACATTTGATTGCATTCTGCTAATGAAAACTATTAAATAAAGTATTTATAGAAATGCTATTCATTGCTGTCATTCAGTAATTTTCTTATTGAACATTTTAATATAATCTGGCCAATGTCAGATCTTCTTGCTGTAAATATTTCTCATGCAATGTTATGGGAGTGCATTTTCCCATCACTTGTTCTTAAATATTATCTGCATAATCTCTATATGCGCATAATTTGACAAATTCTATAATTGCATTAACATTTGCAATGGTAGATTCATTAGGTACTTATAGTCTATTTTCAGATTTAAACTGTTCCATCAGAACATTTTTGAACAGAGTGAAATATTTATTCAAAGCAGCTTTAGTTTATGAAAAGTTACTGTTGGTAAGTTTGGGAGAATGTACTAGAGCTTCAAAATGCATCATCCTTTGAACAGCATCTTCTTTTTTGTCTAATTTGATATAAATTTCATAGGTTCCATCCACATATTATAGTTTATATAGAGGTCATCTTGATTCATAATCAAAGATTGGAAAGCAACAACACTAGCATGTTTCAGGATTCTACCTTCATTTCCAATTGTTGTTGGTTCCCAATAGGCTTTTGGGTGCAATTCAAGGTGCTGCTTGTTACCTTTAAACTTCTGCATGGCATGGAGTCAGATGGGACTGCTTCTCCACAATGGTTTCTGCCTGTTTAATCTGAAGTGGAGCATGATTCAGGTCTCTCAGTAAATCAATGGCACCTGGTGGATTCAGGAAGCAACCTTTCTCTGTCATGGTAGCTTTCCTATGGAACTCTAATGAATTGCTTCAATAATCTTGAAGAACAGGCAAGAGAAATTTGAGTTCAAAACAGCAATGCAATTTGAGAAACCATCTCAGGTTTGACTCTCCTTGCTTTTTTTAAATGTAAAAACAGCATCTGAGATGCTTTCTCAAATTACATTTGTGCTTCAGATTCGGATTTCTTTTATCTGAGCAGTGTCTTGATTGCAGCTATTTTTCTGTTCCTCAAGGTTATTGTCACAGTCCATTACAGGAACATCTTCTTTCCAGAGATGCAAATGGCCTTGCCATTAATAAGAAATTGATCTTCCCTCAGGTATTGGGGCCAGGCTGTTAATTTTCTTTCTCCCAATCTTCCTTATTTCTGAGCTCCTTTGAGCTCTTCACCCTCTTTATCACTACTTAAGGTGGCTGATGTAGCTATATTCTACTGCTGTGGCTTTCTTTTAGTGCTGGCTAAACATGGGCATATTATATTCAGATCTGGAAATGAAACAAGAGAGTACCAAAATTGACAAAATTGACGGTTGTTTATGATGAAAAGTTGAAAAATTAGTGAAAGATATAAAATAAATTAAAAACTCTGCATAGGGGAAAGATGGCATTTTTGGTAGCTTATCAAAACTATTTTAAAAGGAATATTGGGGAAATTAGAAGAAAATAAAACAAGTGTAAGAAACGATAGTGAAAACAGGATAAAAATGTAAGTCGTATATGGAAAAAGTAGAAGATAGATTACTATCTCAACAGATTGAAGGGAGAGCGGACATGAAGAATGAGAGTCTGAAAGTTGCTTGGAGCACAGTGAAAAGAATTATGTTAGAGAAGACCACTGAAGTGTGTGGAGTTATGCTAATGGAAATATGAAAAAGGATGCTTGAAGTGAAAGGATATGAAGTGAAAGAAGCTATGGATGAGAAAAATACCATAAAAGAATGGTTGTTGCAAAAAATGAAAAGGAGCGAAGGATACTATAAAATGCATGCAGTACTGTACCGAGATAAAAGATTAGTTCCAGGGAATGTAATCAAAGAGCAAAGAATGGTTAAGATGAAATGAGGCACAGAAAATGCAGAGTAGTTTTGATGGAAATAAAAAAGTTGTTTTGGAAGTGAGTTAAGAAATTTAAACGAAGACCTCCAGCAGAGTGAATGGGATTAAAAATAAGTGCAATTAAATGCTTGAAACTAAAGCCATGGAAAGCTGGAACAAATATTTTCAGAGATTTGTTTGGGACTGATAATTTTATATCAAAGATTGGAATTGAATGAATCCCAGTATGTTAGTGTCCAGGAGAAAAATAGGAGAAGCACTAATAAATGCTATGAGAATGTTGGAAAATAGTAAGTCTATTGGTGTAAATGGAACAATTAGAAACTTGTAAAATATGAATGTGGTTAGGTAACTAGCTTAATGTTTATGCGAAGAAGGTATCAGCATCTGATGACTTGAGTGTCACTATTGTTCTACTATACAAAGGGAAAGAAACAGGAATATAAGCAAGAACTACAAGAGGCTTAGTTTGCTAAGGGTGATGAGATGGTAGCAATGATAAGCAGCGGAGACCAAACGGTTCTCTCTGCCACTCTGCTGTTGGGCTCACCCACCTGCCCGGGCTCCCATGCTCACTTTTACCCGCTGAATTTGAAGTGCTACGCAGCAGCTGCTGAAGCAACCGGGATCATGCAGGCTTGCAGGAGGTGAGCTAGAACACCTATGCACCTATGCAAACACCTCTGCGCCTGCACAAAGTGCATGTTTGGCATATGTGTGCACACAAAGTGTGTGCACGCACACAAAGTGCACCCACCAAGCCACACCCACTGAACCAGTGGCAAAAATATTTGAATCCCACCACTGGTGCCTGGGAAGGTTTGTGTCAGAATTCTGATTGAAAAGATACAAGAACTGACAAGCAAAATTTAGTGCAGCAGGCAAGAGTAAATGAGATTACACAGTTGAACATAGCAATGAAAAGTATTTACATATTAGATGTATAGCAAGTCTTTTCCTCTGGAATGTCACTCATGGGTTAATAATTTTTTAATCTGTCTTTTGACTGAACAGTACTGCCCCTGTCTGATCTGCATTAAAATCAGTTATTTGTTCAAACGATTCACAGACCATTTAGGCTTTTAGCCACAGGGGAAGATATTCTTCTGATCTCAGGTTTACTCTTTGAAATAGAAACAGTAATCCTAGTATGCCAGGTTTTCAAGATGAGCCAATCTCTCTTTATAAAATTACCCCTGCAGTTACTCATTCAATATATCTATTAGTAACAGTATATCTGGGATGCTTTTAAAGTATTTATATGAGGTAAAATTATAGTATGTACTTCATGGGGGTGGGGAGAAGAAAATATCATCATAGTAATCTGGAAAGAAAAGATAAGGGAACTATGCTTATTTATACAAGAAACTATACTCTGAAGTCTTTTAATGCTTTCAGGTCTGCAAAGCTAAAACTTAATCAAATGTATGTTTCAGAAGTGGACTATTTATCAAACCATGTTAACCAGACTTATTTGAAACAGAGAGGGGAAAAA
Source organism: Bungarus multicinctus (assembly GCA_023653725.1). Taxonomy (NCBI): domain Eukaryota; kingdom Metazoa; phylum Chordata; class Lepidosauria; order Squamata; family Elapidae; genus Bungarus; species Bungarus multicinctus. Next base: position 226,552,805 of record CM042834.1, on the reverse strand, counting down.
AAAGAAAAATGGTCATTTCTTGATTGAAATAATTGAAACAATGTAATATAATGTCTGCAATTAACTATCCCATTGATATAACATTTAATGGTTCAGGGTCAATAATACTCATCTAAATAGTTTTAAGGTAGATGAGAAAATTGAGCATTTTAAAAATAGATAATTCTTACAGAGATTCTATAAACTCATCTGCAAAATTTAATTGCACTAGACGCAGAGGTCTCCAACCTTGGCAACTTTAAGATTTGTGGACTTCAACTCCCAGAATTCTCTAGACAGCATAGCCTGCACTAGAGGAAATATTAGAAACAATTCATTTTAGGAAATCCAAGAAAGTCCTTGGACCAGATGAAATGCTATATAGAGCCCTATAAAGAAAATAAAGAAAACTTTGCCTTATATTGTTGATGATGAAACTAAATCTTTTAGAAATGAAATATTTTCCTTATCAATGTATGAGCCCTACTTCACATTATTCAAAAATGAATAATTGATTACAACTTTAGCACCTAGGCTATATAACATACTACCATCAATAGCATAATATATTGTCAATAATATGAAATGACCTCACTTTTTATAACAAAAAAATACCTGTGGATTTTTTAATTTATTTAATAAATTTATATAATGATGCATCTCATAAAATGTGCTCTGGATACATAAAAAACGATAAACAGAAAACGATAAACAGAAAACGATAAAAATTCAAGGTAGTGGAAGAGACAACCATCACATAACATTGTACAACCTCCTTGCAAACTCACTATGGTATTCCAATATTGATGGAAAAACCCACATCCTGGGAGCTTTCTGGAAGGCAAGTAGGGATGAAGCCAATCTCACCTCAGGGGGAATAATGTTCCAAAGGGTGAGGATCACAGTGGAAAAGGTTATCTGCCAGATATAACTGCTTAATAGACAGGAGCCACAATATAGACATCTTGCTCAATGTGATGGGACAAGTAGATGTAACTGAGAAGAGTCAGTTCCTCAAATGACTGGTCCTATGCTATGTAAGTCTTTAAAGTTCAAAATCAACACCTGGAATTGCACCTGGAAGCAAACTGGCATCTGATCCAGCTCCCAGAATAGAGATGTAAAGCATGCTATCTATGGGCACACATAACTGCCTGCACAGCAAATGTTCTACATGTCACTACATCTTCAGTTTATCTCCCTGTATATTCTGATACAGTAGGTGTGACTATCACTAGTTTCATTTTGCTTTCTCACGGTTCTTTATCAATCAGATGATTAGCAGGATTCTGTAGCGATGGCTTCTCACTTTTCTTTTGAATTGTTTCCTCAAATGAATCTAGGTAGGTTACAGTGAGAGAGGTGGTGCAGGCTAAAGAACAGTCACAGTCAAAAAGGGAATGTGGAGATTGGGCAGAATGGTCATCCAACCAAATGAGAATACGCGCAAGGTGGAATCAGGATGTTTATTTGTTTGTTTGTTTACTCAATTTCTATAGTCTCCCCATCTCAGTCAATTACCTTGGGCCCGCTTACAACTAAAAAGAATATTACAGTTAAGACACTAAAAATATTTTAAAACAGTAAAAAATGTTATGAATAATGATGTTATGCAGCATCTATGTTTATATAAGGAAAGGAAAGAAAACAAAGGAATATTAGGTATGTTTGCTTGAGTTATTTATAAAAAATAATAAAGGTGGGATATGCAGACATAATTACATACATACATAAATACATACATATACAATATATACATATATTGACCGTGCAGTACTTTTTAAAAGTACCATTTACTTTTCTTATCCTTGTGCACGTTTCTCAACCTTGGCAACTTTAAAATGTGTAAACTTTTACACATTCACAACTCAGAATTTTCCAACTAGTCTTTAGAAAGTTGAAGTCCACACATCTTCTGGGAGTTGATCCACACATCTTAAATTGCCAAGGATGAGAAACATTGCTCTTTGACATTTGATAGAGCCAAAGTAGTCACAACAATAGTTCCTGGGGGACAAACTCTGCGGTTCTATGTATTTAAACTAGTAAGAATATGGAATTCTTGAAAAACGTCTCAGAAAAATGTAGCAAGCAGCACAGCAAAAGGAGAGCCAGATAGACATTCTAATCTAAACAAGAAATGTGGTAGAGAAACAATGTACTTTTGCTAATCCATTTTCCATGCTACTGCGATAGGGACAACCAAACTAAAGCTATTGTTTGGACTGTATACTCCTTTCAAAATAAGCACGGCCTTAAGACTTTTGTATATGTGCAAATTAGTCTATACCACAGGGAGATTGAACTGCAAATGAATGAAATTAAAAACAAAAAAGAAAAATGGGAAGTACATAAAAATAACCTGTTCTACTAATTGTAGCTATTTTTCTTTTTGATGTTCTATTGTTATTGTTGTAGTCATAATACGCATTATAAATCAATTGACTATTCAATACACATATAAATAACAAGTTAATGGCATCATTTCACTGTATACAGTAATAATTAGTGTAGGACTCTTGGTAGGCTAACTCTCCCATGAGATTTAAATTTTATGCCTCCAACTTGAGCTGCTAAAAGCAAACATTTGACCTTAACTTACATCAAAAGACTTGCTGTCCTCACTCCTGCGTCACAGCTAAAAATATAGTTTTGTGAGCAGCAGATTAATCCTTAGTGATCTGACAAAATAATCTTACTGCAGAAAAAGAGAGATTATGAAGCTTCCATAAATTAGGAAAAGGTTACTGTATCAAAAAGTGAGAACAATTTACAGTTCTGTGATCCTCAGAGAAGTGAATACTTCTATCCTTTGTGATTTTAGGGTCAAGAAGCCTCTGAACACATTCACTGTTTTTTCTATACTGCCATTTGTACTGTAAATCTATTAGCACAATATTTTAACCCCTTTTCCAAAATACAGAGAGTGAGCACAACAAATCCAGGGTTGTATAGGGACCAGTATACAGTGTAGCTAATTTCCTAGCCATGCATAAAGATGGATTATAAAAATAATATTGCCATAAGCAAACTCCAGAGAGATCTTAGAATATATCAAAATAGGCATCCAGTAAGAATGTTTTTTTATTTCTCTATTGTATTTTTCACTCTGGCACAAGATTCAACAGAGGCTTGCAGCCTGTTACATCTTACCACTTGCCTGTCAGATATAGAATTATTTTCACTTCACAAGTGTCAGGACCTTAACAGCACATTGGGAAAGGACAAATCTAGCACTATTTACAGTGGAGAAGAATTCAAGTCATAAATCACAACAATGTGTAGTTCTGCTGTTTGAGAATCAAATTTTTGCTTTGGTATGCCCTAATTTGCCTACATTTTTTCCATAGTACATTAAGATTTGATATAAATTGCATTGCAATTTTAGAGTCAGTTATGTATACTTATTAATATCCTAATCAAGGGCATCTGTTAGTATTCCTGCAGCTGTTTTCTGTTGCCATAACAGGTGACACAGTCCCCTTTGTCATCAGCAATTAGCCTTCGTAAGCTGCAGAGTAAGAGGAGGGAAGAAAGAACAATGCTTCCTGTCTCTATTTGATTTCTTGGGTTCCTTAAAGGGAGAGATGAAACATGGCAGCTATGCTAGGAATTGCAAGCAGGTTACTATGCTGTGACAGCTTGCTTGTTAGTATACATAGAGATGCATTCTGTACTAAATCTACAGAGTTTTTAATCAATTAATTGCTTAATTGAGTTATGCAATTTTCTTAAAAATCAAAAAGTTGATCATCTGTTGATGGCCTTGATTCATTGTGCAGAAATTAGTTATTTACCCAATCTTAAATATTGATTACACAGAGGCACTTCAACACCCAATTCTTTAGAGCAGAGATTTTCAAACTTTGCTATTCCATGATGCTCTAAAATGGTAGATGAGGTTTTCTGATGCAGCTCTGAACCAAACTAGCTTTTTTAATAGGGTGAGTGTCAACTGATCTGGTAAGTATCAACTGATCACCAATACTTTGAAATAAATTAGTCACACGATCGATATGTTTCAGTAGTTCTACTGTAGATAAATTAGAGTTTTGGCCATTTTGATGTCAATTCATGAAATCTATCAAACACTGTGACGTCCCTCCAACTTCCTCATTACTTGACAACAGCACGAGGGAATGAAGTTTGGATTCAGAGAAAGAAAAGTTTGATCTTGCCTGCAGTTTGTTACTGTTCAGGAAGGGGAAATGAAATGCAAGGAAAAAAGTTATATTTTATACTAACTCCTCCAAAATCAATCTTTAAAGATGACATCTAAAAGGGGAAGGTATCTTTCCATTTCCTTCAGATGAATTTTCAGCAGGGAAAAATCCAGGAAAGTTTCCATTCTCTTTAGGTAGCTCAGGAAAATACATCCAAGTTTTCAGTTTGTTTCTCTATAATTTTTCCACTGGAAAACAAAACAAAGTGGGATGTGAAACCTGGAATAAATGTAATAACTTTCATACTTTAAAAAAATACAACTCCACTGCCAGCTATTTACAAGGTTACTTCCCAGGTTTACTATTATGTGGATGAATTAAAAAAACCCCACATGAACTCATCCAAGGTTTGGAGGGGTGGCAATGAAGAAGACATTATGACTAAATAAATAAACAAATAAATAAAACAAAACTTTTCTAAGATCTGTATTTACTATATAGTTGGTCCTATTTCTTGAACACTTTTCATTCCTGTCTTTGCCCTCCAAAGTTTAGATTTAGGTTTTGCATTATAAATGTATTTATAATGATGATGCAAAAGAAATAAAAATAAAAATGAAAGAACACCAATTTAATTCAAAACATCACATTATCTGCCCCATTGTATGTGCACCAAATCTTTTTTTCCAAGGAAGCTATTAAAAAAAAAGTAGCACCAGGTTAAAAGGGAAAGCTTCACTTCCATTTTGCTCAGGTAAAATAAGAGTTGGTGAGATGAGTATTATCAGTTTCATCTTTTAATATTCCATGGCATACATTTTAATGTGGTAAAATATGCCATACGCAATAGTAATACATATTAGAATTGGAAGAAATATTTCAGGTTTCAATACCACCAACTATATAGTATTCTTTTGGGATGGCTCTGGAGACTGGGAATGGGGGACAATGATGGCATTTGGTTTTGATTTTCCTCTGTGGCTAGTTGCAATCAGTGTTGGTAGCATTGGAGAAGTTCGATCTTATACTATTTTTATATGGGATATGTCTGGCCTCTCGTTTCTCCCCTCATATATTTAACATCTACATGAGGTTGCTGGGTGAGATCATTTGCTACTATGGGATGCACTATCATCAATACACAGATGATATCCAATTATACATTTCCATCCCAACCTGGGTAGGTGATGCTATCCAGGTGTTAACTCAGTGCCTGGAGGCTGTGAGGTTCTGGATAGGAAGGAACCAGCTTAGATTCTTTTGTGACAAGAATAGAGTAGCTTTGTGTTTTTGGTCCCTGGGAGTCCAGTGAGTTTTTATCCTTGACTCTTTACAGAGTAGCATTACCCTGGATACAACTCAGAGGTGGTATTCAGCAGGTTCTGGCCAATTCTGGAGAACCAGTAGTGGAAATTTTGAGTAGTTTGGAGAACCGGCAAATACCACCTCTGACTGGAGATTTTACAGTATCCTTCCCCTGCCATGTACACCAAGCCACACCTACAGAACTGGTAGTAAAAAAATTTGAATCCCACTACTGATACAACTGGTATGCAATTTGGAACTCCTCTTGGACTTGTGGTTCCTGATCAAGAAACAGGTGACAGCTGTGGCTTGGGAAGTTTTTACAAGGATTTGTCCTGGATTCTAATTTCACCTTTTCCTGGACCTTGTTCACTGTCTTGTATGTTTTAGTCACATCTTGGCTGAATTACTATAAGATGTACATGGGCTGTCCTTGTAGGCCAACTGGAAATTACAACAACTACATGCAGCAGCACACACATTTCTGGGATTTTTGCATTTTGCCTATGTTACACCTTCTGACATGCAAGCTGCATTGGCTTCTAGTTGTTTTCAGGTGCAATTCAAGATGCTAGTTATCACCTTTAAAGCATTAAATTGGATAGACTCAATTTTTTCATATATAGTTTCTCTCCGAGGGTAAGTCACACAATGTGGGCAGGCTCTAGGCCCTTTCCTTTTAGTGTTGCCATCTGGTAGGACTTCAAAGATATGTTTTCTCCATGGTTACCCCTTCTCTTTAGAGTGGCTTCTCCTCAGACATTTTGGGCCACCACCATACCAGCCCTTCTAAGAGTTGTGAAGACCTGGTCATTAGGTTAGGATGGAAGTGAGTTAAGCAAATATAAATGCAGAGTCAGTGAGATATTGTGGCATTGTGATGAGATATGATGTAGTTGTGGGTTGTATTGGTTTTGGTTTTATAGAATGTTATTGTGGGCCACCTAAGATAGATGGCTATAAATTATTCTAAATAAATAAAATAACTGAAAATGAGTCTACATTACAATCTTCTGGGCACAAGCACTGTGATTCAAAGTAAGGAGTGGGTTAAGTTTTATTACCCTATGTTATGATTTTGTTCTTTCAGTTTTCAGAAAATGTAAATGTGGCATATGAACATTTTGGCAGCTTTTCACATGAGAAATAAAGTAGCAGAAACAATAAGTGTTAATTTATACAGGATCAGAAATGTCTTTCTAGAGGGGAGATTGTATTAAATTAAATGCTACTTTTTTGTGGCATTGCCTTCACAGATATGTAAGCTATAACTCTTTTTCAAGATCCCTATTAAGTAAAAGATAATGAAGTGATGTTCACTAGGCATGATCTTTGCCATTGATGATGCTAGTAGATTTGTATTGTAGGGTAGTGTAAAGGGGAAAAACACGAATTCAATAGTATTCATAGAAATTTCATTCACAGAAGTGACAACTGAGTTTCCTACTCACCTGAATGACATTTGTAACTATACCTGAGTAGAACCATCTTCTAACTGCAGCATGCTGTAGTTGCAGGGGAACTAGTGGGAGAAACTGGTGGCATCAGCAGCAAAGAGAAGATTGCTATAGCCAGCCAATCAATCAGCTGCCTAGAACTGAGGGAAGTTAATTTGGTATTGAATGGACCTGCTGAGCAGTTGATATACAGTATCTTAATAAGGGCAGCAATATACATTAAAGGCCTAAATCAGAGGTCTCCAACCTTTGCAGCTTAAAGACTTGTGGACTTCAACTCCCAAATTCTGGAAGTTGAAGAACACAAGTCTTAAAGTTGCCAAATTTGGCAACTCCTGGCCTACATAGACAAATAATGAGGAGGAAGGCCACAAATCCTCCTGATGAAGAAGAATGTATCCATAGTGGAAGATGCATAAGGAATCATTGAACAAAAGAGCAGTAAACTGCCAGTATGCTTTGTAAAGCAGTGAACAGGGCACCTAAAACTCTTGTGAGCCATTTTAAAAAATGTGGATACCCCTGCCTTCTGGGTGACTGTTAATGAGAGTAGAAAACAGGTAAGTGATCCATTTTTCCCCTCATTTTTCTAAAAATGTAGGGGAGAGAGTTGAGGCACTGGCACTACTCTGGCCAAAGAGCTTTTGTCTACATGTTCCTGCCAGCATGAACCCTATCCAAAGTGAAACAGAGGATAAAGTTCCCGGGGTATGAATAATTCATAGTGTATATCATAGTGATTCACACCACTGATGGCCTAGATCAGGGGTTTTAAAATGGCAGCTGGCAGGCTGGATGTGTCATGTGCAGGCCATGCCTACCCCAGCTCCACAAAGGGAAAAAACATCACAATTCATCACCTGATGGCAACTGATGCTGCAAGTTTGATACCCTGGGCCTAGGCATTGATATTTGAACATAGATCTTTTTAACATTTATATTTTATTGGATTCTACTAATCTAGTTGAAATATTAATTTATATTGCTAGTCCATGTCTGATATGCCATACACTAAATAAATAAACCTCACTAAATATTATAAGATAGACAAAATTACAGAGGGTGCTGTAAATCATCCTGAGCCTTTTTTGAGATACTGAATAGAAGAACCCATTTCCTGTTTACTTCATTTTTGGGTGACTGAAAATGATACTTGGATTTACTGTGAGCTATCTTTTTAGTCCTTAAAGATAGAACTGAGAGTCACCCAGTAAAGTCATCATATTGCAGGCACCCACCAAAAATTTGTAATAAATTCCTAGCCATATTTTTTTTAGTTTGGTTTCTGATCCCTTTGTATTGCACATATGTATATTATTTTGAAAAAAATAGAGCATTTTTAGGCTACCTTTCCATTAAACTCAATTCATGCAAGTGAGGAAGAGGGGTTAGCCTCCATCAGATAATGAAAAAGTTAATCCTTGCCTAGCCAATGTTAACTTTGTCTTATCAGGTCTATCTGCAATGAGAGAAGAACATTTCACAGTAAACCAAGGGACATTTCTGTCTTGTGACTGATTCAACAATAATCATATAGTAAAACAAAATATGTTTTTTAAAAAAAATTGCCTTTAGATTTGTCTAAATAGTTTTACTGAAAATAGGATAGCACCTTAAGTCACCTTTCCCTGTAACCGCACCCTCTGGGTATGTTGCGTTCCACACAGACAACTGCTTTGGCCATGTTGGCTTAGGGTGGGGAAATCTAATATCTCTGGAAGAAATCACTGAATTGAGATCATTGTCGTTTGTTCAAACATTGTATGGAGATGTATCTAGGCTGTCTAGTCTCTGAGGTAAGTGGAGCGACAAGAGTAATTTCTCACCTCCCATCAGAAAAAGAGAATGGGACATGAAAATAGCTTTTTTGCATTCCAATCTCAAAAGACTGGCGATAGCTGATGATAAAAATCTGCTGGTAGAACAAGGTCTGAAATTAGTCCAGATTTAATATGCATTTCTCTGAGTTGTCATCTCCCACAGGTCTCCCTGTACCAGTGTGGAAATTTTCCAAATGTCAGGCAAGCTTCTCTGGTTTAAATCTAACACGGACTTGTGCCATTTAAAATGATTGGAAGTGGGTTTTTTTATCTTATTTTAAAGTTGTGGGTACTTAATCATGACTCGCATATGAATGAGCTGAATGAATTCATTACTGGAAAGCTAAATTAAGTTCTGCAGCTGTTCTGCTCCAAGACTTCGTTCAAAGTATGGCCAGAGCAGCTGAAAAAGACTTCCTTTCCCTATTGAGGCTGCATTAAGGGCTGGAGGGAGGCTAAGGTAGAGAGTAGCATTAAAATGCTTGATGGAAAGGGAATTGAACATGACATGCCTGCTTACAATGCCCAAGTTCCGCAGAACAGCAGGTAAACAGTAAGAGAAATATGAGGCATTGCATCCCACCTGCCTGACCTTGAGTGTGCTAATTTTGGTCTTTAATGCAGCTTTGGCAGCCACAGCAAGTATTCACATTCTGCACGTCAAAGAACCTTTACAGATTGTAATCCAAATGCAGGATGCTAGTAGCAGTAACAAAAACCAACCAACCAAACAAAAAACCAAAGGGAACAGGTGAGCCTGTGGTTCTGCTCATGAGCACATAAGCAAAAACTGCACCCTACTGCATTTTTCAACCAGGTTTGCATGCATATGTGTGTTCTTTTCCACACAAGTTGTGTTTCCCCACCCCATCTTCTTTCTGATGTGGCAATTACTATCTAAAAGGAAGCAAACAGGGACCATTTTCCTCACACAAAGTAAATGATGTAATTGTAGGAAGGAGTTTTCTTGGTAATTGCTTTATTTCAGGTATATTGCTTCTTGGAGTAGTTATAGATGCAGCCTAGATGCAAAGGGAACAGATAACAGAAGTTCCTGGGGCTTCCTGACATCTTTTCCCCACCTTAAATAGAACTGACACAGTTTCTTTTGAAGGGAGCAAAGGTTTAAACTAGATAATACATGATTTATGTGATCCATCAGTTGTTGCAATGAATTCTTTTCATCAAAGCAATGAGTTTTGAAGTAAAAAGGACATGCAATACATATTAAGATTGCAGTGAGTGGTAAAAGGTTAAATTATTTAAAGCCCAAAAAATGGGTCCAGTGCCTGCTATCATAATATTTGTTTCTTTGTATCCCATCATTATTTTTTACAAATAACTCAAGGTAGTGAATATATCCAACACATCTTCCTCCTATTTTTCCCACAAAAGCCACCCTGTGAGGTGAGCTGGATTGAGAGAGTGACTGGTCCAAGGTAATCCAGCTGGCTTTCATGGCTAAGGCAGAACTAGAACTTCTGGTTTCCCACTTTCTAGTCTGGTGCTTTAACATCTTACATTGTCACATCAAGTTTAATATATATATATTGTTGTGACATCCTGGGTCTTGTGTTGTAATCTCTTGGGTCGTTGGCTGTGTTGCAACAATAGAACTCAGAAGGTCATCACACAGCCCATTACCCAGGTCATTACGACCCAAGAGATTACAGCACAAGACCCAGGATGTCAAAACAATAGAAATCAAAAGATATCCTGGGTCTTGTGCTGTAATCTCCTGGGTAGATTAGATAGAACTCAATCACACAGCCCATTATCCAAGTCATTACAACACAGGAGGCTGATAGACACACAGCCAATACCTCAGCCACACATGTTCTTAAGAAAAAGCCAGCCAATCTGCAAACATCAACTCCATCAACCAATCAAGAAATGACAGCACAGCCAACTTCCTCACCAGTATATATAGGGAGATAGCAGCTCAGATCATGCTTTGCTCACACAAGCATGAAGGCGAAAGCACCAGCCTCTCAAGATGATGAGTGAGATCTCGTCAAAACGTTGCCAAGATACTCTCAATCTTACACGGGAAAAGACCCGAACATGCCAAGACCTGCATACTTGTACCCGTGAAAATCTACAAAAACATAGGAACACAAAAAGAAGACATCCTAGATCTGAATGAATGAAATATTCTTTTTAAATACTCTGTTCATTACATGGTTGAATGTGCTGACAACAAAATCACACAAAAAATTATTAATGAAAATCAAATTTAGCAGCCCATGGAGGTCTGGATTTGGAGTTACACTCAAAATTAAAGTGTTAAAAAACACTACAGGCTGATCCAACTTTGATGTAATGTCCTTAAAACAAGTCAAAATGAGGCTCAGTAGTGTATGTGGCCTCCACGTGATTGTATGACCTCCCTACAATGCCTGGGCATGCTCCTGATGAAGTGGCAGATGGTCTCTGAGGGATGTCCTCCCACATCTGGACTAAAGCATCCCCCAATTCCTGGACAGTCTGCGGTGCAACATGGTGTTGGTGGATGGAGCGAGACATGATGTCCCAGATGTGCTCAATTGGATTCAGGTATGGGGAATGGTCCATAGCATCAATGCTTTCCATAGCATCAATGCCTTCGTCTTGCAGGAACTGCTGACACACTCCAGCCACATGAGGTCTAGCATTGTCTTGCATTAGGAGGAACCCAGGGCCAACTGCACCAGCATATGGTCTCACAAGGGGTCTGAGGATCTCATCTCGGTACCTAATGGCAGTCAGGCTACCTCTAGCGAGCACATGGAGGGCTGTGCAGCCCCCTAAAGAAATGCCACCTCAAGCCATTACTGACCCACTGCCAAACCAGTCATGCTGGAGGATGTTGCAGGCAGCAGAACATTCTCCACGGCATCTTTAGACCCTGTCACGTCTGTCACATGTGCTCAATGTGAACCTGTTTTCATCTGTGAAGAGCACAGGGTGCCAGTGGCGAATTTGCCAATCTTGCTGTTCTCTGGCAAATGCCAAATGTCCTGCATGGTGTTGGGCTGTAAGCATAACCCCCACCTGTGGACGTCGGGCCCTTATACCACCCTCATGGAGTCTGTTTCTGACTGTTTGAGCAGCCACATGCACATTTATAGCCCACTGGAGGTCATTTTGCAGGGCTCTGGCAGTGTTCCTCCTGTCCCTCCTTGCACAAAGGCAGAGGTAGCAGTCCTGATGCTGAGTTCCTGCCCTCCTACGGCCTCCTCCACGTCTCCTGATGTACTGGCCTGTCTCCTGGTAGTGCCTCCATGCTCTGGACACTATGTTGACAGACACAGCAAACCTTCTTGCCACAGCTCGCATTGATGTGCCATCCTGGATAAGCTGCACTACCTGAGCCAGTTGTGTGGGTTGTAGACTCCGTCTCATGCTACTATTAGAGTGAAAGCAACCGCCAGCATTCAAAAGTGACCAAACCATCAGCCAGAAAGCATAGGAACTGAGAAGTGGTCTGTGGTCACCACCTGCAGAACCACTCCTTTTTGGGGATGTCTTGCTAACTGCCTATGCTTTTCATCTGTTGTCTATTCCATTTGCACAACAGCATGTGCAATTGATTGTCAATCAGTGTTGCTATCTAAGTGGACAGTTTGATTTCACAGAAATGTGATTGACTTGGAGTTACATTGTGTTGTTTAAGTGTTCCCTTTATTTTTTTGAGCAGTATGTGTGTGTGTGTGTGTGTGTGTGTGTGTGTGTGCGTACGTGCGTACGTACATACATACATACATACATACATACATACATACATATATGCAGGTCTTGGTGTATTCAGGTCTTTTCCCATGTAAGATTGAGACTATCTGGGCAATGTTTTGATGAGATCTCACTCGAAGTTGGTGGTTGGCTTCTGTTTCCATGGTGAATTGTATTTTGGGGTGTAGGCTCTTGAGATGTGTGAGGAAGTTGTCCAGTTTTTCTTTCCCATGTGGCCAAATTACAAAAGTATCATCTACATATCTAAGTCAGAGTTTGTGTTTGTGTTCGGATTTGTCTAGAGCATTGGTTTTAAAGTGTTCCATGTATAGGGTAGTGATGACGGGTGAGAGGGCGGATCCTACATCTTAAAATACAATTCACCATGGAAACAGAAGCCAACAACCAACTTCCCTCCTGGACGTCCTAATTTACAAAAAACCCAATGGCTCCCTAGGACATACCATCCACCGGAAGAAAACACACACCAACCGTGACTTAAATGCACAATCCCATCACCACCCTGCACAGATCAATTCCGTAGCCAAGACCCTCATCTCCAGAACCAAACACCTAGCTGACAAAGACCACCTGAGAACAGAATTACACACCCTCACTAACGTATTAATTTCCAACGGATTCCAAAGAGACACAATTACCAACCTAATCCTAAAGGAGACACCTCCCAGAAACTGAGATACAGAACAGGGCAACAGTATCGCCCTCCTTCCCTACATCAAAGGTACCACAGATAAAATCAGCAAAATTCTCCACAAACACAATATCAGGACAGCCTTTGGTACTGAACAAAAAATAGCCAACATCCTAAGAAACCCAAAAGACAAGATCCAGCTAGAAAACCAGGGAGTTTATGAAATACCATGCAACAATTGCCCAGCCACATTCATTGGACAAACCAACAGGAGAATAAATGCACGTATCGCAGAACACAAGAACACAGTCAGAAAAGAAGAAAATTCTTCCTACCTTTTCCAACACCTTTTCCAGCACCAGGACATGAAATTAATTTTGAAGGAACCAAATTAATCTCCAATACTGAACACTTCAACAAGAGAATAATCAGGGAAGCCATCGAAATAGAGAAACACCCCCATAACATGAACAAACGGGATGATGCCTCCTGCCTACCAGACATTTGGAAACTAGCCCTTATCAACAAATGAGTCCCAGCCACGAAAACCAACACTGGACCCAAAACAACACATGATCCACCACCAATCTACCTCACCAGACTCAAACCCAAACCCACCCCATAGATGAAAAGCAACCACCATCCAGAAACCAGACCACGGCTGCATCATCAGCTGCCACACAAACCAAGCAAACTGACACACGCCATGAACCCAGAGCCAGGCCTCAAACTTGGAGCCAAACCAAAACCTGGAACGTCACATCACAGCCACCTGCTCAGGATATCGCATCACAGAACTCAGGAGGCTACACCACAAATCCTCAGGATGTTGCAACACAGCCAACGACCCAGGAGATTACAATACAAGACCCAGGGTGTCACAAGATTAAAACTCGGAAGGTCATCACACAGCCCATTACCCAGGTCGTTACGACCCAGGAGATTATAGCACAAGACCCAGGAGGTCAACACATTAGAATTCAGAAGGTCATCACACAGCCCATTACTCGAGTCGTTACACCACAGGAGGCTGATAGACACACAGCCAATACCTCAGCCACACATATTCTTAAGAAAAAGCCAGCCAATCTGCAAACATCAACTCCATCAACCAATCAAGAAATGACAACACAGCCAACCTCCCCACCAGTATATATAGGGAGACAGCAGTTCAGATCATGCTTTGCTCACACAAGCACAAAGCCGAAAGCACCAGCCTGAAGATGATGAGTGAGATCTCGTTGAAACATTGCCCAGATAGTCTCAATCTTACACAGGAAAAGACCCAAACATATCAAGACCTGCATACCTGTACCCGTGAAAATCTACGAAAACAAATATATATATGTGTGTGTGTGTGTGTGTGTGTGTGTGTTTGTGTTTGTGTGTGTGTGTGTGTGTATGTATATGTATATGTATATTCACACACCCACCCACACCCACATGCCAAGCGGTTACAGACCAAAGTACACGAACATGAATTGGCTGTCCAGTGCAAAGACCAGCGCTCCCAGATCTGGACAAATATGAAGGAACACAATCACAGATTTAATTTTCAAGAGGTCAAAGTTGTTGCCCATGATGCAACCAAAAGGGGATGCTTAGTGAAGCCTGGTTTTCCAACAACAACTCCATCGACAGACATATTTAACTGCTACTGGCCTACCAAGCATTGAGGCACCAAGAAGAAGAGCATAAACTGCTTCCCATCACGAGCAAAGCAATAAATGAATCTAGTTAACAAAGGGGCCTTTAAAACAGAAGTCCATTGAGATGAGGGAGGGAACTAGAGAGAATGCTGTCAAAGTGATGTGCACAACGGCCATTGGTTAATGTTATATAAAGGCACATATCTCCTTAATAGTAGTTTTACACTCTGATGATGTTAGCAGAGGCTAATAAAAGCTTCGTGAGCAATATAAATTTTTAATTCCAGAGATCGGGATGTCTATCTCTTTTTCTATATATCCTGGAGGGATGGAGGGGAATTTTGGAAGCAATGCACATTCTAATCTTGTTAAATAAGAAATCTGGTTTGCAGGCTAGAATCTTGTTTTCATTCCAAAAGACTGCTATTCCAAAGAACAGGGGAAATGAAACAGTTGTGCTTCCTGTTACTGGCAAGTTCAAAATGTACAGATTAATTTGTATTTTAATTTTTGGAGCTTATTGAATCTCATTATGCAGTCTAGTGTCATAGAACAGATCTATAGTATTACACAGTGCCTCAATGGTGGGGTTATAAATATTTTTATTACCGGTTCTGTGGGCGTGGCTTGGGGGGGCGTGTCAGGGGAAGGATACTGTAAAACCTCCAGTCAGAGGTGGTATTTGCCGGTTCTCCGAACTATTCAAAATTTCTGGTACCGGTTCTCCAGAACTGGTGAGAATCTGCTGAGTACCACCTCTGCAGTGCCTATGTAAATAGTCTAAACTGATGACTTGGTGTAGATTTGTATTGCAAGTATTATATAGCCATTGGTCAATATCAGCAATTCCTTCTGTAGCTAAAATAACATAATCAAGAAGAGAAATGACAGAATGACAGTGCGGATAATGCAAGTATTTGAGAGCTTCACAGGATCACCTTCCTTCTTCAACTATCTTTGATGCAGACATTTCTACATGATTAATAGAAAAAGAGAAAATTCAGGTAAAGCTTTTTTTTTCAAGATGAAAAGAAACAACATGAAAACAAAAAGAGTTGAGGAAAATCCAAGTCCAAGGGGAAATATAAGGCTCCTTCTAGTCAGGTCAAAATAAAATCAGCCTGGTGATTGAAATGATGGACCTATCAAGTATCAATATTGATTCATTTATTTATTGATTATATTTTGGCCTTCTTTTTTTCCTGAAGATTAAGGCAGCAGAGACATGCTTCTTCCCATATTTTATCTTCACAACAGTCCTGAATACTTGCTCAAATCATTGTGTGAGATGCTTGAGTCAATGGGATATGAATCAAGGGTTCTCAGTACTTAAAGAGCAGTACATACTGTACATCAGATGACCAACTTATACAAAAATAATTTTTTTACATATTTCTGCTGAAGATAGATCTCAGTTAATTTCTGATGTGGGCAAAAATGGATATTGACCAGGCTATGAATCTTTAAGGCCAGGGTTTCTTTCTCTCTCTCTTTTTCATTATTAGATTTATGTCTTTGATCATCTCAATATGGGTCATATATTTTTTGCTCCCACCACTATTTCCCCACTACAACCTCACTGTGAAGTGTATTTGGCTGAGAGAATGTGATTGGCCCAAAGTCTCCAGGGCAGCTTTCAAGTCTAAGGGAAGAAATATAATCTCCCTACCTCTAGTCCAGCACCTTAATTTGTGCCTCAAAACTTTTTTCTCATCTTTTTTTAATCAATATCATTTAGCTTTATCCTGTGAAAATTCTCTAGAGGATTTCTCAGACTTCCAGAGAGGAATGCAGATACAATCATAATTTAGTTGACCACCTCCTGAGGATCAAAGAACAATAGGGTTTTTCTATTGTGGTAGTTCCTAGATTATTGGAATGTCAGTTGCATAAGTTGCTGGGAACAGGGAATTCCAGAGAATGTCAGCATTTTGTTATTTCAGTTTGCATAGGGTAGTGTTTATTTCTACTTCCCAATGTCCCAGTACTAGTGTCAACATCAGAGTAAAAACTCCAAATACAGGGCTCAGTTAATGTCCCATCACAAAAACACCCAGAATCCTTTTATGAACCCACCTTTTTATATTAAAATAAATGTGAGATAATAAATACTCATTGCTGGCTAGCAAATAAACACTAATGGAGTTGAACCAACTCTGTTGGCCAGGAAAGGATCTTATTTGTATTTGTTGATTTTCTGCAAGGACTAGATTCTCAAAGGGGTAAAGAGTAAAGTTTGTATTATCTGTTTTATTATATAAGCAAACTCAAAACAAAGAACCACAAAATTATGTGGTTAATGATGTGCTTATTCTTTTTATATTTGAAGTTGGCATAATAATAGGCACTAACACTTGCTCTTCTTTAATGTCAAATACCAATCTTGATACAAGGGGATGTTTTGCACTAGGATTATGGTTGAGGAGAAATGTTTTAAATATACCTCTCTCTGATTCTCAGTTCCAGTTCTGATTGGTCTCCCATGCAGTGGATAATTAAAACTAGAAAAACAAGCATGTATAGTCTGACAACACATTTAATGTAACATGTAGTTTGGACCTCAGGAGGCTGCTTTTCCCTGTTGTCTTAATAACACAGTACTCTAACTAATGTGCTGATTGTGATGCAGGATGCCTCTCCTATATATTTTGTTCATGAATATGCTTTGTTAATCCATTTCATAGGCTGCAATAAAGAAAAGCAATTTCCTCCGTGATAAATTTGATATAATACAAGAGGAGAGATAATTGATGATTCCAGGCCATGTGTGTGTCTGAGGGTAATGACATGTTTCCCCAATGTGCTGCTCAGTCATGTGAAGCTTTTGAGTGATGCATTCTTGTACTTTAAGAAATCCACAGAAAACATCTTTACAAGCACCCATCACACCTGCCACCGTGACCAAGGAATGCTGAGAAGGGTATCCAACTACACTCTTATCAAAATAAATGAAGCAGCTCTACCCCAGTACTGCAGGTATCAGGATGCAACATATAATTTAATCTGAAATTAAACTAAAAATACCCAATTACTGTATTTCAGCTAAGGTGAATCCTTTCCAGAAGATATGATTTTGAAAGCAGAGGGACAAAGATGACACTCGAGAAGTAGACAACACCTCACAGATGCGAAAAAATTTGCATGTACTGTTTTTAGCTATCCATGTTCAAAGCTGTTTGTTTGACATGACTTTCTTGTCTCTGTGGATTATTTTAAAGAAGCTGAACTGATTAAACAATAGCACATTGAGGGTACTTCTTTGGGCTGCTGCAACTGTAAATAAAGAAACTACTCTGAAATAAAATGAATCAATTACATTCTGATGTATTTTAAATTGCAAGTAAGATGGGCAATCTGAGGTTGAAATCTAATGAAATGGAGAAAAGAATGACTTCAGAATAGAAATAATAGAAACTTTGAAGTTATTTTAGACATGCACAGTTTAGAACAATATTTCTCATGCTGATGTTTTCCATTATTATCTATACTATTATTGGTGGTTGGCCATTTTGAGGACAGGATGGCTGCTTCTTAGGTCTTCTAAAAACCTTGAGAGCTCATTTTCTAGTAAACTAAAACAATACATAGCTTCATGTTTTAATTTTTTTTAGCTTTGCTGCTTTGACTTAAACAATTCATCAGCAGATCATTTTAATTCCTGAACTATACATTGCACTGTCTTTTCTACTTTGGAGCATTCCTTGCTATTTTGATCAATGTATCTAGAAGGCAACTGTGACTTTCATTAAATTAATAAGAATACTCTATGCATATAGAAGTCCTATAGTGAAGTAACTACAGTGCTGCTACTGCTAATACATTGAATGCTCTAGTTGATGCAGTACAGGGCGGCATGTTGAAGGGCTATCACGATGCTTAGACAGCAGCAGATCACAGAGATCAAAGCTCTACTGTCTCCTTAGCTTAGAACAGATATGGAGAATCTGCAGCCCACAGAGTTCAATCTGTTCATGGCCACAAAGTATACAACCCATATAATCAGATTGAACTGCCAGCATTCTCTTATTAACTATTGATTAGATTCATCCAAAGCATCATCCAAAATTGCAAAAAATATTCTGGTTTCATTAAATGAATGCATAGACCTCTCCACATTCAACCAGGTATGATGGGGAATCTAAAAAATGAGACTAAACTCACAGAGATAGAAAAGAGTTCTCTACCTCTACCACACTCATTCTGATTTTAGGCTATGCTTTTTCAATCAAGGGCCCAAATAGGACTACTTTTCAGAATAATATTTAACATTTATATCTTTTTAGCATGATTTTGTCTAGTAGTTAAGGCTCCAAGCTACAAAGACAGAGACTGTCGGTTCAAGTCTCCCATGAAAACCAGCTGAGTGAGTATGGACTAATCACTCTTCCCAACCCAGCACACTTTGCAGAATTGTTGTGGGGAGATTAGGAGGAAGGAGATGTATTGAATATATTCACTGCCTTGAGTTAATTTTATGAATAGTAACAACAGGAAACAAACAAACAAACAAACAAATATTTCTATTATGTCCCAGTCTTAATTCTACTATTCTACTTGCAAATACTTAGAGTTGGGAGCAGAATTACACCTACAGAGACTAAATGTACATGAAGCTAAGCCAATAAAAACAGCCGATATTGTTTCTGTGAACATCTATTGATTCTGTTCAGTGGTTTGACTGAATGAAAGTTCCAGAAACACAAATCTGTTGCCTGATTAAAGAAATCTGATAATTTGCCAACATGATATGTTTAACAGTTCACTCACATTTGTTTTTTTCTGGAATAATGCAATGTAAAGACTGAAAACAAATGAGGGGCATACAGGAAACCAGCAACTGTTGTCATTTTTTTTTCCTCCTAGATTTCATTTAAAATGAAAACAGCCCTCTTTTCATCAGATAATGCCCAATAAGAACACTCTATCAAAATGGAATAAGCACAGCTGGAATCAAATTTTTCAATACAGAAAAACCTTCAAATGTTCCTTTCATCTTTTTTCACTTTGAGAAGGAGCTGCTGACAGTCCTTTCAGAACTTGCTGTTACATATGCACCTGAGAGACATTTTAATTGTCTTTGTTCAGTCATTCATTGGCAAGACAAGGAAGAATTCAGTGGAGTTCCTACACTTGGCAGGGTGGGGAGGTCTCGCTTAAAGAGCTATCACATTTATTCCTGTTTCCAAGAAGTGTGATAATACAGTCAAACACTTGAGGTCACCTTTCTTGTTCTTGTTTATTTGTAATGCAACATTGCCTGGAAGCCACAGGCATGTAAGAGCACAGAGTGTCTTTATTTGGCTCAGCAGCATAATATATAGAGTCTTAGAGGCAGGTTTTGCATTTAAATGATGTTTCATTGATAGATACCTAAGGATATATAAGGATATAAAACAGATTCTATGATTTGGCTTAACTACATTAATTATGGATTAAACCAATATTCTTCCAATTCACATACAATATGTAAATACACCTCATAGGTGAATGCTTAGATTATAGGCATTCATAATCTACCCATACTAAATTCTCCTCCTTTGTTAACTATTTGTACCTCTCAGTCAAATTTGCTTTTCGTATTTGAACAACTATGAAAGAAATTTCCAAGGAAGTTAAAGTAAATTAAATTCTGTAGAGATTCTCAGTCCTCCCAGATCACGGTTGTCCCAAAGGTACTTTTTCAAACCCTTGTTCTGTGCTTGAGGCTGACTTGTCCTGGGAAGACATATGTCATCTTTTCTTCCCCTTACCAAGGATATTCTCTTTCTGTGTGTATGCATGGATGTGTAGGTATGGGTTTGTGTACACATTGTGATATGATGGGATGTGATATTAATATAATATATCATACATTACATTGAATTATATTACAAGATAAGACTTTGCATGGGATGTACAATCAACAGATAGCTGAAATGGCTGATAGGATTTCCCACTATCTGGGAAATCCTATCAGTGGTCAGAAAAAGGCTGTATTAAAAGAGAGCATTCAGGCACTGATCATAGCAGCACAAGAAAATGGACTAATCACCAGATTTATAGAAGCAGGAGTCTAACACAATAGCACTTAGATTTATATACTGCTTAGTCTTATATATTGCTTCATAGCACTTAGACTTATATACTGCTTCATAGTGTTTTACAGCCCTCTCTATGTCAGCATACATAGAGGCACACCCTGGCCAGTCCCCAGGGATAATTACATTTCAAGATGGCGACCGGACCCTTTTGGTGGAGGCTTCTCCGGCCTGGATGGTCTTCGGTGTGAGCCTCCATTTCCCCTGGGTCCCCCACCAGTGGCAGAGGTGGGGGAGGACCAGGGGAGACCGGCAAGCTCCAGCAGGAGCCGGTCGGAGGACTGTCGAGGCCATAGGGCTGGCAGGAGCGATGGCCGCGGTGACAGCAGCGGCGGTGGCGGTGCGGTGGCGGCAGCGGCCGCAGCGGTTTCGAGCCACGACAGGGACGGCGGCGGTGGATGGAGCTACCATTCCCCCTGGGTTTCCTCCCCGCAGGTGGCAGAGGTGGGGGGGACCCAGGAGCGACGAGAACGGCGGCTGCGGTGGCGGCGACGTTGGCACGGTGCCCGCGGCAGTTTCGGGCCGTGACAAGGACGGCGGCCGTTGGATGGAGCCGTCGTTCCACCTGGGTTTCCCCCTCGCCGGTGCCAGAGATGGGGGGGCCCTGGGGGAGGTCGGGAGGCCTGCCTGGGGCCAGCTGGAGTGGCGACAAAAGCGGCGACCATGGTGGCGTTGGTCGGCCGCGAGGGTATTGGGCGGCAGCGACAACAGACAAGGAGGATTTCTTCATTTCCCCTGGGTCCCCCCACTGGTGGCAGAGTGGGGGAGATCCAGGGGAGCTTGGGGTGCCTCGCCTGGAGTCGGCTGGATGGGTCGTCGGGTCTGCTGGATCGAAGAGAGCGGTGTTGGACAGCCGCTGTGGCAGCGGGCGGTGGCGTTGACGACGGCCATGGATGGTCCCTTCATTCCCCCTGGATCCCCCCACCGGTGGCAGAGGTGGGGGAGGACTGGGGGAGACCAGCAAGTGTCATGTGGAACCAGTCAGAGGGGCTGTCGGGACTATAGGGCCGGCGAAGACGGCGACCGCATC
This sequence comes from Bungarus multicinctus, assembly GCA_023653725.1. Lineage (NCBI taxonomy): Eukaryota > Metazoa > Chordata > Lepidosauria > Squamata > Elapidae > Bungarus > Bungarus multicinctus. Next base: position 226,530,962 of record CM042834.1, on the reverse strand, counting down.
TATGCTGGGCGGCCACGGCAGGATCAGGCGGCAGCGGTGACGTTGGCTGCGGATGGACTCTTTGTTCCCCTTGGTTCCCCCCGCCGGTGGCAGTGGTGGTGGGGGACTGGGGGAGGCCGGCGAGTCTTATGTGTAGCTGGCTGGACCCGACATCAAACATCTGAGTCGGGACCAGTTGGCCCGCTGAAGTATTCATGAACCGAACTCTACGCCCTAGAGAGGGTGCCCCTCTCCCTGACATGGCCGATGGGACTATCGAAAGTCCACCTCAAGGACGGGTCTTCGGACCCAGAGAGGTGGCATGGCCATTCCATGAAACGTTTGGGGAGGGGGAGGGGCACTCAACTGTTTTCCTTTATTTTTAGATTTTTAATGGGGTTGGGGAGGGATGCCACGGGTATGGGGAGGGAGGTTGGGAGGACGGTGAGGGATAGTTTTTTAGTGGGGTTAGTGGGTGGGGGGTTTGGGGTCAGCCAAGCTGGTGAGTACGCCTGGGGGGACTCGGGGGACCGGGGATTGGGTGGGCGACCAGGGTCAGAACAACCGAGGGTGGACCTTATTGGCACCGTAAGTGGGAGGGGCAGATATGGCGGGGGTAGAGGGCCATATCAGGTTAGGGGATCACGTGTCAGCTATCTCCAAGCGGTAACGCGCTCCGACCCTCTCGACCCATCTTGCAGGCCTGGTTGTGCAGAGTCTCAGGCCCTGAGCACCCGGATGATGTTATGCAATGCCAGGTCCATTATGAATAAGGCCCCCCTGATTTTTGATCTGATACAGGATGAGGGCGTGGACCTGGCAGGCTCAGGGGTCACCGAAACCTGGTTGGGCCCAGAGGGGGGTAACGATCTCCCACTGGTAACGATGTGCCCACCAGGTTTCCAGACATTTCATCAGCCGAGGGCTCAGGGTAGGGGTGGTGGAGTGGCGGTAATTATTAGGGAGGATCTATGTCCTAGGGGGGCCACTGTACCTCAGATGGCTGGCTGTGAGTCCCTCTTTGTGAAGTGGGATCAGGGTGGGCAGATGGGTCTCTTGATAATGTACCTGGCTCCCTGCTACGTATCACCGGCCCTGCCCAGGCTCCTCGGGGTAATAGCCGAGCTGGTGGTGGAGACACCCAGACTGTTAATTATGGGTGACTTCAACCTGCCTTCGCTCGGTGAATCCTCTGGGGTGGCCCGAGAGTTCTTGGCCTCCATGACAGCCTTGGACCTGACCCAATTAATTTCTGGACCCACTCACATGGGAGGACACACGCTGGCCCTGATTTTCATCTCTGGACAGTGGTTGAATGATCGGTTAGGGGATATAGTTGTTAAACCTTTGTCATGGTCTGATCATTCTCTCCTTAGACTAGACTTCTGTACCGCCAATCCGCACCGCAGGGAGGTGGAGCCGAGGAGATGGTTCCGCCCCAGATGCCTGATGGATCCTGAATGGTTCCAGACGGAGCTTGGGCCATTACCTGAAACTCTGGCTCATAACTCGGCCACAGACTTGGTAGCCGCCTGGGATAGGCTGGCTGCCAGGGCTCTGGACCGAGTTGTGACTTTGCGACCTCTGACCCGGCAGAGATCTCGCTCGGCTCCGTGGTTTACGGAGGAGCTGAGGGAGATGAAATGCCAGAAAAGATGTCTGGAGGGCGTCTGAGAGCCAGTCGTGCCGAGTCCGACCGAACACAGGTTAGGTCCTATATTAGGACCTACCTAGTGGCGATAGAGGCGGCGAAGCGTTCTCACTTCTCCGCCCTTATTGCATCAGCAGAAAATCAACCCGCCGCCCTGTTTAGAGTGACCCGCTCCCTGCTTGGGCCGGGAGCGAGGGAGGATCTCTTCAAGGGAAGGGCGGAGGAGTTTTCACGATTTCTGCATGATAAAATCGCTCAGATTCGGGCCGGGTTGGACTCTAGTTGGAGGTCCCGGGGGAGGTGACCGTGGCGAGTCTTGAGACGGTTATCTGGGACGAGTTCGACCCTGTGACCGCTGAGAGTATAGACAGGTTACTGGGGTGGCTGAATGCCACCACATGTTTATTGGACCCTTGCCCCTCCTGGTTGGTCTCTACCACCAGAGAGGTGACACGGAGTTGGCTCCAGGGAATTGTTAACGCTTCTTTGATGGAGGGCTCACTTCCCACTGCCTTGAAAATGGTGGTGGTGCAACCCCTCCTTAAGAAGCCCTCCCTGAACCCAACTCTCTTGAACAACTATCGTCCTGTCTCCAACCTTCCCTTCGTGGCGAAGGTTGTTGAGAGTGTGGTGGCAGGTCAGCTTCCCCAGTACCTGGATGAATATATGTACCTGGATCCCTTCCAATCGGGCTTCAGGCCCAGACATAGTACTAAAACGGCATTGGTCGCATTGGTTGATGATCTCTGGAGGGCCCGTGACAGGGGTTATTCCTCTGTCCTGGTCCTATTAGACCTATCAGCAGCTTTTGATACTATCGACCATAGTATCCTATTGCGGCGGTTGGGGGAGGTTGGGGGTTGGAGGCACCGTGTTGTGGTGGTTCGCCTCCTTCGTCTCCGACCGCCTGCAATTTGTGTTGGCGGGGGGGAGAGATCCACCTCTAGGCCCCTCGATTGTGGGGTGCCTCAGGGATCAGTCCTCTCTCCTCTCCTGCTCAACATTTATGTGAAGCCGCTGGGGGAGATCATCCGTGGCTTTGGGGTGAAGTGTCATCTGTACGCTGATGATACTCAGTTGTACATCTCCACCCCAAGCCACCCCAACGATGCCATGGAGATCATGTCCCGTTGTCTGGAGGCCGTGCGGAACTGGATGGGCGGGAACAGGCTCTGACTCAACCCTTCCAAGACTGAGTGGCTGTGGTTTCCGGCATCCCGATATAGCCAGATAGTTCCATCGCTGGCTATTGGGGGTGAGATTTTGCCCCCTTCAGAGAGGGCTCGCAATCTGGGTGTCCTCCTGGATGTATGACTGTCCTTGGAAGACCACATTACAGCTGTCTCTAGGGGGGCGTTTCATCAGGTTCACCTGATCCACCAGATGCGGCCCTTTCTGGATCAGGATACCTTATGCACGGTCACTCATGCCCTGGTCACCTCCCGACTGGACTACTGTAACGCCCTCTACATGGGGCTCCCAAATGGGAGCATCCGGAGGCTTCAACTGGTACAGAATGCGGCCACGCGGGTGGTTATGGGGGCATCAAGGTTCTCGCATGTGACGCCCCTCCTGCGTGAGCTGCATTGGTTGCCAGTGGCCTCTCGGGTGCGCTTTAAGATTTTAGTGTTAACTTTTAAAGCGCTCCATGGCATCGGACCAGGATATTTACAAGATCACATTCTGCCATTTTCCTCTCACTGTCCGGTGCGCTCCCACAGGGAGGGTCTTCTGCGGGTCCCATCGGCATCTATGTGCCAGCTGGTGACCCCGAGGAATAGGGCCTTCTCTGTGGGGGCGTCTGCCCTCTGGAATGGGTTGCCCCCGGAGTTACATATAGCCACGGACCTGGGGACCTTCAGGCGTGCCTTGAAACCTGGCTCTTTGACCAGGCCGGCTTGGGCTGATTTTAGATTTGGGTGTTTTACTTTTTATTTTAGGGTTTTAGGGAAGGGTCTTAATTGATTACAGCCAGGGTCTTAGTTTAATTTAGTTTTAATTTTTCACATATTTATTGTTTTAATTGTACGGCTGTGCATATATAAATAAATATTTATTATTATTATTATTATTATATTGCCCCCAACAATCTGGATCCTCATTTTACCAACCTCAGAAGAATTACTGTAGATAGAAGGGGGTACTGTAGATAGAAGAGGGTATAATAAATAGGACTCATAGTGCAGAAAGGCCTCAGAGATAATCCAGCACATATGGCAGGGTGTAAGATGCAGGCAAGAACATCATACACATCATACACTAACTAGTGGGCATTATATACAAGAACATCTGCACAGTGTATGTGCTAGACCCTCTCAAATCCAGATGTGAGTTTCCACAGAAAATTGTGAAGAATAACAAGGCTAAGTTCTTGAGGGCCACCAGATCAAAATAGACAGGCAGGAATTAACCAATCAACCAGTCATGCGGTAGTAGACAAGAACCAGAAGATAGTTGTGGTAAAAGATGTAGGAGTGTCAAGTGACACCAACTTCAGGAGAAAGAATTATTAGAAGATAGGGTAGTATTAGGACCTGAAGGATGATCTAGAGAAGATGTGGAAAATAAAGGCCAAAGCGAGCTGGGAGCGTAACTCCACCAGATCCCAGGAATAACATCAGAAGACTGTAGTGGTACTAAGAAAAAAATAATGCTTATAAAAAACTCCAGGGTAAGTGGATAGTCATGAACTTAGTCAATGTTCAGACTCAGGCATGGACAGAAACCAGATTTGTTGAGCCCAATGATGGTTTGCATAGGAGAAGTATATTCTTATTTCTTTCATTTGAGCTTAGCCTGGAAAACTTGTGGATTGTGTCAACATTTTCTAAACATATAATCTGTTTCATATTATTTGCTAGAAAGGGGCTATTTCAGTTTGTTGTAGATGCTATTTATAAAGCAGGCTTCTAAAACATGCACTCCAGATGTGATGACAAAATCTGTGGGAAGTTCAGCTTTGATAGAACTTGAGGTACAAGGTTGGAAAGGCTGCCTTCAAGAAACAAAATTGTGAGCCCCAGGAAGAGGTAAGTTCTGTTTTCTTTTTTATGTCTTCGCAACTGGAAGACTTTGTTTTGCTTATTAAAAGAAATATTTTGCTAAGTGATTTGTAAATGAGTGATAATAAAGGCCTAATTGAACGGGGTTTTTGATTATGTATTTTTTTACTCTTTTTCCCTCTCTCCCTCTCTCTTTCCCTAAATTTGATTTTGAACGTTGTTGCTGTTGTTGCTTTAAATAACAATTGTCTTTTTACTCACAATAAATAATTTATCATCTAGGTCTTATAGGAACACTGGAGCACATTTTTCTAAACAAAATAGTTCAGAAAACATAAAGAAACCTAATAACATTAATTCTGTATTTTTTATGACATGGTGCACACAGATTCCGAACCTTGTGAGTTCCTAATATATATCAGCATAAAAAATTCATGAGAAAGTAATTTGGCCCTGCATGCCAGGCTCTGTGATTGATCTCAAATCTACTTTCATGCTCTCTCACTATATCTCCCTTTATTACTGTTTGCTCCAAAATTGCTTAGTGTTGCAGCTTAAAATCCAATCACTGGGAACTTCTTCTTGCAATCTTTTGTTTAAAAGTTCTGCCTCATTTCTTGGCTCAATCTTTTTTATCTTAATTCAGTGGTCATGATCCTGGTTTGCCAAAGCTTTTATCAACATTAGCATCTCAGAATTCTGTTCATAGAAAGTACAAATGATTCTTCTATTTATAAAGTTTCTCTGGACCCTAATAATTTCTGTATCTGTGTCTCAAATGAGATAATACTTTCCAGAGTATTGTCCATTTTTGGTTTAGAACAAAGTATATTTCTTCCTTCCTTTTCCATATACAAATACATATAAATGAAATAAAGTGAAATCCATATGATAAGGCTATCAGCAGTATATATTTATCTGTGAGTAAATCCTTTAAATAGAGTGGAAGTTTATTTGTGCAAAAAATTTATGTGTAGATAAGAAATTACATGGAGCTATGAATTTGAAGCATCTGTATATAATTGGTTCCATATTTGAAGTATGTATAAATAGTTCCATGTTTAAAGTGCCTATGTATATATGGTTCTAAGTTAAGCCAAAGGAAAAATAAATACAGTTATCTGGTATGAGTTACAATTACATTGCTTATCAAGATTTCTATTACTCTAATATCTAGAAGTGGAGTTTCAGAGGTAAAAATAACGTAAATTATACTACATAAAGAAACTTCATTTTCTTGTGCAATTAGATTTTTATTACTTCCTAAAGCACAAAATTGACTGTGTCACTTTTACTTCTGATCACATGATATAAAGAACAAAAGAGTTACCAATATATATTCATATTGTACATCCAAACTTTTTACAAAAAAGCTGTAAAACATGGGAAATTCTGCGAGATGAGAAATTTGCTACTTTCAATCTTAACATAAATATAGTTTTTTTTCTCAAGCTTATTAAACTTTTATTGTCCAATTTACAAATATATGTTCAGAAGAATAAAAGCTGTACTAATATACAAACTTCCCCAGGAGGAATTGAATCTCTATCTACAGAAGATTGTTTTCTAAGCATGATTATACTATTTTGTATGCTAATCTCAGAGTTCATTTAAAATTGTAATATTTCTAGCCCAGAAGAACATACTTTTCTGATCCCCATATATCTTTTGGCTTATGAAATTGGATAATACAGATACACACACATGTGGATTCAGCATGGCTTATTAATTCCTTTTTATATTTGATTTTGGAAATATAATAGTATTTACAGCCAAGATGGCGCTGACAATGGCTGCTTCGGTGAAATGCTCTCTAATGGTTTCTTTATTCCTTATTATTATCTGCAATTCACTACGGATTTCATACTCATGAGACCATCTGCTAAGAATTAGGCAGTGTTTCCTTAAGAAGCAGCTTTCTGATTCCTTATCCCCTCCTATCTTTGCAAAGGCGGAGGAGATTCTAACTAATTTCCAGATGCTATGGATTACAACAAACAAAGGAGGAAAGCAGCAATGCCAAAAAAGGAGGCAAGGTAACGAGGCAAGGTAAATGAGCGGGAATTTTAAACAGACTAAGGAATGGGGGGGAAACTCCTTTCCCTTCAATCTTTCTGACTAATTTACTCTCACTTGCTAACAAGATGGATGAAATTCATCTCTTAAATAGATGGAAATCTGATTTCTATAATTCTGCAGTTCTTTGTTTAACTGAAACCTGGCTTAATCCACAAATTCATGGGGACAACACCATATACATCCTAGGATTTCAGACATTTAATACAGACAGAATTGAAGAGACATCAGGTAAAACAAAGGGTGGAGGATTATGTTTATATATCAACAACAGCTGGTCTAAGGATATAATTATAATATATACATTTTGTGATGAAAACTTAGAATCTTTACACATCAACTGCAAGCCATTTTACTCTCCACATGAGTTCTCCTCATTTCTCCTAATAGCTGTGTATGTTCCTCCACAAGCCTGTATAAACAAGGCATTACGAACTCTTGCTGATCAAATTATGAAGGCTGAAGCCAAACACCCACATTTCCTTCCCATCATTTTAGGAGATTTCAATCAAGCAAATTTAAGAAAACAGCTCCCAAAATATTTCCAGCATGTAAATTGTCCCACCAGAGTCAAAAATACTTTAGACCACTGCTACACAACAGTAAAAGATGCTTATAGGTCTTTAACACGAGCAGCTGTGGGACACTCTGACCTCTGCATGATTCACCTTGTACCTGCCTACAGACAAAGACTTAAAACCATGAAACCAACAATTGAATCAGTGAAGACTTGATCAGATGAGGCAAAGCTGAAACTCCAGGCTTGCCTTGATTACACTGATTGGAATGTTTTTGAAGATGCGCCTGCAGACCTAGATGAGCTCACAGATACTGTAACATCATATGTCAGCTTCTGCGAAGATTTATGTGTACCAACAAGGAACCTGCAAATATATAGTAACAATAAACCTTGGTTCACAGCTAAACTTAAGCAGCTCTGTCGTTCCAAAGAGGAAGCCTACAGAAAAGGTGACAGAATGCTATACAACTAGGCCAGAAACATATTAACAAGAGAGATCAGAGCAGCAAAAAGAAGCTACTCTGAAAAGTTAAGGAATCAGTTCTCAACAAATGAACCAGCAAACATGTGGAAAACTCTTAAAAACATCACTGGCTTCAGCAAACCTCCTTCCCAGGCAGAAGGAAGTTAACAACTAGCAGATGACCTGAATGTGTTTTATTGCTGGTTTGAAAAGAAACTACAGCCAGCTATCTCCACAACACACATCTCAAACACATTAACAACAGCCAAGCCTCCTACAACTGGCCCCAATCCATTGGGCTCACAAACTCTGGTGATCACAGAAAAAGAAGTGCAAGATCTATTACACAGACAAAAGCCAGGAAAAACACCAGGGCCAGACAAGATAACTCCTTCTTGCTTAAAAGTTTGTGCTGACCAATTGACCCGAATCTTCACCCGAATCTTCAATAGATCACTAGAGATGTGCTATGTTCCTTCCTGCTTCAAACGTTCTACCATCACCCCAGTGCCAAAGAAGCCCTCCATCAAGGAATTGAATGACTACAGACGAGTTCCTCTAACATCTGTAGTTATGAAAATCTTTGAAAGGCTTGTGCTGTCCCACCTGGAAACCATCACTGATCCGCTGTTAGATCCCATGCAGTTTGCATACCAAGCAAATATATCGACAGATGATGCTGTCAACATGGCCTGCATTAAATCCTACAAGACCTTGAACCTCCAAATACCTATGCAAGGGTCCTCTTTGTAGATTTCAGTTCAGCATTCAATATCATCATTCCAGATACTCTTCTAAGTAAATTAAACCAAGTAGCGGTACCTGAACACACTTGTAAGTGAATCATAAGCTTCCTAACAGACAGGAAGCAGTAGGTGAAGCTAGACAGAATCACATCCAATACCTATACAATCAGCACAGGGCCTCCCCAAGGTTGTGTGCTTTCTCCACTTTTCTTCTCCCTATATACCAATGACTTTATCTCAAACGATCCATCTTTTAAAATACTGAAATTTGCTGATGACACAACAGTGATCGGTCTCATTCGAGACAATGAATCCGCGTACAGACAGGAGGTTATACAACTTGCCTCGTGGTATAACCAGAACAATCTGGAACTGAACACATACTACAACCCTCCCATACTACCACCTCTTACAATACTAGACAACACAGTATCAACAGTAGAGACCTTCAAAATTCTAGGTTCTACTTATCACATGACCTAAAATGAACACCTAACATCAAAAATGTCATCAAAAAAGCACAACAAAGAATGTTCTTTCTTAACTAAACATAAAATGGGGCTAATGGAAAAAGAAGAAATAGCACAAAAAATTAAAAATGCTAAGCAGAACTATTTTGAATATGTAAACAAACCAGGCAGATGGCTAGCATATAAATTGAGAAAGGAAAGAGATTCAAGAAGGATAAATCAATTGATAAATGAACAAGGACATGTATGCTATGGAAAAAATTATTCAAGATTATTATGGAAAACTATACCATCAAGAGAATGTTCAGGAAGAAAGAATTCAACAATACCTACAGGAAGTAAATTTGCCCCAGATACCTAAAGATATTGAAATAATGTTAGAAAGTAACACAACAATGATGGAATTAACAGAAGCCTTAAAAAAGCAAAACATTGGGGAACCACCAGGCCTGGATGGTTTGCCAGTGGAATTTTATAACACATTTCAGGAAACACTGAATCTTTACTTATTGGAAGTAATGAATGAAGCTATGACAAAGAAGAGAATACCCAAAACATGGTCATAAGCATCACACTTGAACCGAAGGAGGACACACTTGAACCGAAGGAGGACACAGACCCACAGCAAGTTAAAAACTACAGACCAATATCACTACTAAATTCAGATTATAAAATTTTTGCTTCAATTTTGGCAGAAAGACTGAAAAGATACTTAAATAATTTTATCCATCCTGATCAAAATGGATTTCTGCTGAAGAGACAAATTAAAGACAATATGAGAATAATTTTAGATACACTGGAATACTATGAGGCACATCCCGAAAAACAAATGGCTCTGATGTTTTTAGATGCACAAAAAGCCTTTGATAATGTGAATTGGCATTTTATGCTGTTACAATTGGATCAAAGGGTAAAAAATTTATTCAGGCCATAGAAACAATATATCATAAACAAACTGCAAAGGTTATGGTAAATGGAGAGTTAACAGACTTTATAGATATAACAAAAGGGACTAGATAAGGCTGTCCACTGTCACCTCTGTTGTTTGTGTTAACACCGGAAGTGCTGAATAGAAACAGCAGAGAAGAAAAAGAAATAAAAGGAATGAAAATTTAAAAAGAAGAGTATAAATTACAAACTTTTACAGATGACCTGGTATTCATATTAGATGATCCATTGGAGTCAGCACCTAAATTGATAGAAAAAATAGAAGAGTATGGGAAAGTAGCAGGTTTGAAAATAAATAAAGATAAAACAAAGATTTTAACAAAGAACATGTTAGCAAGACAAAAGAAAGAATTGGAGGAAGTTTTGGGCATCCAGGTCACAAATAAGGTTAAGTATTTAGGGATACATATAACATCAAGATGTAGCACACTTAAGGAGGATAACTATCTTAAACTCAAACAACAGATTGTAACAGGCTTGATAAAATGCGAAAATTTATCACTGATTGCTGAGAATATCTACAATTAAGATGAATGTATTGCCTAGAATCTTATACTTATTCCAGACAATTCCAATCAGATTAGGGAAAGAATTTTTTGAAGATTTAAACAAAATAGTGCTAAAATACATCTGGCAGGGGAAGAAAGTGAGAATAAAATTCAAATTGCTGCAAGATGCAAGAATAAGAGGAGGATTTGCTTTGCCCAATTGGGAATTATACTACCAAGCAATGAGTTTGATGTGAGTAAAGGAGTGGATAACATTAAGGAATACTAGACTTTTGAATTTAGAAGGACATGACTTGCTGTTAGGGTGGCATGCCTTCCTCTGGTATAAGAGAACTAAAACACAGGGGTATTTTAGAAGACATTATATTCGAGAAGCATTGTTTCTAAACTGGGAGAAGATAAAAAAGCAATATTATTTAAAAATTCCACTATGGTTATCTACTATTGAAGCTTTTTCCTATCCAATAATATATAAAAAGGAACAAACAGTTAGATACGGTGAGATATTGAATGAAAAGGGTGAACTTAAATCTATGCAAGCGTTGAAAGAACAAGGTGTAAAAATGAATTAGTTTTTATATTTGCAAATACAATGTAGATTTGATAAAGATGTTAAAACAGAAGGTATTTATGATAAGTTGACTGATTTAGATAAACTTTTGACAGGTACTGATGAAAAAGTAATCAAAAAACTTTAAGGATACTTGCTGGAGTTTAAATTAGAGGAAGAATAAGTTAAAGAAACAATGATTGTATGGGGGAAAAATTTTGGATATGGGATTGACTTAGATAAATGGCAAAAATTGTGGTCTCAAAATTATAAAATAACAATGTCAACTGTATATAAAGAAAATTTGTATAAGATGTTTTACAGGTGGCACTTACCCCCGACGAGAATTGCGAGAATGTTGAAGAATATATTGGATAAATGTTGGAAATGTCATCAGATACCTGATTCATATTACCATATGTGGTGGATGCAAAAAGATATTGGACTATAATCCACACATGGTTGATAAAAATGACAAAATAACACATAGACTTTAAACCTGAGATATTTTTATTGGGAATTATACCGGAAATATATTGTAAAGAACTCAAATATTTGATTGTAAATGTTTTAACAGCGGCTAGAATTGTATTTGCTAAGAATTGGAAAAATGAAAAAAAAAGGATAGCACACAAGATTGCAATCAATTGACACACTGTATGTATATAATTGAAAGTGGGTTTTATGTTTTTATGTTTTGTTTGTATGTTTGTCTTAAAAAAATAAAAAATAAAAACTTTGTTTTTTTAAAAAAAGAATGTTCTTTCTGCGCCAACTCAGAAAGCTCAAAGTGCCCAAGGAGCTGCTGATCCAGTTCTACAGAGGAATTATTGAGTCTATCATCTGCACCTCTATAACTGTCTGGTTTGGTTCTGCAACCCAAAGGACAGACACAGACTTCAGAGGATAATTAGGACTGCAGAAAAAAAACAATTACTACCCACCTGCTTTCAATTGAGGACCTGTATACTGCATGAGTCAAAAAGAGGGCTGTGAAAATATTTACAGACCCCTCACATCCCAGATATAAACTGTTTCAACTCCTATCCTCAAAACAATGTTATAGAGCACTGCACACCAGAACAACTAGGCACAAGGACAGTTTTTCCCCCAAAGCCATCACTCTGCTAAACAAATAATTCCCTCAACATTTTTCAACTACTGTATTACAAAGTCTGCACTACTATCACTGTTAATCATCTGATCACTCCTTATCACCCATCCCCTCCCACTTGTGATTGTAGGACTGTAACTTTGTCGCTTGTATCCTTATGGTTTATATTGACTGTTTCCTAGTATGATTTGATTGTTTATTGTACCCTATGACTATTTTTAAGTGTTGTACCTTATGATTCTTGACTCTTGAAGAATGTATTTTTTCTTTGATGTACACTGAGAGCATTTGCACCAAGACAAATTCCTTGTGTGTTCAATCACACTTAGCCAATAAAGAATTCTATTCTATTCTATTCTATTCTATTCTATTCTACTCTACTCTATTCTATTCGACTAAAAATCTGAATTCTTTAAAGCTACCCTTTTTATTTAGTTTACATAGAAATTAATGCTGTTACCAAATAGACAATAAATTGCAAGATGAAGTATCAAGATCATCTCACAGATGGTTCAATCACTTTTATTCCTTTTTGTTACAGGTCTAGAATATATTATGTGTGTGCTTATGTCTCTATAGGAATGCATTGTTTAATCATACCTGCCGGATTCTTTTTAAATTATATTTTCTTGACTCCTGACTCAAGGTTCATTATAATCTTATTCAGCAATTCATATGTGAAATATTTTACTTACTGTTGCTAATAAAAAATGTTTAATAAAGTCTTCAAATGTGTAAACAACTGTGTGTATTCTTGACACACTTGTATGTAGGATTCAAAGAAGATAAGGAGCAACAGCAGAAAATACAACTTTATTTCATTGCACAATTTCCACATACTAAAAGTATTTGAAAATTGTACAATGGAATGAAGATGTATTTTCTGCTGATGCTGCATAACTTTTAATTCTCTGAGTCATGAGTTAAAAACAAGCTTGGGGAACCATGCAAAGCATTCTTTCCAACCCCTTAACTGTAGCTTTTTTTTTCTAGGCTACGTGACAGGCAAGGAAATGGGCAAGTCTTGAACTAGAATAGTTGGCAACATTCCAAGTTGCTGCCCTGTTACTCCACCCATAGGAATGAATAGATGTATTAATATAATTAATAAATAAACTGTTATTCAAACAGATTGTCAACAACCTCATCAAGAAAGTCAAGACTGAATACTGCATGATAACTGTCCAGAAGGCTTGGGTTCAGCAAAGGCTTCTTGAGGCCAAAGCACACCTTCAATCCTCTTCAAGGCTGGAGGAACTATCTTCTTTTCAAATATTTTAACACTTCCACATAGATTCAACTACTGGTTACCTGTCAGACTGCCTTAAAAAACCAAGGTGGACTCTGATTTAATAAACAGATAACCAAATTCACTCTTTTAGATAACTTTGCGCACTTTCTCAGAAATGGCAGGTTTACATATGATCTAGATAACCCTTCAAGATGGTACTTCTGGCATTTCACTTGGAACTATCCAGTGTGAAGCCAACTGGGAGTAAATTTGAGGAACTTTATCTGCAGATAGCATGAATACACCTCACAGTGGCCCTGTTAAAGGTCCTGCTTACTATTTCTTTTCAGCAGAGAAGACATCATTCTAAACAAGTCCCTTGAGCTACTATTGGTAGATGGAACAAGGACAGAAAAATAATGGTATTTGCCACAATCTTCAGTTTGGCCTCTTACTTGTGTTCAGATTAGCTCTTCAGCTCTTCCTCAAACAATGCTTTTGACATTTCTTTTGGCACTTCACTACTTAGAGCAACTCAGATAACCAAGATGTGCCCCAGACTCAGTGCCCAGGGAGTGTTGCATAGGAGCAATGCAGTCCAGTGTCACATGTCTATTCTAGACTGCAGTCAAAACCTCAGCTAAATTGCTCACCAGATCTTCAGGAAAAATCCCAAATTCCTTCTGGAACTCAACTGAGTCTATTAGTGGCCTGTGATGGGCAGATCTAACATGCCCTATCCCTGCCCACAATGGTGCTTGGTAACAACATATTGGCCAGCAATTAAATGATTGTCCATGGCAATGGACTGATGGTAATATGATCTGATTCATGATCATGTTGCAGCTGCTCAAAGGTACTGATGACCCCAACCTAGAATTGTCCTGTCTAAAGAACTGTACCTCTAAAACAAAGGCAGAAAGACATTGTTTCTTCAGAAGTCAAGTGGGATAAATATTCAAACCTTGTGGCCATATTTAGATGTAATGTTTAATCTTTATTTTAAAAGATTTGATATTGGCACACATAAAAACAATTTTGAAAATGATGCCATAGTTATTTTGCCTTTTCTTTTTTACAGTTTTTAAAATTATATGGTAGCATTGTATCTGTCTGCCAGAAATGAGCCTATAGTTACTGTATAAATATTCTCGGATGAATAATTATTTTTATTGTTTAGTAAGTGGAGTATTTTCTATAGATATTATAGGTATGAAAATGATTATAGCTTTTGTGGCTTGCATGCATGTCTATATTGACTTAACCTTACATTATAGTATGTTCAAATAAAAGCTATTTGATACAGTATTCAAGGTTACAATGTACAATGTAAAATCTTGACAATTTTCTATCTAAATGGGAAGCTTTCATATTGTAAATAGATCTTAAAATATCCATGTCTGGCTCTAGCAGCATTAAAGAATATAAAATATCAGCATCTTCTGTCTATGAATGTAATCAAAACTACTGTCATTAGAATTAAATAAATTAATAAACTACAATAGAATGCTATTGGCTCTTTCCTTGGAGATATTCAAGGAGAAACTTAGCAAATCTATCAGTAATAATTAAGGGCCTCATTCATATTAATACAGAGCAGGATTATCAGGGCCATATATAGATTAGTTCTTTTCCAATTCTACAAAACTATCTTGTAATTTTTAAATGTTCCACATACACGTTCTATTACTTCCTTTAATACTTATCTCTGAAAAATCTATGGAATGTATAGTGGTTCTATTGGTTTGATACATCTATTTTAGTACTTTAAAAAAGACAAAAAGTAATGTCATTTAGAGTTTTTAGAAGGTGCAAAGAAGTGGGGAGCGCATCTTTGTACTTCTTGCACATTTGGAGGATAATCCTTCCTTTTAGTAAGCTAATTCTTCTCTACTATACAGCACAAAGATTGAGACAGTTCAAACATAACCACTGTCACAAACAACCAATCAGTTAATATCCTGCAGCACAAATGTTTAACATCTCAGCTGATAATTGGTCCATTGCTAGTGTAGTTCCTTTGGTTTTAGTGATGTAATGATTTGTCATCTGCATCAATGAAGCAGTGACCCTGATCCTGAATTAGCTTACCAAAAGATTACATACAGAAGTAGTAATCTGAAATGAATAACAACAATTAATGTTTGCTGAATTATTTCCTAATACACTGACTTTCTGTTAATTCCTATACAAACCTGGTTGCAGATGTTAAGAAATGGAAATTGCAACATGCCCTCCTTCTATGAAGCTAGCCAAGCTATTTTATTTCTCAAAGTTACATTTCTCATTTCTAATTGTTTTTCTAATTTCTGTTCTTTCTATGTATGGTCAATTCTGATTGGTTTACTATTTGAAATTTCCTTTTTAATAATTCTGCATTTTCTGGCACTCTTCCAGGTATATTGATATTTCCCATTTGTTTCTCGGCAGTCCAATTTTGGCTTTAATTCCAGCAGTACTTGCCACCTGACTTTCTGCTGAAAGTAATTTTGCAATTCTATAAAAATGTTTCCCAGTCCAAATACTCCCACTTCAAAATGCCAACCATTTTCAAACGCAGCTGAAGTAGTCTAACATAATATTTAATTAGTTTTTTACACAAGTCAGAGACATGTAGGATTATTGTCCAGAGCATACTACAAAGATGGTAAGTTTTAATGAAAATTGTAACTTTAGATTTAAATGACAGGAGAGATGAATTGTTAAGAAATAATAATGTATTTATAACATTAGTCTTTAAATATGTTTAATCTGGAATAGTTAATGGATCATAATTAGATCATAGACCAAGGAAAAGGACATTTCATATTACCTTCTTCTGACTTCCAGTGGTATTCAATGTTAATCATTAGAAGGAAACTTCTCATGGGGGATTCTGACATCAGAATTTATGAATTGTTTCTTTTTCTGCTCTAGAATCAACTTCTCTAGATTGATAAGGCATTTATATATTATGAACTGTACATACATTATACATGCCTTAAGGGCATATACACTATAGAGACACAAGTTGTCTGTCTGTCTGTCTGTCTGTCTGTCTGTCTGTCTGTCTGTCTGTCTGTCTGTCTGTCTATCTATCTATCTATCTATCTATCTATCTATCTATCTATCTATCTATCTATCTATCTATCTATCTATCTATCTATCTTCTATGAAATGCAATCCCATAAAATCCACTACATCAGAAGCATATGACTCTATCTTGTATGTAAACCAGTATATCCTTCACATTTTGAGATACTTTAAACATAGTTTGTAAATAAATCACAGCTGAGTAAATAGGCCATGCTAAGGTACAGAAGTGTTCAAGAAAATAATATCAGGTGAGTTCACAGAACTTAACCGAATCACATTATGGCATGGGACAATATGTAGGTCCAGTCAATTTGTAAAAATGACAAATTCATCCATTTTAATTGTTAATTGTTTCATTGTTCTCAGAAAACCGATAAAAGTACCTAATGCATGCCTTACATCTCCTAGTTTACAAATCTCACATCTCTGAATGTTCATAAGCTCTCTTTCGAAATCAATAAATCACAAATACCTCAAATAGTCCTTGTACTGAATGTAATTGCTTTTATAAATATTAGCAGCTGTATCAGTCTTTTAATTTACCCGGTGATATATATCTGTTCAACCTCACACTGTGTCTGACATTGATTTGAAACTGATAGGATTTAAAAGGTGATAACTTTGATTCAATACTAGGGCTTACAAAGTAATTCAGAAAAGGGCGAGCAACTTGACATATGGTAGCTACTCATTAAAAGTTCATCCAGTTTTGAAATATTCCACATATTCGAAACAAGTATGTACATTAAAAGAGAGGGCAGAGAAAAGGATGGAGCAGATGGGAAATACCATTCTAATTGGAAGTACCAATCAAAGCAGAAATGAATTTTTGGGAGGTGGGTGTGATGTATGATATGCCCAATGTAATGAATATTCAGTTCCTAGTATTATAAGTAGTGGAGAGCTTAACATTTAAATCAGCACCATATTTTATATAAGATAGAGTAGGGTTTCTAATATGAATGTTAAGATGGTGGCCAAGGAATGTGAAGTTGAATTGCATACATAATTCATATATTGAGGCAGTATTTGAAGCTGAAAAATGGTTGTAAAACTGCTGTCAAGAAGCTTCCCATTTGTGTTGCATTAATGTCATTCATATCTATACAAACACATATACACTATTAAAAATTCATTTTCATTAAATTCATTAAAGTAAATTCAGTGCGTCTTTCCACTGCCAGCTTTAGCAACAGAATACATACATTTACATATATTTTGCAAGGCAAATTGTATTTGTTGCTGTTTGTTTTCCACAACAAATAAACCCAGTGTCTTTCATGCAAACATAATCACAGTGACTTATGTTGGTTTGCTTGGCTATGGAACTTTAAAAAAGAGGAGGCGCACATGATGGAATCAGAGCTGTTGCTACTTCCATGGAATTGGAATTTCTCTGATAATAACCTAAGATACTTTCATAAAAGAATCATGGTGGTGCAGTGGTTAGAATGCAGTATTGCAGGCTAATTCTGCCCACTGTCAGGTGTTCAATCCTGACCGACTCAAGGTTGACCCAGACTCCATTTTTTTTTTAGGTCAATAAAATGAGGACCCAGTTTGTTGAGGGTAATATGCTGACTTTGTAAATTGCTCAGAGAGCACTGTGGAGCAGTATATAAGTCTAAGTGCTATTGCTATTGCTATTGATAAGATACTGTCATTTAGATCAATTAAAATTTTCTTGACTGAATGAGTAAAAACTCATATGATTGCTTCCTCACTCCTTGCAATTTACTTTGCTTCCATTAGAAAATTTGGTTGCAATCAGTATTCATCTTGAAAATTACAGTTTGCTAAGACTCTAGAATTTGGAAGTTGGTGTCCAGAGACACCTATAATCCCACATTGTGCTTGGTAGGGATTATGAGAATTCAAATCGGACATACTTGGAAGGTAGCAGGTTTCATTATGATTGTCCTTTAAAAATCCTATTTTTAAGGTTATGATCACACAGTTACAAACATCTATTTAATACCTCACATCCCTTGTGAGGTAAATGAAGCAGTGAATCCATTCCCAAAAGAAGTATTGTTTTTTTAAAAATTATTATTCAGATCCTTTGGGTTTCTCTAACAATTTCCCATTGTGGATTGTATTAGTTATTTTATCTCTTCATTTTCTACAGTTTGCTATAATCTTAATAGTAACCAGAAATTTTATATACTAAGAAACTCATATTTAATGAGTAAAAAGCAAGATAATCTATTAACATGTGCTTTTGCATTTATTCTTTTTTGAATTGCCTTGATTTCTATAGTCTTGTATGGGTGTGTTCAGTGATTACATTATCTCAGCCCTTTAAAAAAATCAACGTACCTGAAAGCTTATATCCACCAAAGACCAAAGATTCATTCTCTCTCTTTTGAACAAATACTGCACAAATAGCAGCAATTTAAACCATTGTAACACCTCACTAAAGTGTTTCATTATGTACTGGATTGACAATCTCTAGATATCAAACAGTATTTCAGTGAACTTGTGGCCTTGTCTACAACTTTCCCAAATATGACAATGAAAGAGAAGGCTGTTTTGTCCTGCTGTGCATGTGCTAATGTTTCAAAGAGATTACTGTTGAGCATTTGTCTCTAAAGTATCTAACATAATAGTACTTAACTGTAAACTTTTTGTACTTGGAAAAAAAAACTCCTTTACTGCTCTAACATGGGATTTGCTTTTTAATGACAGAAATTGATAATAAAGTTGGGAAAACAGAATTATCAATGGAATTTGCTACTATTACAGTAAAGCTATTTCCAACTTGCCATTTAAGCAATGATAATTATTGTTACCAAATGCTGGATTGTAACTGGCACCCAGGAATATCACTTAGCAGTATATATGTTCTGCAAGGCCTTAAACATCTAAGAATGAACTCAATAGAAGAACATTTGAAAGATTATAATATCATACCAATTATTTAAAAAAGAATCCTAAAGCAGGAACATAGAACTGCATCCCTAGCTAATATCAGTTTTTTTTTCAATTCTGTACAGATCAAAGATAAATCTGAAGCAACTAGGAGAGTGCAGGCTTGCAGGAGGTGAGTTGAAACACCTCTGCACCTGCACAAATGTCTCTGCACCTGTGCAAAGTGTGTGTTTGGCATGCATATGCATGCAAAGTGTGTGCACGCATGCAAAGCATGCCCACCAAGCCGCGCCCACTGACCCGGTGGTAAGTTTTCAAGTCCCACCACTGATGACTATGTGAGTGCCCTCCAAAATATGGAAGAGTTGTCCTACTTAATACATACAGTGTGAAAACCAACCTACAAGTCTTGAAACCTATTCCATATTTTAATATTGCATTCAGAAGGTAAAAATGCCTTTAAAACATTCATAAAACTCAAATTAATTTTCAAGATCTTTGAACTGTCCCATTGTTAGTTGTAGAACAGGAAAAATGCATTTTTAGATTTTTGCAGGAGAGGATAGTTTAAATAATTGATGTATATCAGCAGTGTCAATGGGGGGAAAGTGTTATTTGAGAGACATATTGGGTGCTGTTTGGTCTATTTTTATCACTAAAACCATCTAGATTGATTATCTACTTTAGACTATAATGGCTGTTGACTTTTGGAAATAGAATTAATCACTTTTGTTAAGACAATGTAATAAGTAAGGGCATTAATGTTATTTATTTCAGGCTCTTGTTCTTATCAGACAAACAAGGACACATTGTCTCTGGTTCAAAGAGTTTGTAAATTATTTAAATCAAATGGACAGAAAGGACAGAAAAGATTCAACCTTATAAAGAGAGCTTCTAAACAGCACCGTTGAGTTTATAGCTTTGAATAATGATTTGTAAAATTGTAGGCATCTGCCATGGAAGCTGGTTAATCAATCATAATTTTACAATCTCATCTTCCAAGCAGTTATTTCCCTCCCATAATTTGAAGAGTCCCAGTATGAAATATACTGTACAACCGACAGTGGTGGTTGAGACAGGAAAAGGATAGTGAGTCAGTATAGGTTGGATCCGAATTAAAAATGTTTTTTCTTTTTTCATCTTACCAGTATCCTTGACGATGAGAATCAAACAATTGTTAAACTTGGCTCTTAACCTATTAGGCAAAACCTGTATTTTCCTTGATATTTTTACTGACTTTTTTCCATTTTGTTACTACAAACTGATCTATTTAATTGTGCGAATATAATAGAGATTATTTTTTAAATGCTTCATCTTATTATTTAGGGCTATTATATCTGGGCTGTAAAAATCCAAAGTACTTATAAAATGGCAGCAAGTTCTAAATTAGTTAATTCTTGATTACCATCTTCTTTGAATACCAAGTGTGGTAGTTTTGTTATTCTGTCATAGACATGAAACACAGTAATTTGTATCTTATAATCAGAAGGGGAGGGCAGTCCTTTGCTGTTGTTTTTTAGATTGAGTGACTCTCCTTTCAATCCATATGTATAGTATGTAACTCTTTCCAGGAGATTTTTCATACACCAGAATAGTAGTGGTAGATACTGTTTTAAGAGGAGTTTGTTCTCTGTTAGAAATTGTGTAAGGAACTTGTTTGATAGACTACCAAGAAACTCCAGAGCACAGTTTGAACAAATGGTTATGTTCAATTATGGAATTCTTAGTGTTTTTTTTTAATGCAGCAGAAATATATGTTACTGTGAATGCTTCAGCCATAGCCTCAGTTCTTTGGAGAGATTATTAGGCAGCATAGCAAGATTATTTTCCTAGCAGGTGATATCTCAATTAATGGTGAGACCTAAAGAATGGCTTTTACAGATATCTCAATTAATGGTGAGACCTAAAGAATGGCTTTTACAGTGGCACAAAGATCTCAAGAAGCAATACAAGATACTTGGAGATGTTCTGATCCCACGCTTCTCAATAGTTTTGAAGGTCAAAATCAGCATTTCAAACAGCCTTGATGCAAACTGGTAATTAGTTACACAGTGTGTGTGTGTTTGCTTGTGTTTGTGTGTTTTCACTAGCTTAATATTATGTTGTTGAGCAGCTTGGTAATAATTTTCCTGGATTTCTATTTGTTATTTATGTTTACGAATAAACTGATGTGAAAAGAAATTGACAATAAGTGAGAAGCAAGTGCAAACATTCAAATAATTAATGTTTTCAAATATGCCAATTGTCTTGGTCTGACAAGAGGGATAGTTCTGTTATTCTAAAGGCCACATTTAATTCTGCCAGGATAATTCTGCCAGAGAGGCAATGTTCACCAATGTGTGCTTAACAGATAGTCAAATTACCTCATTCAGAGTAGCAGGAGACATTCTCTCTAGTGGAGTTAGCAAACTTAACATTGTTTGCCTATTCATTGTGCTTCTTGGCTGCAGTCTGGGCTGCATATCAATCATGGGCACCTCTGCTTGCATTAAATGCTTTGTGGTCTTTCTTCTGTGACAAGTGAATTATTGTCATGTTTAGCAAAGCTGTTGCTAGTGCCATGTCAACTGTGGTCAAAAACATTTCTGAAATACATCACGGACTGAAACCTTGTTAGCTTAACCCCTTGCTTATCTCTTGACTTTCCCATGTTCCATGCCATTCCTGTGGTCCAGCAGCAGCAAATAAAATTACAACACTTCAAACAATCAAATGTGAAGAACCATCATCAAAAAAATCTATTCCTCCTGAGACAATGACAAGTATGTTATTGGTGATGGAAGACAGAAAATATGTAGCATCATTTAAATAGTTTACCTTTATTCATTTCGAATTAGGAAAGAACCAATTTGATAGAATTCTAGCAAAATTGTTTGCTATGTTATTTAGCAACCTACTGTAGCAACTTGCTCTTTGTTAGGTTGTACAGAGATTTGCTACTAACACTTCTGTAGCTTGAATAGAATTTCTGTATCATAAAAGAAAGTGTACAGAATGGAAAAACGACAAGGAGATTACAATGTGCAGTCAGTAAACAAGATAAAGAAAGGGGCTGGATGTTAAAGATTACTCAAAGTGGCGGGGGCATCCACAGGGTTGGGCTCAATAAAATGATGTGTTGATGGACTACTTAAAAAAAAGCCAAGCAGAAAAATACTGTAGGTTGCTCATAGGAAGAAAAATGATCATGAAAAACAACCTTGGTTCTTCTGTGTTTTGAAGCAAGGACTTTCTGCATGTCAACAAAATGTTATAATCACGGTGCCATCAGGAACAGTTTTTATAATGCAGACATTCTGGAACAAAAGCTGAGAAAATTAAGTGAAGGGGCATGCCTGCCTCTGCACAGATGCCAATCAAAATTCAAGGCTTTGCCTGGAAGAAAGCGAAGTGCAGCAAACAGACAAGACAGCAAGGTTAAGGCCAGCACAAGGGAGAAAGAGCTTGCAACCCAGAGCAGGAAAACATGGGTGGAGGTCACATTTCGAGTGGGATGAAGGTTAGTAGAAGATAATATCTGCTTCTGCCTTCAGACTCTGTTTTTGGACTTTATTCATAACAGGGCAACCTAGCAGTGCTGGTATGCCCTAAGAGATGGAAAGCCAGGAGAAACAAAAGCAAGACTCAGAAGTGAGTAAGGAAGCAGAATGCTTACATAAGATATGATTATTTCAAATTATGAGGAATGGGCCAGATATTTGCAAATGAAAAAGCCACTAAACCAATCAACCTTTATTGGCAGAATACCACATGTGTACAATTAGATTAGCTGAGCCTCCCTTCATGCACTCCCGCCAACCCAACTCAGAGTGAAGACAGAAGTCCCTAACCCAGTCCCAATCTTATTGCATTAAAACATCAAAACATCAAAACTATGTTCATCCACTTGCTAGTGTACACATGCTAGTGTAATTTCTATGCAACCAGTAGCATTGAATACATTTTTTCCTATACTCTTTGTTATAAAATTTATTTTCAGGAAGCAGATGTGAGTCTTGCATACACTGTTGATCTTCAGTATTCCCACTAATGTACATTGACACAGATAAATGCAATTATTATTATTTTATTAAAGCTGTAGTAATTAGAAAAAATCTTCAATCTTATATTCTATGCAAAACTATACATACATTCCAGTTATAGTCACCATAAATATTGGATTCAGGACTGTATTTGTAAACATTTGTGTCTGTAGGATCCAGATATCAGATCTATGCTCAAAGCTTCCTTTAGTCAAAGAAGTGAACTTCTCTGATTCAAATGGATCTTTACAGTTCTGTAGAGAATACAGTATACATCTTCTTAATATACTTGAAGTTGAACTTGAACTATATTTGACAAAGTAGACCACAACCTATTACTTGGTAAGATAGTCAAATATTGCTTAGACAGCACCACCGCCAGATGGATTCATAATGGGCTGACCAACCACACTCAATGAGTAGTCCTTAATGGAACTATATCTACAGAGAGAGAAATGTGCAATGGGGTGCCTCAAAGTTCTGTCTTCAACATCGTCATAAACAATTTAGATGAGGGGATTGAAGGGGAGTCATTAAATTTGCAGACACCAAGCTGAGGGGGGACACACTTTAGAAGATAAGCTCAAGTAGGATCTTGACAAACTTGAACACACACTGGATCCTATCCAACAAAATTCAGTGGTGAGAAAGTAAAGTTTTACATTTAGGCAAGAAAAAACAAATGCATAGGCATAAAATAGATGTGCCTGGCTTAACAGTAGTAACAGGGATCTAGGAGTCAACCACTTAAATATAAGCAAGTAGGAGGCTGCAACTGTTAAAAAGTCAACACAGTCCTAAGCAGCATCAACAGAGGGATAAAATCAAGAGCACATGAAGTTTTAGTACCACTTTATTTATTATTTATTTATTTGTTCATGCTTCTATACCGCTCCCTCTCCCAAAAAGGGACTCGAGGCGGTGTACATTCAACAACAAAACAGTACAAGTAACGGAAATGAAAATAATGAAAATAAATAATGATCTAAAATGGCTAAGAACAACACCCATCAGAAAATTTATAATGCTTTAGTAAGGTCAGAGTTGGAATACTACATCCAGTTTGGTCACCACAATACAAACAAAAACGTTGAGTCTCTAGAAAAATGCAGAGGAGAGCAACAAAGATGATTTGGGGACTCGAGGCTAAAACATATGAAGAATGGTTGAAGGAACTGGGTATATCTATAGTCTAACAATGAGAATGACAAGGGATGATGTGATAGCAGTCTTCCAATATGTAAGGAGCTGTCACAAAGAAGAGGGGATTAACGTATTTTCCAGAGTACTTGAACATAGGACAACCAGATGGAAAATTGAGATCCATCCCAGAACTAAGGAAACATTTTCTGACGAGAGCAATTAATCAGTGGAATGGCTGCCCTAGAGGTTTTAAAGAAAAGATTGGGCAGCCATTTGTCTGAAATCGTATAGGGTCTCCTGCTTGAATAGGGGTTTTGACTAGGAAACCTCAAGTTCCCCACCAACTATATTCTATTATTCCTGTAAGAAATGTCTGAGCGATCTGTTACTTGTTCTGCTTCTCATGTCCCTCTTAAGAGGATGGAGACAGGTATGGGCACAGCTGGGGAGACAATTTTCTCAGGCCACTGCTGAAGAGTATCCATAATCCCAAGTAGAATGCTTAAAGGATCAAAATCATTTTTGCAGGAAAGCTTAAAGCCATCGCTCTCTTCATATTCTCAAAGTCCATTCCTTATTCACATGAAAGTAGTACACCATGTTTTATGCTAAAACCATTTGAAACAAAAGTAAACTACTAGGACTCTGACCGTGGCTGTATTCTCTAGATATTTTCCAAATACGGTTTCCAAATTGTAATTATTATTGTAATTCTTTTAATTAAATTTAAGATATATTCAAATGGTAAATTTAGATATAAATTATATGTAGGTTTTCTCTCTCTTTTCTTTATCCTGACCTTTCCAATTTATCAGTATTCATTATAACGGTTGCTCAGTTTTGATTGACTATTGCACTTTCAATGAAGCAACCCAGCTATATCCACTGCTGTTGTTCTCTGTGACAAGCCAAAAATTATGTTAGATCATGTTTCACTTCAATTGTTTGGATTAATTTGAACTGTGTTTTTGAACTAAAACACTCCCTCAGCCCAACAATATATAAGCAGAGTTAGTGAGGAAATAATGGCGGAGACAATAAAAGAACAAAAAGAGACTTTGGAAAAGAGCACTCATACAAACTTTCTTTTGAAAAATTGCCATGACAGGTAGTCCTCAAGTTACAAACACAATTGAGCCTAAAATGTATATTGTTAAGTGAGAAATTTGTTACGTGAGTTTTGTCCCATTTTATGACTTCTCTTGCCCTATTTGTTAAATGAATCACTGCAGTTGAATTAGTAACACAGTCAAGTGAATCTGATTTTCCCACTGACTTTGCTTGTCAGAAGCTCACAAAAGGAGATCAAATGATTCCAGGACACTGAAACTGTCATAAATGTCAGTCAGTTGTCAAGCATCCGAATGTAAATCATGTGATCATGGGGATGCTACAAAGATCATGTGTGAAAAATGGTCATAAGTCACTTTTTTCAGTATTGTAACTTCAAACAGTCATTAAACAAACTGTTGTAAGTCAAGGACTACCTGTATATGCCATCTTCTCCATTGAGCTGCTCCAAGCATCCATAGATTGGGAAGTGCTTAGTCTCATGCACGATAGGCTGAGCTTAATTAACAGGACACTGTGGTTCCTCCCGGTCTGCTGCCCAGCGTCCCCAGTTTTTGCTCAGCCTTGAAGATGTTAGGCAGCTTTCCTTGCTCGGAGCAGGACGACTGAGGTTATATTTATTACCTTTTGGAGTGGGTTGCTAAATTTACTTATAATTGTCTCAACCGACTGCAATCCATTAGGAGCAGCTGCAGCGATCGCGGAGCGCTCCGGACGCTCCATTGCGATCGCACTGATAACGCAACTTATTTCACCCCCAAATAATTCTTACTTCAGTCCCTTTGCTTGCCATTCCACCAGGGACTAAACTGTTGTGCTCAGATTCCTCCCCAGACCGCAGGGGCAAGAGCGCTGAAGCGTTTCTTTCCTCTTGTTGGAATGATTGCAGCAACGCATCTCTGTTGCAGTTTTTTTTTTTGGCGCCAATTGGCTCTGCACCATTAAGACTCCGGGGACAGTCCACCATTGTTGTGTGCGCGTTCCCCAGATACAGGCCTCAGCAAGTATCATTGTGAGGCTTCTCCACCAAATTTCAAACTGTTGATAGGCTTTTCTCTTATTGCTAGATAAGGGAAGAAGCTGTTATCTGATACTTATCTATTCTTTCAACTCCGGTTGACAGATTTGTTTATTGAGCCCAATCAACTTATACATTATACCAATATAAACTGATTTACCAAGGCCTGAGGCCTGTGGGACATCTGCTGGACTATTACTGATATCTAAAATCCTACAGGTGGAGTTTTCTATTCTGACTTGTATATACTTCTTGTAAATAAATTTACAGTTTACTGTGCATTTAATCTCAGAAGTTTAAAAAATAAAATAAAAAGTTAAAAGGGGAGACGTTTTATTCAGGTTTCCTGTCACTGTGCGGCTGCAGGAACCTATCTGTGCCATCTGCAAAACACTTCGCTTATAAAATTGCTCTCTCTCTCTCTATATATATATAAAATTATAGACTTTCACACCCCAGTTCTCCTACCCTTTTGTTGCAATGGCAAGCAACAAAAGGGGGGGGGGGGCATACCTAGGACCACAGACAGGTCTCACAAGCCCAGTGGATCTTCAAAGACCGCAGATAAAGATGCCTCTAGGTGCCAGAAAGCATTAGAAAGACAGATTGCAAAACAATCTAGGGAGAGAGTGAGAGTCTCTCTACCTTGCAATCCCTTCCCTCAAACTCAAGTTCAGGATACTTATATACCTTTAGATTTGTCTTTTCCACCAGTACTTCAAACCGTCCGAGGAGTGTTCCACAAGCTACGTTTACACCGACAGCAGCCAGCTTAAGACAACAAGAGGTTCTCCCAGAAGAAGTCCCTCAAACATTGAGGTCATGGATGGAGTTGGTGATTACCAGGGGTATAGCGGCCAGACTTCAACAATCCAACAGGACCACACAGGTACCACTGTCAGACTATGACAATCAATCACTTCGATCCTTAGGTAGATCGGACCTTCAGTACCCTGAGGTACTTCCTCCAAGAGAGTCCTCCTTAGTGTCTCATGCACATCATGTTCCGGAGGGAGGTGATGGTGAGATCAATTTGGATCCTTTAGATTCAGTTTCCATCCAAGATAGTGACCTTCCACTGGAGCACGAGTCCCCAGGAAGCAGTATGTCAGATGATGAAAAGGTCCGGCCTGACCAGCCTTCTTTTACGGGCCTTTTTCATCCCCATCTGTTCAAATCCCTTCTTTACAAGGCTAGAGCTACAGCTCGACTTGACAAACCTTCTCCTGCTCAACACCAGGATCCTCAGGAACAGGAGGATGACCTTATTTTTTCTCAACCGGCCAATGAAGTCGAGGTTATTCCGGTTCCCAAAATGTTTTCGGACCTACTCCAAAAACAATGGTCCTCTGCCTCAACACACACCCCCGCCCACAAATTTTGACAAAAAGTTCTTCAATTTAGATCCAGAATTTTCGGACCATCTCAATATCCCACTGGTCGATGATCCCATCATTTCTTTGGCTTCCCCACTATCAGTCCCACCGAATCAGAAGATGCCCTTAGAGCTGAGGACAAAAAAAATTGAAATCATGCTTAGAAAGGCTCATCTCTCAGATGCTTGGGAGATAAGGGCGGCCACTGCCGCATCCTTTTTCACCAGAACTTCCCTCAGATGGCTTTGCCACCTGAAGGACACTATTCCGAGTGCCAATCTCAGAGCTCATCAAGACATTGCCAAGTTAATGGTGGCAGCAGAGTTCTCCGCTGATGCCACCTTCAATTCAGTGAAATTTTCGGCTCGAGCCATGGCCTCTCATATGGCAGCCCGTCGGTTACTATGGCTCAAGAATTGGACGCAGATTCCAAAAACAAGTGGAAGCTAGCATCTTCTCCTATTTCAGGGGGAAAAAAAAGCTGTTTGGCACTGCTTTTGGATCCCCTGTTGATTGAAACAAGGAATAAAAAGAAAATCCTCCCTTCTCTCCTCCGTCGCCCAGACCCTAGACCCTATCAGCCCTTTCGGAGGAATTCCTTTTGTCCCTATTACAAGGGGTCATTCTTCAATAGGTTCCAGAGAGCGCCTGACCTTGGGGAGGTCCGACAACCAGAGGATCCCGACTTCAGGGATAGATCTCGTCGCGGAGGACAGGGGAGGAGATCCTTCAGGGGCCTGGGAGGAAAAGGTTTCAGGCGTCCAATATAGCTGCAGTCAATCACTTCCCATTGGAGGTCGATTGAAAAGGTTTGCAGATAGTTGGGATTCCATTACATCAGATTCTTGGGTCCTTGACATGGTTAGATTTGGCCTGGCACTAGAATTATCCTCCACTCCCCCCCATTTTTTTTTTTTAATGCAAGGATCCTATTAAAAGGAACCTTACGGTGGCAGCGATTGCTCATCTTCTTGAAATCAAAGCCATTCAACCTATTGCTAGAGAACAGCAAGGCCAGGGATTTTACTCCCTTCCTTTTGTCATCCCCAAGAGTTCGGCGGGATGGAGGGCGATATTGGACCTAAAACGATTGAACCATTCCCTGGGTTATTGTAAATTTAAGATGAGCATGTTGCAGTCCATTCTTCTTGGGGTAAGGGAAGGAGATTTTTTATCTTCCATAGACCTAACAGAAGCATACTTACACATTCCAATTCGGCCTTCTCACTTTAAATTTCTCAGGTTTTGTTACAATAACAGACATTTTGAATATGTAGCCTTGCTTTTTGGATTATCATCTGCCCCAAGGACCTTCACAAAGGTTTTGGCGGCTGTGGCCGCTCATTTACAGAGTCTCTCCGTCAGGCTACATTGCTATCTGGATGATGTTTTACTATTATCTTCCTCCATTGAACAGGAGGAATTGGATTTGCAACTAACCTTACAGGTTCTTCAACAACGAGGTTTTTCTGTCAATTGGGCAAAGAGCCATTTGGTTCCTTCTACTCGATTATCCCACTTAGGCGCTATAATAGATACAGTTAAGGGGCGAGTATTCCTTTCTTCTGAGAGACTGGAAATCATCAGGTCCTTAGCTCAAAGTATCAGAACACTGAACCGAGTTCCCCTTGCGGATTTGTCCAAGCTGTTAGGGAAAATGATTTCCCCTATCTCTATTATTCCTTGGGCTCGATTTCATGCCAGATTGCTTCAATGGTTTTTACTTCCTTACCAAAGAACAGGTCGCAGCAATTCCAGAGTCAAGGTGTTGGTCTCAACAAGAGTCTGTCTATTGGTGGACCGTTCTGACAATTCAACAAAGGTTTTCTTCTGAAAGAACCTCACAGGCTGACCATTATCACAGATGCCAGCCTGTCGGGTTGGGGAGTGCACTTCCAGACCATTTCGACTCAAGGACTCTGGTCAGTAACCGAACAATTACACAATATCAATTGGCTGGAGCTAAGGGCAGTTCATCTGGCCTTTCGCAACCTTCTCCCTCACGTGTGCATGGGTCATATTCTCATTCTTACGGACAATGTCACAACCAATGCTCACATCAACAGACAAGGGGGTACACATTTGAGACAGCTCATGTCAGAATCAGAGAGGCTATTCCGCTGGGCAGAAAGGAATTTGAGTTACATTGTAGCAGAACACATTTCCATGGTGGCAAACATGACAGCAGACTGGCTGAGCAGGGCCATGGTTGATCAGTCAGAGTGGCGTCTGCTTCCGAATCTATTCCAGGAGATTGTTCGGAGATTCGGTCTTCCGCTTGTAGATTTGTTTGCCTCTCCCCAAAACACGCAACTCACCAGGTTCATTCCAAGGTATCCAATTCAAGGGGCGGACAACTTCGACGGCCTCCGTTGTCGGTGGCCCCAGGGTCTTCTCTATGCCTTTCTACATATTCCTCTGATACCCAAGGTAATCCGCAAGTTGTTGGAGGAGAGTTCGGAATTGCTCTTGCTGGCTCCACACTGGCCCAAGAGGACGTGGTTCGTGGACCTCAAGAAACTGTCCATATCCGAACCTTGGAGAATCCCACCTCAGAAGGTTCACCTTACACAGGGACTGATCCATCACCCCGAATCTCAATGGCTACAACTAACCGCCTGGAGGTTGAGCGGAAACATCTGATTCAAGATAACTTTTCTGACCGGGTGATTGCTACCATTCAGGTGGCCAGCCGGCCATCCACGAACTGCATATACAATGCTACGGGGACCATTTTCCATAAATGGTGCACCAAATTTGAGATAGATCCGTGCTCGGTGTCACCAGCACAGGTTTTGGAATTTCTGCAGGATGGCCTAGATAAGGGGCTTTCCTCCAATGCTTTGAGGAGGCAAGTGGCGGCTGTTGCCTCGGTGGTGAGATGGGCAGGTTTTTCATCTATTTCTCATCACCCAAGGATAAAGAGTTTCCTGAAGGATGCCATGAATCTACGTCCTCCCACGATCCACCACTATCCCACCTGGGATCTCAATAAGGTACTCTTAGCTCTCACTGGGAGCCCATTTGAGCCCCTGAGAACTACAAGCCTCCACTATTTCACTTACAAGGTGGTATTCCTTGTAGCAGTCACATCTGCCAGACACATTTCGGAAATAGCAGCCTTATCGGTCCGAAAGGACCTCTGTATTTTCCATGCGGACAGAGTGGTGCTTCGGCCTGATCCAACATTCTCTCCTAAAGTAAATTCGGCCTTTCATAGAGCACAGGAACTAATTCTCCTGAATTTCTGTTCCAACCCTTCTCGGGGCCTGGAGCACCAATGGCACCGACTGGACGTCCTCAGGGCCATCTGCTTATACATTCACCGGCCGGCTTCTTTCAGAATGACAGAGGCCTTATTTGTGTCCTTTCAACCCACCACTCAAGGAAAAAAGGTATCACCATCAACTATTGGCAGATGGTTGAAGGCCACAATCGCCAAGGCCTATGAATCTAGTTCATTACAAGTGCCAAGAGGTATCACCGCACATTCCACAAGGAGTGCGGCACCTTCGGCAGCTTGGGCCTCTCAGGCTCCTATCACTGAAAGCTGTAGAGCGGCTACATGGGCTTCTCCATCGCCTTTTATTAGGCATTCCAAAATTGATACATTTGCCTCAGCTGAGGCCTCCTTTGGCTGGAGGGTGTTGCAACAAGTCCATTCTGACATGGAGTGAGTTCCAAATCAGACGGACTCCTTCCCGTAGGACAGCCAAGCTTTGGTATGTCCCAATCTACGGATGCTCGGAGCAGCTCAATGGAGAAAGGGCGTTGGTACTTACCTGATACGCATGTTCTCAGTGAGCTGTGATGAGCATCCGGCCCCACCCAATATCCATCTGTTTGTTCCTGCTCTGACCAACGATGTGGTTGTTATTGATATCTAATTTCAATTAGTTTGACCTTAGTATGGGCGGGGATATATCTCCTTGTCTTTGTCAAAAACTGGGGACACTGGGCAGCAGACGGGGAGGAGCCACAGCATCCTGTTAATTAAGTTCAGCCTATCGTGTGCGAGACTAAGCACTTCCCAATCTACGGATGCTCGTCGCAGCTCACTGATGGAAATATATCCTAAGGGTGTAAAAAACATCCATTGTGGATTTCAGTAGGAGTAAAATGATGTAAATTTCTAACATGGGCTCTGTTGTAGCCTGGATGAGTTCTGGTAGAGTCAACTAACACCTGTCACTTTACACTTAACCAACTATAGAATTAAGAATATGTTTAAAAGCGTATGTACAAGGAAAGTTGTGCAGAAAAATAAATATGCTAGGGACAGTTGAATGATCAGAAAGAAAAAAACCTACCTACAGTTCTGCACAAAAAATCTTGAGAAATTTTATGCAAAACTCTATAGATCTGAAAAAACTATACAGTACATGACAATAATGACGGTTTTTCTTAACTTTTTTTTAAAATAATAAAAAGATAAATTAGAAATGAGAAGTTGCAGTACTGAAAAAGCAAGTATAAGTGGTGACGCTGCTGGGGATGCTGCTAGGAGCGATGTTGGGAACGATGCTGCTTGACTGGGTGGGGGGGCATTTTTGATGCTGTCCCCAACCCAGGTGTTCCCGGTCTAGAGCGATGGCGGCCTGCTGGGAGTGTGGAGGTATGGTCTCGGCCCTGGATTCGACCGGGCCTATGCCCCAGGCATCGTCGGCTTTGGTGGTGGTGGCAATGGCGACGATGGCCTGGGCCAGTGATGATGCTGCCTGGCTCGTTAGTGCCACTGACTCTGTGGGCAGTTTCTCCAATTCAGATGGCCTTGCCGGAGCGGGCAGTGATGGTGGCATCGAGGACGACCCGAAGACCCCAGCGGGCCCGGCAGCATCGCCGGTGGCGTGGATGAGGTCCTGGCCTGGCAATGTTGATGGCTGTGCTAGTTGGGACCTCGACGGCAGTAGCAGCGGTGGCCCCGGCCTTGGTAACTCCACTGGTGTTGGTGATGGCGGCCCAAGGACCTCGACGACAATGGCGACAGTGTCGGCGATGGCGGTTGGGCTGGGCGCTGCCCGGTTTGGTGGGGGTGCCTGGTTTGAGGGCAGTGATGGCCCCGATGCCTGGGGTCTCGATGGTGGTGGCTTTGATATTGGCGGTAGTGACCCCGGCCCTAGTGACTGGTTTGATTCGAACCCGAACCTGACCTTGTCAATGCCAGCGATGCCGCCGTCGAGGGTACAGGTCACGGCCAGTGGACTGTGGTGCCGGGGTGGATTGTACCCAATTTTATGGGTCCTTCTGCCCCCACCCTCAGACATCAGAGGATCGTTTGGCCAGATGCCATGGGACAGAATCAATTATTTATTCGTCGGCGGACTTGAGGGCCCTAAGAAATGTCCCCCTTTCTTGGAGATGGCCCCCTGGACTTTTGATGGCCTACATCAAGGACCGATCTTGGGATCCTGAGAAGTGGCACAGCTGGATGAAACGTCACAAGGACAATTCCAAATTGTTTTCATTTATTTTTAAATTTTTACTGGGGTTAGGGAGGATGACCAGGCTGGGTTTGGGGGACAACCCACCTGAGATGGGGGCCAGACCGGGGGTCAAGCATGACCGGGAGGACTCGGGGTCGGGGGGGTTGGATCGAGGATGGGGGATTGTTCTTGGGATGAAGGGGTTTTAATGTTAATTCGATTTTTAAATTTTTAACTTTTTAATCTAATCCTGGAATTTTAAACCTTAGAATTTTGTATTGAAAGGATTCGGCCGGATTTATATTATTTAATTCATTTTTAATTGTATATATTCCATTTTTAGTAGGCTGTACACCGCCCCGAGTCCCTTTTTTGGGAGAGGGGGCGGTATAGAAGTTTAAATAAATAAATAAATAAATAAATAAGGGGGGATGGTCATTGGCATGGTCAGCGGGAGAGGCAGGTATGGTGATGACAGAGGGCCGCATCAGGTTTTGGGAGCCTGCCCCCACTGTCTGCGGGTGGTGGTGTGCTCCGACCCCCAGGTCATTTCCCGTTCCCCAGGTTGTCCGAATAATCAGGCCCTGGGCCTTCGGCTGATGTTATGCAACGCCAGGTCCATAGTTCATAAAGCCCCCCTCATTTGTGATCTGATTTCGGAGGGGGAGTGGACCTGGCGGGTGTTACTGAAACCTGGTTGGGCCAGGAGGGGGGTGTCCCCTTGGTGGAGATGTGCCCACCCAGGTTTTGGGTTTTTCATTGGCCGAGGGCCCAGGAGAGGGGTGGGGGGGTTGTGGTGGTTATTAAGGAAGATCTATGTCCTAGGGAATCCACTATTCCTCAGACGACCGGATGTGAATCCCTTTTTGTGAAATGTGGTTCTGGGGTTCAGATGGGCCTATTGATCACATACCTGGCTCCCTGCTAAGTGACATCGGCCCTACCTGAGCTCCTGGAGGTCGTAGCTGGCTTGGCGGTTGAGACCCCCAGGCTCATGGTCATGGGGGATTTCAACCTGCCTTCAGTCGACCCCGAGGGTGCAGGCCTTCTCTCTGGGAGCACCTTCCCTCTGGAACGAATTACCTCCGGAGATGAGGACTGTCCCTGACTTTTTGACCTTCCAGCGCCCTTTGAAAACCCACTTATTTCACCAAGCCGGTCTGGCCTACAGTTCTGTGCAGGCT
This sequence comes from Bungarus multicinctus, assembly GCA_023653725.1. NCBI lineage: Eukaryota > Metazoa > Chordata > Lepidosauria > Squamata > Elapidae > Bungarus > Bungarus multicinctus. The sequence goes on along the minus strand of CM042834.1, from coordinate 226,496,520 downwards.
TTTTTAATTGGTTTTAATCGGTTTTTAACTTTATAACTTTTAATCCCTGATTGTTTTTATCTATCAATTATTTATTAGCCACCTAATTTAATCTTTTTAAATTGCCTTTTAAATATTGTATTGTATTTTCTATTCCATTTTATTCGGCTGTACACTGCCCCGAGTCCCGTTGGGAGAGGGGGTGGTATAAAAGACTAAATAAAAAAATAAATAAATGTTATCTGTGCATTTCTCCCTTATTATTAGTAAATCAACCTTCTGTCACTATATTAATTTTATTTCTTTTTTATTAATATTTTCTAATATGGTATCTTTATCATTAGCCATCATGGTAATGACATTACTCAATATAATAGTAAAGTATAATAACACACTACATCACATCACAACACAACATAACATATCATAATAATCACAACAGCTGTTTGCACTTATTTATTTTGTGGAAGCTTTTATTGTTTTTTTTTAGAATTGTAAGCCACCCAGAGTTACTTGATTGTGTTAGGTGGTTATAAATACATACATACATACATACTTACATGCATACAACTACAAGGCATTATGTTAGAGAATGCTGATCTACAATATATTTCCTGCTGTAAATATAATTTAATGATAACAAAAAAAGTTTGGTCTGAAAGGATGGGAAGTTAATATTGTAGTAATTAATTAATCAGCATTCAACAGGGCGGGGTGATATTTGTGTGTGTGTGTGTGTGTATTTATATGTATATGTGTGTGTGTGTATATATATGTATGTATGTATGTATGTATGTATGTATGTGTATATATATATATATATATATATATATATATATATATATATATATATATATATATATATATATATATATATATATATATTTAATGCACCTTTTTCCAATGTCTTCTATGTTTTGTGTTTTTTCTTTGTTTTTTAAAATTCATTGGGGTTTTGTAGTTTTTTTTTAATAAAATAGAAAGAGTTAAAATACATTACAGTGTTCAAAGTGTGTCAAATATTTTTTTTCAAAGGAGTCCAGTTATGATCAAAGGATGCCTTGGAGGCTAGAATATCAATAGTACCAGGAGAAAAGCACACATGGGTTACAAATAAGCAAAAGGAAACAGCTGGTAAGACAGAAATGCCAGTGAAACTAGAGAGTTGAAATGTAGGACAGATTAATTCATAAAGATTTGTACCAAATTAAGACTTTGCAAGCCAGTTGTCCTTCAAAGAATAGAGATTCCAGAATTCAAATAATTGACAAACTACATCTCAATAAACAGCTCAAAGATCAGGATCTTGTCTTTCTTTTGCATGTGGTCAGTAAGGCTTAGTTTATAATGAAAACTAACTATCAGTTCTGCATGGAGATTTATACTATACATAAAAAAGCACAGTCTTGGATTAGCCATCTCAAGTTTCAATTTGGGAAATCCTCTATACAGCCCCTATGGACATCCCCTTAGCTATTGTGATTTAAACAGACAATAAATTCTAGTTATACAGATGTCCTATAAATTCAGATATGTGTTGAATTTTTCTGTAGTTCTTTGTTTCCTGTTATCTGCTGAAGGCAATGACAGCATTTTAAGCTTCTGTATCTATACTATTCCAGTACACATTATTTCCTGATAGATACATATCATATAATAAATAGTTATATGGATAGAATACTATTACAAAGCAATGGAATCTGAGTGACAATTAATTAAAATGAAGCTTATTTATTTATATTTTCACTGTTAGTTCAGCTGGAACCCTCAGTTTTATTTCCATTATTTTACTTTGTTTTCCTGCTGTAGATTTTGTCTTATCATGTCAAAATCACTGGTTTAGACACCTGCAGACAGGAAATAAATATAATTCAAATGTTCCATGATAAAAATATGCATGGTTCTGAAATAAAAAAAAACCCTAGACAAATGGATTTTACCAAAATTTTACCAATTTTACCTTGGTGTTGGAAATGCTAACATGGGAATGTTACTATTACCTGTCATTGTTGTGTCTCTGTGGTAAGGCAGTTTGAGGGCTGAGCCATTTCTTTGAACTCTTTTTCTCTTACTACTCCCATCAGGAGGGTAAATGATTTACAGAATATTTCCTCAGCAGATTAAAATCTACATTCCAGCCCCTCTTTAATTGCCTTGGTAACTAGCAAGATTTTTAGGCATGGGAGGAGTCTCCAAATATACCAGTCTTTAGTAATTAAATCAAAGTTTAAATTATGGCATTAACAATTCTGTTTGCACAGGATTTACTTTAAATTAAAATCAACTGTCTGAGTGACAAAGAAAAGAAAATAGAAAAGAAAATGTGAGGTTGGAAGACACATTTTGTAGCATACTTTTTAGGTTTCTTTCTAGCCTACACTGTGTAAAGCAGCCCATTTAGAATTTAGATTTTTTTTAGAATTTAGAAGTTATTTGATTTGTCAATTGCTTACAAGATAATAGATATAAGTATATACATAGTTATGAATACATGAAATGGGTACATATAAGAAAAATAAAAGAAACAATAGGACAGGGATGGTAGGCACGTTGGTGCGCTTATGCACGCCCCCTACAGACCTCTTAGGAAAGGGGCAAGGTCAATAATAGACAGTCTAAGGTTGCTGAAGTCGTATTTCCTGCAATCAAGTTTGGTACGGTTAACCTTGAGTTTGTATCTATTGTGTGCTCTTGCGTTGTTATGGTTGAAGCTGAAGTATTCATTGACAGGTAAGTCATTGCAATGTATGATTTTATATACCATACTTAGATCAGACCGAAGACGGTATAATTCAAGGTTTTCTAGGTCTAGAATTGCAAGTCTGGTGGCATAAAGTATTCTACAACGGGTAGAGGAATGGAGAACTCTTCTTGTGAAATATTTCTGGACTTTCTCAACTGTGCTAATATCAAATACGTAATGTGGGTTCCAGACTGATGAGCTGTATTCGAGTACTGGTCTAGCAAATGTTTTGTATGCTCTAGTTAGTAGTGTGATATTACCAGAGAAAAAGCTACATAGGATTAGGTTAACAACTCTTAATGCCTTTTTGGATATGTAGTTACAGTGGGCTCTAGCACTTAGATCATTAGAGATGAGTATTCCAAGGTCCTTTACAGAGCTTGGATCATCAACAAGGTCTTGACTATTCAGCTTGTATTTTATTTTCTGATTTTTTTTGCCAATATGTAAAACAGAGTATTTATTTGTTGAGATTTGAAGTTGCCATTTGTTTGACCATTCTGATACATAGTTAAGATCTTTTTGAAGCATAGCAGTATTGTCTGTGGTATTGAACAGCTTTACATCATCAGCGAAGAGAACGCAGTTGCTCTTAATATGATCACAGAGGTCATTTATGTAGAGTATGAAGAGGGTTGGTTCTAGAACTCTGCCTTGGGGGACACCACTATTGACAGGTACAGAATTTGATATTCACAAGAATTTCTTTCTTGTGATTATTGCTACAACTTTCTTTCAGAAGTTCCAGCTTAGTCCTTCTCAAAAACGGTTTCCTTAGTTCTTTTTCTTTTCAATTCACACTGCTCTCAGAGTCTCTGCTAAGCCATTCTGTGACCTTCACTTTCTTAGTTATGCTGGTCCCTCTCTGGATTTTAGAACCTGGACCTACTTCAACGTCATCTTCTCATCTTAATTCTCTGGAGTTCTAGAAATTAAGGAGAGCATTGTCTATGGAAATTCTCAATCATCCAGGTTCTGGTTGCCCCAAAGATGATTTTTTCCAAAAGGCAACTGGACTTTCTTGGGTTGTTGGTTTGTTTGTTTTTTAATGCTTTGCTTTTCATCCAAGAAGCTTCTTTAGTTCTTCAGAAGAAGAAGCTTCTTGGATGAGAAGTGAAATGTTTTCAAAGAAAAAAATCAAGAAAGTTCAGTTGCATTTTAGAAAAAGCACCTTTGGGATAAGGAGAACATTGTTGGCACATTTTGATGTATTGCTAGCCACAATAATGGAAAGGTACTTTGAGAAAATAACAGTGAAAGACCATCCATACTATTTTACATTTGATCAAGTAGAATCCCTAGTGAACTTATTTTTAATATAGCTGTTATGACTGTCAAGGCATCATATCCCCTATGGCAAACAAATTCTTTCCTTGCTTTACACTCCCAACCAGGAGAGATAAATACATTTATTGTTTCTGTTGAATTAGTCATCATACATAAACCAATTCTACAGCTAAAGTTTCTTAGCATCCTACCTTCTATATATTTTAGGTCTGTTGTTTCTGCCTTTTTTATATCATGGCTATATGCTTGCTTGTTTCCTGGTTTTGAAAATTTCTACTACCTACACCTTGTTTAATAATGCCTTTCTTTGAGGTTTCCCAAAGTAATGAGACTTCTGCCTCATTAGTACAATTTACAGGGTTGTTGTTGTTGGGAAAATAGGAGAAAAATGAATAAAATTTGTCACCTCAAGTTATTTATTAAAATAATAAAGGCAGAATGAAATAAATATATATAATAATAAAACAAATGGAATAGCTTGCATCCATGTATGTATTTCAAGTGATTTCTTGTTCTGAGGAGATCCTCAAAAAGAGGGATATGAAAGTTTAAAACTAGATGTAATAATACAAACTAAATTTTGGTTTCCTTTCCTTGCATTTTAATGTACAATTATTATTATGTATTATTATGTATATGCATATGTACATACACCTTATACTTTACTTTTTTCCTGTGCTTTGCACAATGCTTTTAGTCTGGAAAGGAATAGCATGGTGGGCTAGAAACATGAGTGTTTCCTATTTTTTGTCTATCAAGGCAATATAATTAGGGAATTAATGTGATCTCATCAAGTTTTGCTTAGCTTGAGCAAGATATCACACTGCATTTCTTGGATGGATCATAAAATAAAATGTTGTTTCTTTTTTTTCCCCCAGAAGAAGCTGCATATTTCCAAGCAGTCCTATTTAACAGCTTTCCTTTGAGACATAGCAAAACAATAGGCGTCCTGTTTCCTTTTCATCTTATGACATCTGGAGCGGCTGTGAGAATTTTTCCCCCACAATTGAATATTCTGTAATGTTTTCCCCTTAAATTGACAGCATCCAAGGAGAACTCTGAGGTATGTAAAATCTGCTAGGTTTCATCTTTTAAAGCATTTCCCAGACGGAAGAATAACATAACAATGGGATATGTTAGAAGATAAAAAAAAAAACCAAAGGATTGTGAGGTTCCACTTCATGTTCTTCCATTTCAGGTCTTGTCCTAACAGAGTTTACAGACAGGCAAGAGTGGGCTATTATGTGACCAGATTTCTATTGTTAAAGGAACTTTCTTATTATTCTTTCTGCTTTACCATTTCACAAAACCTCTTAAATCCACCCCCTAAGTGTCATGTTCTCCTCCAGAGCACATTTGGGAGGTACACAGGAGACAGAGAAATCTAGTTTGCTGGCAGATGTTCTGTCAGCAGAAAGATGCCATTGGAAACAACTTGTGCTTTTAGTTTCCTAGACATTATGTCTTGTCTTTTTACTTTTCTTTTCAAAATGTCAACACTTTGATTCATTTAATGTTCCTTTGTTTGAACACTTAATCAATTCTACTTAACATTATCTTATTTACCTCTTACACTGTAGGACATATAATTACTGATCTAACAAAGGGGAGGAATTGGAACAAAATAATCTACAAATCAATAAATAAAGCACTATTTTCATTCATGTGTCACTGGCATTATTAGTGAGCTTTGATATGCTTTGCAACTGCATAATCCTTGCATTATGATGTTGCTGAACTGGAAACTGAAAGGGGCTGCTGCATGTTGTAGTTCAGCAACTTCAAGGTTGGGGAGATGAGTAGTTAGTAGAACCTCACTACTCAGCATTACTTAAGTAATAATATTTATTATTCATTCACAATGAATGAACGAACTAAATATCTTCACTTGCACCTAAAATGATGTAGATCTATTCTGGCAATGTCTTTGTTCTGCTATTATAACGTTGCTTTCATCTTATATCCATCCTGCAACTAAGGAAGTATTAATCTTTCTTAGCTATACCAGTATAAAAATATTGTTTTCCCTTGTAAGCTATCAGCATCCAAGGACAAAGTACGTAAGATCTGATGTTTTCCCGCTGGCTGGCAGGGAAGGGAGAACAGAAGAGCTGGAGGTATCAACTAATCACATTGCTTAGAACATGTTATACATGAAAATTCAGGATAGCACTACTCAGCAGTTCATCTGAACACAAGCAGGAAAAAAAAAGGACAGGGGGTACCAAGAGGGACATCTTTTCTGCCATTATAGTATTTTGCCAATTCCAGATGCATAGATAGCACTTTAATTCAACAGTGAGGAAAGGCCCTAAGCCATTGGGTTATATGGTTATATTATAAATATTACACATTTAATTATATGATTGCAATCAAGACTTATGGACAAAAGGGGAAATAAGCATCATAAAAGTTTAATAAATACATAAATAAAATGTTATTAAAATGAAAGTAGTGGTTAGTTTAAGAAGAACGTCTTATTCTGTGAGTAAGATTCATTCCATTTGATAGATATTTTTTAAACCTGCACATCCGTCTTTTTTCGAGTGAATACTGAGTGGAGTGTAGGAAAGAAAAGATATGAACGTGCAGCCTTTCATTTCTAAAAAAACCCCAAAACCCAGTGATTTAATTTGAAATGAAATATATCTATTGATAGCAAGAAAAACTGTCACAACAGGCTTTTGTGCTCACATAAGTACCTGGAGTTGTTAGTAGGCAACTTCAAGGCATCTATGCCTCCTTCTTGTGACTCTGTAGCTTCCCATTTAATTTGGACTGGGCAGTGCTCTAGACAGAAGTGGCTTTCAAAAAGATAACTTTTTAAAAGTAAGGGATCATTTGGTTAGAATTCTGTAGCCTCTGTAACACCCGTCCAAGACAGTCTTGTTTCAGCTCTTTTGTTTATAAAATTTGAAGGAAGTTAAGCATTGGCTTACTTGTCTTTTAAAGGCCAATTGCTTTGGGTCTTGTTTTTGTAAATTGGCTTTCTTTTTGCTGCTGTAGCTTCGTCTTCTGTATTTTTGTTTAGAGAAATGCTAATATTTAGTTGTTTAAGCTGTCTAGAGCAGAGGTATCAAATTCGATTTCATTAAGGTACACATCAGGATTGTGTTTGGCCTCAGGGTGGGGGGTCGGGATGGGCCTGGCCAGCTCAACATCACTTGTGTCGGGGGTGCCTGTGGTGGCCAGTGAAAATGGGCTCCTGAGCTCTGTTTTTGGCTGCAACAGCCTCCTTCAACCCTCTGCCAGCAAAAATGGAGCTCCCAAGGGTTGCACGCAGCCCTCCCGAGGTACATTTTTGTTGGCAGAGGCACACAGCTGGTCTTTCACTGTTTCCAGGGTGGCCCCAAAGGCCAGATCAAAGCACCCTATGGGCCAAATCTGACCCCCGGGCCTTGAGTTTGACACCCCTGGTCTAGAGGGTAGTTTAAAATAATAAATAATAGCCTGACTCCAATCATGTTTTAAACATGTGTTAATACTTTGATGAGAGTAGCATTATTCTATTTCCTATTTATTTTAAGGTCTATTTTGTTATCTAAGAAACAGCATAGCTTATATTGAAGAAAAGGAAATAATAGGCCTGGGAAACAAGGTTCAAGGATGATAATTAATAATAGTCCAGATGTGTTGCAAACAAAATGTCTTAGGTTCAGTCCTCACCATTTCCAGATAAAGCGAAAATCTCTTCTATGACACATACATCCAGTTCAATCTGAATAATTAAATAGAAGTGAGGACAAATTATATGTGATTTTGTTCCATGTAGTATTTAATTTGATATAGATTTTGTATAATGTCCTTTGAAAAACTCATTCAAGTGCTTTGTAACTTTTACTTTTGTGATACTATCATTTTAATTATTATTTTTTGGTTTCAGGGCAGTGTTTGAGCCCCTGAATGGGACTAGTGGAATAGAAGTGAGAATATACTAACCAGCTTGCAGAGAGCTCTGATTGATTTAATAATTCATTCATTAGGTGTCTGGGCCTATAAGAGATTAGTGGAGTGCAAAGAACAAAACAGTAACCATGGATAATTAATCATGTGTCATGCAAGAGATTTTCACCTTATCTGGAAAAGTGGAAGTGGTGAAGATTGAACCCAAGAGATTTTGTTTGCAATGAATCTGCACTGTTATTTTTATCATCATTAAACCCAATTCCAGTACTGCCAGATTGTCTAAGTCAGTTCCATTTTTATATTTATTATGTTTGTTTACTTTCTAAAACTTCTACTTTGTAATTAATTTGTTTAAATTCTCCTATAAGTTGCCCCATAGATTCTTCATTTTTTGTAGCTTCTTTCATTTCCTTTTTCATCTTTATAAATCTTTCTTATAGTCTTGCATCAAAAGCAACCACTTTTTTAACAGATTTGAAAGATTCAAATACCTGCTTTTCCATCTGTTCAAACATGTTTTGTGATATTTCTGGATTAATTTCATTTTATGTAGGTTGTTTTAATGACTCTCTCCTTCCCTCCTCATGCTTTGCAGCTTTTCTGATGGTCACTATTCTTATATTTATAATTCAGAAGTAAGTCAATTACAAAGATAAAAATAAAAGGGTTATTTCTCCTTTCTTTTCCCTCTTTCATCTTTGTTATATCCTTAAGACTTTAGTCCAATATTTATTTCCATAGTTTTAATGACACAATCCATCTCCTATTATATTTATCTATTTCTTCTGCAAATTCTATCGTTAATCTTTTCCTTTTGATGTCAATTGACTTCACCAGGAAGGTCTGGTCTATTTATTTGATTAATTCCAAATCATGCCAAAAGCACTTTTGCCAGAATATTAATTAATCTTTCAAATTTATACAATGCCCTTTATCTGTTTATAGCATTCTAATTCAAAGTCTCGTTGCTATTCTTTTTAAAGTCTTAAAGAATAGCTCTTTGCTATTCTTTTTAAAGTCTTTTAAAACAATTATTTTCTCTTTGTTTTACTTTTTATAATTTGGAATGAAATTTAACTCACCCAGAGGCTGTTTTCTTTGTCCCTGTTTAAAAAAAAAACAAAAAAAAATCTTTTCAATTATAAATCGGATATATCCAAAAGTGATTAAGAAAATGAAGGTTTGCTTGGACTCAGTATCCTTTAAAAGGCTACACTTGCATGTGCAAGCAAGCTCTTTCTCCTTAATCCCTTGCCTCTCTAGTCATGAAAAAAAAGCACAAAACATCAATCATGTCATTTCCTAACAAAAAGTAGCAATCTGTGGTGCAGGTGCACATTCTCTCCATGTTTTATTTATCAGGAAAGACTTTGCTGCAGTGCCATTTCCATTCTTTCAGAGATACTGAGTCTTCCATAGAACCTCATCCAGATGCCCACAAAAATTAATTTTGGACCTAAATATCTAGATAGTTAGAATATGATTATAGCTACAGCAAATTAAAAAGAATGGGATCCTAGAAATATTGATAAATGTAGATTTTTGTAGCAGGTCATAATTGACTCTGTTCTATCATGTAGTCTAACATACTCAGGTACTTAAAGGGATGTGCAAAGCATTTGAATGTGGAAATGTACAAAATATGTTAGCTTAAGCACAGCACATCTTTTCAAAGTGTTAACAAAGTCATATCCTTTAAAGGGCCCAGGGAGCTATTTCAGAGGTTGTTCATATTTGTGTGCATTACACAAAAATGCTTTAACGTTTTGGTCAAGAGTGCTTTGATCACATTCTTTGCTAAACATCTTTTTTGTATGCTTTGCATATTCTTACTATTAGTACATATACAGGAGGTGTCTCTCAAATACAATGATGTTTTAAATGCAGGTTGCAGCTTCAGGATATTATGATTATTCAAAGATAGTCATTCTATATCTCTTGTTTCCATATTTCTAACTTTTTACATTTTTTCCCCAGCAGTTTGCATCCATCATTAATCATGATTCCTTCTGCTTCTATCATTTATTTTACCCATTCATATATGTTAGAGAGGGATATTGCCTGGTTCACACATAGCTCAAGTCACAACATGGTTTATCTGCTTTCAGTGAAGTGTGAGGGGAAGAAAGGTAATTCAAGATTTAAATATTTATATCAAGCTCCCTACAAAGCTCTGAATATCCTTGAAATCTTTTTGTTTTACTATGTATTCTTTAAAGAGAAATTCTGACTGTAATTCCTTGTTCCAATGTATAAAATTTAATACATACTGCAGATTTCTGCCCAATCTATTCTATTATTACATTTAGAAGCTTTTGTTATGACTAAATCATTACTTCTACCTTCTTCCTAGTCCACTCATATGGATAGCAGAGTGAAATCTGAAAGGATTTATTATCTTATCTAATGATAACCACAATCTAAGAGTCCCAGGTATGATCTACAGCTTTGCATTTACAAGAAACTCATGAAAAAGGGCTGAGGAAATTAGATAAATTTGTAAAAGATATTTTGTTAATGGCTCTGTGGTTTGTTTGCTAAACAAACCACATTTTTATATTTATCCCAAATGCCTGGAAATATATAGACGATGCCCATTATTATACAATATGGGAAATCTGTCACCCTCCAGTTGTTGGTGAATTACAACTCCCAGCAGTTGCCGCCAACATTGTTGGCAAAGATGCTAGGAGTTATATGTGAGGGTCATAGCTTTGCCAGATCCATTTTGCTTACAATCTCTCAGAAGCAACTAGTTGTCTGTTGTCTGACCTTTTTTTTTTGACAACAAAGTATTAGTTCTCTTATCTAATTGATGGGCTTTGTCTCTGATCTAGCAAAGTAATTACTAGATTTGGATGAAAGAGAAGCAATACTTATCTTGTGCAAAGCTTGAGAAACGTCAGAAGGTGAATGTTGAGGATATAATAAAGATTCATCTATATTTTCAGCCTCCGCCTTTTTTATCAGAATGTGAAGAAAGCAGGAACCAAAAATCCAATAACATATTGCAAGCAATGTTCTGGGATGACAATTGAAAACAATCTTATTTAACATCCAAGAAAAGTAAAAGTCAATTGTATTCCATCCAAATTCTATGAAACCCTGGAATTGAGTCATCAACATCTAGTCCAATCTGAATAATTAAATAGGAGTGAGTCCAAACCATATGTAATTTTGTTCCATATACTATTTAATTTAATATAGATTTTGTATAATGTTCTTTAAAAAAAAAACATTCAAGTGCTTTATAACATTAACTGAGAATATTATCATTTAATTATTACATTCTGGTTGCAGGGTAGTGTTTTGAATTCCACAATGGGACCAGCAGAATAGAAGTGAGAATGTACTAACCAGCTTGCAGAGAGCTCTGATTAATTTAATAAGCATAATCCATTCATTAGGTGACTGGGCCTACAAGGGATGAGTGGAATGCAAGGAACAAAACAGTAGCCATGTTAAAGGTATGCTGAAGCTTTAGTCTATTCAGCTAAAGGAAGAAGAAAATACAATTACTGGTAGTTAAATAAAAATATGTTGATGACTGGAAGGATGTTAGTAAGAAATGTACCAACATTTTTGGTTTAGATTGTTAAGCAAGAAGAAGTAGCATGTTTTTATCTTCATATGGATGAGAAGACAAAGAGTAGACAATTATGTGTTCAAAACAGATTATGTATTCAAAACAGATTATATGTTCAAAACAGATTGGTAATCAATCTCATTTTGGATCTCCCTTTTATGGAAAGGACATTATTTTCTTACCCTACTTGATCTAGTTCATTGGCTCTCCAGGTCAGCTGGACTTACTGAAAGATCAGGACTGTCCAGTTTCAGGAAAGCATCTGGTCAGTCCAGATTTAAGAAGACCATGATTAATACTGAAGCCAAGATATGACCATTTCAAGTTCTCTACACACAACAAGCACAAAGTTAATTTTCCATAGTTCACAAAAAAAAAGTTATTTGCATACCAACTCCTGATCTGGAGTTTTAGAGATGTCCTCTAAGAAAACAACAACAGCAATGCAGGGTATATTACAAATTAAGTTTTGATCTGTGCCAAATAACTCAGACTTGAATCTGAGTTACTCCTGCATTCCATTCAAAATGTTCTAAAATATAGTTATACCATAATGTATCCAGAAGAAATTTAAGTTCCATGAATTTTCCCCTGAGAGGATTGAGATTGCTAACTGACTATATTAAATTCTGTCTTTGATGTTTGATCTGTGACTTCACATATTCAAGGAATGATCCGGAGAGATACTTCACATATTAGAACTGGGTTTCTTCCATTTAATATCTCCTGTGCTCAGAATTACATATGTACATACCTTAATAATAGCTAGCAGAAATGTATCGAAATTCATAAATGGCTGCCTATCTCTGGATACAAACCGGTTCATTTCGCATGCATTCCATTGTTTATATCATAGAATGGTGGATTACAGTGATGAATTGTCTCCTAATTATTTGCATGAATGATTAAAAAAAATACACTTGGAGTAACACATCAAGGTGGAGGTCAGATGAGCAAGGTTTTTTTTTGTTTGGCATGCTTGGAAGAAGAGGCGGAGACAATATCAAGCTTAACAGGCTTTATTTGTTAACTTGTAACTCAGCTGCGGCTAGCCACAGCTTGCGGAAGCAGCTGAGAGAGAGAGAGACCTGATTCCGTTTGACAGCTCCTTTTATACGGAGCTGTCAAATGGTTCAGCCAATCAGGGGCTTCTCTGGCTCCTGCTTAAACAGTGGACCAGAGTGAGGATTTGCTGGTCGCAACGCTCCTTCCCTCTGGCTCTGAGCATGTGTAATCGCTTAGATGGGCGGGACGACACCTCACTTACTCTGAACGCCTTAGTTCTGTTGTCAGCTGCGATGTGGGAGGACCTGTTGGGTCAGTAGGTAACAGGCTACCCTAGTAGACCAGTCCCCTTCCATCATTCTTCCCGGGGAATTTTTTGCAGATCTTACAGCTTTTTCTGCAAGGCCATTAGAGGGTGGATGAAATGGGGAAACTAGGGCAAGGTTGGTGGTCTGTGATGACCTCAAACTGGTGTCCATAGAGGTATTCATGGAACCTTTTCACTGAGGCCACCGCAGTCAATGCCTCCTTGTCTATTTGGCTGTAGTTGCGCTCAGACTTGGAGAGTGTCCTGGAGAAATAAGCTATAGGGCTTCCTGGCCATTTGGCAATTTATGACTTAGGATTGCCCCAATCCCATAAGGGAATACATCGCAAGCTAGGACAAGGGGGAGAGCATCGCTAAACTGGATGAGTACCTTGGTTGAAGTGAGGAGGGATTTTACCACAGAGAAGGAGGCCTGTTCCTTGGATTCCCAATGCCACTGTGTCTTAGCATCTAACAGTCTGTGTAATAGTTCAGTTACAGTGGCGTGTAATGGTTCAGCTATAGTGGCCTTGTGGGGCAGGAAGGAGCTGTAGAAATTAAGCAGTCCTAAAAAGGCTTGTAACTCAGTCTTGTTTTGAGGGACCAGGGCCTCCTGGATGGCCCGCACTTTGGATTCTAAAGGGTGAATACCTTTGTGGTCAATATGATATCCTAGGAAATCTATCTGTGAAACTGCGAAGATGCATTTTTCCTGTTTAATTTTAGTCCAGCCTGTTTAAAACACTGGAGAACTTTTTGTAATATTTCCAAATGTTCTTATGGGTTGTCAGCAGCAATGAGAATGTCATCAAAGTATGGGATGACACCCTTGATATTGTATAGCAAATGTTCCATAATGGATTCGAATATGCCAGGGGCAACGCTGACACAGAATTGTAAGCACTTACACTTGAAAGTGCCCCTATGTGTAATGATTGTTTGGGCCTCTGCAGTCTCATTGTCCACTGGGAATTGCTGGTATGCTTGAGTCATATCCAGCTTGATAAAAATGGAGCTTTTTCTCAAGGAATGGAGCAGGTGTTGTATGATTGGCACCGGATACGCGTTTGGTTGGAGTCCCTTGTTTATCATGGACTTGTAGTCAGAACAAATTCTTATGGATCCATCTCTTTTCAAGGGTATTACAATGGGAATTTCTCATTTAGCAAAGTCAATTGGCTCTAAGACCCCTTGCGAAATCAATTTGTCAAGCTGGGCATCCACCTATTGCTAATGGCACTCTGCATGGTTTGAGGCGTATAGGGGCAACATTGGGGTCCAAGTTAAGGGAAATAGGAGTGCCATTGTAGCATCCCAGTTTGTCATTGAAAACTTCTGAATAGTCAGCAAGAAGTTGCTGCAAGTTGTGGATGGTAACTGCATTTACTCCAGTTACTTGGAGGCCTAGTGAATGGAATCTGTCCAATCCCAGTAAGCTAGTTAAGTTCCTAGTTATGATAACTAGTGGAAGGTGACCTTGAAAATTGTTATATTGAATATGGAACTTGCCTGTTCTGAGGATTGGAATGGCTTGTCCTTGATAGTCCCTCAGGGTTAGATTGCAGGGGCCCAGTTGATTCTTGTGGCAGTCTGGTAGCAGATTCTTCAGTGTCTTCCAAGAGATGAGAGACAGAGATGATCCGGTGTCCACCTCCATCTGACAGGGGCTGCCTTCTAAGAGAAGATCAACATTAATTTTATTAACATTAAAAAAATAAGTCAGTGACTCAGCTCTAGGGAATGCTTTGTTGATGGCATAGCATTCCTCTTTAGATTTGAGTTTTTTTGGTTGTTTGAGATGTTGAGATGGCAGGGTTGTGTTTCTTGGTGCCTGACAGATTCTAGCTATATGGCCTTTCTTCTGGCACTTTAGGCAGACAGCATTTCTAAAACAGCAAGTGGCTTTCAGATGGTTTCCTCCACAGCTGAGGCAAATCAGTTGTGATATGAGTTGTTTCCTGTCAGCAGGAAAACTGTTTCTCTGCGTTGGTTGGGGTGTTTGGAGGTGATTGACTGCTTCTTCCTCTTCAAAGTCATCCTCTTCACAATAGGTGTCTTCGTAGTGGACTTCAGCACTGGGTTTTACCTTGGGAAGATTGCTTGGCTTTTGTATTTCGACTGTGGATAAATTGGATAGTTCAGCGGCTTGAGCTTCTTCAATCGCTTGCTTCATGTTGAGGTCACCTTTAGCCAGCAGCTGTTGTTGTAGTCGAAGGTCTCTCACCTCACAGACGAGCTAGTCCAGCAGCATATTGTCTAGATGACCTCGGAAACTGCATTGCAGGGCAGCTGAACGAAGAACTGCCATGTATTCACTTATGGACTCGCCCTCTGCTTAGCTTCTTCTCCTGAATGCATGGCGGCGGGGAATGCGTGATGGTTTTGGGGCATAGTGGTTACCGAGCACTTCTTGTAGTTCTTCCCAGGGAACAGCCTTGACCATCTGAGGAGCCAGCAGCACAGTGGCGGTGTCGAAAATGGTGGCCCCGCAGAAACTCAGGAAATAGGCTTTTTTCCTGTTAGGAGGGATGTTGGATAGGTTGGCAGCGTCCACAATGCATTCAAATCTGTTGATATACGATGTCCACGTCTCGGTGGCTGGCCGGAAAGGTGGAAAATATCTTCACTCGAAAGTGACGGCTCTAGTGACAGCTCTTTTTGTAGTGACTTCAGCAATGTGGTACTCTCTCTCTGCCTCACGAATTGCCTCTGTTCATCAGCATCCCATCCTTGTTGCCAGTTTTGTGTTTGGCGCGCTTGGAAGAAGAGGCGGAAGCAATATCAAGCTTAACAGGCTTTATTTGTTAATTTATAACTCAGCCGCGGCTAACCGTGGCTTGCAGCAGCAGCTGAGAGAGACAGCTGATTCCGTTTGACAGTTCCCTTTATAAGGAACTGTCAAACGGTTCAGCCAATCAGGGGCTTCTCTGGCTCCTGCTTAAACAGTGGACTGGAGTGAGGACTTGCTGGTCGCAACAGTTTTCAAACAATCTCAATACAGCTGATGAAATGGCTTTTTTTTCCTTCTGAACTTTTAAAATCTTGGTTTGGCTAATTTAATTCTCTTCTTTACAGCCCTTGGTTTTTGTGAATTTCTTTTCAATCAGCCGCTCCACTGCCTTACTCTTTCTTACATACACAAACCGGAAGCAGAGCTATTATGGGGTGACCCCATTAACCTCACTAGTATCTGCGCTCATGAGCAGATAATGCATACAGATATTTTATGCATAACAGACTGAATAGTTGTCTGATGAGGTGAATTTAGGAGCCTTGCTCCTGCTGAATAACGTTTTTCAAAAGTGCAGGGACACAGTTTTGCTTCGAGAATGCCAATTGTCTTATCAACTCAAAGAGGCTTTCCTGTTTAAGGAAGTTGTGTGGTTAGTTTCCCATTCACCTCTCTCCTTTTTTTTTTTTCCTTTTGCCTTAGGTATAACTGCTGACATGACATAAGGATAGAATGCACAGTTTTTAAAAAAAAAAAAACGGTAGTGAAAGCTCCATGGTATGTGACCTTTTCATTTGCTTTGTGTGTATCATAGTATCAGCTACTGTTGACGTTAATGATAAAATCAACATTTGTCACTGGGCACATGGAAATAACATTCCATCGGTTTTTCTGCCTTTGTAATAGGTCAGTTGGCACCTGCAGAATTGGCTGTGAGTAGAATAAAATAAATAAACTTAGGTTGTTCCTTGGATTGAGTTTATGGGATGTTTCTTGGCTCACACAGATTATATACTTCATACAATGTGACAAGGATTCAGACTGAAAGACAGGAAAGAGTCATGCCAAAGTACACAACCCTCCTGAGAGGTAGTCTTAAAATTGAACTTAATTTGCTTTTGCCATTTCATACAGGTAAATACAGGTATGTTAAGTTATACATGGAAACTCTGAACCTGTTATGTTTTGACCGATCCCTTCCAGAGGTGGCATACAGCAGGTTCTGACCAGTTCTGGAGAACTGGTAGCAGAAATTTTGAGTAGTTTTGAAAACCATCAATACCACTTCTGACTGGAGATTTTACAGTATCCTTCCCCTGCCACGCCCACCAAGCCATGCCCACAGAACTGGTAGTAAAAAAAAAATGAATCCCACCACTGATCCCTTCTTGTTGCTAGCTTTGTTATTAATGTCTAATTTTTGCAGATACCACTTCAAATGCATAGTGTTTCTATTACTGAAGAGAATCAAGCAAATTAACCTCCTGGGGCCTGCAAACAAAGCAAGACAGATGTTATTTCTTATAACAAGATTATGTATTTAATTCAGACTAGAGTTTGTTTTTATCATGTAATTGCTGAAGCAACCTGCAAAACACTGAGCTTACATTGAGAGTGTCTTATTACACAGAGCCTTGTTATCTCTTCAACTTTGGCAGTTTTGCAACAGACATGTGCATCATAATTGAATCCCCCATCACAGGTGGCTTTTTATGCAAACTTTGTGATTTATTTCTCTGGCTGAAACTGAACCATCTGCTATTTTGGGATTCCCAAAATCAGGACTTGTAACTTATGAAGAATAAATCTTGTTTTCTATAAAGACAAAATGACAGCCATTTTAAGGTGATAAACCAGACAATGTGACTGAAGAACTATGTGCAATGGGAGATGGGCCCAGTGTAGGACAAGAAAGGGTGAGGAAAATGACAATCAATCTGCATGTGCCAGCATATTTTTACCTTAACTTTTCCTCTATTTTCAGAAAACCCTTTTCAAGTGGTCCAGGATGGGATGTTGCCCAAATCTCATTTACATTAGAGTCATTACCCTTTCATTACCAGAAAATAAAAATTATCTTTGTAAGGAAATGGATCTAGAAGGACATTTCTGTCACTTCCCAGTTCTACCTCTTCAGCCCAAAGTTATTCAATAACATGCATGGAAGAAAATATCTGCAAGGGCAAACATCCATGATACCTGCCTAGGGGAAGCAAGTGGTGTCAGGCCTGCCAAGATGTCATTGCTCAAATTATTTAATGTATATAATCTGATACAATAAAATGATACAATTTGCATCATTTATGTCAGGATGCTTATGGTCTCCTTCTCTTCAAAGGTCCAAAGGATTGGGAATTGCATTGCTTTCATAGCAATTCTATGCAACAGCATCACATGCCAGAAAGAATCTGCATCATCATTGCTGGGGGAAGCAATCATGCATTAAGCTGATTCATCCCTGGGGTTTTTAATATTTGATTCTGCTACCTTGCCTTGCTCAGGTCTCATGCTGTCTATCCATGAGAACTGCTCAAGCCTTCTCATAAGACACCTGAGGAGATAATACAGGAAATGAAAGCCTCCAAGAGAAGGGATATAATGACAATGGGCTTCAGCTGAAGAGAGCAGGAAGCTTTTTGATTATGATCAGCTGGCATCACACTGATGTGTTGTACTTTCAAGCAGACAGAAGGCAAGGGAGTGAGTTACTGATTAGGTGTTATTTTGATTGGGAAGGCAGAGCACACAGTCATTTGGAGCAGAAGTGGAGGAAGAGGCAGTGGAGGGGGCGGTAATGAAAAATAAATCAAAATCAAGAGGGAGAAAGCTTAAGGGGGAGCCTCCAAATATCATTTTACCCATCTCCATCTTTGTGTTGCCAAAATTAATGTCTGTTTTTTATTTACAAGCAGAGGCTTAAAATGGTTGACTTATGCTGACTTACTGAATTGTTCTCGAGAGTTTAAACTTAAAAACAAGAGAAAAATTGGAATTGGAAGATTTTACATGTCATGGCTTTCCTTATTGTTCAGCTAATGAAAAGATTCAAGTTGGATAAGAAGAATTAAGAATTTGAAAAGAATAAAACTTAATTTGATGTAGAAGTTTACAAATGTGATCATATTCTTGCTGAGATGCATAATTTTTATTGAAAACGGAAAGATGAACAAGTTTATTTATATTTCCTATTTCTAAAGCACCCATGTCTCTTAGGGAGGGGCTCTCAGTGTACAATATAATCAATACATAAACAACATAAAATTAAAATATTACAATTAATTTAATATTTTTAATTATAAAATTATGACTTAAAATTTCAAAAAGATAAAATATATCCAGAAAGGGCATTTATCATTAGTTAATGTAAGTGTGGGAGGGGGAATATTCATGGGACCAGTCAGGCCCAAAGTTATGGAGACCTCTGTGCCTTTCCCCCAAGGCCACAGAGCCAAGTTTTGACCCCTTTGTGGAAGGCCAGGAAAACCCATTTCAATCTGGGAGCAAGATCTTCCATAATATGGGGGCAGAGGCAGAGGAGGCTCTCTTCCTAGGCCCCTCACCCCACTTGAAATTATTTGATAGACTCTGCAGCATACCTTCCCAGCCTTAAGTGGGATGGGCTAATATGATGGGGCAAATACAGTTCCATAGGTAGCCTGTCCCTTTAAAGTTTGTATGATAAAATTAACAAAAAAGTCCAGATATTTATTCATTTGTAACCCACCTTTTGACAATCCTGAAGTGAACCTGCTGAAGCCATCTTTGAGGTTTCAGGGTTGCCACAAGGAAGAAGGAAGGACAGGGAGGGGGGAAATAAATACCTGGGGATTTGCTGTCAAAACCAAAATGTTTTTCTGTGGGAACCAAGAATATTCCAACAAGTGGCTGGGAAGAGGAGGAGTGGAGTAACCAAGCAACCGGCCAGCACCTTTATTGGACGATGTAACTGATAACTTGGAGGAAGGGGGAACTTTTACTTTTTAATCAGATGAAAACCACAGGAACTTTGAGACTTGGTTTTCACCAGTTGTGCCAATATGATGATCCAATAAATTGTTCTTTGAGGAATCTACCTGCCTCAGAGTTCTGCTCTCTATGGGTGCATTACTTGGAACACTGACATCTTTAGTTTTACAAATAACTCAAAGTGGCAGACATATCCAGCATGTTCCTCCTATTTTCCCCACAATAACAATCCTGTGAAGTGAGTTGATTGAGAGAAAGTGACGGACCCAAGATCACCCAGCTGGCTTTCATGACTAAGGCAGGAGTAGAATTCATGGTTTTCTGCCTTTTAGCCTGGTACTTTCACCACTAGACCAAACTTGCTATTAATATAGTTTATATAATATGAACCAATGGGAGATTATGTGGAAGAAAGGGTTGAAATTTACATTGTAATGTGAAAACTTTTATAAATGGTTATAAGATTTTTTCAAAACTTTTATTCTGTTTATTTTTTTACTATATATATATATATATATATATATATATATATATATATATATGTGTGTGTAAGGTTTTTAAGCTGATAATTTTAAATAATAAATAAGGGAGACTAGTATAGATCTATTTCGAGCTAGTTAGCTCTCTTCAGCTAGCCATACCCTTACTGGGATTCGAACCAGGGAAGTATTACATGTGAGGCAGTTGTAATTGCCTCTACACCACTGGCTCTCTCCTTATCAGCTCAGGCAGGGGAATAAGTATATACTTTGTATTACAACACCCTGTTAAGCCCCAATTAAGGGAGAAAGCATACTGCTTTCTTTTCTGTCTTTCGGCTCATCACCAGAGACCATACCGACAGAAAGCTATTTGTTTCGTTGCCTTTTGTTTACATGTGTGTAAGGTTTTTAAGCTGATAATTTTTTTAAATAATAAATAAGGGAGACTAGTATAGATCTATTTCGAGCTAGTTAGCTCTCTTCAGCTAGCCATACCCTTACTGGGATTCGAACCAGGGAAGTATTACATGTGAGGCAGTTGTAATTGGTTCGAATCCCAGTAAGTTGGTTCGAATCCCAGTAAGGGTATGGCTAGCTGAAGAGAGCTAACTAGCTCGAAATAGATCTATACTAGTCTCCCTTATTTATTATTTAAAATTATCAGCTTAAAAACCTTACACACATGTAAACAAAAGGCAACGAAACAAATAGCTTTCTGTCGGTATGGTCTCTGGTGATGAGCCGAAAGACAGAAAAGAAAGCAGTATGCTTTCTCCCTTAATTGGGGCTTAACAGGGTGTTGTAATACAAAGTATATATATATATATATATATATATATATATATATATATATATATATATATATATATTACATTGCATGATGTAATCTCAGTGCTGCCTAACTTGGCATTTGATCTTTTGATCACAGATGAAAGATACCAAAGAAGGCAAGTTGGGTATAATAATTAGAACTGCTCCTGCACCTGACTGTTTCCACAATATGTGTAACATATAGAATAGAATTGGAACAGATCATTTAGGCCAAAGGTGTCAAACTTGCGGCCTGAGGGCTGGATGTGTCACGCTAGCCCCACCCCACCCTGGCCGGTTTAGCAAAGAGGGAAACAGTCCCGATACATCATATGATGCCACCACCATGCAGCAAGTTTGACACCCCTGATTTAGGCTATGGAATCCAACTTAGTCCACAGCACTGTGATTCAAATTAAAGCATCCATGATGGATGGTCATCTTGTTTCTGTTGAATTCATGTAGCTCACCTCTTCTTGGACTAATTGGCTTAACTGCAGAACTGCTCGTAAGATTGATTTTTTTTTTTAACATTCAATTGAGATCTGCCTTCTAGGAACTTAAATTCATTCTCATGCATCCTGAACACTGAAGTGGTAGAAAGCAATCCTTGAACTTCTGTATGACATCTTTTCAAGAATTTCCTCCCTTTTTTTCTGAATCTTTCATGAAATTGGTGCCCAGAATGCAGACTTTGAGAACAAGTCTAACCAATATAGAATGAAATAGAATCTATCGCATATATGTCATATGTGCACTGCACACATTTTATAATATGAAAGGAATGTATTTCATTTGGCCTTTCAAAACTAGGTATCTTCAAGTTGTGATGGCTAATTGGAGAATTATATTCAAATCACTTTGCTTCTTTCTATGAAATGAATTGCAATTCTGTTTTATTGCTGATTAAGCAGTGCTGTTATATCAAATGGCTTCTAGTAATAAAATCAATCAGATTTTTCTCATGTAGTGTCCTATGCCACTTAAAGGAAGCAAATAAATAATGATGTAGACTTGTCACAATATTTTTGCTAACTCCCTATGTTTTATACACTTCATACAGAAATGAAAGGTATACAGGAGTGAACACATGTAATGTATAACTGGCTATAATTATCACAAAAGATAAACCCACCTAACTAGAAAGTGACTCAGGCCTGTTGAAGACCAAATATGATATTGATACAAAACAATGTTTCACAGCTGTCATTTCATGAGGCCTAGGATAAAGTTTTGATGGCTATTAAGTAAGGATAAGAGATGCTTTACAATATTTGAATACATTTTTCCTGCACCTTAAAGCATCAAGTACCACCCATGGTGTAGAAGAGAAAATACTTTTCAAAGCAATTACTGCTAACTTTTCAAGTGAAAAAAATGGTGCCATCCAAAGAAAAAGACCATTATGAAACAGCAGTGGCAAATGTAATGTCTTCCAACTGAACCACATTATTCACCACCAATAATACTGGGTAATCTTTATTTATATACAGGTAAGAATTTTCTTAGCAATTTTTTCTTGCTACAGTGCATTTGGAGATTTATTTTTGCTACAGGTTTTGACCGTGTACGTGTGAATGTATGGTGTGCTTGCATGTAATATAAATATAAAATATGTACATAAATACTGTATATAATAAAGCCACACAGACATGGCCCATTTGACTATAGTATTCTCATGGTAGATAGGCTATGAAGATCTCAGATTGACATCTTGTTATTTGAGCCAGGGTGATATTTCTTCTAGCACCTGCAGCAAAACACGACGATGCCAAAATCATATTTACCGATACAACTTTTAAATGAAACCAAAGAATGACAATTTTTTATTTATTTATTGCAGCAGCAGACAAGATTTTGGAGGATTTTGATGCTTTTAGTTATATTTTTAATACTGTAGTCAAAGCAACTTTCAGGTTTTTGTTATGCAAACTACCACACAAATGCACCTAAATATGTATACTGAAAAACAAGGATGGACACTAGCAATTTATTATAAGTCCTTTCTGACTGGTGGTAGGAGGAGATTTTATTACTTTATAGCTGGCAGTAACTCACGGGGCATGGAATTGATTGGATTACCTTGTTTGCACATTTGTATTAGTCAGCTAGAAGGAAAGAATGTAACGATTGCTTGCTTTGTAGTTTTTTTTTTTTTAATCTATTCCCTACATTTCAAAGCTGGAAAAAATGAAGATGGTTGCAGGTTTCAAACTGTTTTGTGAGGGATTTGGAGAATGGAAATGCCAGTGATGTAGAAATGCCCTGAGTTCAAATGTTACAAGCAATAAGCTAGTTCTGATGGAATAAGGAAATGGTATTTCTTTAGTGAAATTCTACAAGCCTACATATATCCCTGTTCGATAGGCACAGTCTAAGGGAACTACATGGCAGAAGGTGCAACTCAACCAATATTCAAAGGAATGATAATGTCCAAGAAATACAATTATTTCTTAATATGTATTGTTTATACATATTTTACATCACTTCCCATAAGCCTCAGCAGTGTACAAACAATAAATAACATACTTAAATTTCTCATAATAAAGTATAATATAATTCATATGTGAAGCACTACTAAAAGACATTGCAGCTTAAAGATATGTGACTAGTCATTTCAGTCTTTGCTTCTCCTTTTGAGAAATAAATGGCTCTCGCAAGAGAAAAACCAAAATTTATTTTTTAAAAAAACAACTCTCAAAGTGTGTGATATTTGAAGTTTGAATTACAAAATGCATGCTGTGCTCTTGGCAGACCACAAAGTAATACTGGCCTCCTTTAATTAGCAATTACAGGAGAGAGAGAGACAGCTTTCATGTTATGAAGCAGCTCCCAAGAAATTAATATAAAAAAAAAAAGTAAATCTTGATCCCAGTTTGATATTACACTGCCTGCTTGGCACAGAAATAGGAAAATGAGGGACTGAGGCTTTTAAAACAGACAAAAGAAATTAACTGCACTAGTTAAATGTTAGGCTAGAAAAGAGAATCCTGAAGCAAAACACCCTTTTTCTTTGTCTCTGGACCTTCCACGGCCTCTGGGGAAACACAGCAATTTACCAGAGTTGTTATGAAAATGGCACTCCTTAGTTCAGGTACAGTTTCCTCTTTCTCTATGTCCCTGGAGTTCTGCTTTTGTCTTCAAAGAACTCAAGTGTCTTAAATCTGAAGGTTGGAAGAATGTGCCTTTTGTGTATGTGATAAAGCATTTCTTCCTCTGAATATTGATTGAAACTCAGATGCTGTTAGGAATTTAGACTGGCAGAGACTGCAATACAGCTAACTATTCTCAACAAATACTTTAACAAAACTAAATACTTTAATACAACTAAAACAATGAGTCCCGAGTTAGCTCATCAAATATAGATCTTATGTCCTTATAGCACACTTTTTGAGGCATTCAATATATCTTGTTATATTTGATACAAGAGTTTAATAATATATTGAAGAGGATCCTTTGATTTTAAATAAAGTGATATGTTATATTCTAAGGTTACTGATTTCAGTGATGAAAACCAGTAAACTTAAAAACAAATAATATGTCTTTTTTAAAGGGCTGAAATGGATAAGTTCTTATAATGTTTAGTGTGTCATGCTCTTAAACCTCTGGTTTAAAGTGAGCAAAAACCATTAGAAAATGAAAATAGTATCTTTGACCACATGTCAATCTTAGTTTCTCCAATTAGTGAACTCAACAGCCTTTCTTGAAGTAGGAAGGAAGGTAAGAAACAAAAGTTTAGTTTGAACAAGTACTACAATATTTAAAAATTAAGAAATACAGTAGATTCATATTAATGTTATTCTTCAGATAAGTTAAAAAGCCATCAATGATAATCTATGTTTTGAAAGATATATTAAATTCATCAGGATTGGTTGAGTCATTTAATATGATCTCAGTATGAACCTTAAGAAATGAAATGTCTTACATTATGTGGAGGAAGGAGAAGCCCTGTCAATCTCTGAACTGTAAAAGCTATTGAAGAAATGTTTTATTTAATGTTGTGCTAAGAAATATTTAGCTGAATTTCTTTTAGCTGAATTTTCTATGCAGTTGGAAAACTATAGTATATACTTACTGTGAAATGGAAAATGGAACATTACAGTGCCATCCAGCCTCAACAGCTTTTTAAAATAAGCATCTTTTAGACAAGGCAGAGAGAGATGAAAGCATATGAATATAATTTGTCAGGTAAATGTTTGTGCTCAAAGTTTTTGAAAATTAAAGCTGCTGCTGCAAGTAGGGCAAGTCAGAAGTTAAAGTAGGGCTACCAGATCTGGGCCAAAAAATTCTGAATGGTCACTGGATGGAAGCAAAGGTTTAGATCTTTCTTTACTGTCATTTGGTGTCTTCTTTGATGCCATCTAATGGTCTTTTGGAGTTTTGCAGCTCAAATCTAGCAGCTCAAATATCTAGTAGCTCAAGTGACTCCCAGGTAGAATTTGAGTTAATCTGCATTCTATAGATGTTTGTTAACAGTAGTAGCACATGTGCATAGAACTGAAACAGCCATTTAATGGAAAATCATCACTTCTGGGGTTGTTTCTGGGGTTGTTCTTCACTAATGAATGGTGTATATTTGCAATTCTTAAATATATTTGCAAGCCTTAAATCACATTACTAATGAAGATGTCTTGGGAAACTGAAAGGATGGAATTCAACAATCCTGGTCCTGCTTCCTTATTCAATTAATTTTGTTACCAATGTGAAGAGATGAGCCAATGAAGGTCTGTATACTAACTCAACCAATCAGCTTTATTAATACTACTAGTGGCAGCATCTGGCAGAATAAGAGCTCAAAAGCTTATATCTCTAGTTAATAGGTGGGGAAGGTACACATCTGGATCCATCTTTGACAATAGAGGCACAAATGATTTCTGTGATCCTGAATGCCAACTATGCCCCTTTGGTCAGATATAGCCTTGCAATAATAATCCATGCCACAATGAACTTCTTGCTTAGATTGTTGCAACATAATACAAGTGAGGGTATCCTTAACAAACTTCACTTACTACAAAATTCTGTGGCAAAGGCACTGACTAGAAATTTTATACTATTTTCTTTTGATATTTACTGTCTCTTTTTTATTTCTGGTACTCATTCAAGATTTTAATTGATAAGTCCTTCATAGCCTGGGACCATAATATCTGAAATGCTTTCTTCCTGTATCTTAGCCATACTTCCATAATATCTTTGGTGTTACTTATGTCTATGCATCTACTGATGACCTATTTGTCACAGTGCCAGGCTTCCAGGAATTCTCTAGCATTTTTGGACTTGGCTTGTTCTAAGATGGTCACAATTTCCCAGTTGAAACAATGATTAAATCTGTGATATTTTAACTGGAAATTGTGACTATCCTAGGCCAATTTGGAGACTCTGACTATGCTTTTGGCAACTTAGTTTGTAGAATTTTCCATCCTTTGTAGAATTTTTCTCTTTTGGATTTCAAGTAACTGAAGATCTGACCTATCTTCATACAATTGTATGATCATAAGACAAATCACCACAACTTATGATTAAAAATGAATTGTCTTAGATAAGCCAAGAAAGTTAGGAAATGCTGGTGAAAGGCTGCTCTCCTAGAATTATAATGGCTGGGGCAGGCAGTAATAGCACTAATACAGATGTTTAAAAAAAATCATAGGATCCTAAAAGATTTGGCATTTGGTTATATTAACAACATTAAAAATGTGGAATTTACAAATTCACAAATGAAATTGATTTTCCTATATTACCAAATTCCTTTCAGTAGAAGCATTCAGAACTGGTTTAAAAACAAAAACAAGAAAGATCAGCAACTTATCCAGTGTAGGATACCACTAAAATATTGATGCAGTTTGCACTGCTTCCTTGGCTGATATCCAGGAAACTATTTATTCTCTAGGCTAGCCAAAGTACATTCAAAAAGTTTATTGATTTACCAAAGTGGCCACTTAATCAACTTTAATTTCTCAATTTATTCATTAGATTGTACACCAAACAGCTAAAACTCCAAAGGGACAATATACTCTTCTATTTTTGATGGAATTTGCCTGGCTATTTTGTCTTTCCCTGTCCCAAAACATTACCTTAGCATTTAAAACAACTACAGAAGTTTGTCTTGTCTCTTTTGAGGCTTTTGAATTATTTTTAAAGGGAGTCATATTTGCAGTTCCTGGGAAGTCTGCCATTTGGAGACCATGTGCCAACTACAAAAAAAAAAAAGTTTAAAATGAACTTGCTGCTGGAAGCAAAGTTTGGAGTCTAAGAAACTAATTGTCCCTTGAGAAACTTTGTGAAAATATGCCATGGATGTCAGACAATATCAAAAGCAATCAAAAGGAGTCATTGTAGATGCTGGAACAGCAAAGGCACATCTGGGAATTTCCCAGGAAAGATTGCTATGGCCGTCTGCCCACTGGCTCATCAGCTTCAGTCACAACTGATGAATGTTCTACATGGCCTTTATTGGAATGCTAATACATACCACCAATGTTTTGCTGCCTTCCTGGACTGAGCTGCATGTGAGCAATGGCCCTTCAAAAAACCTCAAAGCTTGTCCTGGATCCTGTTTCAAGGACAGAGTGAGCAGCATTTGCTGAGTTTTATTGCCATATGTGAGCGTACATACCATCTTTGCAGGACACATGCCAAGAATGAATTGCTCAGAGATTAGAAATGCAACCTGTGTAAATGGCTTGGTACCAACTAAGTCAACACATGCAAATTTTTATGACAGAAGAGAGTTACATCAAAATTTACCTGTGTGGCAATTATTTTGGTGCTGAGTAATTTTGGTGGCTCTGCTTTGGGTGAATATCTTTTAGTCTTTTTGTTACAACAAGGGAAAATGTCATTAGAAATTGCATATCTCTGGTATTAATCAATCTTTCATGTTAATTATATGTTGTTATCAATTGTACTTTGCTTTTGCTAAATGGTATCATCTCTATTGCCAGGAATAGCTTAAAACAAGTGAGATTAATTTAGGACCAATTTATGGTACAATATACCAGCAGAAATCATTTGTGCTTCTGGATCTCTGCTGATAAACTATTATCCAAAATATGAATACATATATACGTCATATATAATTAAATTCAAGAACTGTGTCAACAATTAACCCATGCTAAGAAAAGACAGGTGTGTTCTTATATCAAAATTAGAAGTCATTTTATTAGATATTTCTGAGATTCTTCTATATGCAATCGTGACTTTCAGATATGTCCAGATTAGTTGAGTTCTCAGAAGTTTCTTTTATCTCTCATGTTTGAATCTTTCTATTTTGACAGGACCTGGAGAAAAACAAAGGAACTTGGAAATAGGTAAAAACAGATCAGCGAACAGATAATGAAGAGCTATTGCATAAAAGTATCAGTGGATAATGTTGCAGATTATTCTGGTTAAAATATAGTTGCAATTTGTGAAATTCTCATAGGGCTTTTTAAATATCCTGCCATTTCATTTTTCCAGATTTTGTTGTATTTTCTATGACCTTCACATTGATAAATTCCTTTAGGTAGGTAGGTAGGTAGGTAGGTAGGTAGGTAGGTAGGTAGGTAGGTGTGAGATAGAGAGAGATGCTGGTTTGTTGATTTGGTTGGTTTATGTTGGGATAAAGTATATGCTCAGATTTTTCTCCTTTGCAGTTTGATTTTTTTTAATGTACCTTATGTTATAGGAATAGAGAATCCAATATTTCCCTTTCATCTTCTCAATGCTCTGGTACTCCAATAAAGTTTTCTTGTTTAAGATGGTCATTTTAGGTACAAAATTGGAGGCTTATTTTATTTGTTTAAAACTGTGCTTAAATGGACACAGTCCACCCAAAATAGCTTAATTAAGCATGAGCTAAAATTCCATTTATATTTTCTTCATAGTAGCTCATCAATATTTGTAGATTTCTATAGAGAAATTGATAGAAGTTCAAAGAGACATATGCAATTGTTCCTTTCTGGTTTTCTCTAACTGTGGGTTTACTAGGCTAATAACTGATTTACTGAACTGCACTCAATAGGTGCAATCATACATAATATTTAAACTTATTATTGAATTATTCCATCATTCCTGTTTTTTACAGCCCTCCAATTCATGCAACACACTTAACAACAAAAAACTAGCCCAGGCTAAAACTCTGCTTAGCACCTTGTAGAAGTGCCTCTCTAGGCCATCAATCAATCTGTTTCAGCATGTTTTGCAAACACAATTAATGTCCAGTTAGGGATTTAAACTGACTTTTCCTATTCTGTTCTGATATTCTACAGAGAATCATGTTGCTGCTATTGTCATTTTATGAATGTCTAATATCATGTATTACTGAAAGATAGTGTGTAATGCTGCTTCTTTAAAAGCTGAAACAGCTGGTTTTTCTTTCCCTGGAAGAGGGCACTATAAAGCATGACTGAGTAAATAATTTAAGGTGGTTGGAGAGCAAGAGTGACTAATAAGTCATAATTCCCATGTTTACAACTTCATAAGACAATCTAATTGTCTATATTATCTTAAAAGAAATAATTTGTATTTTACTATAGCCTCAACCCACTATTGAAAGTGATTATTTCATTCTATCTAATGGTAGAACTAGCTATTAGAATGAAGTTGATCAAGATAAAGAAACTGTAAATCATTTATATCCAAGAAGTCAGTGACTTCTATAGACAGTTCTTTGTGATGACCCGGATGTGGCACAAAGGCAACACAGTCACATAAGTAAGAAACAGTCACATAAGTAAGGCAAAGTCCCTTCAACTTTGCCCCCAATGTCCAATTACCTTCAGCTGGAGAAAAAACTCTCCCAAGAACAGTCTTTCAATGAAGAAAATTCAGTCCGAAAACAAAGTACATATAAACTGTAAATAAAAATCCACACAAAACCACGCTGCAGCAATAAACTGGACAGAGCAAGATAACGAATTTCAGACTTCAAAGGCCAACAAAACACACACAGTTGGGAAGATGCCAGGAACCCAGATAAGCCGCAACCATAAAAGATAACTCATTATTTGCTTCCCACAAGTTGCTGTGCGTAATCTCCCTTTTTAAACACTGTGTTCCCAACTGTAGCTAATGAAGGGAATCAGGGCTGTTTCCTCCCCCATAAGCCACACAACTCACATTGCTCCCTTCTCCATTCCTCCCTCCATGCCCTAGGATGAAGAGGGGGTAGGCCTGGATCTTCCTCTGAATTCCCTCTGCCTTGCTTTGCCCAGCCGGACTTTGCCCTTTCCCAGTTTCTTTCACAACCACCGGAGACACACTCCCGCTCTCTGTCAGCTTCTTGGCCTTCCCCTCAGAATCAGATTCAGACAGGGGCATGACAGATCTTGCTTAAAATTTTCTAACTCGATGCCCTTGGCAGTTTGTTTAATTTGAATAAGCTAGCCACAACTCTTCTTTTTCATTCCAGAAAACAGAACCAAGATAATGGTGAAAATAAGAAGAAATGTTGTGTATTACACTAGGTATCTAAATAGGCAGTAAATTTGCAACTACAATTCTCACCAATATTTATTCCTTAAAACATAAAAACAGTGCAAAATTTGTGTCAGTATGAATAACCATATATTAATTCTCATAAATTAGAGTATTATTTTTAAAATAGGGCTTTAAAAGTAACACATCAGCCTTGTTCCTTCTTGTTAAAATATCCCATACATGTTTAGGGTACATTTGCTTATTTCACTGTTTAATGTATTAAACAGAAACATTGACCGCCAAATGCAGGCAAGTCATTATGTTTTTGCTTGGTTATTTATTCCTGTATAGTGGGAATTCACAATGCTGTAAGATCCTGTGATCATATGGAAAAATAAATACCTAGTTTCAAAAATTATTGTCAGCAAGAACAACATGTTTTTATTTAGAAATGACACTATAGCTATGTTTGTACAAGGCTTAACCGGGTCACAGACCACTTATATTATGCCTGTTATGGAAACAACTAAGCCTGGACATTGTACAAAGGGTAATGCTTAGCCCCAACTAGCTTCTGATTTCTTCTGGATTCAATTAACCTGCACCAGTCAATTGTGTTATATAAAGATGGGAAAGAAGGATTTAAAAAGTGAATCCTTTCTCAATTTCCCAACCCTTTCTCAATTGTCAACCTTTTTCAGTCAAGATTCTTCATTTGGAAGAAAAAAAAAAGACAGGAAATGACCTTCTAATCATCTTTAAGTAGAATTATCCCCATTTGAACTGGATGGCCTTAGTATTAACCAGCAATCACAATGATGTGTGTTTATCCTGTGTCAGAGTCAAACTGGTCAGTTTCACTGTGCAAATCAATTAAAAAAATTTTAAATCAGAGGCTTAAATGTACTGTGAAGTAAAATAGCATGTTATGACTACTACAACATTTCAAAAACCATTCAGATTGTGGCTCAACCAGAGTTCTGAGACTTTTTTGTAACCTTCATAAACCAAACTGTACTATTTCAAATGATTATATAAAAATAAGTACTCTTGTGATGAAACAAACAGGTGAATCTAAAACCAGATTCATGGGTAGAAATATAAGCATATTCCCAAAATACAATGTAATTGCTTTGAAAAACTTTTTGCAGGAGTTGTAAGGAATGTTTTTTAAACTCTCTTTTTCCTGGTGAAGAAGTTATTCTTGCAAATAATCTATTTTGTATCAAGGAAAATAGACAATGTATGAGCTGTTGATTAAAACCAATGCCCACAATTTTGGCTTTAATTGCAATTAAGGTTTATTGAAATTAAAGGATATGTTAGTAAAAATTAAGGCCTATTTTTCTGAAACAAATAAAATATATATAAAAATATATACTCATCTGGATTTATACCAGTTCAGAAAAGCACATGCTCCTCTGTACAAAAATTGTAATAGATGTTTTAAACTAGATGTCAGCCTTATCGTTTCTCTGATGTGATAATTTACCATGTTTGAGAATTTAAATTTTTAAAATAAGAATTCAGCCATGTCATTTCTCAGCTAATATCTGACAAGCATTGGGTTCTTTTCTCCCTCTTCACTGACTGTTTATTGCAAGGGTTGTTATCAGTCACACTGTCTCTTTTACAAATTATATTATATTATTATTATTATTTTATTTTTATTATTATTTTATTTTTATTATTATTTTATTATTATTATTGGTGGTGGTGGTATTGCATAGTCAGCCAGATGTTTAGATTGGATTTGGCATTTTGTCCACCTATTCCATCCTTTCCAAAGACTTGGGATGTGTTGCAGGCGTTCTTTAATAATGTTAAAAGCAGTGGGACAGAATGTAAGCAGTTCCGAGTAAAACTGCCTTTTGCTGGTGGTGATTTTGACAATGTTGATATGTTCAAGTGGTAGAATTATATGCAAGGCACCTAATTACTATGGGTATTATGGTGCTTTCTTTTCCCACAATTCTTCTATTTATTTTTGTATTTTGTGATTTTGTCCCATTTTTTTTTCCTGATCAACAGTTGTTAGATCTGGGGCATTTGTCTGTTTGAATTCTTAAGTTCAAAAGCACTTATTCATTTTCTATTACTTAGTCTATTTTATGGTCCCACCAGTTCTTAATTGCAGCATTTCTTTTTCTTTCAACAATATATATTTCAATAAATAGATAATTATAAGTAGCCTTATAAATGGTAATTAAGCCTGGTTATGATTATAAGTTGTTATGGTTGGAAGTCAAGGCACCTACGTGACCGAAAGTAATTTTCCAGCCTTTTATGCTGTCATCATTAAGTGAACATGGGGGGTCATTAAGCAAACAGCAATTATTAAGCAAACATTGCAGGTTTTAAGCAAACCATTCATTTGAATAGGCATTTTTTTTTGCTTGGAATCCTCAAAAAAACATTGAAAATTATAGTCATGTGACCACAGAACTCTGTGACTGGTTGCAAAGCTGACCTACTCAACATATAGTCATGTGGCCATGAGGGGTGCTACCATTTATAACATCCAGGGGTGCTTTATGGGCCATGTAGCATCCATTCCATGGCATCATAACCTTGAACCATTGAAGGTGCATGTCTGTATGAATCCAGATTAATCTACAAAATTAAATAGAACTATAGTGAGAAAATAACATATTTATTATAAAATACAAACCTTCTGTTGCTAGTTTCAACTCGTTGAGATAATCTGCAGAAAAACAGTTGGTTATTCAGATAATTTTTCATCTATTCTGTGGATTACACAAAATGTCTGGATGATATTTATATTCTTAAATAAAAGAAGTACTTCTACATCAAGGGCACGATATTCTCTAAAATAATACCGTACTGAAGCTTTATATGTTTTGAAGAGTCAGACCTGAATATCCTGATTTCAGAGAAGCAGATTAATCTAAACTATCTGCAGGGAATCAACATTATATGTAAAATTAATGTGTCTGATTGGAAGTATTGTTCCTCATATGTTTATAGTCTTTACCCTCTGTAAAGAAAAAAATATCTGTGCATTTACAGATAACTTCTGCCAATGGAAATGTTTAACAAGGATGATTATAAGGTTAAGAATTCTTTGAGGAAAGGAATGTTAAATAAAACAACAACAAACAAAAAACGCTCAGTGTTCAAAATCATGCTATCAGTTGCAAGTATAACCTGTCCAGACTCCAGCAAAGACTGTGGTTAAACCCATGAGGCATGGATATATTTGTCCAAGTTTTATCTACTGTATATTCCCTGGAATGCTCAGAGGATTTTTGTTTATGTTTTTTGAAAGGCATTTTCTATTTAATGCAAAACTGCACATTTTGAAGCTTTTGTACCAAATTAGAATAAAATATGCATTTATAATGTATTTAAATTCATTTATATGTCATGGATTCTTCCATTTTTGGCCATTACACCTCCTTCAATATAATCTTAATGTTTGCACCTCTCCTAAAACAAACAAGTGCCAAAATAAACACAAAGAACAATGAAAACAATACAATGAAATTATAAGAAAGATGGATTTATTGTTATAATATAACTAAAACGTTTTTCACACCTCCCCTGAACTCTGTTTGCACTTTCCCAAGAGAGATACACCTCATAGTTTGGGCTATATTTCAAAGCCATCATCTTATCTTTCAATATAGTACAATACATTTTAGTGAATGTCTATTTCCATGTTAGCATAATGCTTTGTGGGAATATTTGCTACGCTTGAATAAATTGGCAATTTAGGAGCCAAAAGGGACAGAAATGTAATGACTGAAAAAGAGAAGACTCATGCTCATTTTTTTCTCTCAACCTAAATGTGTTGAACAGTAATAAAGTTATATAAATCACAAAAATGGTGAAAAAAAATCATTGAATAAGAGGGGGGGAAATCTGCTTCTTCATCAACTCCTTCCTACCTATATTATTCCAGTGTATTGCAACAGAAGAGGTGATTCAGATTTCTTCTTGTTTCTAGTCTTCATAAAGTCCATCAATGATGGA
Organism: Bungarus multicinctus; assembly: GCA_023653725.1. Taxonomy (NCBI): domain Eukaryota; kingdom Metazoa; phylum Chordata; class Lepidosauria; order Squamata; family Elapidae; genus Bungarus; species Bungarus multicinctus. Next base: position 226,462,329 of record CM042834.1, on the reverse strand, counting down.
TGGATTTTTGTGCTCCTGCTCTTTTGTTCTGAAGTCTCCTAACTGGAATCTCCCAGCCAATGGTTATTTTTGTGAACAACTTTAGTTTTCACATGAACACTAAAAGATAACATTTCCTGTTTAAAAGAGGTTCAGTCTGATTTTAGACTCAATCTCAAGTTTATGCAGTATTTTTCTTTCATTTAATTCAATGTAACATGACTAATATTAGCTTCATTTACTGTTATTTTATCTAGAGTTCTGAAATTTGAAATATGGGTGTATACAGTTCAGACAACATTTTCAGATATTTTACTTTATTATAGAACTGCTAGTTGGGGTTCAGTAGAAATCAGGATTTTTCAATATATTATTCCAGAACAATACAGAATAATAATATTCTGTATGAGCGCTGTATGAAGTTTAAGCAAATTTCTACAAACTTTTTATTATTTTTAATATATGTGTTGTGTGCATTCCTAAAACACTATTTTACAAATGTATTCTCCTGCAATTAGAGGGTATATTTACTAGTGTTTCAGGTTATGAGGCTCAGATTGGCAATTCTTAAATCTCCATGGAAACATCAGTAATATATACATATATGGAAACCCTAATAATAGTGTACAATACACTTCAACATCTTCTTCAATTATTTGAATGAGGGGATAGATGGGAAACTCATCAAATTTGCAGATGACACCAAACTGGCAGGAATAGCCAACCCTCCAGAAGATAGGCTTAAGATACAGAAGGACCTTGATAGATTTGAACATTGGGCGCGCTGTCTAACAAAATGAAATTCAATGGTGAACTAAGTCTTTTCGGTGATAGCGCTTCAGATACTAGAAGACAGCTATCAAGTCACCTAAATGACATTAATTCTGGGTAGATGTGTAGGCTAAAATTAAATTAGTCTCAGAATGTTTAAATGCATTTTGATACATTTTTGGGTGTAATATCAGATTCAGATTTATAAGCTAACTTGAACAGCAATCCATAATTTGCAATTTTAAAATACAGGTATCCTCAAAGACAATTCATAATAGTCATTATTTAACATATATGATTATGTTTTGCTCTGAAAATATTTCTTAAATACTTTATGAATTTGGTATGAAAGAGCATTTAGAAATTTAACATTCATACACCATTCTTCATACAAAGACAAAAATATTATGATAACTTGAACAACAGCAATTTTCTACTGCATTGTTTCATAGATTTATCTATGAAAGATGAAACTATTATATTACACAAATTACTCATTCATCATCATGTTTAATTACACTGTAGGACAGTGAAGGGCCAAGACTATTGATGATATCATTTAAAGTGACAATTACATATAATGTTTAATGATATTAATATACACCAACTATAATATATTAAATAGGCAAGTCCAGGCATACCAATAGCACTCTTGTCACATTAAAACCAAGATAATATAGCCTTGAGTATATATATTCCCAGTAAGTTAAAATGAGGAAGTAAGACCTAATAAAGCTACTCTAGCAGGCTTGCCCATAAGTCAAAAGGATTTTTTTCAATTATGTGTATTTATTTTATTAATTCAGTTGATATGGCCATCCAACACATATAAGCAACATTCAGCATCTTCAAAATGGCTGGGAGCATAATAATGAAGGAGCTTTGACAACAAGCATCCAGAGCAGAAAAATAGAATAACCAAAACTTCCCTTCAAGATCTTTCATTTGTGGACAGACTCATTCCATGCTGTCCATTTGTGGACAGACTCATTTCATGCTGAGATCCAATGCTCAGAGGAATAAACAGTTTTTCACTTCATTGTATCTACCCTATGATTGAAACTGATACCATACTTGAAATCCAGTTGGACACATTTCTGAGAAAGGGACCCTCCTTCCACATCCATGTCAGCCATCTCATCCAATTACAGATTGTGAACGTGAAGATTATTACAAGCCAATTTGGCCTTCAGCAGCAACAGCCAAAATCCAAGGGCATTGAAGATCTGATCATCAGGAATTGTAGCTGAGCACAGAGAACTGGAATGTGGAATCAGTACTGCATTCCCCAAGAGGTTCCCCACTTCCTATCATCCAATTTAATACATCCAGTCTATTATATCTTATCTATCATTCACACTAATGAATCTTGACAGCTTCTTACTGGGAAACAATGAAGCTTGATGTTAGGTCCTGAAGAGCTCAAGAAATCAGATGGAGAATACTGAGGAGGAGAACCTGTAGGGATCATATTTCTTCTAAGTGATGTAATGGCAAAATCAGCCTTGCAGTTGCTCAAAAGCTTTCCTCCATCACGTACAAGGTCTCTTTTCTAATTATGTCTCCTTGTAATGTTTCTGAGCTTACTTTATTGTTTGAGGTGGTTGAAGTATAATGATTGAGGTTTGGGATTATTATTCCATCTTTGTATTATTCTATCTCCTATACTTTCCAGTTTGCAAAAGATGCATAGGAGGAGTTCATTAAAGATGTCCCTTTCATAGTATTTAATTAAAAATGTGGGAAGCCAAGCATGTGGAGAAGTGATTGTGTAATTTAATATAAGTCATTCATAAACATTCCTTGGCATGCTTGTAGCCAAATAAGTGCAAAACTATACCTTCTACTGTTGAAAATTTCACCAAAATTATCTTTTCCTGTGAGATAAATTATGAAAAGCAATTTTATTTTATCAATAAGAACAAAACAGCACAGGGCAATTTTTTTCTGAATAAAACAAAGCACAAGTTCTACTTCTGCATTGATAGTAACTCAGTCTAGCCAAGATCAAAACATCAATCACAATTTATGGAGGGCTGTCATGATGGCATGGAGAATAAAGTACCTTCATTGTTTCACCAGAGACTACTACTTTATAAGAGTTCAGCCACCATGTTTTACACCTTAATTTACATTTATTTCTGTCTTTTCAAGTAAAATTGTGGCTAGGTAAGAGTATGTTGAGCAGAGGAATGCATGATGAAAGAAATAAGTGACAGAAATAGTCTAACCCGGGGTGTCAAACTCAAGGCCCATGGGCTGGATCTGATCCATGGGGTGTTTAGATTGGCCCATGAGGGACTGGCCTGTGGTCCAGAGGTGGGATTCAAATTATTTAACAACCAGTTCTGTGAGCATGGCTTAGTTGGTGGGTGTGGCTTGGTGGTCATGTGACTGGGTGGGCATGGCTTGGTGGTCATGTTATTGACTGGGCATGGCCAACTCAACATCCCTTACATCGAGGCACGCATCTCCTCGTCTGGCCTCTCATGACTGTGGGGATGCTGCAACAGTCGTAAGTGTGAAAAATGGTCATAAGTCACTTTTTTCAGGGCCATTGTAACTTTGAATGATCACTCCACACAAGCAAAGTACCAGCAAAGGAGGGGGAAAAAAACTCCAGAGACATTCCTAAGACAGGAAGTCTAGTCCTGCCAAGAATGTAATAAGGGTTAACGGAGAGGCAGTTTCTATAAGCAACACCAGAATGTTTCCTTCCTGCCTTCCTTACAGGATTAGGCCAGTAATTTCTTCTAACAACCAGTTCTCCAAACTGCTTAGAATATTAACACCTGGTTCTAGCGAATAGGTGCAAACTGGTAGAATCCCACCCCTGCTGTGGTCCCTCTGCCAGTGAAAACAGAACTCAGGAGAGCAGTCCTCCCGAGCTCCATTTTCGCTGGCAGAGGATTGCAGGAGGCCATCATAGCCAGAAACGGAGTTTGGGAGCCCATTCTCACTGGCAGAGTGCTCGGGCTGCCACAGGCACTCCCTACATGAGTGACATTGAGCTGATCACACCACCCTGGCCACATACACAAACACCCAGGAGATCAAACACAACCCTGATGTAGCCTTTAATGAAATCGAGTTTGACACCCCTGGTCTAACCCATCGTGCCCATCGTACCCATCAAAACTATGCCAGTAGCTAGAAGGTGAATATCTCCTTTTCACAACTGTTACTAGGGTGAACACTTTCTTATTTAGCCTTATTCTTCAAAATGCAAATTATGTAAAACTGTAAATGTGAATTATATAAAACTGAAATCACAGTCTCCATTCCGGTATTGTATTTTCCCAAGAGGAAAACTGGCTTTTTCTTCAAATTGGGTGCAGAGGGTAGATTGGGAGATGGTTGTCTTATATCCACCATGAAAATTACAAAAAAAAAAAAGAACACTTTTGAAAACAGGTATATGGACAGCAGATAGAATGAATTCAGACTTCTCTACTTTGAAGGATAGCCTGAAAGTTAGCTATTGCTTTGGCTTCCTGCATGCCTGGTGAATTTAACCCTTTTTTGTAATTCTTAACTCTGTTTAAAATTTGTCTGTTCTTTTTTTCTCCTTGTCAATAATTTATTCTAGTATTCCCTGTCATTTATCTTTGTCTTAGTATTATTTCCTGCTTTCTCTTTCCTTTCCTTCCCAGTGCAGTGATCACTTCCCTTAGCCTTTTTCCTTGTTGTTTTGAAATAAGGGTTGGTATTACAGATAGGAGAATTAATTAATTTTTAAATTGGATATCTCATTTTGTAGGCAATTTTAATTAGTAGTTATTAATTTATATTTTCTATTATGGACCTTCCTTTTCTGGTAGCTTAGCTTTTAGCAAATGATAGACGCATACAAATGTGTGTGTGTGTGTGTGTGTGTGTGTGTGTGTGTGTGCGTGTGTGTGTGTGCGCGTGCCCGCGCGCAATATATGAAAATTTCCAAGATTATTTCAGCTTGAATTTCCCATCCATTGCTGACCAAAGATCACAGTATTTATGCCTGTTGTGATTTATTTTTCTCGTTTAATTTTCTCTATGCAGATAGTCATTGGTTAGCAACTATCTTATTTAGTGACCATTTATAGTTATGAGAGTGATGAAAAAGCAATTTAACAATCAGTACTCACACTTATGACATCTTCACAGGTCTGCAAAGTAAAGAAAAGCTTAAGTAAGATCTTAAGTGCAATTGTAGTTTCATATAATGACTACTTCACTAAATTACCAAATTTCCACTCCCAATTGTGGTCCCTAAACAAGGACTATTGACATCTAAGAACTTTTTAATATCTATTTTATGTGGAGGTCTGATTTAAATTCAGAATCTTTCTGGTAAATCCATGTTTTTTCATCATGGTTCTCTTCAAAATAAAAATGTAGTTTTAGATCCTGCTACTTCAGCTACTAACTTACAGTTTTGAGTGAAAAGGATACTATTGAGAAAGAAAAGAAATCCATGTGATAAGTCAACCACCTATCTTCTACAAGTAGTTCTTGGGTTATGACCTCTTGCTTAGTCACTGTTCACAGTCATGATAGCAAAGAACCAGGGGAACTTATGACTGGTCCTTGAAATGGCAGCTGTTGCAACATCCCCACTGTCACGATTGCAACTCAGGTGCTTGCCAATTGGCTTGCAATTGTGATAATTGCTGTATCCTGAAGTCACATGATTGCTGTTTGCAACCTTGCCTGCAAGCTTCCCACAAGCAAAGTCAGTGGGGAAGCTATCAGGAGGTTGAAGGTTGCTCTCACTCTTCCTGCTGTTTTACCTATCCAACCAAAGCACCTGCCTGCCCAGAGTCAATAGCACCCTCTCATATTCAATCGCCCTTGCCTGTGGTACCTACCTGTCTGTGACCTGTAGTGTTTGCTTTTGGTACATGCCTACTGGATCTCCTTAGTGCCAACTAAGTGCCCACTCTATATAACACCTACCCTTGACATTCATCTGCCTACCTGTAGCTTTCACCCACCCACTTGTTGCTCTTGCCTACTTGTCTGCAAATTCTGCATTTTCCAATGTGGCAATCACATGTGATCCTTGCTTAATGACTTGTGCAATGCTGGGTTTATGATGGTAAGCAGGACTGCTGGGATTGTCGTCTCTAAGCAATGTGGTCACATGGCATTGCACTTTGAAACTGTATTGTTTAGCAATGGTAATTCTAGTCTCAGTTGTCATAATAACCCAGACTGTCTCTATCTGTTTTTAAAATTCATTTTTGAACATTTGTCCTAAGGAGAAAAGCAAATTATATGGCTTTAAAATTTTGACCCGTATTTTTTTCCTTCCTTCTAGGCATATTTTCTCATATACTGTTACATTTATATTCACAAACATACACTGGTTTACACTACTTGTCCTAAAATTGAAGGACAATGGATGTCCAGGGCTGAATTATGTTTTTGAAAGTTTACATTCTGAGTAAGATGTGAAAGATAATGGGAAAGAGATCTTTCCTGACACTTGCTAAAATCACCACTCTTTATTGCAGAATCCATTATTGTAAGCATCAGTTTTGACTGGGATGTGACAATCTTATTGTTCTTAGAAGATTTAATTATATTGTATACAACTAATTTCTTAAAACGTAGTATACAGTTTGAGGCTCAGCTCAGGAAGCCATTGACTATCTCCAGTGAGGTACTGAAAACTTTTTTATATTATTCAGATTCAAGCTTGGAACATGTAGATAAATTCATTCTAAGTTCATGAGTCTACTACATATTACGTGCATAAGCGCACCAATGTACCTACCGTCCCTGTCTTAATGTTCCCTTTTATTTGCATCTATTTCATGTATTAATAATTATGTTTATACTTATATATTATCAAATGCATGTTTGACAAAATAAATAAATAAAAAATAAATAAATAAAAAATAAATAAATACACTACTGTCTTGTAAAATACACATTCACAATTTTTGTTACTGGAAATTACTGAGAATACAGATGACTTTAATTGTAATCCCCAAATCCACTATGTATGTACGACAGGAAAAGACTAATAGAAGAGTAATTGTTGACTTAGGACCACAATTGAAACTAGAATTACTTTTGTTAATAAGACAGTTTTGACTCATGTCCAATTGTATGACATTTATTGCCACATTTATTATTGTTAAACGAATTAGTCTATATGTTAAGTGAGTCCAGTGGGCATTAAGCAAATCCAGCTTCTCCATTGTCACAAGCCAGCTGGGAAGGTTGCAAATGGCAATCAAAAATCTTGGGATCGTCCAACTGTCATAAATATGAGCTAGTTGGCAAGTGTCTGAATTTTGATCACATGACTATATGTTGCTACAGTCATAAATATGAGAACTCATCATAAGTCATTTTTCCAGTGCTGCTGTAACTTTGAACTAAATGAATGGTGTAAATCGAGGACTGCCTGTATGACATCTGGGAGAATGATTACCAATCAGATTGATAATAGTGAACCCTATGGTCCAATGATTTGTTTGGTTTCCTAAATCTGATCAACATCAAGAATATTTAAAGTTCATTTTTATTGCAATAAATATTGTGCATGTGTCTACCTGTGTACAATACTGATATAATAATTTATACTTATTCCTTTTTTAAAAAAATGTTAATTAAATTAACAGGAAAATTGTGCATTTAAAAGTACTAACATGTTAATTAAATTAACAGGAAAATTGTGCATTTAAAAGTACTAACAATGTGACAGAATATTAAGAAAGAAAGAAAGAAAGAAAGAAAGAAAGAAAGAAAGAAAGAAAGAAAGAAAGAAAGAAAGAAAGAAAGAAAGAAAGAAAGAAAGAAAGAAAGAAAGAAAGAAAGAAAGAAATTGCTTGAAAGCAATTCAAGTATTGATCTAAAAAAAATCGTGCATTTAAAAGTACTAAAATGTTAATTAAATTAACAGGAAAATTGTGCATTTAAAAGTACTAACAATGTGACAGAATATTAAGAAAGAAAGAAAGAAAGAAAGAAAGAAAGAAAGAAAGAAAGAAAGAAAGAAAGAAAGAAAGAAAGAAAAAAAGAAAGAAAGAAAGAAAGAAAGAAAGAAATTGCTTGAAAGCAATTCAAGTATTGATCTAAAAAAAATCTCAACAATCCATTACTACATTATGGTGTAAATTTATTATCTGAGCATTGTATAAATTATTTAACCAGATCTGGTGCCCGAAAAGCCCAGAATTCATTACTTCTCAGTGAAGAACAAAATATATAGATTTAAGACAATAATCAATTCAACATATTAAAACATTAAAAATCCTGTTGATTTCAGCTGTAAACGTGGCAATAAGAGGACAAGCCTTAGCGAATGTTTCAAGTTCTGAGGTGCATCTGAAGTAGGAAGATGATTGTAGCTAACCCTTATTAAACATTTTCTGAGGCATAATAATACATTGTGTTATGTTATTAACTTCATTTTAAGATCAGAAGAAATTTATTACATATTCTTTAAAGCAAAATTCTACTGGATTCCCAAGATATTCACATTAATTATTCCAGAGATTACATAAATAATTAACAAGAATTAATTAAACTTTCTCCAATTTTCCATAAAAATACATTACTGGCTTACCATTCTCAGTTGATTCCTTCCAACCAGTAACTTCAAAAGCAGTAATGGCATTAAGTTTAACAAATGCTGGAGTAAAATAATTATCCAGAAGCACCAAGTAAAATCAAACTCAAATATAATTTTTTTTAAAAAAAGAGACCCAGTGCTGAAATTGAATTCCACATGAATAAGGATCCCAAAATGAGTGAGGAATTCATGTCTTTTCTCACCACATTTGTCAGTATGGTGTAGGGTGCGCAAAGTGTAAATCTCATTGCTTTCAAAGCTATGGTAGAGCTCACATTCTCTACATCTTTGAAAACATGTGGTATAATCACCTGTTGCAGTTGCTTCAATATACTGTAAGGATGGCACATGATATGCTCTTACTAATGCTTTTGTCTCTATCACTGATTTACATGTCCTAGCATTCAGCTCCTAAACATGGAGTTCTATGAGTAGAGCAAAGAATCAGAGAGTTAACGCAAGAAATGCACATAAGACAATGAAAGTTATAGAACAGGAGATATTTCTTACTTCGTAGGAAGCTGAGTTTCCATAACCAACTTCCTAAAGATAGTACTGAACTATGAAAGTAAATATACTATTCATTGATAGCATTACTATATTGCTCCAAATTCAATGTTAGCAATATTCCTATTTTGCTATCTTGTTTAAATATTCTTCTAAGGATATTAGTTTTATACCTGTTCGGTGAATATTCTCATACAATATGGAGAATGGGCAAAAGAAAAGGACAGGGTTTTGTTTTTTTTAAAAAAAGGTCTCGTTTCAGTTAATTTTAAATTTATTATTAAGATAAAATGCTGTTCAAAACCCCAGAGGCAAACTGCTTTCATTTGATTTCTTCTGATAGTTAAGAAAATACTGGTAGCAGTCACGCTCCTCTGTGAAATGTATCCTGTGCTATTCAGCTTACATTTTTAATGTGCCTTTCAAACTAAAATTGATTTGCTTCTTCCCGTTAAAATAAAAAAATAATAATGCATATTTTATGAGAAAATGAACACTTTTGATTCTTTCCCCTGGTAGAGAGATGCTAGTTAACTTGAAATCAGTAAGGACAGCCTGCAGACTTATTAATCTTTTTATCAAGGCTTTACATTCTTTTCCCAGTAATTTCTTTCCTGAATGCTATTGTAAGTTATGCATAGCCTCTGGTAAATTACCAGAGATTCGGCTTGTCACCACCAACTGCTTACAACTTATGAATGAATCCTGCTAATCAGAGTGTCATTTTTTTGTATAGGACCACATGAATTTCCATGTCAGTTTCTCTGCATATGGAGATATTTTTATAGGTACTTGTTTTTTTCTGCAAAATGACCACTGTGTTCTTAAGTGTTATTTTCATTTTAATATTCAAGATTAAAACAAATGAATGCCAAATCAAGTGCATAGCTTGGAAGGCTTTATTTTCCCCACATAACAGTTGTATAAGTAGGCATAACAAATGGTGCATTCACAAACAAATAAATCTTATTTGAATTGATTTTAGCTTCTCACCTAAAACTGGGAAATTAATTCAGATTGTGACTAAAGTACAGAATTTTAATTACAGTTGAAATCCTTTGTATAGGCTAAGATTATTTACCTGAATGGTTGAACATGCTAGGTGAATCTTAACATGTGAATCAAGGGTGTGTTAACTAATTAATTAATTTTACTTTCCTTTGGCTTAACAGAACCAGGCAGCTGGAGCATTTCTGCTGGAGCATTTCTGTTTCTTCAAACAATCTGTAAGTGTTTAGGATTGAGGATTTTTTTTTCCAAAAGTAAGGACTTGGAGGAGAATTACTCTTTTACTAACCAATGTAAAACAGTCCTGTGTCCAGTTGGACCAGATTCACTCTGATTTAGTCTGGTTCATATTATAAGAAATCCAACTACAGATTGGTAAACCATTGCAAAAATATCTCAAGGGGCACAGCTACTGGAAGCATTCTGCTATCCCATGTAATCCAACCCTTATAAATGCTTATGTGTGGTGAAAGTATTAATTACTATATTTAAAAAAAACAACAGATCTTTGGATTATTGTAAGAAGACAGTTAACTTTTTGATCCCTCAAATAACTCCAGTCTAGATTATTTCAATGGATGGTGCCTCCCCCTCTGTGAATTTATCTCACCAGAGGTCCTAATCATTTTGAAAGCAAAATGAGAAAAAAGGAATTAAAGCCTTTAACCTTGCAGTCCATGCAGGGTCTCTGTTCAGATCAATTTCTTATCCTGAATATCTAACTAAACTGACCTTGAATACAAGATTCTGGGAACAAATGTGAGGACAGGACTATCATTTTCAGAGGGGGCATGTAAACTACTCAGGGACATCCAGGGTGCTAGTGTTGGATCAAAAGTGCTGAACAGATTGAAAGAGTCTTTAATGAGATCCAGCAGACTCTTCCAAAATACCATTGGGTAACTCACTGATTCCAATATTTTAAGAGATGAAAGATAATTTTCCTGTTTGCTTTGCCATGCCAGGAGTTATTTAATACACACTTTCTTGTCCCTAATTCAGTTGCCTTTTTCTAAGCCAGAGTCTAAAACTGCTTTTTCTGATTCTAAAATAATATTTGAATCCCAGATTATTTTGCTTGCTGTCTTCAGCAATTTCTTCAGCCTTTTCCAGTTTATAATGTTCAGTATCTCAGATATCATGATATAAAGTTTAGGAGAAATTGTATAGCACATTTTGAGGGAGAGGGAGAAAAGCAAACACTTGGGCAACCTTGTCCTAGTTATTAAAAATAAAGGAATGGTGATTATCAAAGAAGTGCTTAGATTGTTAAAAAACTCCTGTAGAATAACAATTAGTAATTTAATACAAGGAGCAAAATTCTTCAGAAATTGGTATTTAATATAAGGATCTTTTTTTCCCCACAATAATAACTGGGTCAATGGAAATTTAAATATAGGGTGACACTACCAAATATACTGAAACTCAGTCTATCTAATGTGAAAGAGCTACACTGCCCAAAAATCCTATTGTTTGGCATGTATACCCTCCCCAGATTAGATAAATTAGAAAATAAACAAAATTCAGCCTAAACAAATCCATCATATTAAACTAAAATATATCAAGTTAAAATTCCACCTAATCAATCATGTCTTAGGAACACTTAGTGCCATTTAGTCAACCCATTGTATATATTGTATCTGGTCTTCCAAAAGAAAGAGTCACTGAGAAAATATCTAGAAAAGCAAAATTTAACATTACAGAAGTAAAGGTCTGGCAGCAGAACATGCCTCCTATACATTTAGTACTGCCTACATCAGGAGTGTCAAACTCGTATCGTCACAGCGGTGTCACGTGACATATTGTAACTTCCCCCCCCTTCACTAAACTGGGAATGGGCATGGCCAGCATATGATGCATCTGGCGGCCCATTGGCCACCAGTTTGACAACCTTGGCCTACACCTACCTATTTTTTCAATGGAGAAGACTCTTTTCTGTTCCGGCACCTAAAGAATGCCAAGTACTTCCTGTAGAAAAAAGATGAGATGGTTGTGTTCCCAAAATGGTACTTCTAACTCAGTATGATTGTGTGCAGCTTGTGACAATTGTGCCAAATTGCTGGCTGGATCAAGTGCAGTTTAGAAATAGGGCCCATGAATCCTCATGGAAACACAGTAAGGCTTTTCTTAATAAATTAAAGTTACCCTCGTGAATTGTTTCAGTTAATAGAGCAGAAGTCCTTGTCATTACTTCACATTCATTATGATTTTGCATGGATAGATTAGGTATCTTCTACAAGGGCCTGCCCAAATATTGGCAGTTTCCTCTACTTGTTCGCTCCAGTTATCATTAAGAGCTATATCGTTCAATCTGGGTAGCAAGCTGTCACATTTGGTGGTGCTTCATGTGGATTATTTAGTGTAACCCTTCCATTTCTGATGTTTACTGGTATGTATAATTATCTTTGTGGGCAAACCACCTTCAGCAGAACATTTTTAATCTAATGTATGAGATACATTAGATTGTGGAAGCAGCACATTCATTATAAAGCATAAAAAGTATTAATTAATAAAATTGATATAGTTGCCCATCTCATGAGAAGTATACCAGAGTACTTACCTGTCAGAGGAGATATCATGATCATAGAAATGATTTGCATTTTATTAAAAAGCAGGGGCAACATGTAACATTGCTGAAGTTTGTCAGCTAGTATAACCAATGTTGTGACTCCTATATTAAGATAATTCCATACTGCTGTTACAATTTCTTCAAAATATAAGTTTAATGTAATTGTGACAGTGTTTAAATGTACCAGCTTTATAGCACCATGAACAAGGAACAAAAATTGCCACTCTGATTCCAAGTTGCCACATATCCTGCAGTTACATAATCTCATCACCTCCACTCCATCTATGAGGGATAAAAGTGCTTGCACACTGACACAGACATTTCACATCCTGATCATCTACAAAAAAAGTCTGAATAATTGCTGTATGGGGGAACTGATAAGAACACCAGATAGTTTTGTACAACTGAAAATATACAAGTTGTGTTTGTGTGTGAAGACAGAAATGCTAAAGTTAGGAATAACTTTTTTAAAGAAAGGAATCTTGATTTCTCTTTTTAATAATGCTTGGTTTTTATAAAAAAGAGCAAGTGTTGTTAGGAATTAACAGTTGGATTAAAAAAAGTTCAAATTACTTGATCTATCCACATTTAAGAGTGTATAGTGTGGTTTCTACCTTCGAAAAATAGCAAATCAGGATTCCTTGAACTGTACAGTTAGAAGAGAAGAAGGACTGAAGAGAGACATGAAGAAAATGATACAACCTTGAAAATGTCAATCTAATGAATAGGAGGTATGTTACATAGAGACATGCAAAACTGATATTTTTAAATAAGGAAAGGAGATAGAAGTGCAGTCTCACAACTATCTCTGCATCTATCATTTCTAGTGGCTAAAAGGCTTAGAGGTATTAAAAGCCAGGGCAACGTTTCCAACTTTGGCATCATATTTCCCTCTTGAGATTCAGGAGATACAGTGAGAACAGAAGTTAATGGAGAAAGAGAATGTTCTTGATTTCCACAGCACTGCAGTGTTTCAATAATGACAAGACCAGCATTATTTAAATTAAAATACATCAGACCTGATTTAAATAGATTTTTTTTTGTTTTTGAGACATAGTCCAAGACTGTGACATAACAGAGATTCAGAATTGCTTTTAAACCACTAGTTGTAGCAGTGCTTTTAGAGATCATAAGTACAATAGTCATGTGTGTGAGCAAATTTGTAGGCAATGTAGCATTTGGCTTGATTAAAAGAACATGATTGCAATTTAGTTTAACAATCTCTCTGTTTTGTGAGCAAGTGTTGTTTTATGTTGCATTGCACTGCTTTTTAAGCTCTTCCTTTCAATTCTCTCATTAAAAATCTTGAACCCACCCTTGCAGGTATAATTTTTAGAAAATTGTTCTTGCTAGATCAATGGGCAGACTTTTTAAGTCTGACAAGAACTAGGTTGGGGGAAGGCTCAGAGTTGATGCATTTCCTGCCCCAGAGGATGATAGACCTTCTCTGTGATGCTGAAATGTTATTCCTTTTCTCTTTAAATTCCAGTTCAGCTTGAAAATTCCTATCCAGTTTCTGGGCCATATTTACTATAAGTCCCAGGTGGTGAACAATCTCTGGGAGACATTGCTTTGGTTACAATCTCGAATTCCCTAAAGCAAATACATAATTAAAGAAGCTTTCCTCTGCTTTGAGGTTTTGTCAAGACTTCCCATCTTCCACTTATAATATTTACTGAGTTCTGATATAGAAATCATTTGAGTTGCCTCTCGGCACAATCCAAATAAACTGTTTTGGGTCTCATTGTTTTTATAGCAAATTGTTGAATTCTGCTGTACAGAGGAAAGAGGAACAAAATCAATCATACAAAGAATTATTTTCATATCAGAGAATGGTCATTGCCATTATTTTCAAGATACCTGTGAATTCTGATTAAAATCTATTTGTCTGAATGTTTCTTTGGGTCCAGGGCAATTGCATGGAAGTAAAACAGCTTGTTTCAGAGTAAACATATTTTCAGACTGTATGTTTAGTTGAACCAAGTCCCACTGTATCCATTTGTTGCTTTACTTACATAGAAATGAATGTAGGAACACATCCTTAATTACCTTCCCAACTGCAGGATTTAATCCAGTAAATTTCAATGTGTTTTTCAATTTAAAAAAATCAATTCATTTGAAATTCTTTACAATTTTACATGAGGTTTAGGACTTTAATCAATTTCATATTAATGATTTATAACATTTTGTAACATCACCTTGCAGTTGCTGTGGTAATATTTCAATAATTAGAAGCAATGGCTAAATGATATAAGATGCTATAGGTTACTGATTTAAAAATATAGTTGATAGTCATGTCAGATCTTGTTTACTTCTTCCATGGCTGGCTCAGGAATTCTGAGAATTGACACCCACAGGTCATAAAGAGACCATAGTTGTCCAACCCTCCTATAAGGACTCTCCCAGGTTCTACCTTATTCAGGGCAACGACAGACACATGTAACTCTATCTTGACACCCAAGGCAATGGCCAATTTAATTATTACATCACTGCTGCCCTTCATCTCTAGAATTTAGATTTTTCTAGGTGAAGAAGTAATATTACATCATTTGTATTGTCATCATGTATTTTAATTTGGATCATTTTGACACCATCATGGATTTTATTAGATGCCTATGCTCATAACAAGATTCTTAGTCCAAATCCAATTCTTTCATAGATTCAGCCTAAGAGAGAAAGTACCTGCAGGTAAAAAGAAGGTAAAAACGGACTTCAGCATATGTTGCATCCTGTCACTCACTTAAAAGATAGACATAAAAACAGCAGGAAAAAACATAAGGATCTCTTTTTATATCTATGATGATGCCATCTCTACTGGCTATTATTGGCAGTTGGAATTCAGCTTTTCATGCATCAGCTATGTGTACCTATTAACCACTGTTCTCTTCATCTTTATCCTTTCTTGTTAGGCTGGTACTCTCAGAACTGTTACTACAACCTTCTTCTTTCAATTTAGTCTTCTTTCTTTCTTCTGACTCTGACCTGTGCACTTCAGATATTTTCCTAAATTATTCCCTCTTTTTATAATAGAGAAGAGCACATGACAGAATCCTAGCCTTTTCTATCACCAAGTTATCTCATAAATAAAGCCTTTCTTTATTTTTCTTCCATGCAGACATCAGCCCAGGAATACCTTCTTATAAAAGTAATGCTTCTAACTTTTGGTTTTCTTTCTCTACATATTATTTATACTATATAAAGATGCTTCTTGCTATGAGATAGTGACACTGCTGCCCTTGTCCTAGATTTCTCATCTGCCAGTAGAGTAATGGTGTGCCCCATTGCTATTTCAGCACATAACACTTGCAGCATGGTTTTGAAAATTTCTGGATATTTTGATGGTGACATATAGATCAGGTTTTTTTTTATTCTTCACATTGAAATCAAAACCACAGATACTGCTCTGCTGGCTGCTGAATAAACATGATTTGGAGATTTTTCTCAGAATAAACAGTACACTTGATCAATTCCCACTATTTTTCTATCACAGGTGATTTTTCTGAACACATCCTGAAGTTGGAGGTTCTCTTTTCTAAAGCTTTCTGGATTGTTGCAGCAAGCCAGGTTTCATTAAAAGATATTACAAAATGTTCTCCAAGGATCCAGTGATTTCCATCCAGCTCTTTCTTTGTATGGGTCTTTCCAAATTTGGGGGTTTTCCAGATGTACTGGGACTGCAACTCTAAAAATTAGTAGCCAGAAAAAAAAATGTAATGAATTTTTAGTCCTAGCACTTCCATATACTTCAGGCCTCTCATATACTTTCATAATCTTGCACTTCACTGTTGTTTAAAAGTTAAGAAACTGCTAGTTGATTTTATTACAGAGATTAACAAATGGGTTAATTTTATTTTTCTTTCTCTTTGCCTTGTTTTGAAAAGAGAAACTTCAGAGGATTATTGTTTATATGCTAGATATAAAAACAGACCTCCAATTAACATTGGTTAGGGATCTTATACTTTCCCTGGCAACTATGTCAATCAGAACAGAAAAGAAGAGAAAATATTTACATTTTTATCATATTAATAAAGAGATTACTTTAAATTCAAATCTTAAAGTGGGTGAGTTAAAACAATACAGATGAAAATAGTACAAAAATGAAAAAACAAAAAAACAAAAAGGAGAAACAAAACCAAACAAACCTAAGTCAAAACGATACATATAGCATTCATATAGCAAAGGCCTGGGAAAAGAGAGGTAGCTCTAATATAAGGGTGTCAAACTGGTGTCATCACAGTGGCGTCAGATGATGTATCACAATTTTTCTCCCCTTTGCTAAACCAGGCATGGGCATGGCCAGTGTGTGACATATCCAACCTAGGGGCCACAAGTTTGACAGCCCTGGTCTAATAGATTCATAAACGGAATTAAGAATAAAAGTTATTACATGATTAGAGATGAAACTCCACTTCATCCCACATGATCTTCAACTTCCAGGTTGCACATTTTGTTTATTGTTCCTCATCTTCTTCATTATTGCATCCAGCCACTGGGTTGGGATATTCACAACTTCTCCTATTTCACATTTTATGAAGCTGTGTATCATTGTCATCTTGAGGAAACTTCTGATTATTTTCCCAAAGGCTTCATTTTTTAATATCTTTTAGTGATATTTTACTGTGTGATGTGCTAATGTAAAAGAAATAGGGGGAAAAGGAATATAAAAAGGAAACAACGGAATTAAAATATAACAAATTACTTTACAACCTCAGTATCAAGTACAATCATAATATAAAGTGGCTCAAAGATCGAACATTCACCACAAGGAGTCATATTGATCAGTCTTTCCATTACATCTATAAAGGACTAATTCAAAGGATGAAAGTGAGTACATTTCTTCAATCCAGGATTGTTCATGTGGGACTGTAGTTTCTTTCCAGCTATGCATTATTATTTTCTTTGCTACATCATAAGCCTCATGTGTTGGCTGTGCAAATCTATTGGCATTGACTTTTTAGTACTTCATGACCTGCTAACCAGAAAAGGGGAGGAAGAGTACAAGTCAGGATTAATTCTGCATCTTCTTTTTGTCTATTATTCTGTCTGTTCTTTGTCTATAAAATTGTTTCCCTGAGATCACTTCCTTCTCCCCTTCTTCTCAGACACTCACAAAACACTTCATCCTCCAACACTATATATCCAAAGTTCTGCACAGGTTGAGAAATTCCAAATTTTTGCTACTGAATATATGATATTCACATATCTAAATCTTAATTCTCTTTTTTAAAGCAATATTAATAAAAAGGCCAATATGGGACAACAAAAGTCTAAATCATACCTATTGCAATCCCTTCAAATTTATTACATTTTTTTAAAAAGTCCCAATCTTTCTAAACATTCACTGAAATATCAATAAGCATCCAACTCAATAAATCAATATATTTCCCTACCTAGGGGTCATCAAGGGCTCAACAAGATAACTGGCTCTACTATCTGTAAAATAAACAGGTCTGATTCTTTACACATATTCTAACCATGGTCATATATTAGGCACTCTAAGAAAAGTGCCCACAAGATCTGGAATTATTTTGAATGTATCAGATAAAAATATAACAAACATATTTTCTTGAAAATCAGTTAATCTAAATAGATAGATAGATAGATAGATAGATAGATAGATAGATAGATAGATAGATAGATAGATAGATAGATAGATAGATAAAACAGCTGTAATCTGAAACAAATTAACTGAAAACAAAGCTTTCAAAATATGTTCATTGAACATTAGCAATAACATTTTCAAATTATGTTTTTACAATCGCATTATCAGTAGAGAATGAGATTATAAACAAATGTTATTGCCTCATGGCTGATCAAAGATATATTTTTAATCAGCTTTAAGTTCAAAATGAATGTTTTTCTTCACATTTGCTTCCAAGATGGTAAGATAAATCCTTACACAGACATAAACTGAATTCTGTTAACTTACTGATTATGGTAGCATATATTATAACCTTCTTAGAACTCACATAGCATGTCAAGCACTAGCATTTCATTATAAAAATAATAATTTTTATTATCTAGTTCAGTGGTGGGATTCAATTTTTTTTATTACCAGTTCTGTGGACATGGCTTGGTGGGCGTGGCAGGGGAAGGATATTGTAAAATCTTTAGTCAGAGATGGTATTTGCCATTCTCCGAACTACTCAAAATTTCCATTACTGGTTCTCCAGAACTGCTGAATACCACCTCTGATCTAGTTACCACAGAAGTCAATAAATTTATAAAATCCATCCACCAGAGAATCTTGAAAGTCACCTAGGATTTGAAGCCCGCTAATCAGATTCCAGTTCCAACATCCATACAAAGAAAAGTAGACAGGAATAAATTTGCATTTCACAGCGGGCAGTGGTCAACCATATGCCCTGGAATACACAAACTTATAATGTATGAATCCAGTGATAGAGACAGTTCTCATGTTAAACATTGTCGTTCTATCACATCTTCATTAAACCAGGATAGTCTTAGCACTATTCCCACCATGGGGAATTCTCAATTTTTCCCTAAAAATACCCTCACACAATCCATATTCATTTTTTCAGAAACCATAGCATGATCTTCACATTCTTGCAACACCTAAAGCAGCTTTTCCATATAAGTTATCCACTGAAGTATCATTCTTTGGCATCACTACTGACACTGGCTGCTTTAAATATAGTTTGGGTAATGTAAGTCAATGGCTAGATAGCAAAAGCTTGCAAAATAGACCCTTCAGCTAGCTCAAGATTGCTAGATAATGAGGACATGCTCTTCATAGTAAACAGCCACCACCCATAGAGATGCTCACCAACAATGCTGCATGTATAGTTAAAAGTCATCAATCAACAAATGATGGCTATAGAGACACAAATACACACATATCAACATGCAAGGCACTGAACACATCAAATTATTTACACTGTAATTATTTTGATTCCACTTTTGCATTTTTAGAGTTTATTTTATTCCATAGCTGATTTAAGTCTTCAGTTGAAAGAAAAGTGAAATGTACTCAGAAGAAATAAGCATAGGAATTATCCCATGTCCTCTCATCTATATAGGGTATGGCTACATTGCCAGGAAGTATCAGCAGCTAAAGTAGAAGTTGATATTTCCTGGCAATGTACTTACACTTTGTGCAGATGAAAGGGTATGAATCCTTCCATGCTTATTCATTCTTGTGATTACATTTCATTTTCATGTCTTGTTTACTAATATGTGCAAAATGATTGTTCAAAAAATAATATATCACTAAATACACATTTAACTTATTTTACCTAAGAGGGCACCCATTAAAGCAGGAGTCTCCAATCTTGGCAATTTTAAGACCTGCCGACTTCAATTTCCCCTGCATTAAAGAATCCTAGATTCTAGCCCATAGATAGGTCAAGGCTTGAAACCAGCCAAAGTATTTTGCTTGGAGAGAAGGAGAGTCTTTTAAGCAGCAGGCCATGATCCACATATTCAGAAAAGAAAGGATCACTCCCTGAGAATATAAATTTCACATTTTCATAAACTGGAATTCAATTTTTAGAAGCTCCTGCCTTGAAAAGCAGTTAACAATGGTTACCTGCAAATCATTCAGCAATTTTCCTCAGGGATATCATGACATAAAGATAGAACAGGTACTATTTTTAGAATTCAATATCTTATTATCTTATTCAGCATGCTGGCTGCTGAAACAACACAGAGATTAGAAAAGACAAAAGCACATTTGGTCCTCTTCATAGATGCCAGAGTGTAACCATCTTTATCTTTCAGAGTGCAAAATAATTTCCTAATAGCTTTTCTGTTATGATCAGTAAAAGAAAGGGAAATGAAGCACACAACAGTCATTATTTCTAGAAAAATACTTCAGGACACATTCTTCTTTGGGAAAGAAATCATATCTCAAAGAATCTCTGCTGTAAATGGCCAGTTATTTTCTGAAAACTTTGTTCCATTCTAAAGATAATTTTCATAGCATTTATTTCTATTTTCAGAAAAGATTATCCTTTATTTATAGCAGCCTTTATGTGGCATCTGAAGCTGAGGTCTGAGGTAAGTATTCATTATTTGATGACTCCAGCATCAAGCAATGACTCATGATCAAACATGACAAGCTGAACTTTCTTATTTATTGATTGATCAAAATTTATTTGGCTGCATGTCTCACACAAAATGACAATGGCAGCCTACAACATAAAAATTAATTAAAACATACACATATATTGTATATACATATAAATGATACACACATACATACACACATACACAAATAAACATGCACACACATACCCAGGGAGACTGATCATTAAAATATTTTAAAAACATGCGTTCACACAAGGTACAAGAGAGACAGAATATTAATTCAGTATGGAAACCATTTTAGGATTGCTCCAGTTACCCCTAGGCCTGATGATACAGTCTGGTCTGGAACATTAACAGAAAAGGTAATATTATGACCTTCTGTTACTTCAAAATTTGTTACTTTTAGTGCATGCAGTTCGTAAATATGGTTATGAAAAAGTCACACACTGTTGACATAGATGCTTCTGTCAATCAGAGATTCCAGCCTGAAAAGACATTTCAAAATGCTGTTTTTCCCCTTTTATACTTGAACAGGTCTGACTCCCAGACAACCCTGTTCTATGCTTGTGCTGCTTTCAAATGATCCCCAGGTACATGAAATAAGGGATGTGGAGATCCAAAAGCAGACTTTTCCCATACAGAAGGAACAGCCTTAAACTCCCATTTAAAGAAAGGTTAGAACATTCTCTGATGTTTTTCTAGAAAATTGTTAAGACAAAACATTTTTAGGCTCTCAGGAAGCAGGATTGCTGTTAATCATGGTGGGCATTATTATTGCATTGCTATTGTTAATGTGTTCCCATTTCTATGCTACTTTTATTATTGATTCATGACAACAATGGAATCATATTTGCTTTTTATAATGGTTTATGGTTAACTTTTTGCTTTAAACCCCTGGAAATCATTACTGATTTGATAAACAAATAAATAAATAAAAAAAAAAACAATTCACTATCACAGTTCACTCAGAAGAAGCCAAAGGAACTCAAGACTCTGCTTTTACATATTGACTGGTTTCAAACAGCATATTAAGCTATAATATGATCCATCTGGTTCTAGTTTAGCCCCTTGTTTGACACCAGGTATTGCAACTTCTAAATCATGGTTTACAGTTTATTATGCTCTGTGAATTCAGACAGCTATCACTTTTGAAATTACTATAGTTGGTTTGGTGTATGAAGTCAGCATTCAGTTTAAATACCAAGTATCCATAGTTAAGAATTAGGGCATGAATGCAGATTCCAATATCTGCACATGTCAGATTAATATTTTTAGTTTCTCTGGGTATCTGACTTGCAAATTAATTTTACAAAATTTTAAAATCAGTCTAATATTGCTCTTCAGATAAGAAGCTCAGCGCAAATTCAATCATCAATATACACTAAACCAAAATGCAGCTTCAATTTTTTTTTAAGGTGACAGTGCTAAATTAAATAATTAAAAGTGCAACGGGACAAATACTTCAGGCAATATCTCACTGAAAAAATGAAATGCAGAGTTGATTTTCAGAAAGGAATTCTAATTTAATGTCCTTTCATGTTTTTATTTGATAGATTTATATCCTGCATTTTCTCCACTAAAAGCTTAAGGTAGCTTATTTAGAATCCTCTCTTCTAGCTGTCTCTTTCCAACATCAACTGTGGACTAAGTACAGTTTTGAGAGATTTGTCTAATGAGCTGCTTTCCTGAATTGGATCTGGTCCCAAGACTTCTTGTTCCAATCCATGCTATTCTTCCAATGTTCTTCCAATGAATTTATTTATGTTTCTTTTAAAATTATTGTGCATTCAGTTTCTGTTTATAGATTGCCTTATATGGAGATCAGATAGAATCTATGTATATTTATATACAAATGCAAATGTAAATCATAGTGACACAACCAAAAAAAGACATTAAGACAGATCATTCTCGGAAATTGCTGCTATTGATTCATTTTGATAAGGAAACCTGGGTAAATCAAGAAAGCTGTTCATGAGAGAGTGGTATATTATACGTAAATTACATACATACATACAGAGGGGGGGGGAGAGAGAGACAGACAGAGAGAGGGACAGAGAGAGATGCACAGACAACACACACACATGTGCATGTGTGTGTGTGTGCTCTCAATTCCTGTCACATTTGTCTTCTCAAAAATATATTACTATTATAAATATTTCCCCAGCAACCATTTTAAAAACATAATCAACATTGAGTTGCTTCATCACTGACCTTATTTTTGTTCATGAAATCTTTCTGCTGCTATCCTCTAGGATAGAATGTTCATTTTTTTAAAAAATAAGCAACTAGGGTAAAATATATTACCTTCCTCCCTAATTTACATTGAGCTGTGCTTACATAAAACAAGCACCTGGAGGCCTCATTTAGCCTGCCACTTCTGCATATCTTGTTTGCTCACGACGGCTTGTAGCCATCATGGACTCTTAGGACCTTGTGAAGCAGCCCAATTATTCATTAGGGTTGGGTTTAAAATAGAGCTCTATGCATATGTGAGAAGGGATTGGGGATGGGCAGCTGCTTTTCCAAACTATTTGTTTTTCCTTTGCCCTGCTAGTTAGTCCTGCAGATACATTTTCTTTTATTCTCTCCTGTATTTCAGATTTGTTTCTGCATTCTCAGACCTGACATTGGCAGTCCTTTTGTGTTTTCCTCAGGTGCCTTGGAGACTTAATGGTCCAGCATGGTAGCTAAAACTTTAAAGTTTCTTCCATGCCATCAGAATATCTTCTGCAGGAAGTCTGGGGAGCTGTCATTCTAAAGGCTAAAGAATGACTCACATGGCATTTTGTCTCTCCAAGTGAAAGAAGAAGAAAAAAATGTCCTTTAAAAAGAGCCATATATAACTTTATTGTGCAGACTTAAAGAATTCCTTCCTATGGGGTAGAATGGTGAATAGAGGAATAAGGGGGTGGTGAGGAAATAATCAATTTTCATTGATTAAAAAAGCTGATGGTGCCAGAGGTGTAATTTTAGTGAAGGCAGGGGAGACAATAGCCTCGGGGTCCACACACAGGCTACCTACTACTCTTCCCCCTCTTTGCCTAATGCCTTTAACAAATCTTGTACCTAGAGGCGTGGGGGCCACGGTGGCCGAGAGGCTGGGCATGGAGCCCGCCCCCCCCCTCGACCCCCAGGTGCTGAGGGGGTAGCGAGGGGTCTCGCTTTGGCTGGGGTGTCGGAAGAGCCGCCGGAGGAGCCGCCGGGAGGCTGCCCTGGTGACTTTTTGGGGCGGCGGCGGCGGAGATTCGGTGGAGGCCGCGGAAGCCGTGGCGGCTGCGGCGGCCGAGAGGCCAGGCGTGGAAGCCGCGGTGGCCGGGAGGCCGGGAGGCCGGGCATGGAGCCAGCCTCCCCCCTCGACCCCATGTATTGAGGGGGTGTAGAGGGGTCCCGCCCCGTTCGGGGCGTCGAAGGAGCCGCCGGGAGGCCGCCCGGGTGATCTTTTGGGACGGCGGCAGCGGCGATTTTACGGAGGCCGCGGCGGTAGTGACGACGGACGTGGACCTGGCCCCCCCCCCTTGGCCCCCATCCATTGAGGGATGCAATTGGCAGGGGCAACAACAGGACTGGCTGGCCCGAAGGACGCCGGTGATCTCGGTGGTGGTCCCTGATCCGACGACGGCGAGGGCTAGAAGAACATACTCCTCGGCGGAATTGCGGGCCCTCAGGAGGGTCCCCCACTCCCTGGAGTGGCCCTCCGGTCTATCGATGGCCTACCTCAAGGACGGTTCCTGGGATCCGGAGAGGTGGCACGGCCATCAAAAAAGGATTTTTAGAGGGGGTTTTAAACTTTTTAGATTTTTATTCGGGGTTTTATCGAGGTTAGGGAGGGCGACGAAGAGAGGGTTGGGTGATGGAAATTTATTGGGGTTAGGGAGGGTTCCCGGTCCGGGTTTGGGGGATAGCCCGGGGGGATTTGGAGTCAGCCAGGCTGGAGTGCACGTCTGGGGGAACCCAGAGGGTCATGAGTCATGGGGGCAAATGCAGGGGGTGGGTTTCATTGGCACCATAAGTGGGAGGGGCAGATATGACGGGGGTAGAGGGCCATATCAAGTTAGGGGATCGCGTGCCCGCTGTCTCCAAGCGGTGGCGCGCTCCGACCCTCCCGACCCGTCTGGCAGGCCTGGTTGTGCAGAGTCTCAGGCCCTGAGTACCCGGCTGATGTTATGTAATGCCAGGTCCGTCGTTAACAAGGCTCCCCTGATTTGCGATCTCATTCAGGAGGAGGGTGCGGACCTGGCAGGGGTCACCGAAACGTGGTTGGGCCCAGAGGGCGGTGTCCCTCTGGTAGAGATTTGCCCACCAGGTTTCCAAGCATTCCATCGACCGAGGTCTCAGGGAAGGGGTGGTGGGGTGGCGGCGATTATTAGAGAAGTCCTTTGTCCTAGGGAGGCCACTGTTCCTCAGACGGCTGGTTGTGAGTCTCTCTTTGTGAAGTGGGGTCGGGGGGTTCAGATGGGCCTGTTGATAACGTACCTGGCTCCCTGCCACGTGTCATCGGCCCTGCCCGGGCTCCTCGAGGTGATAGCCGGGCTGGCGGTTGAAACCCCCAGGCTTTTAGTCATGGGTGATTTCAACCTGCCTTCGCTCGGGGAAACCTCTGGGGTGGCCCGGGAGTTCCTGGCTTCCATGACGGCCATGGATCTGACCCAATTAGTTTCTGACCCCACTCACACGGGGGGACACACACTGGACCTGATTTTCGCCTCTGGTCAGTGGTTGAATGATCGCGTTGGAGATCTAGTTATAAAACCCTTGTCATGGTCCGATCATTCTCTTCTTAGACTGGACTTCGGTGCCGCCACCCCCCATCGCAGGGAGGCGGAGCCAAGGAGATGGTTCCGCCCCAGGCGCCTGATGGATCCGGAACGGTTCCAGATGGAGCTTGGGCCATTTCCTGAAACTCTGGCTCATAACTCGGCCACAGACTTGGTGGCCACTCCACTTGGCCGCGGAGGCTCTGGACCGAGTTGTGCCTTTGCGACCTCTGACTCGGCATAGATCCCACCTGGCTCCGTGGTTTACGGGGGAGCTGAGGGGGATGAAATGCCGGAAAAGACGTCTGGAGGGTATCTGGAGGGCCAGTCGTGCTGAGTCTGATCGGACACAGGTGAGGTCCTATATTAGGACCTACCTAGTGGCGATAAGGGCGGCGAGGCGTTCACACTTCTCCGCCCTTATTGCATCTGCAGAAAATCGGCCTGCTGCCCTGTTTAGAGTGACCCGCTCCCTGCTTGAGCCGAGAGCGCGGGAGGACCTCTTGCAGGGTAAAGCAGAAGAGTTTTCCCGATTTCTGCATGATAAAATCGCCCAGATTCGGGATGGGCTGGACTCCAGTTGGGTGGTCCCGGGGGAGGTGTCCGGGGCAGGTCTTGAGACGGTTATCTGGGAAGAGTTCGATCCTGTGACCGCCGAGGGTGTGGACAGACTTCTGGGGAGGCTGAATGCCACCACATGTTTATTGGACCCGTGCCCTTCCTGGTTGGTTTCTACCTCCAGAGAGGTGACACGAGGCTGGCTCCAGGGGATTGTCAACGCTTCGTTGACGGAGGGGGCGCTTCCGACCGCCCTGAAAACGGCGGTGGTGCGGCCCCTCCTCAAGAAGCCTTCCCTGGACCCGGCTCTTTTGAATAACTATCGTCCTGTCTCCAACCTTCCCTTTGTGGCGAAGGTTGTTGAGAGTGTGGTGGCGCGTCAGCTCCCTCAGTATCTGGAGGAAGCATCCTATTTAGATCCGTTCCAATCGGGCTTCAGGCCCAGGCACAGTACTGAAACAGCATTGGTCGCGTTGGTAGATGATCTCTGGAGGGCCCGTGACAGAGGTTATTCCTCTGTCCTGGTCCTCTTAGATCTGTCAGCGGCTTTTGATACTATCGACCATAGTATCCTATTGCGGCGGTTGGAGGGGTTGGGAATTGGGGGCACCGTCTTGCGGTGGTTCTCGTCCTTCCTCTCGGACCGCTCGCAATTGGTGTTGACGGGGGGGAGAGGTCCACCCCTAGGCCCCTCATGTGTGGGGTGCCTCAGGGGTCGGTCCTCTCCCCTCTTCTGTTCAACATCTATGTGAAGCCGCTGGGAGAGATCATCCGTGGTTTTGGGGTGAAATGCCATCTGTATGCTGATGACACTCAGCTTTACATCTCCACCCCAAGCCACCCCAACGATGCTGTGGAGGTTATGGCCCGTTGCCTGGAGGCTGTGCGGAACTGGATGGGCGAGAACAGGCTTCGACTCAACCCTTCCAAGACCGAGTGGCTGTGGTTTCCGGCGGCCCGATATAGTCAGCTGACTCCATCGCTGGCTATTGGGGATGAGATCTTGACCCCCACAGAAGGGGCACGCAATCTTGGTGTCCTCCTGGATGTACGGCTGTCTTTGGAAGAGCATATTACGGCCGTCTCCAGGGGGGCTTTTTATCAGGTTCGCCTGATACGCCAGATGCGGCCCTTTCTTGATCGGGACGCCTTACGCACAGTCACTCATGCCCTGGTCACCTCCCGTCTGGACTACTGTAATGCCCTCTACATGGGGCTCCCTGCGGGGAGCACTCGGAGGCTTCAACTGGTACAGAATGCAGCCGCGCGGGTGGTTATGGGGGCGTCGAGATACTCCCACGTGACGCCCCTCCTGCGCGAGCTGCATTGGTTGCCAGTGGCCTTCCGGGTTCGCTTTAAAGTACTGGTTTTGGTCTTTAAAGCGCTCCATGGCATCGGACCAGGATACTTACAAGACCGCATTCTGCCAGTAGTCTCCCACCGACCGGTGCGCTCCCACAGAGAGGGTCTCCTCCGTCCCGACGCCTTCTATGTGTCGTCTGGTGACCCCGAGGAATAGGGCCTTCTCTGTGGGGGCACCCGCCCTTTGGAATGGGATGCCCCCTGGATTACGAACGACCAGTGACCTGAGGGCCTTCAGACGTGACCTGAAGACCTGGCTCTTCGAGCAGGCCGGCCTGAGCTGACTCAAATGGGATTTTAAATGGGGTTTTTAGATTAGTTGGGATGGGTGTACATAGTTTTAATTTATTTTAATTGGGGTTTTTAGATTTTTATAGGGACAGCCTAGGGTTTAATTCTTTTTTAACTATTTATATTTGTCTTCTTGTATTTTAGTTGGCTGTTCACCGCCCTGAGTCCTTCGGGAGAAGGGCGGTATATAAAACCTAAATAAATAAAGAGGTAAGATTTACCATATCTGGAATACAAACTTCCAAACACCCACTAAATGGCAGCATATATTCTGAGTTTTCAGTTTCTATTTGCTGCCAATAGAAGCAGTAACAGAGGAAGGAAGGGAGGGAGGGAGGAAATATGTAACTATAAAAGGAAAATTTATTCCTAAATAAATAGAATAGCAAAAAAGATAAAAACCTGCATTTCATCTTACCTGCTGAAAAAATTGCCCAAGGAAAGGCAAATATACAAAAATTAACATAACTGAAAAAGTGTATATGTAAGATTTATTTTTTGTAATAAATTACAAAATCAAATTACTTGAAAGAAGAAAATGGTCAGATTTTTTTAAAAAAAAAACTATCTAATTTTATATTTATATTAAATAAACTTGAAAATATTACCTCAATCCTATCTAAGCCAAAAGATAATAGCTGAAGCTTTAGGAAACATCTGTATTCCGATTTTCATTATGGTGAATAGAGGAATAAGAAGAAACAATGAGGATAGAATCTGCTAGAAGCTCAAGAAACATTCGCATTATTCCTACATTGCTTTGAATATTTAGCAGAGCAGCGCTCTTATTTCCATCTCTCTTGAAATATCTATACTGGCAATATCTATATCAGGTGTTTGTAAATAAATGCTCTATGTCAGTATTTTTCAAATGCTGGCTGAGATATTCTGGGAATTGAAGTATACACATCTTAAAGTTGCCAAACTTGAAAAACATTCCTTCATTCAGAACCTACCCAATTCAGGAATTGCAAAAGTCACATTTTAAAACAAATCCTACTTTTTAACCAATTTTGTTATTTCTTTTCATTTTTGTTTATTTCCAGAAATTTCTAATGTCACAGGTAATACAATTACAAGCTATTATTATGGATTCTCTTAATAAGAAAAATGTCCATCTAATGTCAAAATCTATATATGAAAATAATGGTTACAATATATTCTCATTCCTTCAAGTTAAATTCTTTATTCTGGATGCTCTCAGCAAAGCCAGTATATTTATCTCAAAACTATATGTGCTAAAGAAGAACTACTCTAAGCTCTGTCTTAGAAGATCCAGATCCTCTGTCAAAAAGGTAGACTTACATCCTAAAATCAAATCAAAGATTCACTTTAATCTCATAGTTCACCCAAAAATCTTACCTAGTTGTAGTGGTCTTATTGGAGAATTCACAATATGTTGATGATCTTATCCATTGTCTAAGATTTTGGAGTGGGTGTGTGTCAAAACGAAAATATTCAGTTTTGTAAATTAGAGGAAATGGATCGTGTTTTTCTATTGCCAGCATACTTTATTTACAAAATAACTAAGAAACCAAAGAAATAGCAGTACCATTCTACTAAGCAAGCAAAACAAACTATAATGAAAAATGAAGTGGAAGTAAAACTCCTCCACTGCACACATACACAGTAAAACATAACTTCACAAGACACTCATATCTTGTTAGAGTAGAATAGAATAGAATAGAATAGAATAGAATAGAATAGAATAGAATAGAATAGAATAGAATACTTTATTGGCCAAGTGTGATTGGACACACAAGGAATTTGTCTTGGTGTAAATACTCTCAGTATACATAAAGAAGGAACATTCGTTAAGAATCAAGAATCATAATGTACAACACTTAATGAAAGTCATAGGGTACAATCAACATCAAATCATACTATGAAACAGAGGATACAAGCAACAAAGTTACAGTCACAAGTGGAAGGGGATGGGTGAT
This sequence comes from Bungarus multicinctus, assembly GCA_023653725.1. Lineage (NCBI taxonomy): Eukaryota > Metazoa > Chordata > Lepidosauria > Squamata > Elapidae > Bungarus > Bungarus multicinctus. Next base: position 226,432,971 of record CM042834.1, on the reverse strand, counting down.
AAAGAGTGATGAGAAGATTAACAGTAATAGTAGTGTACACTTTGTAAATAGTTGAACAGTACTGAGGGAATTATTTGTTTAGCAGAGTGATGGCTTTCGGGAAAAAACTGTTCTTGTGTCTAGTTGTTCTGATGTGCAGTGCTCTATGGCGTTGTTTTGAGGGAAGGAGTTGAAACAGTTTATGTCCAGAATGTGAGGGGTCTGTAAATATTTTCACAGCCCTCTTTTTGACTCGTGCAGTATACAGGTCCTCGATTGAAGGCAGGTGGGTGGTAATTGTTTTTTCTGCAGTCCTAATTATCCTCCGAAGTCTGTGTCTGCCCTGTTGGGTTGCAGAACCAAACCAGACAGTTATAGAGGTGCAGATGATAGACTCAATAATTCCTCTGTAGAACTGGATCAGCAGCTCCTTGGGCACTTTGAGCTTTCTGAGTTGGCACAGAAAGAACATTCTTTGTTGTGCTTTTTTGATGACATTTTTGATGTTAGGTGTCCATTTTAGGTCATGTGATATAGTAGAACCTAGAAATTTGAAAGTCTCTACTGTTGATACTGTTTTGTCTAGTATGGTAAGAGGTGGTAGTATGGGAGGGTTTCTTCTAAAGTCTACCACCATTTCTATGGTTTTGAGTGTGTTCAGTTCTAGATTGTTCCGGTTACACCACGAGGCAAGTTGTATAACCTCCTGTCTGTATGCAGATTCATCGTTGTCTCGAATGAGACCAATGACTGTTGTGTCATCAGCAAACTTCAGTATTTTAACAGATGGATCATTTGAGATGCAGTCATTGCTATATAGGGAGAAGAGAAGTGGAGATAGCACACAGTCTTGGGGGCCCCCTGTGCTGATTGTACAGATATCGGATGTGATTTCGCCTAGCTTCACCTGCTGCTTTCTGTCTGTTAGGAAGCTTATGATCCACTTACAAGTGTGTTCAGGTACTGCTAGTTGGTTTAGTTTACTTAGAAGAGTGTCTGGAATGATGGTATTGAATGCTGAATTGAAGTCTACAAAGAGGACCATTGCATAGGTATTTGAAGATTCGAGGTGTTGTAGGATGTAGTGCAGAGCCATGTTAACAGCATCATCTGTCGATCTATTTGCTCAGTATGCAAACTTCATGGGATCTAACAGCGAATACGTGATGGTTTTCAGGTGGGACAGCACAAGCCTTTCAAGGATTTTCATAACTACAGATGTTAGAGCAACTGGTCTGTAGTCATTCAGTTCCTTGATGGAGGGCTTCTTTGGCACTGGGATGATGGTAGAACGTTTGAAGCAGGAAAGAACATAGCACATCTCTAGTGATCTATTGAATATTTGGTTGAAGATGGGGGCCAATTGCTCAGCACAGACTTTTAAGCAAGAAGGAGTTATCTTGTCTGGCCCTGGTGCTTTTCCTGGCTTTTGTCTCTGTAATAGATCTTGCACTTCTTTTTCTGTGATCACCAGAGGTTGTGAGCCCAATGGATTGGGGCCAGTTGTAGGAGGCTTGTCTATTGTTGGTGTGTTTGAGATGTGTGTTGTGGAGATAGATGGCTGTAGTTTCTTTTCAAACCTTCAGTAGAACACATTCAAGTCATCTGCTAGTTGTTGATTTCCTTCTGCCTGGGAAGAAGGTTTGCTGAAGCCAGTGATGTTTTTAAGAGTTTTCCACATGTTTGCTGGTTCATTTGTTGAGAATTGGATCTTTAACTTTTTAGAGTAGCTTCTTTTTGCTTCTCTGATCTCTCTTGTTAATATGTTTCTGGCCTGGTTGTATAGCATTCTGTCACCTTTTCTGTAAGCTTCCTCTTTGGAATGACGTAGCTGATTAAGTTTAGCTGTGAACCAAGGTTTATTGTTGCTATATATTTTCCGGTTCCTTGTTGGTACACTTAAGTCTTTGCAGAAGCTAACATATATAATATCTGCGAGCTCATCTAGATCTGCAGAGGCATCTTCAAAAACATTCCAATCAGTGCAATCAAGGCAGGCCTGGAGTTTCAGCTTTGCTTCATCCGACCAAGTCCTCACTGATTTAATTATTGGTTTAATGGTTTTAAGTCTTTGTCTGTAGGCAGGAACAAGGTGAATCATGCAGTGGTCAGAGTGTCCCACAGCTGTTCATGGTAAAGACCTATAAGCATCTTTTACTGTTGTGTAGCAGTGGTCTAAAATATTTTTGCCTCTGGTGGGACAATTTACATACTGGAAATATTTTGGGAGCTCTTTCCTTAAATTTGCTTGATTGAAATCTCCTAAAATGATGGGAAAGGAACCTGGGTGTTTGGCTTCAGCCTCCATAATTTGATCAGCAAGAGTTCGTAATGCCTTGTTTATACAGGCTTGTGGAGGAACATACACAGCTATTAGGAGAAATGAGGAGAACTCATGTGGAGAGTAAAATGGCTTGCAGTTGATGTGTAAAGACTCTACGTTTTCATCACAAAACTTATATGTTGTAGTTATATCCTGAGACCAACTGCTGTTGATATATAAACACAATCCTCCACCCTTTGTTTTACCCGATGTCTCTTCAATTCTGTCTGATCTAAATGTCTGCAATCCTGGGATGTATATGGTGTTGTCCCCATGAATTTGTGGATTAAGCCAGATTTCAGTAAAATAAAGAACAGCTGAATTACAAAAATCATAATTACATCTATTTAAGAGACGAATTTTATCCATCTTGTTAGCCAGTGGGCGTACATTAGCCAGAAAGATTGAAGGGAGAGGAGTTTTTTTTACTCCTCTTCCTTAGTCTGTTTAAAATTCTGGCTCGTTTACCTCGTCTCCTCTTCTGGTGTGATGGCTTCTTTGTTTTCTTTGTTGTAATCCATAGCATGGGGGAATTGGTTAGAATCTCCTCCGTGTTTGCAAAGACAGGTGGGGGTGGGGAATCAAAAATCTGCTACTTAAGGAAACATTGCCTAATTCTTAGCAGATGGTCTCATGAGTATGAAATCCGTAGTGAATTGCAGATAATAATAAGGAATAAAAAAACCATTAGAGAGCATTTCACCGAGGCATCCGTCCTCGGCGCCATCTTGGTTTTAAGTTACTATGGAGACTTGATAACAGTCCAGCTCATTCTGTAAACATCTGTGGAAAGCTCTTCAGACAAACAAAAAAATATGCAGTGACACCCCCTTCTTTGTCTGATGAGCTGACATCAGGTAATGCACATCTTATCACTCAGGTATTTATGCTGAACAGCTGCAAATGGTCTGTTGATATAATCTAAAACAATTCTGCAGTGTTAGCAAAACTCTCATTCATTTGCTTATTTGGACCAATGTAAACAATATCATCAACATAAACAAGAATTATCTCATATGCATTCCCAGATCTTTTTATGAACACGCATTCATCAGTTTCGGATTTAATAAAACCCATTAAATTTAGTTTATCAGTAAGACATTAATACTACATTAAATCAGACTGTTTCAGACCATAAAGACTTTTGTTTAAGAGCCAGGTATCCCCTTCTTGCTTCCGGAACCCTGGAAAACCTTTTCTTCATCCAGTAGAAATTGCAGGCGTACACACCTTGAGTTGCTTTAGACTGTCCAATTCAGCTTGCATTTCCTTATGCCAAGGTAAGATTGCTTTTGTCAATTGCCATGAAAACGGCTGCGGAAGGATCCCCTTCTTGACCCTCTCGGAACGTCTTGGAACAACGGTCCATTCTTTTTCCATTTCGTCCTCGTCTTCTTCCTCGTCGCTAGCCTCAGCATCGACAGCATGCTTAGACGGAACCTCTGGTTGAGAAGAACTATTTGATGGAACATCTGCCTGATAATCTCTATCATCCGACTGCATTGCATCATCTCTAGGAAAATAAACTCCGGGATCATTTGAGTGAATTCTGGACCAGTCAGCATCTTCTTCAAAATTAAACAATTGAGAAACCACAATTACATTTCTGGAGTCAATGAACTTGCTGCATCTGGAATTGTCATCAATACCCATGAATCTCAGTCTTTTTGCTGCTGGACCTCCTTTCCTTCTTTGAGCTAATGGAATATTCACTATAGCATAGGAACCAAAAATATGGATATTTCTCAAGTCGGGTTTATATCCATATAACATGAAGAAAGGTGTCTGGTTTATTACACTGCTCCAGATACAATTAATAATGTAGTTTGCATATTTAATTGCTTCACCCCAGTATGGGAAACTCAGATTAGTGTCTTCCAGAAGACAACGCATCATTGTTTGCAGTACTCCATTTCTGTGTTCTGCCACTCCATTTTTCACAGGAACGTAAGGAGATGAGATCTGGTGCAGAATTCCATTCTTACGCATCCAGTCCTGAAAACGCTGAGACATGAATTCAGCACCGCAATCACTTTGAATTCTAGCGATGCGAACATCATGTTGAATGTTGGCATAAGTTGCAAAATCTTTAAAGATCTGAAAGGTCTCTGATTTTTCCTTCATAGGAAACACAAATCCATATCTAGAATAATTGTCAACAATTGTTAAGAAATATTTTCTACCACCAAGTGTTGGTGCAAATGGACCTACTATGTCAGTATGTACCAAATCAAAAATGCGTATTGACAGGCGTGTAGCGTGTTTTGGAATGGCTGCTGCCTTGGATTTGGCTTTCTTGCAGACAGCACAATCCAAAAACACCTTACACCCCTTCAGATCCAAACCTTTTACGAATACTGGCATCTTGCTAAGAACACGAAAACTGGTGTGCCCAATCTTCTATGCCACTTATGGATACACCTGGAATGCAAAAGTTTACCTGTTAGTGAATTCTCAACATTCTTATTAGGAACCTTAGGCTCGCTTTGAGCAACCTGTTTCTGACTTCTGTTGGTTCCAGGATCCTTTGTGATAACAACAGGATCTTTCTCTGGAACATCCCTGGTGACCTCCTGCCTAGACTATGCCAACGCTCTCTACATGGGGCTGCCTTTGAAGAGCATCCGGAGGCTCCAGCTGGTGCAGAATGCAGCCGCGAGGGTGGTGTTGGGGGCTCCTTGGGGCTCCCATGTTACGCCACTTCTGCGCGAGCTGCATTGGCTCCCAGTGGCCCTCCGGGTGCACTTCAAGGTCTTAGTTATCACCTTTAAAGTGCTCCATGGCTTGGGACCAGGATATCTGCGAGACCGCCTCCTGCCATTATCGGCGTCCCGCCGACCGATATGCTCCCAACCCCCCTCGGGGTGCCGCCGGTGGATGGCTGGCGACCCCGAGGATGCGGGCCTTCTCATTGGGGGCACCCCCTCTCTGGAATGAATTACTCCCGGAGATGAGGACCGTCCCTGATCTCATGACCTTCTGTCGTGTGCTGAAAACTTATTTATTTCAGCAAGACGGTCTGGCCTAGGGGTTTTTAAATTTTAATCTGGTTTTTAATCTTTCTTAATCTCTTATTTTAATCTTTGTAAGAGCCAATTATATTTAATTCTTTTAATTTTTAAATATTGTATATGTGTTTTATATGTGTATTTTTATTCTGGCTGTTCACCGCCCCGAGTCCCTTTGGGAGAGGGGGCAGTATATAAATTTAAATAATAAATAAATAATAAATAAATAAATCTCTCTCTGGGCCTGTGCTCCCTCTTATTGAAACAGGTATACTTGCCTGTGCTTGCAAAGTAGACTTTAGGTAATAAACACCACCAATTAATATGGTTTCAGCAACAATATTACCTTCTTTCATCACATAACTTGCTTTTTCAAAATGGTGAACCTGGTACTTGGAAACTTTCAACAAATGACTCTGACTAAGCAAACTGCTGGTTGCTGTTGGAATATAATAAACATCAGGAATTAATGTATCTAACTCTTCAATATAAACAGTTCCTTTTCCCTTGACCTGAACAGTATTATTTGAAAAAGTGTACAGTTCACACATGTCAGGTTCAGGCTCGTGCATCTCTGTGAAAAGATCTCTTCTGTAGGTAACATGCACTGCTGTTCCACTATCCAAACTCCAGAGATGTCTTCTGTCATAATCCGGACTTCCTTCGTTAGTCAACGCCAATGTGATGTGTGGAGTTTGTAGATCACGCCTGGAACCACGATGACCTTGTCTTTCACCTCTGCCCTTGCTTCTGGAATCTGTTCCTCTGGGCTGGTATGTGACAGGTGGTGGAGATCGCTGGGGACAATCATGGACGATATGTCCCAGATGACCACAGACATAGCATCTTGGCATCCTTGGAACGAAGGCATTTCCTCGGAAATTGCACCTCGTATCTAGAGCTCGTTATGCAGTCGCTTTTCTCAAATGTGGCATGACATGCATGAATGCTGGCACTGGCTGGCTTGATGGAGACATCTGTACAGCAGACTGACTCCTTGACAACTTTGTAAATGCACTTTGCAAATTTTGTAATTGTTTCTGTATTTCATGCAAATCACCAGCAGATGGTGTTGCAACATTAGAAATGGCAGAAGTTCTTTCTCTTGAGTCAGCATCACGAGACATATCATGAGGTATCTGTGATGTAGGCATAGCTCTCTGTTCTGATTGGTCTGACACCACTCCCATGTGACCAATTTGTGGGTGGACCCTTGGCTTCAATGAAGAAGGCAAGATGGAGGACTCAGGAACTCTAATCACACCCAAGACTTAACTTGCTGTAGGCTTTGTTCATAAAATGCAATCTGTTGTATATAATCCTGCATCTCAGGACTCAATGTTGAATAATAAATTTCACCTTTGTCATTTGGTGAAAAACTATCAGCTGTCTATATAACTTCAGTATTAGCTCCAAGCGTCTCAAATTCTTGGGCGTCTGGCTTCTCAGGCTGAGTTTGATAGCATGCATCATAAATAAAACTTGGTATAGACCTGCTATCTTGTCCTCCCACGGCAGCTTCCTCCTCCAGATGAGTAGCGGTAGCCAGCGGACTTCTTATCTCTTCAGGAATTCCAGAAAATGACAATAAATCTTCCTCCGACTGAACCCGTCGTTTTGTTTTTCCTTTCTTTCGTGTCATTGTAGAGCTTATCAAAATTAATTACAAATTCCCCAGACTTTGTAATCTAATTAATCAAAACAACAAATAATGAACCATCCTCTGCTACCATGTCAAAATGAAAACATTCAGTTTTGTAAATTAGAGGAAATGAATCGTGTTTTTCTGTTGCCAGCATACTTTATTTACAAAATAACTAAGAAACCAAAGAAACAGCAGTACCATTCTACTAAGCAAGCAAAAGAAACTATAATGAAAGATGAAATGGAAGTAAAACTCCTCCCCTGCACACATGCGCAGTAAAACATAACTTCACAAGACACTCATATCTTGTTAACTATGGAAACTTGATAACCAGTCCAGCTCATTCTGTAAACATCTGTGGAAAGCTCCTCAGACAAACAAAAACAAACGCAGTGACAGTGTGGGACACACTGTGCTTGATACCCATAACATTGACAGTTGTCAATATTGCAAGGAAGTCCAAACAAAAAACATGCCCAGATGAATACATTCTACTTTATTATAAGTTACAATAACATAATCTTTTAAGTCAAGTCTGAAAGTACATTTTTCCCCATCGCCTTTACAGCCTAAGAAACTAGGGAGGGCCCTTTCTGAGAGGTTTGTCACATCTCTATTGCTTCTGTAAGCTAAGCTGCCTCTTATCTAACTGTTACCCTAGCTGTGGTTCTCTCCTCTCCCATCTCCCAAATCATTCCCATTACATACCATTACAGCATAAGAGGCAGAAAAAAGTTGTTATTTGTGTTGTAACGGAATTATGCAGATCAGTTCATCTTCATGTCTTTTCTGACTTTCTGTACAAAGTGATATTCTACATTCTGTACCTTCTGTAGGCCCTCATATATATTCAAACCTTGGATTATTAAGTGGTTTTTGCCCCCTTGAGCTTTCAAAAATATTTTGTACTTGTACTTTTACTTATATCTAGCTCTATCAAAGTCTGCTGAGATGCCTAGCTTTTGTTTCTCAGCACCTCAGTTTTTGCTCCATTCCTTTAAGACTCTTAAATAATTATTGTAGATGGAGGGATTATCGGCAAAATTTACACCTTAAAATTGTGGAAGTAATCAGGGTTCATTCTTTTGGAATTTCCAATTCAGATATCTATCATGTAATATGATAGATGAAAGCTCAGGATATTACATTAGATAAGAATATAATTGCTTATTTAGTTGATTGATAAATGAACAAGTTGAACTATGTGATTGCACTATGCTCAAAATTTGACTCATGGTCCTTTCAACAATCAACTAATATTTAATATATCAACATCCTAAACCTCTAATAATTCTAGCGGATTCAGGCAAGCCTTTTATGAAATGTTATCTTGTTTGTGAGATATACAAAACAGATTAGAAAGTCTTAATCTAGATCATATTCAAGAGATGAATTCATCTTTGCTCCCATTTAAAAATACTACCGACATACCTACTTGAATCATGCCTTGCTGGTTTCAATGGATCTTATCGGTAATTAGTCTTTTGATTTCATCTTAAATTAAATGTTGAGATAGCTATATGTGTTTTGCAGGACATATCACTATTTCACATATCAGAGAGAAGAGCAAGCTTTCAAAAAGCAATGAAGTAAAGATGCATTATTGGAATGGCATCTTTAGGTGCAAGGGTTACAACTTAATATGTCTGGGCAGTTGTCTCACACAATTCATCAGATATGCCCCAAGGCATGGCTGATTATCACTGCTCATTGAAGCATAGTCTTTCAAGGTCATATCCTAGCAAGTAATCACATCTAGAGACCTGCCAAAGAAATAAAGCTTCCTAAACACAGAGTGTCATTTGAGAATCCAGGCACCTTTCCTGAACAATGAAGTTATGAATTTTATCTCGGTTTAATCAGTTTAGAGCATTACAATCATATGTGTAGCCTAATTTGTGCTATTTTGACATATTCTACTATAACTACCGTGTTTCTCTAACAATACGCTCCCCCAATAGGAAGACCCAGCATGTTTTCTAGGCATAAGGTTAAATTAAGACCCTTCCCCCAAATTTAGATCTAGTTTAAAACATGAGAAATGGGGGGAAAGGGCGGGCGGGAACTTGTCATTAGGAGTGCTCCGCAGGCAGCCATGCCTCACCACCAGCCACTCCTAATGGCCAATCAAGGCAGAGTGCAGAGAGCTTCCCTACTTTGCTGCCAGGGGCTCTTGTGCAGGAAAGACAAGTCGCACCAAGAGGCAGATGCTTCCACTTTCCCATCTGCTCAAAGGGCACCGGCTCCCCCCTCTCCTGCCACAGCCCCGGCAAGGGCACAGGAGCTGACTTTAAAACAGACTCCATTCACGTCCTCTCAGGCAGCCAGAGCAGGGCTCGGCAGAGATGCCTCCAGCAGGACTGCAGAAGAGTGAGCTGCCCAGCAAGCTGGCACGCCAACCTTTGACCAACGCTTTGCTCTGGGCATGAGTGGGCGCAGCGGCAACCTAGCCCAGCCTACATGTCCCGCTCCTCTCGGAGACCACAAACTCACTTGCCCCGCTCAGCCTGGCTTCCAGTGCTACCGCCAGCCGCTCTTACCTTACACAGCAGCGGCGCCTCTTAATGCTGGCCACGCCTTGCAGGCTGAAAGCACAGCCCGGCGATGCCCAAGCAGGGGCTACACATTTTTGCCCCTGTACCCTGCAGAGCCGGAATCCACCGCCCACCATGCAAACCCAATGAGCAGACTCACCTGCGCTCGGGGGAAGAGAAGCTGCGCTCTGCCAGTTCCTTTTCCGTGAAGCACGGGCGAGGCTGCTCATTGGGGTTCACGTGGCAGGCAGCAGATTCCAGCTTTGCTGGGCCCCAGGGCAACAGTGAGCAGCCTCTACTTGGGCTGTGCTTTCGGCATTCCAAGCGCCTGCAGGCACTGTTGTGTAAACTTCGGCGGCGGCTCTGTAAGCAGAGAGCCTGTATCCTGTGCATCTCTGGGAGCACCTGAAGCTTGATGGGGCTGCTTGGGCACTTGGTGGTCCCATGCCTGTTGAGAGCTTGGAGTCCGTGGGTTGAAAAACAACCCCCGGACTTCTGAAGAAAACTTGTCAAGGGAAGAAGTCAGGGCAAATTGGTTGTGGCCACCACACCTGAATGGCGCAATTACATTCTTTTGGAAAGGTCTGGCTGAGAGACTTGGGAAAATCCCAGGAGGCAGAGCAAGGAAGTTAGGCAGGGTAGAACAAAATTGGCGTGCGAGACTGGTCGGCTGATGTTCGCACTGGGGGAAGAGGAGCTGGCAGAGCGCCAGCTGTGGCGGGAGTGCCAAAAAGGCAGCCCGCTTGCCTTGGTCTCTTGTGCAGTGCCGAAGCCACTAAGCGCACTAAGTGCTCTAAGCGACCCAGCAGTCTCACCCTCCCTCTCTTCTCAGGCAGGGCAGGTTAAGAAAGCAGCATCCTGAGTAACGGTTCCGAGTGCTGCAGCTTGATCCGAGCTCGAGCATGTCCACATGGCATGCCGAATTTGGCACTTAATGGAGCTCTGCAGGTTTGCAAATGCACTGGATGGAAAGTGGGTGTCTGTGTGGGTGTCGTGGGAATACAGCCATTCACTGATAAGGGTGTAAATACACATGCACACACACTACCACCAGGCTGTGCGGGGGGGAGGAGAAATTAATTCACCCCCAAAAAGACGTCCTAACCGTTTTTAGGGGGCTCAAAAAAAAATAAGACCCGGCCTTATTATATGAGAAACACGGTATCATCTATCAGAAATATAGCCATCTATCAGAAATAGTAGGTCTCCTGTGAGAGCTGGGATAGATTAGATGACCTTCAAGTTCCCTTCCAACTCTGTTACTCTTACATATTATTGTTAACTTTCTTTAACCTAACCATTGTTCAGATGTATGGATTCAATTTCCTAAATTCTCAATTATGGCATAATGACTGCAAAATTATGAAAGGGAATCTCACATCTGGAGGGTACCCATGCTGGTGAAATGTACTATAGCATGATTAAAATGAATTTTAGAAAAGTACTAAGTTAGTGAAGGGACATAGTTATATAGATCTGCCTTCTCCTATATGGGTACCTGAAGAAATGAAGACTTCAACTCTCAGAGTTCTCCAACCAGCATAGTTATTCTTGAAGGTTCTGGGAGTTGTATTCTAAACTCTTGAAGAGCAACCAGTTTAAAGAATAATATAAATAACTCCAATCAGTATTTCTAATAAGTCCTTTCTATTTCCATTACTGAACAAATAAATGGACTGTCTACTTAAATAGTATGTTTATCAAGTGTATCTCAATCCATGCCTGTAGCAAAATGTATATACATATCTACATATTTTGCCATTTCTTTACAGAGCCCAAAAATACTATTGTGCAGCTGCTAGTGTCTGGGATTTATATACCAAAATGATTTTGCAAAGAGGATCTTGATTATTGAAGTTTTGAGAATTTTATGCCATCCATGCATTCTGACTTTAATGCATGAACACCTAATAAGTATTAATATAAGGAGCTTGGAAATAAACTGCTCACTCTTCACAGCCCTTCTATTTATGATCTCTACTGATTCCTAGCTTGCAGGCTGAGCTCAAACATGTTTTAATAGCATATATTCTCTTACAAGATTCCTAATAGTAAGAAGTTAAAAGGAAGAAGGAAAAGATTTCCAAATCTGTCCTTCTTGTACTTGCCCTCCTCAAGGGAATTCAGAAGATATGTTATATAGAACAGTTATATTCTGCCAGCAAACTTGGATTTAAACTAGCTGAGCTGCAGCTGCTCAATAATTGTGGGCTACCTATCTTACAGTAAAAAAGACAAGCCTTACAGTACCTGTTATGTGAATAGGTGGCTTTCAAGCCAAAATCTAGTCTAGATCATTCACTTATATCTACTATGCGCATTGCCATTGATGTAATGCAATAAACAGATCTGCAGTCTGAATCCAGATAATCATCGACACAAATTCCATCCTGCATGGATTGTTCAATTTCACAAAAGTATCCATATTTATGTACAGTATTGCATAGCACATTACATAACAAATGCTTCAGAAAATGAATGTCCCTCAGTTATAACTTAGCAGTTCTGAACTCAAATATATTCAATTATGATGATAATGTTTTGTAGGGGGTTCAATATGTGGAGAAATCTAAGTCCATGCACATTGATTTGTCTGACTTCCTGCTCAGTATCTTTCAATACAGGAGATTCAGTTGTTATATTTTTCTAGACACTAAAAGAGCAAGAATATCCACACATGATTTCTGAGGGCCTACAAATGTGAATATCATGTAATGGTGCTGTAATTAATGGAAATGTATGACTCAAATGCTGTCTTTGAAAAAAAGCAACTCTGGAAAGAGAAAATGATGATAATAAATGAGAGGACAGTTATTATCACAAAGGGGCTGCAACAAATTTATTGGGGCAAATAACATTCATGGTCCACTTGACCAGATATAAATCTGACTTAAAGGTGTCTGTGTGTGAGTTTGTGTCTCTCTGTAAGTGTGTATGCAAATACAGAGACACACTTTTAACTTACAGATTTACATCTGATTAAATAGACCACGAATGTCATCTGCCCCAATAAATGTGTTGTAGCCCCTTTGTGGTAATAGCTGTACTGAAATGCTGTTGAAATTTCAAAATGATTGTCACAAGGTGAGAATAAGATGAGGGCTACCAGAATTTGTTCAAAAATTCTACCATTAAAAAGCAGGAAACAGTTTGATTTTTCTTTGTCTCCTTACTGCCATAAACAGCTTTCTGGATTTTACCTGTAGGTATTGTAGCCCTAAATAAAATTAACATTGACTACTTTTTTAGATTTTCTCATTCCACCTTTTCTCTCATTTACAACTCAAGACAGTTGAGAAGCTCAGAACCCACCAGTGCTCCTTCCTCCTCCTATTTTCCTCACAGCAACCACTCTCTGGAATAAGACTGAGTGAGAGAGAGTGACTTGCCCAAGGTCACACAGCCAGTTATGCATTTCTTGTAAAAGCTAAATTCTACTTCATTTGGCAGAATATATATCCAAGTACATATGTTGATGAATTCGATAAATGGTTTAATAAAGCAAAGCCCAAAAGCCCAAAGGATAATTTAAAGAAGATAGTTCTTTTTAAATTAATTTTTATGTATTTTTGTCAAATTGGGGTTTTTTTAAGCTGCAGCTGTATTTTCAATCAATGTGCCAATGACTCATTCCTAATGCACAATTGTTTGTGATAAAAAGACAAAGCCAAAATACTATTTGTAGCAGATGATGGTAGATAGCAGATTAAACAATACACAGATTAAACAATAACTGACATTGTTTGTTCCTATGGTAACATTAGGTTGCCTAAGTAAATATGAGGCAGATAAATCAGCACTTGGCTTTTCTCGAAGGATTTAGGTTTTCTTTACTTAGCAAGATATGGCAACAAGAGTCTCTGAGGCTGTCTGAACAAGGGCAAAACAAGATTAGGCTTCTGGGTCTACTACCCTTTTATAAATCCTGGGATTGGGCAATATCATGGATCTATGATCTAGAAAACATGAGATTATTTCCAGGTCATGTTGAGAAATGTGACTACTTTTTAAATGAAGCAACTTTAAAACACACAGACCTTTAATTTAAAAGTGTTGCTTGAAGAGAGAACAGAAAGAAATAGTTTAGAAATGGATAGTGCATCAAGAATAATCAAGCAAGGCTGATCCTGCAATTTGAGAATTAGAGAGGACATAGATCAAAACCATTCCTGGGCAAAATTTAAGCAGTATTAAAAAGGCATGAGGCTAAAAAGCCACTTCAAATTGTTTGGTGTATGTGTATCTGCTGAATCCATCACATAATTCTGTAAGGTTCAGATAGAAATTCCAACTGCCATTCTACTCAAAAGCTCCATATAAAATATGCACAGATAGTCCTTGACTTACAATCACAATTGAGCCCATAAGTGGTTGCGTTCATTAAGTGAGGTGCCCATCTGACTGTCTCACTCAACAACCACAACTCCAGCTCTCCCTATTGTGGTCATGCCTCGGGGTGGGAGAGCACTTTGGAGACCCAACCATCACTAATTACAATTACCTGTTGTGGGTCAGGAGGCCTTGGTTATCTAGTTCTACTGGTACTTGGGCTTTGTCTCCATCCCATCACTCCAAAAAGAATCCACTTAATTTCTCCTTCGGTGCAGCTACTGACAGCACATCCAGCCAATGTGAGGTACAGCTACTGTAGAAAGCTAGCCAACACAATGTTTCTCAAAGACAGACAGAGCCTCGGAACATTAGAAGAGCTGGCATTCATGTCACAATATTTCTGAGGTTCTTTCTACCTTTCTATAAGGGAAGAAGAGATCCATTGTTGTGATGAAGGCAGAAGCAATATATATTTCTTTAGTGCATTTTTCTTTCTTTTTTATTATTTTATTCTTTTTAGTTTGCATTAGTTTCTATTGTTGCAATCGTAATCTTAAATAAAATTACTATTTAAAAAAAAACAGAAGATGATTGTTTTTATTACAGAGATTTAATAATAATAATAATAATAACAATAATAATAATAATATTTATATACCGCTCCTCTCCCGAAGGACTCGGAGCGGTGCACAGCCATACAATTAAAAACATTAAATATATAAAAGTTAAAACTAAATTAAATTAAAGACCCTGGCTGAAAACAATTAAAACCCCTCCCTTAAACCCTAAAATTTGATATAAAAACCCTCTGACTAAAATATTCTCTAATTTTTTGCCCTTTGTTTTCTAATCGACATCCTATCATTTTACTTGCCATAGACATTTCTAACTATATTTACTCTCAGGCAGATTAATGTATAAGCTTCCACATTCTCACTTTTGACCTTGGAAATGTGTTTGCTTTATGCTGAATGCAAATTGCTTGTATCTTTGAGTACGCCTTGCTAGTCTAGATTCTAGCAGGTAATCTACAAAGCCTCTTTGGGGGGGTGCTTATGGCTAAGGGAGAAGCATCTAAAATGTAAATGTCAAGGAATGCAGATAATAAATTGCAAACTATTTACCATGACAGAAGATAACAAAACATTGGGAACTCTGTCAGAGAAACCATTGGAATTGTATTTTTCCCCGAAGCTTCTTTAAATATAGTTACATTTCTGTGATATCTAGAATAGGTTATCATTTGGTCATGCTTTGTCTTCCTTTTCCTTGAAATAAACATATATTTTGTGAACATTCTTAATTGATATGATTTTTAAATATAAAATGGGGAATTTGAATAAAGCCATTAAATAGAATTGCTAGCAGTTCTTAGCGCATACAGTATAATGAAAGGATGTATTTCCCTGGTTTACCATAAAGCATAAATTAGTGATAAGTCAAATGGGTGGCAGATATATTTAATATTCTGATGCTTTTATACATTTTCTTGCTCAGAGTTGGATTAATAATTATACTGATACAGAAATGGCCTAAACTCTGAAAAAGACCCTTGACTACAAAATACTATCTTAACCAGTCATGAGATGGTTTCCTTCCTTCCACATTGCAATTTAAATTTTAAATTCACAAACTAAGGATTATGAAGTATATATCAAAACTCTAACATTCACTTTGGTGAACCTGACACAATGTCTTATAAGACCAGTTGCCTCTATATGCAACACATAGTATCTGTCAGTGAGCTGTAAGTAACTAGTAAATAGCAATAGCACTTAGACATATACCACTTCACAATGCTTTACAACCCTCTCTAAGCAGTTTACAGTGTCAGCATATTGCCCCAACAATTTGGGTCCTAAAATAGGGATAACCAATTATAATCTCTGAACATAAATTGACAGAAGGGTAAAATCATGTAAAAGGAGCAATTTCATTTTGTATGTCAAAAGGAGAAGGATATTAAATAGAAACTTTAAAACCATGGGCTTCTCTATAGAAACACTGTAGGTCACAATCCAATGAAATTTGGTGTTAGATTAAAAGCATACTATCCTTCCCTTTAATCAAATATTTAAGGTAATCTTGGAATGAAAAATGAAACTAAGGAGACTCCAAATGTTACAAGCATGATATGACCTTGGTTATTTTCACACAGTCCGAATAATTGTGCTTCAGTTTCCACAATGAGTGGAAGTACAATTCTAGATATTTTATGTTTGGTTCCATTAATTTAGTTACAGAATTTAACTAACATTTTGAGCTTGTACAGTGTATTGAAATATAAATACCCCAATAGGCTGGCTTCATATAACATGCATAAGCCATGTACACTGACTGCAATATAAATTAAGCTTGTTATATGTTTATAAAACCAGCCAAGCTAAGCAAGAACACAGTAGAGCATCTAGAATTTTAAGTATCTTGCTTTAAGCATATTGTGTGAACTCAGAATAGATGACTATGCCCTACCACAATTAGTCATGCAACCATCCAAAGAAGGACTAATCAAGGACTTAAATGCTAAATAGTAATGCAAAAATGTTAAATGGACAAGATACTTTCCATTAAATGTTATATATCTATAAGTAGAAAGCTGCTAATGCAATCATATTTGATTCAAATGAGGAGATTTTTCTAAATTGAGAGGGATGAAATTGATAATGATGGTGATGATGAGTAGAAAATGAAGAAGCTCAATTTTTCCCATATAGTTTGCAAAAGGTCATATCCACCATAAAGGGAATGTAGACTAACAAAATCAAGTAACAAAATTAAGAATAATAATGTTTAAAGATGGTAATTTCTTATCAAACAGGGGAATGGCCTGCCAACAAATCCTTCCCTAAAGAATCATAAATTGCTCTGATTGGGAAGTGTCTCTCCAGATTAGTCTCTCTGGTCTCTTCTTTCAATGTTTAATCTCCTGTCATCCCCATCCCATCCCAACAACAACCATCATTATTTTAAATGCGGCTGAGGTGGGAGCAGGGTTGGTTGATTCCTATTTTTGAACATTCTTCCCTGTTTAATTTTAAAATCTCTCCTTCCTTCAGTTCAACTAATGACATAGTTCCTGGGTAGCCCTCTTTGTTTTCACAGTAGTTAGTCCTGGGAAGATGAATCCCTTAGGGGTCTTCTCTCTTCCCCTCTCCACAAGAGTGGGAAGAGCATTACAACTCTTTACTTTCTCTTAATTAACAAATATGAAACTCTTTATCCCATAATCTGTCTCTTACTAATATGTAAATTAAATAAGTAGTACCTTCTACTTACACAACTATCAGCAAAAAGTCCAAACAGAGCTATAACATATTAGCATTAATTAATGTATATAAAACTCAGTATGCCATGACTCAAGTCTTAGCTATAAGCAAAACCCCATTTAAAAAGCATAAAAAGATATCCTAGCGTAAGTGAACAAAACCTAAAATTTAACATAAAAAGAGACCATCTCTTTTTTAAAAAAGACAAGCTCTAATACACAATATTCTTCCCTTCCAAATATCAGCAGGTCCAAATAAAACCACTCCAAATAGAAACATCTCCCATTCAAGAAAACATTCCATATCTCAACCTGAAACTATAAATCAATCTACATTTTGTAAATATAAAGTAATCTCAGCATCTTAATATAAACAAAAGGCAAAAGTTTAACACAACAAAAAGAAATAATTTCTCCTTTAAAAAAATATAAATCCATCAAACTTCCTTGAATTAAACAAAACAATTATATACAGAGCATTTAGATGCTAAAAAATTAATATATATAAAATGGCTACAGAGTACAAAGCTTAAATGTCATATCAGCAAATTTAGTATACCTTATCCTTAAAGTTGTCAGTAAATCCAAAAAGAATCACCAGAATAACAATGTATCCAATTTTAACTCTGGTTAAATAAACCAACTTTTTATTCATTCTGTTTTTTCCCATAATCCAAAAGCAGAACAATGTTTTTCCATAATCCATTCCAATAGTTGCTGTTGTTACAAATGTTTTTACTACTTCAACCAGTCTCTTTTGTGAATCTAGCAAAAATAAATTGTTTCAACTGTTCTCTGGGATTTTCATTTTTATTTCCTTCTTAATTTTTAAAGCCTCATCAATTTTCTGTTTACATATGATGGTGACTTTTTATTCAGAGCCTTGTTCATATTGTTCTCAAATGGATTTTTTTTGCATATCATGTTCTATAACTTCTTCAGACAGACTGTTCACAAGAAGACACAACGTAGCTGACACATATAGGCATATTAGCATAAATCAATTCAGTAGCCAGATTTACTTAACAACTGGGTTGCTAACTTATCAACTGCACTGATTCACTTAACAACTGTGGAAAGAAAGGCAGCAAAACTCACTTAACAAATGTCTCACATAACAATAGAAATTTTGGGCTTAATTGTGGTCGTAAGTTGAGGACTACCTGTATTCAAAATCTGAATATTTTCGAGCCCTTAATCCATTTAAAACTTTCTGTAGTCAGATCCTTGTATTGCTTTTTGCTGTTTATTTTAAATTCTTAAAAATTATAAAATACATTCTATTATATTGAGGAATTAAGGAACTCACCCAGCATTTGCAATCTCAACACTCTGAAGATGTCTGTGATATAGTTAATAGGGCTATTTCCAAAAATAGTTAGCAAGGGAAGTGTGCAAACTTAGTTTCCTTTGAAAAACCTCTATTTGTGATCCAAGCAATTATTGTGAAATTCTCTCATCTCCTGATTCCCCACCCCTATCCTCAAAATTACCGTAGCTGTCTTTCAGGCTCTGTGAGGAGCAATCAAAAGGGAAGCAGTTTGGGTGAACTTGAATCTTCTCTTTCATCGAGAGAAGGTCATAGGAGCTGATCTACTAATTGGCTCTTTATTAATGTCCGCAAATGTCAACCCTGCTTTTTTGCACTTCCCTTCAGTGTCTTCTCTGATTACTTCAGACATTTTGGTTGTTAACTCCTCTGCCACCAAGATTTGTAACGGTCAGGATTTCCCCTTCCTCCAGATCCAATAAGAAGCACAAAAGCCTCTTCTTATAAAAGACAAGAGTAGTTTAACTTTGTTCTTTGCTTTCAGAACCAACAGCCTTATGCATATACTGACAATACTGTACAAGTGATTTCAGTCTCTCTTTCTCTCCATCTTCCCTCCATTGCATCAGCTCCGCCCCTCCTCCAAGCTACTTAACAGGGCAGTACAACTCAAAATTCACAGTTCATATTTAAACAATTCAACTCTTACCTTCCCCTTGGTAAGCCACATTTACAAAGCTTCATCTGAAACCTGGTTGCTCCTCTTCTTGGACAGCCACAACCTACTCCCACTACAATACAGTTCTTTCCATTTTTCCAACCCACTAGCTTCAGGCTCACTTATATCACTTTCATTCCTTTGTAATTCTTTGAAGTCAATCTCTTCCCTTCCATGGACTTTTGGGAGGGTCCCAGTTCTGATTTCCTTGTAGGTAACCTGTCTGCTAAGAAGCGCATTATCTCTTTCCAATTATCTCTTTACCTTTATTTCCTCCTTCTTTAACATCTAAGGATTCTGTTTCTTCTTTTAACTCATTCCAAGTTGATTTCCTTTCTTCTCATGACAATTCCCTACAGTTTGCACAGGATTTATCCATTTATCAATGCTACAGTAACCGTCTGGTTTACACAAGGAACCTAACACCTTGTTTCGATTTCCCACACACACTTCTTTTGTACTCACCATCTTAGTGAGTCTTATTCATCTCCGGTCTTATTCATCTCTCCCTTTTTTGTATTTATTGCTGAAGCATAAAAATTATACTTTCCTTTCTCGTGGTGGTTACACATGAAGGTAACATTTTCATTACTACTGTAGAGTCCCTTTACAAACACTTCTCAGAAAATTTAGCAGTCATGGGATTAGATGTAAGATTTTCTTGGGCAAAACTAACCTATCAAAGAATAAGAAGCACGTGAGTAAGAATAAATAAACAGCTTGCACAATCATGGGATACATACAATATTCTCCTTGAAGGTTTTATAATTTGTTCAGAGCAGAACCAAAATTGGGGTATCCTGGGAAATGGCCAGAGAATGCCACTTAGAATTGTTATTAAAAGAAATGACTTTTCTGCAAATCAGGAAATTGAACACTAAAAAGTACATTCCATTCAGTTTCAATGACTGCAAAGCCATGCACATCGGTTTGGTTTGGTTTTTTTCAATCTTAAAAAATCACATGTCCGCTGATGAGTTTGAACTACTAAACAGAAACCAGGAAAGAGATCCCAGCAGTTTGATGAAAACACTGGCCCCATGTGGCCACTCCGAAGAAACACAAATTCCCTCCTGTGGATCATTAGTAAAGGAATAGAAGTAAAACAGATGGTTTAATGATATCTTGATGTGAGCTTATTTGGAGATTGCATAGAGCTCACATCATCTTATCTCAGAAATATTATCCTAAACTTGAAGGATTCAAGAAAGAGACTATCAAAATGATCAAGGTAGCATTGAGCCAAACTTTCCCGTGCCTTGTTTTCTCTCCATTTCCATTTCTTTAAAAAAAAGACATTTCATAGGAATGGATAGAGAAATATTTTTGCACTTATTTAGTTACAAGGTTGCTAACAGCGTACCTGTGACTGTTCTATCTTTCACCGTGCAATTATACCTTGAGTGGTCTGCAGTTTCCTAGATTCACACACTTCAGTTGATTTCTAAGAGGAAAATTTCTCCCACTGGGATTTCTCAGCAGTGATGCTACTGTCATCAGCACAGATAAATTCTCTTTAACTGGAGAAACTTGGAGAAAGTGACCATCTTATTTCTCCATCCACAAACTCAAGGCATAATTTTGAAAGACTCTTTTTGCCCTACTCTAAATTCAAGAACTGGTGCATGTCCATAAAACAAAAGTTTTGATGTTCAGGGCTTTTGATTTACGGTAGTGAAAATATCAGGTGAATGCAGTAGTCGTGTTTATATTACATGATGCAGACACATTAGATAGGGAGACTAGAACTCAGGATCAATTGAAGAATGGGAGATTTACAATGAAAGAACTAAAATATTTATGCACAGTACATGGCCAAGTGCAAATTTACTACCAGTTTCCACAGCTTTAGAGGATTTTAAAAAAATTCATAGGCTATGAATGGCAACTGGTCATGACTATATATTTTCTTATTTACTGGAGAAGTATGCCTATGAATGATATATACATGATGTACAACTATATATACACACAGAGGCACACATATATGTATACATTCCTTTATATGCTGTCAACGTCCTTAATGGTTCTGGGAGCCTTACCAAGGTACAATAAAACTCACCTGTCCGCCCTCTTCATAAATAAAAGCAAAGAAGATGAGTCTCTGAGCTTCAATAACGCTTTATTTCATAAGAAAAAAAAACTAGGGAAAATATGAGGTATCAGTTCCTATTGTACCCAATTCCTCTTTGTGGCTTTCTCTTGGTATCGGCCTTTGAGGAACAGAACTCAACGAATCCTAGGAGAAATCCAGCAAAACTTTCAGGATAGTTTTATATTCTTCTGACTAGTTGCCTTATGATGAGTGCTTCAGGTGGTAGAGAAATAAGCGGGTCCAATAGCATGATAATTACATGATGTACTCCCACTAACATTATACTTAAAAAATGCTCATCAATACTCCCTCATCAAACAATGGAAACTTATTGCATGGGATCCCACAAAAATCTATTCTAGTTTTTTACTCTTCAATATTCTGATTAATTACTTGGAAGAGAAAGTGCAGAGAATACTTTTCAAATATGTAGATCACACAAAATTGTATGGAACAGTCAATGAGCTAGAAGAAATAAATGAAATTCATAAATATCTTGATAGATTAGAACAAAAGTCTGAACATAAAAGCAAAATTCTTCACTTAAGAAACAAAAATAAAATGCAAATCATTTGGTTGCTTCAAGATTATCAAATAGTAATTGATTGCAAATTGAATCAGAACAGCAGTGTATTACAGCTATAAAAGAACAAATATATCCTAGGCTATGTCAACAAAGGTATAATTTCCAAATCACAGGAAATAATTACTTCACTTTGCTTTGCTTTGCTCAAATCCACTTGCAGAAATATAGAACTTTATTTTTTTTATCATCGCTAAGTGCAATAGCATTTTAAAAGAAATGGAAGACCAAACTCTATGCAGGTTAGTATGATGCCCGCTCTTCTGTGGTGGAACAATAGGCAAAACACAGCAGCCTTTCAGAGAAGGGAAAGGAGAACATTGCTCAATAAAGGGTGTGTGTGTGTGTGTGCGTGTGTGTGTGTGTGTGTGTTACCATACTAAAGAAAAGTTGAAAGATGGACCCATGCTGATCAAACCTCTACTGCAAAAGACAACCTGAATCAATACTGGGTACCAAGTGGAATAAAGAAGGAGAAAGATTTAGCTTGGACTAAGAATTGTATTTTATTTTATTTATTTTAATTTATTTTATTTGTCAATTGCTTACAAGATAATAGGTATAAGTAAAAACATAGTTATGAATACATGGATACATATAAGAAATATAGATAGATAGATAGATAGATAGATAGATAGATAGATAGATAGATAGATAGATAGATAGATAGATATATGAAACATTAGGACAGGGATGGTAGGCATGTTGGTGCGCTTATTCACACCCCCTACAGACCTCTTAGGAAAGGGGTGAGGTCAAGAGTAGACAGTCTAAGATTACAGTTTTTGGAGTTTGTATCTATTGTTTGCTCTAGTGTTATTATGGTTGAAACTGAAGTATTCATTGACAGGTAGGACATTGCAATGTATGATTTTATATACTATACTTAGATCAGACCGAAAGCGGCATAGTTCTAGGTTTTCTAGGTCTAGAATTTCGAGTCTGATGGCATAAGGTATTCTGCAACAAGTAGAGGAATGGAGAACTCTTCTTGTGAAAAATTTCTGGACTTTCTCGACTGTGTTAATATCAGATACATGATATGGGTTCCAGACTGATGAGCTGTATTCAAGTATTGGTCTAGCAAATGTTTTGTATGCTCTAGTTAGTAGTGTGATATTACCAGAGAAGAAATTACGTAAGATTAGGTTAACAACTCTTAACGCCTTTTTGGCTGTGTAGTTACAGTGGGCTCTAGCACTTAGGTCATTTGAGATGAGTACTCCAAGATCCTTGACAGAGTTTGGATCATCAGCAAGGTCTTGACTATTCAGCCTGTATTTTATTTCCTGATTTTTTTTGCCAATCTGTAGGACAGGGCATTTATTGGTTGAGATTTGAAGTTGCCATTTGTTTGACCATTCTGATACATAGTCAAGGTCTTTTTCAAGGGTAGCAGTGTTGTCTGTGGTGTTGAATAGCTTTACATCATCAACAAAGAGAATGCAGTTGCTCTTGATATGATCACAAAGGTCATTTAAGCAGAGTATAAAAAGAGTTGGTCCTAAAACACTGCCTTGGGGGACACCACTATTGACAGATACAGAATTTGATAGGACGCTCCCAATTTTGACCATTTGTTGTCTGTTTGACAGAAATGCTTCTATCCAGTTATGCAGGTGTCCAGAGATACCGTAAGATCTACGTTTTAGGAGTAGTTTGTCATGTACCACTGAATCAAAGGCTTTACAAAAGTCTATGTAGATTGCGTCTATTGCTTTGCCTTGATCGAGTTGTGTAGTCCATATGTTTTTGCAGTGTAAGAGTTGAAGATTACAAGATAGTTTTTTCCTAAAACAAATTGTTTATTAGAGAGTAGATTGTGGAGGATGATGGATTGGTTAATAATTGATTCCATGACTTTACAGATGACACAGCATAACAAGATTGGTCTGTAATTTTCAACTAGGGTGGGGTCTCCCTTTTTGAAGATGGGGATGACCATGGCTTGTGACTATAGTTTTTGCAAGGAGCTGGTCCTGAAAGATTTTTCAAAGATTATGCTTAGAGGTTTGGCTATGGCAGTGGGTAGCTTTTTTAAGAAGTAGGTACATATTCCGCCCGGTCCAATAGATAGAGATGGTTTTAGATTGCACAGTGCTTTTTCAACAATGTCTTCTGTAAAATCGATATATATTAGATCATTGTAGTTGCCTGGTTCGACTAGGAAATACTGGGCATGATCCATTGCTGTTTACAAATACTGAGCCAAAGAATGTGTTAAAGAGGTTGGCTTTAATAGTGTAATTGTTGCAGTCTTTACCATTAGGTCCTTTCAAGGGTGGGATGGACCTTGAGTCTTTTAGTTTGTTGTTTATAAAATTGCAGAAAGCGTGGGTGGAATTGGTGCATAGAAGATTTTCTTCTTGTTTAATGTGATAATTAGTGCATTCAGTTTTTATCTGGTGGCATAAATTTTTGTATCGGCTTTTGAAGTTGGCAACGTGACCAGATTTGTTTTTCTGTCAAAGTGATTTCTTTTTGGATTGAAGCTTCCCTATTGTTTTGGGTAATTTGTTTTTTCTGTTTTTGGGAGTTGTTAATGGTACATATAGTTTGATGACTCTTTTGACTTCAAGTAAAAATACGTTGTAATGGTCTTCTACAGTATTGCATCCAGAGAATAGAGATTGCCAATCAAGGGATGAGAGATCTTTGTTTATAAGATTATAGTTGCCTTTTTTGAAGTTATAATTGGGGATTCCGTCATTGTGATTATTTTTGTGTGGTCATATGTTGAGACAAAAATCAATCATGTTGTCACTGTTGGAAAAGGGTTCTTTAATTTGTATTCCGTAAATTGAATACAAACTATTGCAGAAGATGAGATCGAGGCAGTTGTTAAGTCTTGTGTTGTTGGTTACTAGTTGTTCTAGTCCCAGATTTGTTACTGAATTGTAGAAGGTTGCATGTGTGGGTTCAGTTGTACATTCGTTAAGGGTCCAGTTAATATGAGATAGATTGAAGTCACCAAGAAAGATAAAAGCATGTGGGCAGGATGCTGCCCATGTTAGTAGTGTATTTAGCTTGTTTGCATATTCGATGTCATAATCAGGGGCTCTGTAACATAGTAAGAACCGAAATGTGATATTTAAGGACAGTTCACAGATGATGGTCTCAGGAATAGCAAGCTCTTGGGTAACTTGGATGTTTTTTAGATGTAGGGACTTTTTATAGAAGATAGCAACACCACCTCCTCTACGGATTTCACGATCTGATTGGTAAACATGATAGTCTCTTACTGTGGTAATGGAGTCAGGGAGAGATGCATTGAGCCATGTTTCACAGACAAATATAATGTTGAATTTAGCCATATTTAGTAAGAGGAGAAATTCAGGTATTTTATTTACAAGGCTCCTTCCATTGAGTAGGTTGCATTTAAGGCCAGTTGTGGTTGGAATAGAGATAGTTAGGGGCATGCATGCCTAGTTTTGAATGATGTTGGATTGGATGGGATGGGGTTGGATGCGGAGTTGTGGATTGTGTGACTTTTTTTTGATGCAATCAGCTCTGTAGTAGATGTATAGGCTTCTCTGAGAAGTTCTGGCAGTCTGGCAGGGAGGCAGGCAGGATCATCCAGAATTGCACTCTAAATTAAAGCACCACCAGTATTTCCAGAGATTTTCACTAGGAATGAAGTGATGTTACTGCATGAATAGATGTCTTAGAGTTGTTTTTGTGTGCCTAGTAGCTGCATAGGAAAAGCTGTTGAGCCCTCCTGCAAACCACACTGGAGAATAGTGAGGAATACTTTTAATTTAACCTTTTCCACTTGCTGCAGTCTCAATGAATCCCTCCCTATAAAACCAATCTATTAATCCTCTGACAAAAATATTATCTTTTGTGCAGAAATGGACAGATTTACACGAAAGATGAAAGAAAAAGAAGATATAAAGTATTTTCCAACATGGGATTTGTTTTACAAATGTTTGGATAATAGAGGTAGAAATTAGGAGCGGGAAAAGTATTATTATATAAGTAAAGTGAAAATGTATAAATAAACTGTTTAAAAAATATTATCTTATTGGCACTCCTATTAGTTCATAAACGTAATGAAAAGTAGTTTAATTTTCAAGGCAGAAAAATTTTAACCATAACTTTGAATTGTTGCTAATTTCCAGCCATGGAAGTCCTCCCAGTGAGAAAGGATTTTTATTCTCTTCTACTCTTTGAATATGCCAAAAAAATCCTGTGTTAAATATTTTGACTCAATACTGCATTTAATCGAAGATCTAGTTGGCTCTAATATTGACCAGCAATAAATACTTTTACTTCATTCACTATGTGATAAAGAGTGTGATTAAGAGGCCAACATTTGTCACTATTGTTGGCGATTTTCCTGCTGTTTGCATTCTCAGATTTAAGCAGCATAAAAAGAAACTTACCAGAGCAAGATGGCAAGTCAAGTTGCCATTGAGTTAATCTATGCCCTACAGGCCACATTAGTTCAATTTTCTTTGCATGAAGTGGAAGTGGTTTGCTAGTGCCTTCTTCTAGTAAATTTTGTTATTGTTGTTAATTTCACAGGGTGAAAACTGCAAATATAGCCTTTTCCAATATAGGGACTAAAGGTGTTGAACATAGTTCAGGAATTTCCTTTCAAAGGAATGACTTTCAATCTGATTTTATGTCAGTAATATGCAGCAAATGTCTCCAACCATATTATTCCATATACTTTTTCTATTACTAGAAACATTATTGATGGGTGGGAGAATTTTCCCTTTTTAGTTTTTGTTTTACCTCCAAATCAGAAAAAGTATTGATATTTATATTTGCCTGCTTTCCAGCATTGTCAGAACTTTTATGATAGAGTGAAAAATCTTATCATTTTCTTATCGTTCTTGCCGATGTTCCAACTTTTACCTATCTGATTTAATGGCTTTGTGAAACAGAGATATCTGGACAGAGCACAAATAGACAGACAGCAGGATTTCTTGTGAAAAGCAACCTGACACTGAAATTATCTACAAGTATTCATGAGGCACAGATAGGAAGAGAAGCTATTGTAACCCTACAAAGATATTGCAAATCTGAGGTCACTCAAGTCTTGACATTTAATAAGATCACTTATTATTAAATGATGCAGGTTTATATATGGATTGTGCCACAAAAAGACCTGGTTAAAAAAACATCTTATTTTTATATTACTTTTGATAAGTATATGCTTTACATAGTATTGTACTAACATCACAGCTTTGGTTAATATTACAATTCTAATATGGATGAAGTGTCATATCTATGAAGATACCAAAAATGGTATTAGAAATCATTTCACATAATGAACAGAGCTGAATTATTCTGGAAGAGAAACAAATGTGGAGCAGGGTAATAAAATAACATGTCAGTTAATGAAACATTGGCTATGTTTCCTTAAAAAATATGGATGATATAGGTTGGAATATTTATGCATATTTTATGTGCTTCATTAAAAGGTAATGTGAAAAGAACATGGTTATTATTGTTGCTATTGCTTTTTTTTTCTTTTCTTTTTTCAGTTTTGAACTATTTTGCTGGAAAATGTTAACTGATTGAGTGTGGAAGCTTCCTAGAAATTACAACAACAGCAACAATCAATTCATGCAAAAAGTATAGCTTATTATTGTTTATATTCTGTATATTGTATGTACAGTATAGCTATTAGTGTAGCCCAAAGCAGTAGCATAGTTTTGTTTGTTTCTTTCCCTAATATCTTTGTTTCTTTCCCTAATATCTCAATAAAGTAGAAAAATTGGTACACCATGTGCTACCCTGTCACTGATTCATCATTCTTAATGTATGATGATGCCATTAGCACTATGCTATCTTGTGATGGCACCAAGTAGCTGCTGGTAGGTCTGGAAGCCTTTTCTCTTCAGAATCTCTATCAAAGGAAGACAGAAGGAAAGAAAATCAGATATCAGTTATCTAAAAATGAATTCAGATAATAGTGGCTGCTGTTATAAGTGATTAAGAGTTGTTGGTCAGCTCATCTGAGTCCCTGTAGGCTGAACAACTGTGCAACTATCATCTCAGACTAAGATCCAATGGTTCTGATAACTTTTCTTTCTGTTTGAATAGAAGACCATCCTACTAGATTACAAGCAAATGTCCAACTGAATTTACAGTGTTGAAAGCTGTTCTATGAGGCATATGCAGAAATATCATTGTAGTTTATGTATATTTGTGTGTATGTTTGTTATTTACATCACCAGAATGGCCTGATAACCTCAATTTTCTCTTCCTTCCTCTGATGTTGAACTTATTTCATTTCCAGTCATAATTTATATCTGTCAGCTACAAAATATGTAGGACAATGAAAGAGAGTCAGAATAATTTTTCATTATGCCAGCAGTTCTTTTTACGGCAGGATAGCTCTTGCTAAGTATGGCTAATGAGAAAAGATTTCATTGAAATCAAGCTCCTAGATAGAATATATCACACACTTTCAGGAAATGCATTGCTTTTGAAGCACTTTGCAGTAAATAATTTTTTTTTTTTAAATAGAAACAATAATCAGGATAAGAGATGTGTACAATATTCTATAAAATAACATTGGCAATTCTGCAAGTAAAAAATTGATTTAGAGCAACTTTCTTTAGTCTGGTCCTATAGTTTTGGATTATCATTACATATCCCATCATCCCATTCCCCCTTTCATCTCCTATCTCAACTAACATCAAAATGGTCACAGGTGTTGGGAATGTATGTATAATACTTTAAAAAACACGTAGGAAACTGATTTTTTATTGTAACAAAAGTTTAAATAAGAAGAAAACACACCAGTTAACAATTTCCAGTCCTAATACTAATATTAAACTTATGTTACATTATACATTAAGCAAATCATTTAATAATGACATTAATAGATCTAACTGTAAGATACCTG
The DNA here is from genome assembly GCA_023653725.1 of Bungarus multicinctus. Lineage (NCBI taxonomy): Eukaryota > Metazoa > Chordata > Lepidosauria > Squamata > Elapidae > Bungarus > Bungarus multicinctus. The sequence continues at coordinate 226,404,354 of CM042834.1, read as the reverse complement.
AACTAGAACAAAATAACAGAATCAAAGAAGGGAAGGGAAGGGAAGGGAAAGGGAAATTTACAACAAACAAAACCATCATAAGTAGGTTGGACAAGTCATTTATGCTATGAGGCCCATCGTAATGGCCTGCTAATTCAGGGAGCAGTTTTACCAGACTTTATGATCTAGGACAGGGGACTCCAACCTTGGCAATTTTAAGACTTGTGGACTTCAACTCCCAGAATTCCAAAGCTGGCTGAGGAATTCTGGAAGTCTAAATCCACAAGTCTTAAAGTTGCCAAGGTTGGAGACCCCTGGTCTAGGAAACCTTGGCCTCACTTCCTCCTTCCCTTTCTCCATTCCTTCACTAGTAGCCTACCTTCATTTGTTGAGTCTGATTTTAGGTATCCCTAAGAAAATCGAAATATTTTGAATCTAATAAATATAATTATTCCATCATGTATCTGCTTAACATATTCTTTTTTTCTGCCTACTCTTGTTGGGAACACCAATTGACTGTCTAGGGCCAGATAGGCAATTTTGACAGCTAGGCCACATTTAGAAGTCTGACTGTCTATGGTGAGTGCACTGCACTCGTGAAGGTTATTGTGATTATTCATAAAGTAGTTGTCATTGACATGGCTAGTCACAATACAATCATTTACAGAAAGTGAAAATAATTCCCTGTGATATTTCTACTATCCTTGTGGTAATAAATACAAAGGCATTCTTGCAAATAAGGTGTGTGTGTGTGTGTGTGTGTCTACACATCCACTCTTAATTTACTTCTTACCTTAATATGCTAATGGTTATTGAGACATTAAGTACATATGAAGAAATTAATTTCTATATTAAAGTCTCATATTAATATTTATCTGTTCAGTCCCCAAAAAACAGAATTTAGAGCTGTAGCTGGCTTCTTTACCTCATTTTAAATTCAAGCCAGCTTATTTCTTGAAGCAAATAGAACTCAATTTTAAACTATTTAAATGTCTCCAATTATAAAACATAAGATTGGATTTATGCTCTGAATAATGCTATTTTGGATTAATAAATGGAATGCTGTTATAACCCTCTAGTAATAATAGAAATATTTTGTAATGCCATTACATTTGGCTTTAACTTTTATTATCTTTATAGCCTACAGTAGCCAAGAAAGAAAGTGAAAGGTATGTATCTTTTTCTGCCAGACAATATGCATAGAAGTTAGGTTTCATAGCATAAATTGTTTTGCTTTAGCAGAGTTGGAAAGAATGTACAACAGCTCTCCAAGTCAACTCACCACAGCCAATTTGCTGTGGCCAACTTACCATGGCAAATTCACCATGGAACTCACCATGGCCAACTCATCATGGGAAAAGAGTTATATTAATTTTGAAGAAATAGTAGAATAGAATCATTAAAGAAAGAATGCCAAAGGAGGGACAAAAAATGTGAACAAAAATTAAATATTTTAAGTTATTTTAAATAATTAGATTGAATTGTTGGATGTCCCACAGAGAGTTGTCTCATGGTGAGTTGGCCATAGTGAGTTGTCCAATTCCAATTGGAAATGTTCAGTAATTTAGAGAAATTACTGATCTTGAGAGCATAGCTGACAATCACAGCAGAATAAAGAGACGGTGAGTAGACTGATTCTTTACTAGGACTTGGGATCACCCAGAATGATCCAGTAATCTTGAGAAGACTACAAGCAATGTCTGGTAGCTTTATTGATCTGGGAGATGAGAAAAAGCATCTTAGCAAAAAGTGTGGTGGATTTTTATGGACACAGGATTCATATACTTCTTTTTCCAATTACTTTTGGAAATTGCTTGTTAATTGCTTTCAGCTATTATGAACTTTGGAATGACATGTTTTATGGCACTATTATGAGATTCCATCAAACTTTAGCAAAAGACATTTTAAATACAACTTTAAAATGTTATTTATTTAAAAAATATTTTTGTGTGATAAAGAGCAAAAGAATAATTAGGACTTTGATTTTAGGAAATTACAAATGAATTAAAGACCTAGATGAATTTGAAATAAGATTTTTGAAATTAATCAACACAATCCTTTTCATGGGATCATGCTGTTTTTTTGAATTCTTCAAAACAATGTAGGATGGTACTTTGAAGAGTATACACTAGAGGGAATCAGAAGAAACTAAAAATTACAATTAAAGGGAAATAACAACTAAATTTGACTTGCTAGAACAGAATTGAGCAAAATACTTTAACATTGGAAGCATTGAAGGATATATGGCATATATCCTTGATGATATAAACACTGGACCAAGAATATCCCAAAGGTGCTTTTTCAAGAGGAAGTGGGACTTTCTTGTTTTTCTTTGAAGCTGTTTCACTTCTCATCTAAGAAGCTTCTTCAGCTCTGACTGGGTGGTGGGGAATGGAAGGACTTATACTCCTTGCAGCTGGTCATTTGTATTCTTTTAGAGTGTCATGATTCCCTAAAATGACTAGCTGTCTGCAAGGAGTATAAATAAAGAAAAAATGAAAAGAAATAAAGTTTTAGGACATTCTTTGATGGATGAAAGATTAAGATTGTTAAAAGTGAAAGGAAAGAATATAAAGTTGGTCTATTTCATCAATATTAAAACAGATATGTTTTATTTCTGGTAACCTTTAATGGACTTTTTCTGCTCAGGAACCGAATGATGAGGCTTTAAGAATTTGTTCATAACTAGGGATAGAATATGGGAAGAAAAGATCACTTGTTGCATGTAAAGAAGAAGTGATAAGTTATTGTTTATACTTATGATGAGGGAAGTTATTTCTTTCTATATTTCTTTTTTCTCCTTTACTATATTCTTTGTTTTTTCTTTCCCATTTCTTTCCTATTTTATCTTTTCCACATTTTCTGTTTCTTTTCTTTTTTCTTTTTTTTCAGTTTCTATCTTTTTAATTATAACACTTAATAAAATTAGCATACAAATAGTAATTTAGAGAAACAAACTATAATTTACTGTTTTACCCAGACAAGACAGAAGACTGATAAAACCTCATTCACAGAAAACAATTTCAATAGTGGCAAGAAATATGTGAGGCAAAGAATGCCAAATGATTGCTTATCACAATTGGTTTTGCAAAAAAAAACATAACTGAACTTCAACTAGCATACAGTTATGTGCATAAAGCATTAGCAATAGCACTTAGACTTATCTACTGCTTTATAGTGCTTTACAGCCCTCTCTAAGCAGTTTACAGAGTCAGCATATTGGGGTCCTCATTTTACCCACCTCAGAAGGATGGAAGGCTGAGTCAACCTGGAACCTGGTGGGATTTGACAGATTTGGATCTGCCAAATTGTAGGCAGAAGTGACTTGCAGTATTGCACTCTAGCCACTGTGCCACAGAGGCTCCTGTATATACCCCATCCTGTTGACTAATAGTTATATGCCATTAAATTGGTGAACATATGGCAATGACATAGATACAGATTATCTGTTCCCAACCTGGCCCTTCAAATATTCCAATGGTGTATCCATCAGAACTATAATCAAATCCATTCTCCCTGCTGATAGACATCCTTTACTCTTTCTTCCTACCTTTTCCAACATTATATCTTTCTCCAGAGAACTAGGTTTTTTTGCATAAGGTGCCCAAAATATGATAATTTGAGCCTAGGGATTTGCATTTCAACTGACAACTTTTGATAGATTTGTTCTTTAACCCATGTGTTTGTTTCCTTGGATATCCATGCTATTATCAGGAGTTTTCAGAACTTCAATGATCTTTCTGCCCTGCCTGTTCAAAGCCTAGCCCTTGCAGTTAGTTTAATATTTTATCATGTACCTGAAATAAAATACAAAGGCTCAATCCTTTTGTACAACTCATGTTTGCTTGCAATGTGAGTTTGGATAGATACCTTTTAGTTCCTGCCCTGAGCTATTCGAGCTACTTCAATGATTTCATTTGGAAGCAGAGAGAGAAATGCTGCCATGACATAAGTACAGCCAGGCAAGCGAGTGGGCATTTTGGAGTATGGATGGCCCAGGATCTCATACTCCATGGAACAAACTGCTTGCAACAAGAATAGCAGCAATTTACAGGAACAACTTGTGACCTGGTCTGTGGGCTTCCCCACTGACTGTGTTTGGGGGTGCTGGAACAGCTGGAACTTCAGGGAATGGTCATAAGCACCTCTTGATCAACACCATCATAACTTCAAAGATTGCTAAATTAGTGATAATTAACTAAGGACTACCTGTATGTCAATTTTATAGATGTGTGAAATATAGTCCTTGTAGTTTTTCATACAGCATGTTGTTACATAAGACATTGTAGAGATGTGGAATTATACTTAATACTTGCACCATTTGTACAAGATTATTTTCTGTGTTTGAATAGATTAAAACAGACAGGGATATATTGTCACTGTACTTAAATAAGTGAATTTTACATTATATGATGTGTTTCTAGGCTTCAACATTTTGGATAAATTGCTTTTAAATTATTAATTCATATTTAATAGCTGGAACAAATATATTTGCATATAATTTCTCTCCAATGCTCTGGTGTCCATTTTGATACTATCTTAGAAGAATATTATGTTTTGTTTACTTTTAATTAATATCTTTTTGTAATGATACCAAAGAGGCTTTAGCATTGTTATACCAATGTTTAATATCAGTAATGGGATGGACATGCATACATGTATTTATCACAATAATCCCCCCAGAGTAAGCAGCATTACATAAAATTCAAAAAAGGAATAAGATACAATATAACTAAGCAAAGAAATTAAAGTATGAGACAAAACAAATAAATATAGCTAAATCTAGTTTCTGCCAAACATACTTCCTATATCTTTCCATAGTTTCACCTTTGCAATCTTCCTTACTTCGGACATGTCCCTCTACTGCTTCACACAACACTTTGTTTTCCAAACTGATCACTTCTCTTTTGAGGATCTTATTAATTCCAACCAACTATCTTTTTTTCAGTTATTCCTTTCCTCACATGCATTCTTCCTTTATTTGTTCATTCTGCAATCACCGTTCTCTCTCTATATGTTCAAAGCATCTCAATCTATATATTAAATGGATATATCATATGCAATTATTTTGTTGTGTTCCCAAGTTTTCAAATCCTTTTCCCTTATGTTCCCTTTTTATTTATATTCTTTCAAGAGTATTTTATACTCTTTCAATCTATTTTCTAATACTTTGGCATATTTTCACTTAGTGACGGTCATTTCAATTCTGATTTATTTTATTTTTCCCCTTTTCTTCTGTATCCATTTTTTTGTTGAATTCGGTCTTGACTGTACCTTTCCTCATTCTTCTGTCCTATACTAATTTTCCTCAGCCATTCATCATAAACAATCAAATCAGTCGTGGTTTTTCATTTACATTCATTCATTTCCCATACATTATAACATATTTTGTTTAAGATTAAACCAATTTTCAAAATTTCTCTAAGCAGTTATTCACCAGTCAGCATTCTCATTAACTCAAGGTGTCCTAACTGTCCAGTCACTTTTTCTGTACTCTCTTGTCTTATTCTCATTCATCCATGCTTGCTTCCCAGTACAATAATTAATTTAGAGTGTTATACAGTTTCTCCAAAAACTTGTTTCTGGTTCTTCCATTATCACCATTCACTGAAGTGCAACATGCAACTATTACCATAGCTTACAGCATGCAAAACAAATTCATACTTTCTGATTTACATTTTGCATTTTTTGTATTCATAATTAAAGCCACACCTTGTATTCTCTGCAAGTATTCATCAATGCCACTGCCTAATATCCACTTTCATGCACATATATTGCAGCTTTTCACATTTTTTTGAGATTCAGAAATACACATAATCTGTTTTATTTTCTTTCACTCATTTGCTAATTCATGTTATTTATCTTTTATTCCTCTTATTTTCCAAATTAGTCTTCTATATCTCACATTCATAACCAAGGGAAGCTGAAAGTATTAACCTTCATTCCCATCATGGTTTTAATCAATTGAACCTTTCACATAAAACTTTTTAGTAATATAGAAAATGGGTAGACTTAATTGTATTTGTGTCATAAGCAGTATCTCTTGCTAATATTAGAAAGAGTAAGCCACAGGTACAAGAAAAACAAATGTTTTATTCAGGTATACCAGAGGCTGCCTTGCAAACCTGAAGCTTGCAATGTACAGATGTACAGTGAAGTATATGCAACGTACAGATGCATAATCAAGAGAACTAATACAACTAGGTCTTCTAATGTCCAACATCCTGTTTAAACAGGAGACTCTATACCATTTGAGACCGTTGGATGTCCAGTCTCTTAAAAGCTTCCTGTGATGGAGCACTCACAACTTCTGAAGGAAGCTGAAGGGAAATATAAACATAAATGTAAGAAAAATATAAGAAAAGCATCCTTGTATTTCTTGGCATCAAGACCAAGAGGTTTCTGTTCATACAGTTCATAAAATTGATGTTGACCTATTTATCATTTTTTAAAAACTCCACAAAATCTCTTGTTTTCCTTGCTGATATTTGTAAGATGAAGACACCCATATTTTTTCCATGGTAGTCTCTCATTTTTGAAACTCCTCCGATAGATTGAGATATAGATATATAAATAGGAAGATAGATGGTGGAGATAGATGGTGGTGGTGGTGATGATGATGCTGGTGTGTGTGTGAGTGAGTGAGTGAGTAAAAGAGAGGGGGAGAGGAGGAAGGGAGGAGGGAGGGAGAGATTTGATTCATTCTGTAGATGCAATAAGGACAGCAATTATTTTTTTCTTTTAAATTAGACTATTGTATTGATGTTTCCTAAAATTGTAGCTAATGGATGTTATATTGCATTTTTTCTTATCTCTTTAGAGAAGTAAGTAGGGTATAAATCTGTTGGTTCATGCTGACCAATAATTATATTTACTGGTTGTAGACTTGAACTTACAAATATTTCCATTGTAATTTATGAGACCACCCCTGGGTTAATGAACACCAATAAATAAAAACTGTAAATCTTCCTTACTTCCACTTTTCTAAATTTTTCTGTTCGGTCTTACATAGTTTCCTGTCATGAAAACAAAGAGAATTATAAACAATATTGAGCCTTACTCTATCTTGAAGATGAACAAATTTATTATGTGTAATTTTTCATGGTGCCAAGACTATTTCATTGGATCTATGTTGTCTCTGGCCCCTGCACAATGCATTTTTCAGTCTTGGGGGTTCTATATGGCTTTTTTTTTTTTTGCTTCAACTGACTAATGTAGTTTACCTTTCTAGAATTTAACTATATTGACTTTTTTTTAATAACTGGGGAAAGTTTCCTGATGAGACATTAGAATCTAATGTGGTTCTACATATCTTGAGCATCTTTAGAAGGACTATTTAATGGCTAGGAGTTACAATTAACATTTGGAGAAAGATTGAAAGTTAACTGAGTAGTGTGTTCTAAATATTCCCTATTTCAAAATGGCAATAAATCATTTTATCATATTTTAATAATAATGGTAACAGTGATAGGTTTCAAAGTGGTTTACCACCAGTTCAGGGGGCATGGCTGGGTGGGCACACTTTGCGTGTGAGCACACACTTTGAGCATGCGGAGGGGTATTTCTACTCACCTCCTGTACTACTGCACTCTGCCTGTGTCTTCAACAGCTGATGTGCGGCAATCTGCTGTGCCGCATAAAGCAGCTGTGCTGCAAAAACAGGAAATAAAGGTCAGCATGGGAGCCTGGGCAGGCAGGTGGGCCCAACAGCAGATCATCTGAGAGAACCAGTTCGTTCTCAGCTGATCTTCGGAGCTACCAGCTTGGCAGAACCAGGCCAAACCGATAGTATTCCACCTCCGAATGGTAAAAAGGAACATTGGGGCACAGAAAAGTGGTGTTTGGGAGGTCTCTTAAGTCCTGGCTGCCATCATGAACACCAATCATTATGAAACCATTTTGCTTCTGGGATTGAACCATACAGGTAGTCTTGACTTACTAACAGTCACTTAGTTACAACAGACCCACCCACCCTCCTAAAAAAAAGCTTAGGACCCAGATTTGACATTCTGATGGATGCCCAACCCAGCCATCACATGACTACATTTTGGCACTTGGCAACATGCATTTATGATTGTTTGCAGTGTCCTGCATTCATGTGACCACAATTTACAATATTTTTGCCAGAAATTGTCATTTATTTCTGGTTTCCAGTAAAAAAAAATGTCTCAAAGCAAACAATGGTTCACTTAGTGACAGTGAAATTTGCTTTATAACCATCGTGTTTCCTTAACAATTGCTGCAAATGCTCATAAAAATCAGAGATGCATATAATGACCAGCTTAATGGCCATTATGACATATGAATGTAGTTGTGGACTCAATTGTCATTGTCAGTAAAGGACTACCTATCATTATTGGTTTGAAAGGAAAGTTTCTTGAAAACTTTATTGATTTGCCAAGTTCTAGATTCAGTGGCATTAGTGACCATATAAGACAAACAAAATTAATTGGAATATGAAAAATTCAAACAAGATCTACATTCATTACTTTTAGGCAATAAATAATTTAGTAATATGATATTTATGATATATTTATTTAATATGATATTTATGTTTAAAAGGGAGAAGATATCTTAGGTCCAAATTATGGCTGTCTAACATAGATAGAACCCTTAAACATATGTGGTCAATTCATTGAATAGTAAAAAGTAAAATTTCTCGTTAAAGTACGCACTGCTCTCCATCCATAAAGAAGGGAAGCTCAATGATAGTAGGCATGCTTTGCCTATAGAAGGTCACATATTCAATTCCAGACACCTCAAAGGAGAGCGGTTGAACAAGACCCATGTTTAAAACCATGGGAAATCATTGATATATTTACAAAAGGAATCTATTTCTTTGAAGATCGGTTCTTTGATAATTTTGCTATGTTCTTAAAGGGAGAAGAGAGTCAGAGAGAGGAGGGAGATATTTCTTCTCTGCACAAGCTGACATGCAAGCCTATTTATTGTGCTCATATTCATGTAATTATTCATTAAAAATTCAGGTCCTGACCTTGTGCTTATGCATCACTGAGGGTGACAAAAATAATTTAACATCAACTGTAAGATGAAATATTCCTTTTCTCCACCCCCTTTTATAGATTGACAATAAAATAAAAGGGAACATGAGTAATTATTCTTCAACTGTAGACAACTCTGGGTGCTCACCTCAATAGCTTAGGTATCTATAGCATCTGCATTTCTGGCATTGCTCATCTAGTGATATCAGATATAAACAAATCAGCCAGTTGCAAATAATACACACTAAAGCCTTTCAACCTCTAGATGTGTTGGGACTATATATCACAAAATTCAGTTGCTATGTGGACTATGACATACACGTCCTGCTCAGAAGGCTTAGACTTAGGCCTCAATAGGGCTGTTGACATTACATACTAGGCTTTCTGTACCTCCTTGTATCCTGTTCATCATCTTTGTGCTTGCTTGATCTGAGCCTATCCCAAGCTTCATGCTGGCCTTACTTCAGTCTATTTCAAACTTTTCACTAATTCCTTCATTCCCATAGTAAAATGGCTGCATTCCTATATAGTTTAATTGCCATCATTAGCATAGATTTCCAGAGGTATGTAAAATATTAATGAGCCTAATCTGATTACATGTATTTCAAAAAGGTAAGCTAGTAAAATGAAGATGTAAAAGTTGGAGACTTCCCTTGATTTCTTTTCCACAAACTACTACCCAGTGATTAACGTGTTATTCCATGATGCTCTTAGTTTCATTCACCATCCTACAGTTCTTTAATAGGACTATTAAACAATCAAGATAAGATCTCTTTTCCAATCTCTGAGTCTTTTGCTCTGTACTCAGAGCAACCTTAGAGCAACCAACATCTGGCTGAACAAAAAATTATCTCTGAATTAAGACACTCTTCGATCAACGTCCATGAAACTAAAACATGCTACAATGTATTTAAGCCACATGCCATCAGTTGACATTAACATAGATTGCTGAAACTGTTAGCTATAGATTAGCACATCTAATATTTTCTTTTCTGCATTTAGTGTCACACTTCCTTTTCTTGCAACTCCTTTCAGGAGTTCCAATGAATTATGAACAGGTAAGGTGGTGATTCAGAGTTCATTACCATACCCCTTACATTCTTATTGCTGGCACTAAGTATTCTATTAACGGAAACCATAAATCAAATTGGAATCCATTTTGTCAGAATTAATCTGAAAGTACTCCTCAGTGCTTATGGAAGTCACTCCAGATTTACAGCTTTCTAAATGCTAAGAAGAATTTGGCCCATTATTTCTCCTCTTTTTGCCCTCCATTGCTGGTTTAATTGAATGGCTATGGTTGCAAGAAGAAATAGACTATAGTGCTTTTGAAATTTTATGAGCTCTGTTGACCTTTCCAGAGTAGCTTTATCTTTTTTCACCTCAAGCAATATTGACTAGGCTCATACTATTCGTGTTCCATAAGGATTAGCCTGCAACTCCACCAGTTTTCTTGCATGAGTCGATAAAAAAGATCTGATTGTCACCAGATAGTTCCAACTTCAACTTGTATCAAAATAAATCTTTTTTTTTTAGTTCAGTATGTTAGTTGCACAGTTTCCTGCTATACTTACAATAAAGAAGATGGAATTACAAGAATGTGTTTTTATGATATTTTCTCAGCTAGTTAAAAGAAACAAAAAAAACCTTAATCAGTACATTGAAATGCAACACTGGAGTAAAATCTACTTTGTATTAAATCATATACTTTTTTGTATAATTCTAACCAGCAGCATATAATTTCATCTGAGTTTATGAAGGTGGGAATTGTACACTCCTAAGAACTGATTTTAAGTGGAACAGCTTGGAAGTCTTGTAAAATAAATAAAAAATAATTATTCAAAGTAAAATTATGATTTATAGTTTTATAAATCAAGTCAGCTGATTCATTCACAACAATGTACAAAATAAAAATAGTCAGGCGGGGTCCTTGGTGCTCTCTGAGCTTGCTTGTTTTCTTGCAGACATTTCATTACCCAAATTAGGTAACATCATCAGTGCTAGTCAATACAATACCAACAAAAGAAGCCAATAACCTGGAGAGTAATATATCAATAAATTACCACAGGAAAGAGACTTTCTAACCTAGGGACTAGGGAAAATCTAGGGCTTCAAAGCGCATTTCAAAGAGTCAGAGCAACTTGAACCTTAGAGTGCTGGGACAGCACTTATTATCTTATTGGATGAGCCAAACAATAGCCAGAACATATATCCAAGGATATTAAGGGTTAATTTGTTAATACATTTCAAAGTAAATCATCATTCTTGATGTCTTGGAAATTTTGTTCCATGAAATATAGACTTAGTTGTTAGGCACTTGGATATGAGTCTTTCTCAATTATTTCTACTTGACCCTGCCTACAAAATGAGAGAAAAATGTCATAGATATGTTTCTGACAGAGTTTTACAATTTCTGTTCCAAATGAGCCTGAAAACTTATGCAAAGAAGAGATATTCTCTTCACAGGCTTACAAATCATGGAATCCTTTTGAGAATTCTTTAAAAGGAAGGGCTCCAGTGAGCAGATCAGGAAAATCTCACTCTCACATTAAAAGGTAGTGAGAAACCATTACAAAAACATGAAGCAGTCAAGATTAAGATAATATTAGTAAAGCCATAGTCACAGCTGTGCAGGATGACTTCAAAGGCATCTTACATGGTTCGATTATTAGACTCGCTAGGAGTGACAGAGATAAGGTATTCTGCCAAGACAGCAACACAGGAACTGCATTTCTAGACAATAGGATGAGCAAGCAATGGACAAGTGTTGATTTGAATTCCTTATTACTCCAACCCATTTATTGATAAATTGAAGACCCTAAGCAAAAACCTGGGAAAAAACCGATATGGGCTGAAAAACAAGTTATGATATGATGATGGATTGGAATCATAAACTGAAGTCTTGTTAACTGTTCTGCTTCTGTGAAGTTGTGCGCAGGGTAATAGTTAGATAACAATAGTCAGAAAGAACTCTTTGCTGATCATAAAGCTCACTGAGTGGTCTTGGATAGGCTACTGTACTATCTCTCAGTCTAATCTTCTTCATAAGAGGCCTTATGACAAAAGGCACACACAATGTTGCTTTGGCCTGGAAGGATGGAAGCAAAAAAGGAAGCTACTTTTTGCATTTTGAAAAAAAATATTACATCTAGAAATACTTTTATTTCTGCAAGCATATATACCACTGAAGTAATACCTAACAGGTTCAAAGCAGGTTTATCCCTGCCCATCCTTCAGTACAAACATATAGGTTTGTATTGTTAATTGCCATTTCTCTTTTGCTTTGAATATATCCAATCTGACCTTGGTTTCTAGAACTATAGGATTCTTCTCTAATTTATCTTTGTTTAATTAAAGAGATATGCTTATTTAATTAAGTGCTTCTTAACACCGGCAGCTTTGATCTCATTATTTTTTCATCATGGAAAGAAGTACTAAATAATGCTTGTCTCTGTATTTAGTAGGCAGTTATCTATTTTTCAGGAAGACTTAATTTATGATATCTCTTATCAGTAATAAATTTGTTTTCAGTCTCCATCCCAACCTCAAAATTCATAAGCGTGAGATATGCTTTCTCAAGCAGAGGCATGTTGAAATCATGCTCCTTCAGAGCACTAAACTATTAGCCATCACTTTTTTTTTAAAAAAAGGCAGCTATTTAAATCTCAGTTTGTCTTGACTGATGCTAATCAGTATGTATTCTCCAGGATCTGAAGCAATTATTAGCCAGCTTTATTAAGCTATTTTTAAAAGCATTGATCTCTTCTCTAGGGCATAATGTTTAAAGCAAAGAATTTGGGTTTTTTTTCTTAAAATATTTTATTTTAATTTTAATATAATCTGAGCAAGGGATTTACAGCTTAGCCTTGAAGTTATATTGTAGCTTTCAAGAGTTTGATAGATAACCTGCATTAGCAACCATGATACATGAGGTTAATTATGATAGAAAGAGAAATTCTCTTTCTCCAGCAGAGCTTCCTGATCCTTCAACAATTGGGAACCTATATCTTTAGGAGAATGATAAAAACTTTTCTCCTGGAAGACTCTTGGGGATGGCATTGTCTTCTCTTCTCTTGGGAATAAAAAGAAGGGAAGTGTTATAGAATGAGCTTTCTGTGAGGTTCATGCATTGCAAAAACAGTATGCTCTATTGCAGAGCTGTCAAACTCCTGGCCCATGGGCCGGATACATCACATGCTGGCCATGCCCACACCTGGTTTAGCGAAGGGGGGAAAGTCCCGATAGGTCATGTGCCCCCACCATGATATGTGAGTTTGACACTCTTACTCTGCTGTCTTTTCTATCCTTCAACTTTCCCTTCACTTTCCCATTTACCGAAGCTCACACACACGACTCGGTTGAGGGCCTGGTTGCCACCTGGGATAGGGTGGCTGCTGGGGCCCTTGACCGGGTCGTGCCTTTGCGGCCTCTGACCCGGTGCCGATCCCAAATGGCTCCTTGGTTTTCTGAGGAGCTAAGGGAGATGAAGCGCCGGAAAAGACGCCTAGAGAGTAGTTGGAGAGCTAGCCGTTCTGAGTCTGACCGAACACTTCTACGATCTTATATTAAGACGTACTTAGTGGCGATAAGGGTGGCGAGGAGGACTTACCTCTCCACCCTTATTGCGTCCGCGGAAAACCGCCCAGCCGCCCTGTTTAGGGTGACCCGCTCCCTTTTAGAGATGGAAGCGCGGGAGGATCCCTTACAGGGACGGGCTGAGGAGTTTTCTAGGTTTCTGCAGGACAAAATCGCTCAGATTCGGGACGAGCTGGACTTCGACTGGGCATCTCCGGGCGGGGGAGCGGGGGTGGATATCGGTGAGGCCATTTGGGTTGAGTTCGATCCTGTTACTGTAGAAGACGTGGACAGGGTGCTGGGGGGACTGAATGCCACCACCTGTTTGTTGGACCCGTGCCCCTCCTGGCTGGTTTTGGCCACTCGGGAGGTGACACGAGGCTGGTTCCAGGGTATTATAAACGCTTCCTTGAGAGAGGGGCTTTTACCCGCCGCCTTGAAGGAGGCGGTGGTGCGGCCCCTCCTCAAGAAACCGTCCCTGGACCCAGCATTGTTATCAAATTATCGTCCTGTCTCCAACCTTCGCTTTGTTGCGAAGGTTGTAGAGAGTGTGGTGGCCCGTCAGCTCCCCCGCTTCCTGGATGAAGCGAGTTATCTTGACCCCCTCCAATCGGGCTTCAGGCCCGGGCACAGCACGGAGACGGCGTTGGTCGCGTTGGTTGATGATCTCTGGAGGGCTCGGGACAGAGGTTGTTCCTCTGTCCTGGTCCTGTTAGATCTCTCGGCGGCTTTTGATACTGTCGACCACAGTATCTTATTGCAGCGGTTGGAGGGGTTGGGGGTTGGAGGCACCGTGTTGCGGTGGTTCTCCTCCTTCCTCTCCGACCGCTCGCAATTTGTGTTGACGGGGGGGCAGAGATCGTCCCCAAGGCCCCTGCTTTGTGGGGTGCCTCAGGGGTCGGTGCTCTCGCCCCTTCTGTTCAACATTTATGTAAAGCCGCTGGGTGAGATTATCCGTGGCTTTGGGGTGGAGTTCCATCAGTACGCTGATGATACTCAGCTGTACATCTCCACCCCGGGCCACCCCAACGAAGCCGTCGAAGTGATGTCCCGTTGCCTGGAGGCCGTGCGGGGTTGGATGGGTCGTAACAGGCTTCGTCTCAATCCCGGCCAAAACCGAGTGGCTGTGGTTTCCTGCGCCCAGATACAGCCAGCTTATTCCTTCGCTGGCCGTGGGGGGAGAGGTTTTGACCCCCGTGGAAAGGGCACGCAACTTGGGTGTCCTCCTGGATGTGCGGCTGTCTTTGGAAGAACATATTGCAGCCGTCACCAGGGGGGCTTTTCATCAGATTCGTCTGATTTACCAGTTGCGGCCCTTTCTGGATCTGGGCGCACTTCGCACAGTCACTTCTGCCCTCGTTATCTCCCGCTTGGATTATTGCAATGCTCTCTACATGGGGCTCCCCTTGAAGAGTCTCCGGAGGCTGCAGTTAGTTCAGAATGCAGCCGCGCGGGTGATCGTGGGCGCCCCTCGGGGCGCGCACGTAACACCACTTCTCCGCAGGCTGCACTGGCTTCCTGTGGCCTTCCGGATTCGATTCAAGGTGGTACTGACGGTATTTAAAGTGCTCCATGGCTCGGGACCTGGGTACTTACGGGACCGCCTGCTGCCATCAACAACCTCCCGCCGCCCAGTACGCTCCCACAGGGTCGCCCTACTTGGGGTTCCGCCACCTGATCGCTGTCGGCTAGCGGCCCCGAGGGTGCGTGCTTTCTCTGTGGGAGCGCCCTCCCTGTGGAATGATCTCCCCCCGGAGATACGAGCCATGACAGATATCCTCTCTTTCCGGCGCGCAGTTAAGACCCTATTTTTTAAACAGGCTGGCCTGGCCCAGTAAGGGTTAAAGGGGTTTTAAGTTAATAGGGTTTTTAAAATTTTAACTATTTTTAAACTTTCGGGATGCAGCTATATTTATATTTAATTCGGTTTTAAACTCTATTTAATCTTGTATTTTTGTATTTTAATGTATTTACTAGGCTGTACACCGCCCCGAGTCCCTTTTCGGAGAGGGAGCGGTATAGAAATATGATCAAATAAATAAATAAATAAATTTACATCACTTCTGAGCAGGACGTGTATGTCATAGTCCACATGGCCACTGAATTTTATGATATATAATCCCAACATATGTAGAGGTTGAAAGGCTTTAGTGTGTATTATTTTCAACTGGCTGATCTGTTTATATCTGATATCACTAGATGAGCAATGCCAGAAATATACCTAAGCTATCCAGGTGAGTACCCAGAGATGCCTACAGTTGAAGGATAATTACTCATGCTCCCTTTTATTTTATTGTCATTCTATAAAAGGGGGTGGAGAAAAGGAACATTTCATCTTACAGTTGATGTTAAATGATTTTTGTCACCCTCAGTGATGCATAAGCACAAGGTCAGGACCTGAATTTTTACTGAATAATTACATGAATATGAGCATAATAAATGGGCTTGCATGTCAGCTTGCGCAGAGAAGAAATATCTCCCTCCTCTCTCTGACTCTCTTTTTCCTTTAAGAACATAGCAAAATTATCAGAGAACTGATCTTCAAAGAAATTGATTTCTTCTGTAAATATTCCTAGTACTAAACTTTGATTCTACCAATTTTTTATATATTGTAAATATAGCAGATCTGTTTAGGAAAATCCAGCCAGGAAATAGACCTTATCTGATAAGAGATATTGTAATCCTATCTGTGAAGGTTAATGTAATTACTTTATCTACTACCACCAGAGACCCAAGTCTACAGCTAGATGTTTCAGATGATATATCAGCAAATTTGCATGCCTAAAAGCAGTAAAAGTGAAGACAACTTGTGCAAAATTCTAATTTCTATGAACAGATGAGTGCATGTATTTTCTGTATCAGTTTTCTGTATGTTTATTCATAGTCCATTTCTGCAGTGGTTTGCATATAAATGTGTATCTAAACACTTGAATATGTACTTTTAAATGTACTTTCTTACAGATTTCATTAAAGTATTAATCTTTAAAGCGACACTTGTTATAATGTGCATTTTATGAACATTTAGGGGTTTTAACAAAAGCCAAAAAAACCACAGCAAAATAAAGAAATATAAAACCCAAAATATAACTAAAATTCAGCCTGCACATCTTTAGCCAGGATTAGGTTTAGCCAGGATTACTTCATTTCAAAATACGAATGAAACCAGATCCCTGAGTACCTGTATTTCCTCTTCCATATGTACAGAAATCAAATCTAATGACTGCTATTGCTCAACGACACGGTGATGCTACAGGCGCTCATCACTGATTATGCTACTGCTCAACCACGATATATTCACACAAGTGGCAGTCTGGTATCTGATTCTACATATTACATTTTAGGGATGAAGCAAAAAATTGGGGTTTATATTCTGGAATACATTACCTTCAGATATAAGGTTCTATGATATATGTCATATTTTAAAAATTCTTCCTGATGATAGCAATGTATTGACTGCCAGGAGATGTCTATATTTTTAGATTAGAAAAGCCTTATACATCCTGCAATTTACAATTTCATTCTGCAATTTACAATTTTATGTTATGTATATAATGCTTGGTATTGTGCTGCTGATGCTGCTTCTTCTCACCTACACCACCCAAGGATTGTGGCAGCTAGGGAAGTCCATGCTGTGATACCGCAAATGATTTTGCCAGAAATTGGGAAAGGATTGCTGCTAAGGAGAGATAATTCACTTGGGCTCCTGAGCTGACATTTCTTTTCAGCAGCATAATAGGAGAACCACTTTAATAGCTTCCCCCTGGAAAATATCATTCCAATATATGTCCTTGATCTATCCCAATACCACATGGTACAGGATGATGGATGACTCACAGGTTTTAAATCATTGTGTATGGTCTCTTTTCTGTAAAACCCAGAATCCCTAAGCATTGTGCTGTCAAATTTTGGTGGCAGAATGCTAGAATTCCCTGATTCGTTTTCTGTAGGCCAGACATAAAACATGTAGCTAAGCATTTGTTGAATATATTGAATGTGTTGTGCTGTAGACATTCATTGCCATTTTTTATTTTTTAAAAAGAGTTATAGGATTGCCCATCTTTGGTAAAGCTATATAATCATGTTGAATCATTTGAGGAGGAAATTTTGAGAGACAAAATGCTCCTTTCAGATGGTCTATTCCTTAGTCTTCCTGTTCAAAGATAAAAGGTGTCTCATAGATTTCCGTATCTAGTAAATCTGGATAATTCATGTTAACATTCTAGCATATTTGCTCTCTAGCAGTTCATAATTAATATTTGCCAAGACATTTCTCTAGTTAATTAATGTTGCCAGGAGGTTAAAGGCAGGCAGTTAAAGTGTTTTAATTTCAGACTTTAGGGAAATAATTCTTTGGGAGAGTGGAGAAAAGAAATGGCAAAGGTCAACACTTTGGTGCAATCTCTATGAGAAATGCAAATAACCAGGATTGGCTTCTTTACATTTCAAAAGATACTTCTAAAGGCTGCCTTCTGAAATATATAGAGAGAGAAACATTTAGTATTTTAGTATTTATTTGATTTGTCAATCACTTACAAGATACAGGTGTAAGAATAAATATAGTTTTGAATAGATGAGATAGATACTTATAAGAAAAATAAAAAGAAACAATAAGACAGGGACGGTAGGCACAATTGGTGCGCTTATGCATGCCCCCCTACAGGCCTCTTAGGAAGGGGATGAGGTCAATAGTAGACAGTTTAAGTTAAAGTTTTTGGGGCTTGGCGGTGATTATTAGAGAAGTCCTTTGTCCTAGGGAGGCCACTGTCCCTCAGACGGCGGGTTGTGAGTCTATCTTTGTGAAGTGGGGTCGGCGGGTTCAGATGGGCCTTTTGATAACGTACCTGGCTCCCTGCCATGTGTCATCGGCCCTGCCCGGGCTCCTCGAGGTGATAGCCGGGCTGGCGGTTGAAACCCCCAGGCTTCTAGTCATGGGTGATTTCAACCTGCCTTCGCTCGGGGAAACCTCTGGGGTGGCCCGGGAGTTCCTGGCTTCCATGACGGCCATGGATCTGACCCAATTAGTTTCTGGCCCCACTCACACGGGGGGACACAACTGGACCTGATTTTCGCCTCTGGTCAGTGGTTGAATGATCGTGCCGGGGACCTAGTTATAAAACCCTTGTCATGGTCCAATCATTCTCTTCTTAGACTGGACTTCGGTGTCGCCACCAGGAGGTGGCCGAGGAGATGGTTCCGCCCCAGGCGTCTGATGGATCCTGAACGGTTTCAGATGGAGCTTGGGCCATTTCCTGAAACTCTGGCTCATAACTCGGCCACAGACTTGGTGGCCACCTGGGATAGGTTGGCCGCTGAGGCTCTGGATCGAGTTGTGCCTTTGCGACCTCTGACTCGGCACAGATCCCACTTGGCTCCGTGGTTTACGGGGGAGCTGAGGGGGATGAAATGCCGGAAAAGATGTCTGGAGGGCATCTGGAGGGCCAGTCGTGCTGAGTCTGACCGGACACAGGTGAGGTCCTATATTAAGACCTACCTAGTGGCGATAGAGGCGGCGAAGAGTTCACACTTCTCCGCCCTTATTGTGTCGGCAGAAAATCGGCCTGCTACCCTGTTTAGAGTGACCTGCTCCCTGCTTGAGCCGAGAGCGCGGGAGGACCTCTTGCAGGGTAGGTCAGAAGAGTTTTCCTGATTTCTGCATGATAAAATCGCTCAGATTCGGGATGGGCTGGACTCCAGTTGGGTGGTCCCGGGGGAGGTGTCCGGGGCAGGTCTTGAGATGGTTATCTGGGAGGAGTTCGATCCTGTGACTGCCGAGGGTGTGGACAGACTTCTGGGGAGGCTGAATGCCACCACATGTTTATTGGACCCGTGCCCTTCCTGGTTGGTTTCTACCTCCAGAGAGGTGACACGAGGCTGGCTCCAGGGGATTGTCAACGCTTCGTTGACGGAGGGGGCGCTTCCGACCGCCCTGAAAATGGCGGTGGTGCGGCCCCTCCTCAAGAAGCCTTCCCTGGACCCAGCTCTTTTGAATAACTATCGTCCTGTCTCCAACCTTCCCTTTGTGGCGAAGGTTGTTGAGAGTGTGGTGGCGCATCAGCTCCCTCAGTATCTGGAGGAAGCATTCTATTTAGATCCGTTCCAATCGGGCTTCAGGCCCAGGCACAGTACCGAAACAGCATTGGTCGCGTTGGTAGATGATCTCTGGAGGGCCCGTGACAGAGGTTATTCCTCTGTCCTGGTCCTGTTAGATCTGTCAGCGGCTTTTGATACTATTGACCATAGTATCCTATTGCGGCGGTTGGAGGGGTTGGGAATTGGGGGCACCGTTTTGCGGTGGTTCTTGTCCTTCCTCTTGGACCGCTCGCAATTTGTGTTGACTGGGGGGGAGAGGTCCACCCCTAGGCCCCTCATGTGTGGGGTGCCTCAGGGGTCGGTCCTCTCCCCTCTTCTGTTCAACATTTATGTGAAGCCGCTGGGAGAGATCATCCGTGGTTTTGGGGTGAAATGCCATCTTTATGCTGACGATACTCAGCTTTACATCTCCACCCCAAACCACCCCAACGATGCTGTGGAGGTTATGGCCCGTTGCCTGGAGGCTGTGCGGAACTGGATGGGCGAGAACAGGCTTCGACTCAACCCTTCCAAGACCGAGTGGCTGTGGTTTCCGGCGGCCCGATATAGTCAGCTGACTCTGTCGCTGGCTATTGGGGATGAGATCTTGACCCCCACAGAAGGGGCACGCAATCTTGGTGTCCTCCTGGATGTACGGCTGTCTTTGGAAGAGCATATTACGGCCGTCTCCAGGGGGGCTTTTTATCAGGTTCGCCTGATACGCCAGATGCGACCCTTTCTCGATCGGGACGCCTTACGCACAGTCACTCATGCCCTGGTCACCTCCCGTCTGGACTACTGTAATGCCCTCTACATGGGGCTTCCTGAGGGGAGCACCCGGAGGCTTCAACTGGTACAAAATGCGGCCGCGCGGGTAGTTATGGGGGCGTCGAGATACTCCCACGTAACGCCCCTCCTGCGCGAGCTGCATTGGTTGCCGGTGGCCTTCCGGGTTCGCTTTAAAGTATTGGTTTTGGTCTTTAAAGCGCTCCATGGCATCGGACCAAGATACTTACAAGACCGCATTCTGCCAGTAGTCTCCCACCGATCGGTGCGCTCCCACAGAGAGGGTCTCCTCCGGGTCCCGACGCCTTCTATGTGCCGCCTGGTGACCCTGAGGAATAGGGCCTTCTCTGTGGGGGCACCCGCCCTTTGGAACGGGATGCCCCCGGGACTACGAACAACCAATGACCTGAGGGCATTCAGACGTGACCTGAAGACCTGGCTCTTCGAGCAGGCCGGCCTGAGCTGACTCAAATGGGATTTTAAATGGGGTTTTAGATTAGTTGGGATGGGGTACAAAGTTTTAATTTATTTTAATTGGGGGTTTTAGATTTTTCTTGGGGCAGCCTAGGATTTAATTCTTTTTTAACAATATTTATATTTGTCTATATGTATTTTAGTTGGCTGTTCACCGCCCTGAGTCCTTCGGGAGAAGGGCGGTATATAAAACCTATTAATAAATAAATAAATAAATAAGTCAGGTAGAGTATTCCAAACATTGACCACTCTGTTGCTGAAGTCGTATTTTCTGCAGTCAAGTTTGGTGCGGTTAACATTGAGTTTGTCTCTATAGTGTGCTCTTATATTGTTATGATTGAAGCTGAAGTAATCATTTGCAGGTAGGACATTGCAATGTATGATTTTATATACTATATTTAGATTGGACCAGAGGCGGCGTAGTTCTAGGTTTTCTAGGTCTAGAGTTTCAAGTCTGGTGGCATAAGGTATTCTGCAATGAGTAGAGGAGCAGAGAACTCTTCTTCTGAAATATTTCTGGACTTTTTCAATTGTGTTAATATTAGATACATGATATGGGTTCCATACTGATGAGCTGTATTCAAGTATAGATCTAGCACATGCTTTGTATGCTCTAGTTAGTAGTGTGATATTACCAGAGAAGAAGCTACGTAAAATTAGATTAACAACTCTTAATGCCTTTTTGGCTATGTAGTTACAGTGAGCTCTAGCATTTAGGTCATTTGAGATGAGTACTCCAATATCCCTGACAAAGTTTGGTCTTGACTATTTAGCTTGTGTTTTATTTTCTGATATTTTTTGCCAATATGTAAGACAGAGCATTTATTTGTTGAGATTTGAAGTTGCCATTTGATTGACCATTCTGAAACATAGTCAAGGTCTTTTAGGAGGGTAGCAGTATTGTCTGTGGTGTTGAATAGCTTTACATCAGCAAAGAGAACGCAGTTGCTCTTAATATGATCACAGAGGTCATTTATGTAGAGTATGAAGAGAGTTGGTCCTAAAACACTGCCTTGGGGGACACCACTGTTGACTGGTACAGAATTTGATAGGAGATTCCCAATTTTGACCATTTGTTGTCTGTTTGACAGGAATGCTTCTATCCAGTTATGCAGGTGTCCAGAGATACCGTAAGATCTACGTTTTAGGAGTAGTTTGTCATGTACCACTGAATCAAAGGCTTTACAAAAGTCTATGTAGATTGCGTCTATTGCTTTGCCTTGATCGAGTTGTGTAGTCCATATGTTTTTGCAGTGTAAGAGTTGAAGATTACAGGATAGTTTTTTCCTAAAACCAAATTGTTTATTAGAGAGTAGGTTGTTTGTCTCTAAGTGGAGGATAATGGATATTCATACCTAACTGCATACAAATTGATGTTCCATTGTGTTTACTTTTCTCTTTTGATGCAAATACAAGAAAGTACCAGACAATCCATGACCTCTTGGATCATAGTTTCAGAAATATTTTCTTACTTAAACAGAGAAATGGGTTTTGCTATTACAAGTAGGCAAAAAAAAGCAATGAGCAAAGCAAATATGAGTTAGGGTAATTTCTAACTTCCTGTTATCTTCCTCATTGACTTTCCCTGTAGGACGCTAGCAAGGAGCGTTACAATCGATGATCATTTTATCACAGGTGATAGCAGCAGCACTAAAATGGCTGCCAAATTTCAATCCCACAAGACTCGTGGCTCCTGATTTATCATCCCAACTGTAAATTAGCCCATTTGAGCTATGTTGATTCAAAAATTGTTGTCCTAGGATGCACCACTTCATCTAATTAAAAGTTAAAATAATCAAACAGACATGAATTTTAGTACTATATACGTACAGTAGATACAAGGACACAGAGACGCCAACTGGAATGCCAATATCTTTAGTGCATCCTTAGAGCATTGCTCAGAAACCATGAGTTCCATTAATTCTCTAGAATGAGTTTTCGCTTTTTAGAATCACAAACATTTACTGATGTTTTAAGCGTTATTTTATGTTATTAGAATAACAAAAATTTACTGATGGTAATTAAGTATAGCTCTTCCATTAGCAATTCTCCTCTCCCTCCCTCCCTCTCTCTCTCTCTCACCTCCCTCTCCACAATGTGAAATAATTTGAAATCAGTATGGTAAGTAATGTAGTGTGATACATAAATAGAAGCAGAATCTCCTAAAGTTAGACTCTTTTATACATTATTTTCTTATCTTTGATGCTCACAGCAAATCTGGAAATATGTTAATCAATTAATTTTGTCTGATTTCAGGGAACTGCTTGTGAAATATATCAGCACAGATAAGAGTATTCTTGGAAACACCATTTTAATTGTTCGTATTTTATTTTTCAAAGAAATAACAGAGAATCCCATCTTTAATTGTTTTTTGCTTTATTTTCATTTTACTTTTAATTTCAAAGCAATACTCGTAATTTTCTCTAAATGAGCTTTTAAAAATTAGATGCAATTTACAGTTTTAGAGTAAGTTATCCTCTATTGGTTCCAAAGAGATTCATTCATTCATTCATAATGGATAAAATTTACCTAAACTTAGCAGGAGATCCACAAATGGAGCTGCTACAATATTGTGGAATTTCTCCCATGGTAGAGCAGAGTAGGAAGCAGCAAAAAGCTAACAAATTGTAGTAGCCAGAATTCCTGTTGTGTGATAGAATTGAATTCATTAAGTCTAGGAAGAATGTCTCTAATATCTAGAATAGTTGTTTTGTTTGGGCATTTTACACCCCATTTCAGGATGAAGAAAAGCTGAATTATTCTCTTCTTCTAGCTGCTTATGAAATATGATGGAGTTACATCAAGCTTTAATTCTAGATTAGGGATTTACTTTCGATTTAGAAATCCAAAAGCTTTGTTTTTCTCTTTGAAAATACATACGATTTTCTTAAAAGTCTTTCTCTATAAATGTTGATGTTAATATTTGATATCCAGTAGTATTTGATAATTGATGGTTGATAGAGAATTCCATATTAAGCAGTATGTGATATCTTAATTGTGTTTAATATTAGACTGACAAAATAGTTGAATTCACATAAGATAATATACTTCAAACTAGCAAACCACTTTTTAATTAAAGGGTTGTTGAAGTCAGCCTCTGTTGTTATTTAATGACTCAATGTGTCATTTAAAATAGCGGAAAAAATCTCAGTCACTGGTAAGCAAGTTGTTGGAACACATGCACATATTTTCATAAGTATGTGCAGTAGTTGACTCCTGCTATAAATTTTTACAAGTCATCAAAATTGCACAGAAAGCATTTGTATTATAGTTTTCTGTGTTACCATGTTGAGATAGTGAACGTGATAATGGCAATCTAAGTGGTTAGGGAAGAAACATGCACACTTGTTCAATTGCATATCTTGAACTACTTTAAAAGAACTCACTTTGTGCAGTTTGTCTGTCTATAGATGAAGATGGAATGTGATGTTTAGGAAATCCAAAATGTTGTCAATATCTAGTGGTGCTTCTCATATGCAACTATTCTTTTTTGCCGCAGCTAGTACTTGATCAGCTAGAGTTGTTTTGCAAACAAAGGCAAAGTTATGGGTGACATTTTTTGTGAATTTCCTATAATCTCCATCTCCATTAATTAATTTTCTTTGTAACTTGTAAGGCTCTGTGTTTTGATCCACAAGGGTAAACATGTGGAACAGATAAACAATGGGTGGAGTTTGGAGAAGAAAAATAGCATTAATTAGAGCGTGTTAATTACCCACTCCCCAAATTCATTTTCCCAGAGACAAATAAATTGTCAGTTAAGACATAAAGCTTTTAAACACAAAGAATGTTAATTAGATACCAAGAACAGAGAATGGAAAGCTAGGACATTAGGAGATAGCACCTAAGGCAAATAACACATCAATTCAAAGAACATAGATTTTGTCTAGCTCAGTGAACTCTTGTCTTTATAACACTACCCTCATCACCATACATATCCAATTGGCTATTCTACTATAATGATCATAGATGTAATGTAATTGCCATTAATCTACAGTATATATAATCTGTGTTTTACATTTGCAACAGTACCCCTTTGGGATTTATCTTTATTGATTCAAGTACCGTAATAAAATATTTGGGGTTCAGTAAAAGAAATGTTTCATCCCTGTTATTAAAGAACTTCCTGTGGAAATTTCTCCTACAGTTTATTAGCAGTCTTAGTTTTGATCAATACTCACTCAGAGAATTATTTTAATAGGATTACTTACATGCATATATATTGAATAGCAAAGTGGCCATAAACAGACATCCACAGTTTAGTCCACCAGAAGTATTAAATTAAAATCTTTGATATCCTTGGCCAGATTAACCCTGTTGAGGGTACCAAATTGAGAAAGATCTAAACCATACCTACAGTCATCAGATTCATGTTCATAGCCAGCCTTCTATAGCATGAAGATTCCTCACTGTTTGTCCTCATTATGTCTCCTCTATCGCATTCCCAGTCCACAGCAGAAACATCCTAGAGTCTGTAGGTACACGCTTGTGGGGAGCACAGCACAGCACAGCACATAACCCTCCATTCCCTTTCTTCCTTCCTTCCTTCCTTCCTTCCTTCCTTCCTTCCTTCTTTCCTAATATAAGGCAATCTATCTCTCATAAATTGATAGTCCTATATTAAATCCATCTAGGTATCTACTAATCTATCTTTTCCACTAGACAGACTTCTGCCTTTCTTATAATTTTATGTATAGTCAGACTAATTTACGCTCACTGGCTAACAAGATGGATGAATTTCATCTCTTAAATAGATGGAATTATGATTTTTATAATTCAGCTGTTCTTTGTTTTACTGAAACCTGGCTTAATCCACAAATTCATGGGGACAACACCATATACATCCCAGGATTTCAGACATTTAGATCAGACAGAATTGAAGAGACATTGGGTAAAACAAAGGGAGGATTATGTTTATATATCAACAACAGTTGGTCTCAGGATATAACTATAATATATAAGTTTTGTGATGAAAACTTAGAGTCTTTACACATCAACTGCAAGCCATTTTACTCTCCACGTGAGTTCTCCTCATTTCTCCTAATAGCTGTGTATGTTCCTCCACAAGCTTGTGTAAACAAGGCATTATGAACTCTTTCTGGTGGAGGCTGAAGCCAAACACCCAGGTTCCTTTCCCATCATTTTAGGAGATTTCAATCAAGCAAATTTAAGGAAAGAGCTCCCAAAATATTTCCAGCATGTAAATTGTCCCACCAGAGGCAAAAATACTTTAGACCATTTCTACACAACAGTAAAAGATGCTTATAGGTCTTTACCACAAGCAGCTGTGGGACACTCTGACCACTGTATGATTCACCTTGTTCCTGCCTACAGACAAAGACTTAAAACCATTAAACCAACAATTAAATCAGTGAGGACTTGGTCGGATGAGGCAAAACTGAAACTCCAGGCCTGCCTTGATTGCACTGATTGGAATGTTTTTGAAGATGCCTCTGCAGACCTAAATGAGCTCAAAGATACTATAACATCATATGTTAGCTTCTGCGAAGACTTATGTGTACCAACAAGGAACCTGAAAATATATAGCAACAATAAAACTTGGTTCACAGCTAAACTTAAGCAGCTACGTCATTCTAAAGAGGAAGCTTACAGAAAAGGTGACAGAATGCTACACAACCAGGCCAGAAACATATTAACAAGAGAGATCAGAGCAGCAAAAAGAAGCTACTCTGAAAAGTTAAAGATCCAATTCTCAACAAATGAACCAACAAACATGTGGAAAACTCTTAAAAACATCACTGGCTTCAGCAAACCTCCTTCCCAGGCAGAAGGAAATCAACAATTAGAGATGACCTGAATGTGTTCTATTGCAGGTTTGAAAAGAAACTACAGCCATCTATCTCCACAACACACATCTCAAACACACCAACAATAGACAAGCCTCCTACAACTGACCCCAATCCATTGGGCTCACAACTTCTAGTGATCACAGAAAAAGAAGTGCAAGATCTATTACAGAGACAAAAGCCAGGAAAAGCACCAGGGCCAGACAAGATAACTCCTTCTTGCTTACAAGTCTGTGCTGAGCAATTGGCCCCCATCTTCACCCAAATCTTCAATAGATCACTAGAGATGTGCTATGTTCTTTCCTGCTTCAAACATTCTACCATCATCCCAGTGCCAAAGAAGCCCTCCATCAAGGAACTGAATGACTACAGACCAGTTGCTCTAACATCTGTAGTTATGAAAATCCTTGAAAGGCTTGTGCTGTCCCACCTGAAAACCATCACGGATCCACTGTTAGATCCTATGCAGTTTGCATACCAAACAAATAGATCGACAGATGATGCTGTTAACATGACTCTGCACTACATCCTACAACACCTCGAATCTCCAAATACCTATGCAAGGGTCCTCTTTGTAGACTTAAGTGCAGCATTCAATACCATCATTCCAGACACTCTTCTAAATAAACTAGATCAACTAGCGGTACCTGAACACACTTGTAAGTGGATCATAAGCTTCCTAACAGACAGGAAGCAGTTGGTGAAGCTAGGCGAAATCACATCTGATATCTGTACAATCAGCACAGGGCCCCCCTCCAAGTGTATCTCCACTTCTCTTCTCCCTATATACAAATGACTGCATCTCAAATGATCCATCTGTTAAAATACTGAAGTTTGCTGATGACATAACAGTGATTGGTCTCATTCGAGACAACGATGAATCTGCATACAGACAGGAGGTTATACAACTTGCCTTGTGGTGTAACCGGAACAATCTGGAACTGAACACACTCAAAACCGTAGAAATGGTGGTAGACTTTAGAAGAAACCCTCCCATACTACCACCTCTTAAAATACTAGACAACACAGTATCAACAGTAGAGACCTTCAAATTTCTAGGTTCTACTATATCACATGACCTAAAATGGACATCTAACATCAAAAATGTTATCAAAAAAGTACAACAAAGAATGTTTTTTCTGCACCAACTCAGAAAGCTCAAAGTGCCCAAGGAGCTGCTGATCCAGTTCTACAGGGGAATTATTGTGTCTGTCATCTGCACCTCTATAACTGTCTGGTTTGGTTCTGCAACCCAACAGGGCAGACACAGACTTCAGAGGATAATTAGGACTGCAGAAAAAACAATTACTACCCACCTGCCTTCAATCGAGGACCTGTATACTGCACGAGTCAAAAAGAAGGCTGTGAAAATATTTACAGACCCCTCACATCCTGGACATAAACTGTTTCACCTCCTTTCCTCAAAACGACGCTATAGAGCACTGCACACCAGAACAACTAGACACAAGAACAGCTTTTTCCTGAAAGTCATCACTCTGCTAAACAAACTGTTTCCTAGTATGATTTGATGTTGATTGTACCCTATGACTATCATTAAGTGTTGTACGTTATGATTCTTGATTCTTAACAAATGTTCCTTTTCTTTATGTACACCAAGACAAATTCCTTGTGTGTCCAATCACACTTGGCCAATAAAGTATTCTATTCAATTCTGTTCTGTTCTGTTCTATTCTATTTTATTCTAGTCAGTTAGAAAATATCTGCCTAAGCCTCTTCCAAATATTATCATGCTCTAGACTTGAAAAATGTTACAGTCCTTTTTGCCTTGGGCAATGGAGCCTACATATCTCTGTCAACATCACCCTTTTTCTCTATCAATTCACCCATCCATCCACCGACTCAACTTCATTCATTCATTCATTCAAGTGGCCTTTTAAAGCAATCTGCTTTAGAGGATTGAATGGCTGCAGAATTTATTTATTTATTGGATTTAGATGATTGCTCAATACACAAAACATGTCTCCAGGTAGCAAACAGCAATAAAACAGAATTAGAGAATCACCAGTAGCAGAATATCCAGAAAGTAGACAGTACCTCAGGGATTAACCAGGTCTGCAGAGGCAAGCAGAGTTGGGGCCAGTAAAATATCAGTTTTTTTCTTACAAGAATTAAGAAGCCATTCTGGGGAAGAAAGTAATATACAAGGGATGCAATCATTAGAAAACAAAATAGGAGATAAAATATAATCTTGAGAGAGGCATTTCCAGTTTGATTTGGCTTTGTTGTTTTTTCTGCTTTTTATTGTATTGTTTACAAGCACATTGGCGTGCCCCATTATTATTAATAAAAGCCTCTGTTACAGCTCTAATTACATTTGTTGAACAATTAAGATAATTCTGTCAATATTGTAAATACATCCTTCCTTCTTTGAAACTGATCAAAAGTGAAGTAAAATCATTTTGTGCATGCAAAAACTCATTTAGCAGTTTTATAGAAAGCATGGAGTTTACATTGATGCCCAGACAATGCATATGTCTTTCAGTCTGTCTATCTCTTTCTTCATTCTCATTCTGAATTTGACTTGTTCTCACAACTCTTATTTCCTCTTTTACTGGAGCCATTTTGGTCTTCTTAGAAAGGTCAATCAGGTTTTCAGTAAACAAGAATCCAGTATGGACTTCTCTGACAAAATATGTTCTTGCTATTGCAGCATAATTTCCAGAGGAGATTTTTTTTTTTCTTGATGCACCGCACTAGTCCAAAGAGATTGTAAGGACATAAAACAAAGACTGAACTAGAAAGAACATTTTGGAGTCAGTTAAAAAAAAAACCCAAACCTTGCTCATAACTTGATTGTATTTCACGGAGCAAGCAAATCTACCCAAAGCTCATTTTCCTTTTGAATGCTCCAACTTGTATTTTAACTACTTGGAATGACCTCTAGTATGATAGAAATAATACTCACAAGGAATGAGATGAGGAAGGGAGTTATTACATTTTTAAGTGGCCAGAGTACAATCCATGAAATGCTGCAAAATTTGTACAAATTTTTTTGACTGCTGCCAGCACATCTGTTTTATGATGACATGTAGACTTCTCCCTGTTCCTTTGGATTTAAACAAAGTAATTTTGGTTTCTGATTAATAATACATTAACATAGCACTATGTTATGTTTTCAATGTACAATTCATAAAACTGAAGGACAGATTTGATGGCTTTAGGGTTCCTTTTCTGGAAGGAATTATGTTGACAAAAGAGAGGAATCACGTGTCAGATCTATCCAATTTGTCACCTAGCAATTCTATGGGCATTTCTGCCTAGCTGTGCATTTCCTACACTGCTCCTGGCTTTAAAAAAAAGCTGATGTAGAATTCCCACCCATATTGCTTTGTATTGATAACTATAGTAGGCTGGTGCTCACGCTAGATTAGGAACCACACAGCACCTGACATTTTCCTTTTTCTAGTACTTTCCAACCTCAAAGAAGTCAAGTGTTATTGGATGCTATAGTATGGATAACTTTCCTTGTGCCTGCCATTTCCTTTCAGGGATTGGTCCTGCCTCACAAGATGCCTATTTTTGTTCATAGGTGCCCTTCCCTCACTTGCTTTTGTGGTCCTATTTCAGGAGCTAGTGCAGTTTAGGTTAACTGCTGAAGAGCTTGACGTTCTCCAGGGATAAAGGAGCAATGTAAATGCTTGAATGAAATCACAAATGGGAGAGAATTGAGAGATAAAAAGTAAAGACTTTGTAATATTTAAAAATGATAAAATTGTAGAGTTGTAAGAGAGCACAAGGATCTTCTAACCGATATCATTTCCCATGTATAGGAAAACCTCCATTTAAATGTTCCACAAGGTGGCTGGTCAGTCTCCACAGGTAGCCTCATCATATTGTGAATTAGCATCATATTCACTCAAAATAACCATTTGACACCTCTTTTTTGTTTATTAAAGAGAGGTTTATTTTCAATTTAGCCAATTTGAAAAGCAGGAAAAAAGCTTACATGCAACCAGCTGGATCATTTGATTTCAAAGATATCGGTTCCCTTGCTTCATTTTAAAGAATATTGAAAAACTGATTGACTGAATTCCCATTTTATGTCTTAGTGACATAGCTACAATAAAAAATTTTGTGCAAATGTATTCTTAAGCTAATCTAAACACTCTATGTCATTCGAATATATTATGAACTTAAGTTCATAAGTCTATAAGCACTATTTGGTGATTGCCTCACAGTCTTCATTTTTAGGCCCTATCATTTCTAAGGATCAGGACAATTCCATTTGATGTGTGCATGTAAATGAGCCATCCCATTTTCATTTCTGACTGCAAACATTTCTGAATTGTGTAGTGCATCTCCCCAAAAAACATGCATTGTATAAAGTGACAAATAGTATCTGTGTATTAGCAAAAATTGTGTAACAGCCTGTTCTCCCTCATGAAGTTTTAGCATCCTCGCATGTAGTTACTAAGAGACTCAAAACAAGGCTATCTGTTCTGTTTACCAGATTGGTAGAAGCAGAAGGAGGTAGCTTAGTTTCATTTTGGAATAAGTGAATGCAAGGGTAGCTGCTGAGCTGGCAAAGATGAAATCTTCAAAAAAGGAACTTCTGAGAAGAAGAAATTTTTAGAAGGAAAGCAGGAGGTTTAATGGCTGGAAATCATAAAGGATTCTAAGGCAGCTATAGGTGTTGAAGCTCACTGTTTTAGGAAAAAAACAATGAAGGCTGCAGATCCTGATATCAAGTTTGCATTGCTGAAAATGTTTATTGTTTGTGGGATACCTTGGGTAAGACATCTGAAGTGGAGAAGGGCACAATCTGAAAGAAACAACTGAAGCAAAGGAATGACCACACAGAGATACAGGTGGTCTCCATGGGAAAGAGGAAAACTGAGGGAGAGCACATTTGACCAGCCAGATGTTTAACTAAGTGAGAAAGAGAGGGAGGGAAGGCAGAAAGATACCGCTCAATATAATTAGCCATTTTTATTTCTACCAGTAAGTATAAAGTAGGAATAAAACACTGAATTCTAGTTATATTTAGCTGTTTAGCTTGAAAGTGGACATTTCATGTATCTGATAAAGAATGCTTTATTTTAGAGTGCTTTACCAGTTGTAAATAAATCTCTGATTCATTACCATTGTATTATTTCCCCTGTTACTTATCAATCAGGAGAGTAGAAAGCACAAAGAGCAATGGAGACATCTCACATACCTTCAAGCAAGCATAAAAACTGTGTCTGTTCCCTAAGACCTCAGGTTAGAATACTGGCCAGGCTTTCTGAGTTGGAAGTGACATAGAGATGTGTCTTCTTCTTCTTCTTCTTCTTCTTCTTCTTCTTCTTCTTCTTCTTCTTCTTCTTCTTCTTCTTCTTCTTCTTCTTCTTCTTCTTCTTCTTCTTCTTCTTCTTCTTCTTCTTCTTCTTCTTCTTCTTCTTCTTCTTCTTCTTCTTCTTCTTCTTCTTCTTCTTCTTCTTCTTCTTCTTCTTCTTCTTCTTCTCTTCTTCTTCTTCTTCTTCTTCTTCTTCTTCTTCTTCTTCTTCTTCTTCTCTCTTCTTCTTCTTCTTCTTCTTCTTCTTCTTCTTCTTCTTCTTCTTCTTCTTCTTCTTCTTCTTCTTCTTCTTCTTCTTCTTCTTCTTCTTCTTCTTCTTCTTCTTCTTCTTCTCTTCTTCTTCTTCTTCTTCTTCTTCTTCTTCTTCTTCTTCCTCTTCCTCTTCCTCTTCCTCTTCCTCTTCCTCTTCCTCCTCTTCTTCTTCTTCTTCTTCTTCTTCTTCTTCTTCCTCTTCCTCTTCCTCTTCCTCTTCCTCCTCTTCTTCTTCTTCTTCTTCTTCTTCTTCTTCTTCTTCTTCTTCTTCTTCTTCTTCTTCTTCTTCTTCTTCTTCTTCTTCTTCTTTTTTTTGCAGTGTTCTCTTATATCTGTTGGGCTTTTTATATTATGTTGCTTTTATGTTGCCATCCTAGCCCAACTGCAGGAAATAGCCATATCCTTGATTCTCATGAGATGCTAGCAGGATCAGGATCATAGAGTGCTTCCTACGTGAAAAGGCATGATTCCTGACTCTAACAAGGTGATATTATTTAATGGAAGGAACCCTGAGCATGTCCTCCCTGCTGGTTCTGAAGGGGAAAGGAGAAACATCTGAGAAACAACATGCAGTCCTGCAAATAGCCTGCCTCCCCACCATTTGGGTCAAGGGTCTTCAAACTTGATAGCTTTAAGACTTGTGGACTTCAACTCCCAGAATTCCTCCTCCAGTCATGTTAGCTCAAGAATTCTGGGGTTGAAGTCCACAAGTCTTAAACTTGCCAAGTTTGAAGACCCTTAATTTAGGTCTTTATAGGTGGTAATAAGCACTTTGTGACATCATTTGGTTTGCCCATAGCAAAGAAATACAGCTGAGTGTCATCAATATACTAATCTCACCCAGCAGCTTCATGTAGATGTTAAATAGGAGTAGGAAGGAGAAATCTGAGCACCCATACAGCCAGGCCCTTGAGAGAAATCTTTTATGTTGTCATCAAAACTATAATTTTTCCTGGATAAAAAAGGATCAGTTACCAACATAAAGCCAAATCAAATCTCATCCAGCCATCTATATCAGTGGTCACTAACTGGTGGGCCATGAGAAAATTTTGATGAGCTGCAGAGAAATCTCACCCCCAGAGCACCCCCACAAAGCAATTAATCCAGGCTGCACAGAAGCACAAGGCTGTGCTGCCCACATGGCCCACAGGAATCCTCACCACCCATTCACTCCTTACCCGGTAAACTTGCCTGCTAAATTATTATTTTTCCTTTTTCCGGCCATCATATGTTCTGATGTGCCAGGAGATTTAGATTAGCTAGGAAGCAGGAAATGGTTGGATTTCTTGCTTTCTAGCTAGTCTTTAGATCTTCGGCTCAGCACAGTCGAACCTCCCTTAGAATTGAAGATTTGCTTGCAAGCAAATTCAGTGCAGACTCACAGCAAGCAAATCTGAGAGACTGAGCTAGCCGATGGTAGATAGATAGATCTCCAAATGAATCTGTGATTCTGTGAGCAACTCAATCTATCTGCTTTGCCTGATTTTGGGTAAAAGTTGCTCTTTTTTAATAAAAAAAAATCAATATTTACATGCATGGTGTGTTGTGAGTTAATTTTGTGAGTTTGCTTGCTAGCAAATTTTATGTGTTTGCTTGCAAGCAAATTTTATGTGACAGACTGAGCTAGCCAATGGCAGATAGATAGATCTCTGAATGAATCTGTGATTCTGTGAGCAACTCAATCTGCCTGTTTTGCCTGATTTTGGGTAAAAATTGCTCTTTTTTATAGAAAAATTCAATATTTATATAAATATTTATAATTTTTACATACAAGCCATGCCCAGCCAGTCACATGACCACCAAGCCACACCCACAAATTAGGCCACACCCACAGAACTGGTTAATGGTCCCTGAGATCTAAAATTATGAGTTTGGTGGTCCCTGAGTTCCAAAAGGTTGGTGACCCCTGATCTATATCATGTCACTGCAGTCCAGAAGTTGGTTTATACCAGAGACCTCGCTGCTATTGTATCTTCTGCTATCTGGAGAAGAAGCACCAAATTGACTGTTGATATCATGTTATCTGATGATCTCCAACAGCTGAGCAGTGGAGTCTCAGTTTTTGCCATACAACTGATAAGCAGTGTGACTATAAGCCCAGCTCACTGAAAGAGTTCACTGCTGCTCTAGCCACCATCAAAGGATTCAGACCAAAAGACCTGGATAGCTCTTGTTCTCATCCCAGCTGTTCTACAGTTCTGCCTCTCTGATCATCCCAGAGACTGTCACAGTGTGATTGTACTTTTTCAGGCTTTATATCTGTGAGGCAGCACAGCTTCCAATTCCTACCACATCTGAAATATATCCACTCAACACCCCATCTTTTTTCACCCCCTTCCTAAATCCCCCAACTCTTATATTCTCTGCAGATACAAATTCAATCTTGGTATCCTTACAAAATAACTTTTCGTGCCTCAAAAACATCTCAAAGATTATAGTCTTTGAGATAGAGTTTATAGTACTCTTCACAATCATGAGAGTGATTGAAATGGTTATGAGCTTACAGCTGTCCCTCCCATGTCACCAGTTTACTACAGAAAGACCATGTACAGTTAACAATGTAGGTACAGCCATTTATAAATGTGCCTAATTTTAATCAAAAGAGTAACTGAATATTGGAAACAGTCAATTTAGATAAAAAACCATTGATTTGTTATGACTCATTAACTTGTCAATTGATTATGCCTTATGTTCCATAGCATTTATGTTAATGGACCTGTTCACATTTCACCAGTTCTGGACTGGATATGCTCTCTACCTGATTTTTATACCCATCATGTCCAGTAACAATCCTATATCTAATTATACTGTTTGCAAAATGCATTTCTACATATTTTTCCCCAGTGCTACCTTTTTCTTTTTCTTTTCCATTAAACAGGAAATGTTCATTTCTTCTGCTATCCACATCTCTTTTTGGTCTGTTGGGAAAATATTTAGCAAGGTATTATCCTCACAGCTCATTAGGGAATTAGTCGTTTGTATATGAGTATAGATGCTTTTGGCTTTCCTGTAGGAAAAGTCTAGCAGTCTTCCAAGAAAAGTGCTTAACAATTTCTAGCAGTGCAATCAAAGAAAGCAAAGGGCTTTGCATATTAAGGGCTTTTATTTGCACTCTTCTCTCTTTTACATTTTTTTATTGATTAAATTCTCTGATATGTACACCAAGAGAGAACAAGGTAAAGATTTTTAAAGGGTAATTGAGAAGTGAATTCTTTTGTTAGTGCTATTCAAGGATCTGTAACTGTAGCTGCATCCTTCAGAGTGGCCACAGAGGCAAAGTAACTAGTGCAGACTCCATAAAAGCTGACGTGATCCTCATGATTATATCTTTTTGTTTAGAAATGACAGATCCCACAGATTAATCCTGCACATATAAAGGTTTTTTTTTTAAAAAAGGATGAGGAGAATGGGAGGAGGTAGAATCCTTTACAATCACAAACCTTTAGGAAAGTTATTTCTATTTGATATTTGGAATTGTGGGGGAAAAAAGCTTTGTGTTGAACTATTCTTTTGTCTTCATATTTTTGTATGCAAATTTTGATCCATAAAGCCATTTCGGTAGAGTTGCTAATGGATTCCATGAATTATATCCCTGTCTCTATCATATTAGATTGTAGCGTAATTAATCACAGTGTTTTGATTTGAAAACTGCAAATTACAGTTTTCTTTTGCAACCCTTGCTACAACAAAATCACATTCTAATGGAAGAATGTGCCCCATTTTCTTTTTTGAATCAATATTTAACACTAAATCTACTGAAATCTCACTGGAATGTTGGAGGGGGGAAGGTGATATCTCCCCATCTTTTAAAGTGTTATACATCTGCAAATACTGAGATTCCCTTAAATATGCTGCATTATTATTATTATTTTTAATAACCCTGGCTTATGATTGTCTCTCTCAGCATTTATAGTTTATGACAGATAATTATTTTTTTTAATGCCTATATGGAATCCTAAATTTTTACAGTTCAAATTACAGAACATATTTTCTCAGCTCTGTGATGTACTTAGTTCCTTTCCCTCAAAATGGAGCAAATCTAGTTATTTCTAAGTAACAGCCTTTGCATCATGTCAGAGAATTTGGCTGAAAACAGAAAAGCTTGATGCCTGATATCTCACTTGAGTTTTCTACCTTCTTCCATTTAACAAAATCTGTATTTCTTTCTTTTTCTTTCTTTCTTTCATCATCCATCTGTTCATTCATTCATCCTTTCATTAATTCAATTTGTATAGCCACCCATCTCAAAGCACTGACTTGGGCAGCAAACAATCATCAAAACAATTAAAATAGTTAAAACAGTTAAATACAAAGAAATTAAATATAAATATATCTCTGCTGATTATACTATGCTTTCCCCCAACTATGTCCAATTTTCACCTTCCTTCTATTGTACATAGCCTTCTTACATCCACCAGCCTAGAGAAAGGGATAAATATTTAATCCCTTTCTGAATCCCAACAGAAGCCCATTGTTATGCAATTTGTTCTCAGCATGACTTGCTGCCACTTGCTTTTCAAACAAGAAAACAAGGAGGGATAGACATTTTTTCCATTATATGACATGAAAGCTGAGCCAGAGCCTCCTGATAAAGACAATGCAGGTTCCAGTTTGTGATTCATTCATAATAGTATGATTGTCCCACTCAAAACCATTTCAGCAATGAACGAGTGTGTCTCAGGTGATTCATTCAATTTAGAGGACTTGGTGTCTCCCTAGCAGAAGCCAGCAGAAGACATTCTCTAATAAAAACAGTACCAGTGAACAAACACACTCACAGAATTCCAAATTCTGATACCGTTTGTTATACGTAAGAGCAGAAATGAAAATAACAGACCTGATATGCTGAAACACATAACTGGCTTTTATTTAAGATACTGCAGTATCGATCAACCTTTAACACATACTAGACATAGTATGAGGAAAAGGAGATGCCTTTTTCCAGAAAGACCACATATTTATACCCAAATATGGTTACATAAACAATTACATAACACATCTTGTTTTTCAAATCAAAAATACATTGTGGGTCTTTCCACGGAACTTCCCCCACTTGACATTGGAAGGTTATCAACATTCTTTATTTGGGTTTATCTCCAGATTTCCTGTTATGCAATTATCAGAGTGCTATAATATGGTCATTAATTTCTCTTAATATGACTATATAATGTCAGAGCACCCTGGAACACATTTCCAACTTAAGCCAAGTACACAGTTTTGCAATCTAACATATTTGTCTCACAAAAACACATTTCATAACTGTTCTGAGCTTTTAAAAGTTCAGACTGCGGACACAAAATGGCTACAATTTGGTTCTTTATATTCTCAAGTATAATAACCAAATTTTACTCATAATACCCTAATAGCAAGCTAAGCTTAACCATGGAGTCCTGCCACCATTCCCTTCCTGCAAAAAAAGAATAAAAGACAAATATTTCCCCTCTTCAGCTTTTCCTCTTTTCTTGTGTTTTATGGGTTTGCAAAATACAATGTGAGGCATCCACAAAATATCCATGATATCAATCACTCCGAGACATTTTCTCTGCAATAGATTTATTTAGGAACAGATCTGGCATGTCAAAGGCAATTTCCCACAGTAAAATTATTTTTGCACGTTACACAGAATCCACCAATCTCTCCTCCCTTCTCTCCTCCCACTTCTACACTTCATAAATCACGAGAACCAATTAATTGCAACTGGAATTTCTTAATACGACATACAGAATAACCTTGAACTTT
Organism: Bungarus multicinctus; assembly: GCA_023653725.1. Taxonomy (NCBI): domain Eukaryota; kingdom Metazoa; phylum Chordata; class Lepidosauria; order Squamata; family Elapidae; genus Bungarus; species Bungarus multicinctus. Next base: position 226,366,375 of record CM042834.1, on the reverse strand, counting down.
TCAACTCCTCCACCCCCCCTTCCATGAAATGTGACACCTGAAATTTAATACGACATACAGAATAACCTTGAACTTTTCAACTCCTCCACCCCCCCTTCCATGAAATGTGACAGCTGAATTTTAAAGCTGACACACAAACTTTTGTTAGGCCCGTGGTTTACAAGAAATTAGCCAATGATTCCAAAGAAAGATATAAGGATAATTGGCATCACAAATTATTTTATACTACCATATTTTTCTCAGCCTTACTAGATAGACCAAACAGGGAATGTGACTAGATATAATGGTATGTGAGAATCATCTTGAGGGATGCAAGGAAGAGATGCTGCCTCAGACAAGAAAGGGCACAACCCTTACTTAGGAAGGATATACCTTAATTAATCAGGCCGTTAAAAATGACAGTGGAATATTTATATTCTCAGACATGAATGTTTATATTACTATAGTCTTAGAATAAATTAGAATTATCTCATCTGGTTGCGTTATTATTATTATTGCCATATGGTGCTGTTACATTAAGCCAGAATACTACAATGCAATTGCAGAGTAGTAATTTGGCTGCCAAAGTACCGGCCTGTTGTAGAAAACACTCGTGCACTTCCTTTGGTGTCCCACAAGAGGGAGAATTGGCTTTGCACCAGAAAGAAAGACAAGTGGCTGTTCATACAGTGTCATTCTGAGCCCTCTCCCTGCCAGAGATGCCTCACAAATGGGCACCGCAACTGGGAAGGTTCAGAGGGCAGGCATCTGACAGCCTGCACTGAGTGCCAGCTTATCCTCCCACACAAGTGATACCTATTTTATCTACTCACATAGAACATGCTTTTGAACTGTTAGGCAGACAGAAGTTTAAGAGAGGACCTCATCCATATATGCAGTGCTAGGACTCCGGAGCAACAATTGCTTTAGTTTCTTCTGGAGCAGAAATCTAATATTTTGATATTTTGTTTGTAAATCTATGCATTGTGATTGCATCTTGTATTCCTTGGGATGATCTGCTTCAAGGATCATAGAATGCATTTACTGTCCCATTTTAAAGTAATGTCAAAAGCTCCATCTTCAGAGGGATAAATCTACTGGATAAATATTTGCTTTAGGAATATATATAATCTACTTTTGGAGGATTATAGCCATTGGATGGCTTTCTGCTTTCCCCAAGGACCTTGGCTGTCTACCATAAAGATTCCAATTAGAAATCAGAAAGGAACAGTTTAAGGGGCAAATTGAGGGAAGCTTGGAAGTCACAGAATTCCAAACCATCCCACTCTCTTAATATGTTCCAACAAAGGAGCATGTTAGTCAGGAGCCTACTATATCTACTTTTATTCCCAATTGGTTGTGATAACATGAAGGAAGACATGTATCTCCTTTTTCTGCCTGCAAAAAAAATCTCCAGTGTCCCAGAGTTTGATAAATTTAAATGAGACTTAAATTGAAATGTTCCTCTTCAAAGTAGGCCATCTGAGAGCCTCGGTGGTGCAGTGTGTTTTGGCGGCGGCAATAACGAGGCAGGCACTCTTATTGAAGGCAGCTCTTTCTGTTTATTACAGGAAAACGGAGACGCTGGGAGGCGCGGCAGCCCTTCTTTTAAAGGCTCTCTGAGCCTCACCAGCCAATGACAGGAGGAGGATCTCCCGCCGGATTTCAGACCAATGAACAGTAAGTATTTCAAATATAAAAACATCCAATCCAGAACACCCCTCCCTTCTTGGTCCAGTCCGACCAATCAGGAGCCGCGCCTATGTTACGTAATCACGTAGATAGGCGGGGCTCCTGTGGGTCCGACTGGACTTGCACGGTTCAGTAGTGTCGTCGCTGCTGGTCGGTGTGGAAGGACCTGTTGCTCCTCCCGTCTCTGGCCTGGGAAACTTCGGGAAGGTCGAGCCGGCCGAGTCACTCCTAGCGGGCCTAGCTCGACTAGTAGAGATGGCCAGGTCGCTCCCTTCTCGGCTTGGATTATCGTCGGTCCCGTTAGATGTTTCATCAGGAATTTCCCCAGGCTCAGGTGCGTAGCTGCGGAACTCGACCGGAGCTAGGTTTGAGGGTGTATGTGTGTAATTTAGGTCGTCATTGTTTGTTTGTGGGTTTGTTGTTTGTTGATTATTGGTTGGTTTTGGGTCTATTGTTGCGTGATTGCTTTGTGGTTGATCCCCTTCCCCCCCAGGAAAGTCGCAAGGTCTGGTAAGGGTGCGGGATCTAAGTTGGTCGATGTGCCGCTTCCAACTTCTGTTGTCAGAAGTGGTAAGCCGGTACGATCGTGGTCCTGTGCTTTGTGTAATGGTGGCTGGCACCCATAAAGGGTGTCCTACCAAATTTTTTGCGTAAACTAAGTCTCCAATTTGGAATGTTCGGATTTTGCTGGAAGAGTCTAGTGGTTTGTCTGTGGAGTATGTAGCAAGAAATTCTGTCCATCTTGTCATTCTGGGTGATAAAATGTTAGGAGTCGCTTTGTTCCCAGCCAGAATTCCTAGTAAGGGTTTGTGGTCGGTAATTATAGAAAACAGTCGGCCATAAAGGTATTCATGGAAACGTTTAATACCTGAAATTATGGCTAGTGCTTCTTTGTCCAGTTGACTGTAATTTCTTTGACTTTTAGATAATGTTTTGGAATAGAATGCAATCGGAGCCTCTCTGCCATCAGGTAAAAGGTGGCTCAAGACAGCTCCGACCCCATAAGGCGATGCATCGCACGTTAATATCAATGGTAGAGTCTCATTGTATTGTATTAGTACCTTTGTTGAAGTGATTAGGTCTTTTATTTTGTTAAATGCTGTTTCCTCCCGACTGCCCCACTTCCAAACCGTGTCTTTGTCCAGGAGCCTATGTAAGGGTTCCGCTACCGTGGCTTTCTGTGGCAGAAAAACATGATAAAAATTTATTAACCCTAGGAAGGCTTGCAGTTCACTCTTGTTCGTTGGGGTGGGGGCATCTTTGATTGCACGGGTTTTTCCTTCTGTCGGGTGGATGCCGTCGCCGTCAATTAGGTATCCCAAGAATTCTATTTTGTCTGTTATTAATGTGCATTTATCTTTTTTGACTTTGAGACCTGATTCAGTGAATTTGGTGAGGACTTTTCTTAGGCGGTCTCGCAGTTGTATTTTGTTTTTAGCTGCGATCAGGACATCGTCAAAGTATGGAATGACTCCTGGAATTCCCTGTAGGAGGCGTTCCATGAGACATTGGAAAATGCCTGGTGCCACACTAACGCCAAATTGAAGGCGGTTACATTTAAACGCGCCCCGGTGTGTGACGATCGTTTGGGCTTCAGCTGTTTTTTCGTCTACAGGCAGTTGCTGGTAAGCCTGGGCCAAATCGAGTTTAGCGAAGATTTTTCCGCCTTTGATAGAGTGTAGCAAATGTTATACGACAGGAACGGGGTATGCGCTCTGTTGCAATGCATGGTTAAGGGTCGCCTTATAGTCCCCGCAGATACGAATCGACCCATCCGCTTTGATAGGGGTGACTATAGGGGTCTCCCATTTAGCATGGTCAACTGGTACGAGGACCCCTTGCTTAATTAATTTATCTAGTTGTTCCTCTATTTTTGGCTTTAACGCAAAGGGTACCCGCCTTGCCTTTAATCTAATTGGGGCTACCTTAGGGTCTAGGTTGAAAGATATCGGGTTACCCCGGTACTTGCCTAATTCTCCACTGAACAGGTCCTGGAATTCTTGAATGAGGTCTGCCTCCCAGTCTGCATCTGTGACATGGTTGATACCGGTCATCCCGATTCCGAGCGGTTCGAACCATTCCAATCCTAGAAGGCTTGGTCTGTTCCGGTCAACAATTGTTAAGGGTAGAATCTCGGTTTGATTCTTGAAGGTTACCTGAAAGTGTCCAACCCCTATGACCGGAATCTTGTTGCCTTGGTAGTCTTTTAGTGTTAGGTTCTGTCTCTCCAGTTCGCTTCGTTGTATATCTGGAATCAAACCTTTGATAGTATCCCACGAGACCATGGATAGAAATGATCCCGAGTCTACTTCCATTTCACAGTCCTGTCCTTCAATTCTTACTGTAATGTGGACTTTCTTCACATTTTTCGTATTTGAGTGTCCAATTATGACTGTTTGGTGTGCTTCTTCTTTCCTGTAAGATGATTCTTTGTATCTCCTATTCCTTCCTTCTTGGCTCCAACGGCTGCTTGTCTTCTTTTCTTTCTCTCTCTCTCTTTCTCTTGGGGGCGGGCTTCCTCTTCGCTTTGGACTGTAATTGGACCTGGCTCTGCATACCTTTGCGATGTGTCCTTTTTTCTCACACTTTCTGCATATCGTGTCTATAAAACAGCACTCTGATCTGGGGTGATTCCCTCCACAACGGTTGCATTCAAAATCAAACCGTCTGTTTGCCCGCTCTTTTTTCCCTCTACCGGTCTTTAGGTGGCAAACTTCATCTTCCTCACTACTGGACTCGGTTTCCAGGTCCTCATGGTGTGTTGAGGTTTTTTCTCGTACCCCCTCTGGTCTGGTTGCTTCTTTGGAGTTGTAGTGCGCAGCTTGGTTAATCTTTTTCATTTTTGCTGCCGATTTCTGAGCGGCTTCGGCTGCGGTGGCCTCTTCTATAGCTTCTTGCACCGTTATCTTGGGTCGGTTTAGCAGTCTGCTCTGTAGTATTGGATCTTTTAACCCTAACACAATCCGGTCTCTTAGGGCTTCGTTGAAATCCGAGAATTCGCATTCACCCCCAATGTCTCTCAAGTCCGCCACAAAGTCAGCGATAGATTCACCTTCTTTTTGATTCCGGAGGTAAAATTCATGGCGCTTAATTAGGCAGGAAACTGTGGGAGCGTAGTGCGCTCGCAGGATTTTTTCCAGTTCGGGCCAGGTTAACGTCTTAACATCGATTGGTGAGGCTAGTGCTTTCGCCATTCGGAATACAGCTTGGCCGCAGTGGGTCAGGAAAACCGCTCTCTTCCGATGTTCCGATACGCCGCTCAGATTGCTGCTCTCGAGGAACATGAGGAAACGGTCCACATACGTCTGCCATTCCTCCTTTGCCGGGTTGAATTGTTCCGGCGGGGCGTTGTTTCCGGACATGGTGCCGCTCGATCTCCGCTGCTACTTGCACTCTTTAAAAGTGCTGTCTCGATCCCATCCTCGTCGCCAGTGTTTTGGCGGTGGCAATAACGAGGCAGGCACTCTTATTGAAGGCAGCTCTTTCTGTTTATTACAGGAAAACGGAGACGCTGGGAGGCGCGGCAGCCCTTCTTTTAAAGGCTCTCCGAGCCTCACCAGCCAATGACAGGAGGAAGATCTCCCGCCGGGTTTCAGACCAATGAACAGTAAGTATTTCAAATATAAAAACATCCAATCCAGAACACAGTGGTTAGAGTGCAATACTGCAAACTACTTCTGCTGACAGCCAGCTGCTTGCAATTTGGCAGATCGAATCCCACAAGGCTCAAGGTTGACTCAGCCTTCCATCCTTCTGAGGTGGTTAAAATGAGGACTCAGATTGTTGGGGGCAATATGCTGACTCTATAAACTGCTTAGAGAGGGCTGTAAAGCACTATAAAGTGGCATATAAGTCTAAGTGTTATTGCTATTGCTATCTGTCATGTGATCATTATATATTTTCAAAGGATTTTGTCATCTATAAAAACAGGATGCACAAGTTTCCATTTAAAATCTATTAATTTCAACAGTTCTGTCCTAAGTATTATATGTATCCTAATAAATAGTTAAAGTAAAAGCCTTTTAAAGACATTCAAAAATGATTATGTTATGTTTCGATAAATAGAACAGTGAAAGTTATGCAAAATGTCCTTTGTAGGGCAAGGGCAAACAAGCAAAAGAGAAGAAAGCCATTGTCAAGATAGTGCTGGAAACGTTGAAAATGAAAGCTGTTCATTTTGAACAGCTTCACCTTGAATATGACAGTAATTTGCATGCCTGCTAAAATGGTATGTGGATGCAACAATTTTGAAGTATGATGGATTTATACATAGGAAATCAAGAATAGAAAAGATACATGTTATGCATTAACCATGGGCAGAAAAATTCTACTGTTCACCCTAGGGAGATTGGAAGGTGGAAACCTTCATCCAGAATCCTGCAGGAGTGTAGTCCTTTCATTCCTTTTCCTTTCCCTTCCTTTCCTGTCATTTCCTTTCCCCTTTCTTGTTTTCTTCCATTGTTTCTATTATGTCTTGCCAGATCCAGGCTGATGTATATTTTCCCTATATTGATAGGGGAGCCCATTATCTGTGAATTGAGGGAGTTTTGGATTTGAAAGCACTAACAACTTGCTTGATCCTTTTATAACACATCACACAATCTGACCCTTTTGTCTGCTATTTTCAATGAGATAAGGAGCTTGGGAGTTTCCAGCAGGTTTGAGACAAGACTTCCCAACTTGGATCCAGCTTTCCCTATGACAAGAAGCCCTTCCTATGTCAAATAATCCCAAAATATGTTATTAAAATAAAGGACATGTGTGCATTTGTTGGTTTTATTTTTTCCTAGGGAGGTGTGAATTAGAATAAATTCAGTCAGTTTGGTCTATGTATAGGTCTTCTCTCAAATTTCTGTGAACTATCTTGTATTAAATACACATATATTGGATGCCTTCCATGTTCTTTCCCTAACAAGTACATGCATATTTTCTCCTGAAAATTCTCCTGTATATGAAAACCCTTATATATATGCATATAAACATAAAACACTATGTAAGTATACAGTCCTGAGGTAACAGAAAATAAAAGCAAGAAAAAAATCAAATTATTCAGATAGAGAGAGGATGCTTTGGACATTTTCAGAGGTGATTTGCCCTTGTGTCCTTCCAAGGTCTGAGAGAGAATGTCTAACTCAAAATTCCCAGAACTTACAGTCTCCCAGTTTTTAGCCTGGTGCCTTAACCCAATACACCAAACTGGCGTACTGCATATGCTTTCTTAGATGCAACTCTCCAAAATATAATTTCATAAAATTACTGCAAAATATGGGTGCTGATTTTGTATGCAGCTTCCACCTCTAGAAATATTTTAAGATCAATGTTAGCCAGTTCCATGCTTCAATGCATTTCAATTTTTGCACATCACCTCTACTGCATTTGAAAAGAAATCTGTGGGATTTATTTCACACACATAATATCTCCCTTTTTTTTACTTTCAATGTTTTTTTACCTCATTTTAAGGGAGAAATAATCAGATTAAAAACTAATATGAATAACATACATCTATGCTGATTAAATTTGGTAAGAAGAGTTAGTTGCAGGATAGAGAACATTACTTTGTATTATTTACTATCGAGATTATTTTTTTCTAAAAAAAAAGCCTTCAATATATTTTTGTGAATTTTGACAGTCCTTATTTTGTTTTTTAAAAGTGTTCTGCTAAAAACTTTCATTCATGTTTTGGCTATGCTGATATTGGTTTGATGAATTCATTTTAAGAAATGGTCCAAGAAAAAAAAAACATTGTGATTATTAAATTTCAAGAGAAAAAACGTTAAAATTAGAGTAGCAAGTCAGGGAGGAATTCTTTACGATCCTTGGTGGTTATCTCAACCATTATAATAAATTAAATGTATATTGCAGATCAGACTGATTATATTATATTGTGGAAGAGGTATGATTACCTAATCTGACTCTCTGTGAGCAGCCAGACAGGAAATCCATAATTCAAAGGCAGATTGAATTAGAAAGCCCAAGGTCCAGAAGTTTAGACACTAGTCTATGTGGAAGAATTGTGTTAAACACAGAACTAAAATCCACAAAAGCATCCTCACATAGCCCCCCCACCCGACTGTTCTAGATGAGTCAGAGTGAAGAGTGATGGCTATAGCGTCCTCTGAAGATCTATTTTTTCTGTATGCAAACTGGTATTTATCAGATGTATGCGGAAGACCAGAAATGATGTGCTGGCAGACCAATTTCTCAAAGCACTTCATGAGGATAAGAGAGAGTGCCACTGGTCTGTAATCATTGAGTTTATTGATAGGGAACTTCTTTGGCAGCGGAACAATGATGGAAGCCTTCAAACAAGATGAAATAGTGGACTGGGATAAAGACCAATGGAAGATCCTGGTAAAGACTCCAGCCAACTGACCAGCACAGTCCTTAAGCACTTGGCCAGAGATACCATCAGGACCGGCAGCCTTTCTAGGGTCCACAGCCCTCAGAATGCTCCACACCTCCTGTTCCTCCATAATGAGGTGGGGGCTACAATTGGCTGGTGGTTGTATTTTATCTGTCTCTGATGTCTCCACTTCAAAGCGAGCAAAGAAATGATTCAGTTCCTCTGCTAAAGAAGCATCCCCCTCAGCAGAGATGACATAGTTTGGTTGATGGTTTATAATTTGTTGAATCCCTTGCCACATCTGCCTCATGTTATTCCTATAAAAATTATCCTCAATCTTCCTCATATAATCAGTCTTGGCCTTCTGAATACCTTTCTTCAGATTAGCTCTGGCAACACGCTAGTAATACTATTGCTAAATTTGCAGATGATACAGAGAGTGGTGGGACTTATCTCCGGGGGGGATGACTCTGCCTACCGAGATGAGGTGGACCATTTGCTTTCATGTTGTGGAGACAATAACTTGGTCCTCAACACTAGTAAGACCAAGGAGCTTATAGTGGATTATAGAAGGAATAGATCAGACATCCAGTCCTTGCTTATTCCGCTGCCTTAAAAAAGCTCAAACATTCAGATCCGTCTCATCCTGGAAACCCTTTTCTTGAACTATTACCATCTGGCAGACGGTACAGAATAATAAAAACAAGGACAAATAGGCTGAAAAACAGCTTCTATCCCAGGGCAGTAGCTCTTTTGAATTCTGCTGTATAGTGCAGTGTTGGTGTGATGTTGGGGGTTTTTGGTTCAATGTGTGAAGGGTGAATGATGTGTGTTTGTGTTTATTTTCATGGTCATGGTCATGATGTGCACTGAAGATGGTGTTTGATTTTGTTGTACGAGGTGCAATGATAATAAAGAAAAGAAAACTAGACAAACTACCAAAAATCCACTAAGAATAATATGATAACCAAACATTAGTTTCCTTAGAAGTAATGAGAGTTGAGGCTGCTTTCCCCATAACAGTTTTATTATCATGAATGTTTCTCTGCAGCCTTTCACAGAAATGATTCACATCCGTAAGTATTGCAATCTGTACAATTTCTTGGCACCATTTGTGCCTATTAATCATTTCTATGTCAGAAACCTGGAACAACTCGTGAGTCATGAAGAAGCTGCCCTCTACCAAAGAATAGTAGAAGAAATAAAAAGCCATTTGTAAAGCTATACAAAAGATATCCATTTCTCTTCAAATTGAGCAATTATTTGACATCAGTTATTTAATTTATATATACTTTGAAATAGAGCAGCAAAATTGGCTTCCTAAGCGGAAAAGTGAGAAGAGATAGGATAAGGAAATATGAGAGGAGAAGAACAAAGTAAAAATCCAAAAAAGATCCAGATTGTTGTAGCTTGGTTCTCAATTTTTCAGGCAATGATTGCCATTCCCACATCAATTCATGATTCAGTCACTGATTCCAGATTTCCCTCATCTGCCTAAGGGGGAAATCCATTTTTCAAAATGAAAAAAGAACAAAATGAGGTTCTTGCCTCATGAAGAGGTTCGTGCCTCATGAAGAGGAAATCTGGTTAGTGAGAGACAATGGTAGAAATATTGAAACATCAAATATTGTTTAAATACATTGGTAATTAGGGGGAATCAACTACAATAGTTTTATGGCACCTGAAAAACTAATTCATGTATTATGGCATCCATGTTTATGGAGAGCCTCCATTCAGTCAAATGCACAGTAGGACCCTGACAAAAGACTGTTTACTACAAATCTGGGATTGGGTAGAATATTAAAACAAGGGTTCGGAGGAAAATGAAATATACTGTAGGTGGGATGTGTTATTTGCATATTCAGAAGCATGAAAAAGAGATTTGGCTAAGCTCAAGAATATAGAAGACAATTCACACAAAAAAAATCAAAAAATTCAAGAATCTTGGGCAAAAGGCTTAGTAAGGTACAGTTGAGGGTCAAGTAATCAATACAACTAGACAACATTTACTTTTTTGGATAGAAAGTATGAAGCACTCAGTGGTGCTTCTCCTAATTGCAATTTAAGGAGAGGATAACTCCCTAAGAGCTTGACTTCATAATCTGACATACTTATGCCAACCAACAATTTGTTCCTTTGGTGAAGATTTAATGACTGAAACGTCAGTTCATGATCAGAATCCATACATTTGGAAGAAACCAGTTCCACCCTGATTTAATGCCTAGATCTTTGGATAAAGGAAGCCCCACAAAGTGAGTGCCCTGGCTTTCACCTGCACTTTCTTCTTTCAAATCTGATTGCTCATTGTTTTGAGGCAGATGTACATTTAATTTTGTACTGATTTCTTCCTCTGCATTTAATTATTTACACAATTCATATGGTGCCCATGTCATCAAAGTGACTCTGGATGGTTAACAAAGAAATAACAAAGCACACAAAATCAATATCAATGAACAGCCACAATTAAACAGGAGACAACCTTTGATGCTACTCAGAATTATGAGGTGGGCAATATCAATCCATCAAATAAATAAATCACCAGTATGATCACTTCACAGGCTCTATTTAATATTATGATCCTGTGAACAGGAAAAAGCCATGTCTTCAGGCCTTGAGAAAGACCTACAGAGTTAGGACCAGTCTGATCTCAAGGGGGATGACATTCCATAGGGCAGGTACCCTGACAAAAAAGGTTCTCTTCCTGGATCCTGCTAGATGACATTCTAATCAATGGGACCTTTAGCATGTGTCACCTGCAGACCTCATGGGATGGGTGGACACAATGGGAAGGCAATTCCACAAATACTTTTACTTTTTTTCTCCACCTGACTTCTCATCATCTTTGGCTGTACACATACATTTCTCACTCAGTCAGAATAATTGATACTAGGAATCCCATAATAAAAATACATCTTTTTTATGTATTTTGTCTGTTTTATTGCTGATTGAAACTTGCTCAGTATCTTATGAATCATATTCCCTGAATCCAAAATGGGGTACTTTTTGAAAAGAAAAAAGGAAAGACACCACTAAAAGAAGAGAAAAGCAGGTCATAAGGATCCATTTTTAAGAACGAAGGTGGTTACAGTGTGACAGAGGATGATCACAGTTGATTTGAGGGAAAATGAAGGAGGACTGGTGAAAACAGTGGGAACAGTGAGATTGTTTGGACTTGATTGATGGTGGAACTGGGCATGATTTGTACCTGCTAACTGGAGAGATGAAATGCAGATAAGGCAGAGTCGTATAGAGTTAGAAAATTTTAGGCAGCAAGGATGGTGATGAAATGGAAAAGACAAACTGTCTCTTACAGAGTTGCAATGACTTAAGCTGCTGGGAATGGGTGAGTATACAGTTGATAGCAATCAAATTCCAAAAGCCTCTAGAATAAAAATGGAGGACTGGAATGGCTGTCATCAGACTCAGAATTGCAGTTCAAGAACATAGAAATAATTGTTGAAAGTCAAGAAAATCTGTGACATTGTGGAGCAGGTAAAAGGAGAGACACTTAAAAACATGAACTGGGCATTGGGTGGATATTGAAGGAATGGAGAGAAGGTAGTGGTTGTAGAGGGCACAGCCTTGAAGGAAGAAGCTACTACCATAACAATATTCAAATAAAGACAGCATGAGCCTGGGCCAAGAAAGTAAGTTGAGAAAATGCCTCTGAGAAGCCCTTCTCTGGTTCACAAAAAAATAAAATGGGAGAGAAAATAAGAACATTCAGACTTGCAAAACTCTGTTAATAAAGCTCTTACAATAAATATTATAAATAAAAGTATTAAATTTAATACTGACCTACTTTGGCAATGGCTTCTTAGTCTGGTCTACCTTGTAAGGCTGACAGTGAGCTGGCTAGAAGGAATAGATCAAGAGATTGGAAAGCTATTAGAATAGACAGTTGTGTTAGAGTACTAGCAGGTGAAGAAAATAGAGATCTAGAGAAGTGCCATAGGTTCTCCTGCCCTCGCACAAGGAGTATTAGCAGAATTGAGTAGAATTGGTGGAGAAAAGTAGATAGCTTTGGTTGGAAGGTTGGCAGATTAAGATCATAAAATTAGAATAGGGAAGTATACTATATAACCACTCAACCACAAGGCAGCCACTCAGTCTTGTCAGGGTTAATGTCTACCTTTTTCTCCCCATTCAGTTTGCCCACAGCTTCCAGATATTCAAATAGGAGATGCATAATAAATATCTACATTCCAGTAACTTTTCCTAAAAGGAAAAGATTGGAACTGAACAAATATTATCCAGTGTGATTAGGCCCAGGAAAAGCCTCTTTGGGAAGAGGCACACCAAAGCAGGCAGAACCACCCCTTCCCTCAGAACAGATATTACTCTATGAATCCAACAAAGCAGTATTCACTAACAGGAGGAGAAGGGAATCTAATGATCAGATAATGGAATCCAAGGATCCTACCCATTTTACTATGAGGTTCAAAATCATCCCAGTTAACTACACAAAATCTTGCTTTCATCACCTCAATAGACCTGCCTAGTCAGAGGCTAATTCCAAGTGAATTCAAGTGCTAAATGCCTAGGGTATTTCTCATCATTATAGACCATGGGTATCAAACTGCATCACATTGCTGTCCCTTGATGTTTCTCAGCATTTTTCCCATTCACAGAGCTGGGATGGACATGGCCTGTGCATGACGCATCCAGCCCGTGGGCTGCCAGTTGTAGATGATTCTGTGATTCATCCTTCCCATCAGATTATTTTCAAAGATGGCTAGGTTCCCCCAAAAGATGCTTTTTAAAATTTAAATTTAGAAATAAAATGTAAAACATTAAATATAGACACAACACCAAAACACATGAAAAATTTCACACAATTAAACAGAACTCTTAATCTTAAAAGAGAGAGAGAGACAGAGAAACAGAAAAAGGTTAAAAAAACTAAATAAACTATGAAAAGAAGGGGAAAATCTACTTTATATATGAAATATCAATAGTCACAAGTTAGCTAATAAATATCATGTACAATTATGGTATAATAAAATACAAATTATAATTGTAAAGTATCATAAGATCTTTGCCAAAGTAAGTCATGATGTTTCATCTTTTGATAAGAAGACAATATTGCCTTTTGATGTACCATTATATATTACCATATATATATATTATATTACCATAATATACTTTAAATGAAACTATGCTTGCAAAGTATGCATGCAAACTACAACCACAAAATACAACTAGTGCAATGTCAATGCCCTATGTACTATTGGGAACAACTTGGCATTATTATATGATAAGTGTTGAAAATTGTTGATGTATTCCAAGTACAGTTCAGGAACTATAATTAAACTAAGTTAAACTTTAAAGAATTATCTGGCTTGGAACATGGTTATATCAGACAATGATTTCTTCTGGTAGAATATTTATCTATCCAAGACATGTCATTAATACTCATGCCCTCTCTCTAGATGTAACACAATCACTCTTTCTTTTGACATTTAGAAAGTTCTTGAAAATATGGGAACTGACTCATGTGTACTTGGGCTATGTAAGGTTCTGATGAATTATTATGCTATGCTTTATGACAGATGATTATGACTTGAATTATTGTTAAATGTTAAGGCAAATATTGTGTTTATATTATTGATTATGTTATTATTATTACTGTTGCCTGGGTCACTTACAACTTTAATTGAAGTGGCATAAAAGCATATATAATCAATCAGCCAGTCAGTTAGTTCATCTCTGAAAATTACCTTTTTGCTTGCTGCTTTAACAAACAGGATAACTTTATATCTATACTATTTGAAGTTATAAATATGCAGTAAAGGAGTATTTCAATCAAATCTAATTTCTTTTTTAGAATCTCTAGGTTTGGATGCATATTTGTGTACAGCCAGAATTCAAAATGCAGCTGATACTAATTTGAGGCAATAGAGAAATAGCCTGAAAAAGCATAAGGAACTGAGATAGCATTCCGTATATGTTGATTTGGTAAGAAATATTTTGGTGCATCATTTGGGGGAAAACCAAAGGTTATAATGGATATGGTAATGATGTAAGGTGCATGGGACAATATCGTCCAATAAAAGGGACATGCGAGGATTAATTATTCTTCAAATATTCCTTATAATTTCATTTCCTATCCTTTATGAATTGTTAAAATTTGTTTATGAGCAGAAGTATGTATCAAATATAGGGCTACATATAGACTCTTTTACAAAAAAAGAGAAAGGATTTTTTTTTTTCATAGCTAAGTTGGAGAACAATGCTTGAGAGAAAAAAAAGACATTTTCAGTTAGAGAAATTCCGGGGTGTGGAGAGTGTTGCAGGGGCAAAGCAGATTAAAAGAGGAGCTTAGCAGCAAGGGCAGTATAAGAGAGGAGCAAAAGCAAATGGGGACAGAGAGAATGTGTGGGTGTGTGGAGAAATAATTATATTTTACCACCCTTACCTTTACGAGATAAGCTCTAATACCAGCTTTAGTTCATGTTCATTTGCCCTTGTTCCGTTTCTTCCATCAGTGACACTCCAGATGTTTCATATTTATAATATGTTGCGCTATTTTACAATATTCTTTCAACACCCTTTTTATATTCAGAAATATTCAGGGTTTTCTATTTACATTTAGAATTTCTTATGTTAAACAGATTAAAAAAGAAGTTTCACACATATTTCATTAATCAAATGTTGGTAACCACAGAAATGGTTCAAAAGCCAATTACCTGTATCACCTCTGGGATGACTGTAGAGACATCATTAAGGCTGCACAAACCAGTAATTAGTTAATAAGAACTAAATTACAGAAAGAAGGAAGGAAGGAAGAAAATGCAAACTATTATAGAATAAAAACAGTCTGAACAATAACGTAAATAGAAACCAAACATTCCTAGCCAAAACATATTGCATCATGGTAATATAATTTCATACACTTTATGTCCAATCCTCAACTTCCCCATTTTAGAAAAGGTTGAAAAGGTAGCATGCATCAACTAATGCAAAATGCATCTGCATTGGTAGTTAATGGTGCCAGTTATATGGCATTGGTAACACCACTACAATGGGAGCTGCGTTGGTCACCGATGTTTTTCCAGGTGCTGGTTGTCACCTTTATTGTTCTACATGGCTTGGGATCAGGCTAATTAAGGGACTTTCTTCTCCCAATAGATTCTAGCCATCTACTTCGGTCTAATTGATTGAGAATGCTGCAGGTGTCAGCCAAATAATTTGTCAAAGGAGGTTAAACAATAAAGTAGTGCAGGGGTGTGGCCCGTGAGCCAGATTCTGCCCACCGGGTTCTTAGATCTGGCCCATGAGGCTGCCCTGGAAACTGCAAAGAACCGGCCTGTGGTGCCTGTGGTGCAAGTGAAAAGGGAGCTCAGGTGGTTGTGATGGTCTCCTGCAACACTCTGCCAATAAAAATGGAGCTCGGGAGGGGCCCTCCTGAGCTCCATTTTCACTGCCAGAAGATTGCAATAGGCTGTCTCAGCCTTCTGAGAACCCTTTTCGCTTGCAGAGTGCTCGAGCCAACACAGGCATCCCCAACACAAGTGACATTGAGCTGGCCACTTCCACCCTGACCACACCCATCCTGGCCATGCCTTCCTGGCCCCCAAGGTTAAACACAACCTGATGCAGCCCTCAATGAAAATGAGTTTGACACCCCTGAACTAACAATTTTGTTTCTCTGGAATCCCTTCAATTTCTAAATCTATCAAAATTTTCAAATGCTAAAAAGACTGTACTATGTCCCACACTTTTTCTTATATTCAAGCAAACATATGCAGAAGTCTTTTTTGTTATCAATATATAATAACATCAGAAAATGAAACATGGCACTATCAGCCACTGAATGAGGAAGGACATTCATAAAGGACATTGGAGGAGACCCACATGTCTGGTTCCCAGCCTTTTAGTATGCAATAAAATACTCATAGCTAGGGGCACCTGCAAAGACATCAAAGAAGTCAGGATATATAATAACTGAATATATGGATTCTGGTACATCCAGAATTTGGTTGCTCTTTGTATCAAAACTTAAGATATAAGTCCTTTTAAATTAGAAAAGACTTCTCTTAGTAAACACATAATTTGGCCAAGTTTACAATTTCATTTATGATTCATGGTATCCTATCATTGGTATCTGATGTTTGTCAATTTTGCTTAAAGTTTCATAGCAATTTTCAGATGTTTAAAACAAGGTAATGTAGTTATTTTAATCACTTAAAGAAATATTGAAAAAAAATCTACTTTTATTATATTTATAAATTTCTTGATTTTATGTTTTATGTTCTTTTTTTCTTTCTGTTAATAGACTTTTTTTTAACAAGTTCATTTTTTTAAAAAAAGTCAAGAGTGACTTTGACCACATTATCAGAACCTAGCACCTATTTTTGTACATCATGGTTACAACACATGTAAATAAGGATTAAGACTTCAAACAGAAACAGAAACAGAAATACCAAATTACCTTTTTTCACCCCATTGCTATAGATGTTCATGCAGTTATACAGATGGAAGACTGGCTTAGAATACACAACTTGCCAGCTCCTATGAATATTTGTTTGTATTCTATGTAATGTTTTCACATGCATTTATTTATTGTTATTATATTAATCAAATATATAGGGCTATCCAACTATTCAATGAAACTCTAGGTGGCAAAGAGAATAAAAACACATAACCAACCATAAAACACAAAGAAGGACCCAAGTCATCTCCATACATCCTGATTCTCAAAATGCATACTTCATATACATCCATGTCACAACCCCAGTATCTAACATCCCAGCCCAATGCCTGGCAGAATTACCCAACTATTTATAGGTTTTCAAAAAGTCAATAGAATTGGGGCTAACCATATCGAGCACCACGATAGGAAAGGCAACCTGCCTAGGATTTACCAGGTCAGAGTGCTTCACCCAGGGAACCTAGAATATGTTCAATTTGTAAATTCGATGGAGTGGGCAGAAATCATCAGGAACCATAGCTTTGTTAAGAATCAATGATGGAAAATCACTAGATGTGAGAGCACTAAAATTCATAACCATTCAAC
Organism: Bungarus multicinctus; assembly: GCA_023653725.1. Lineage (NCBI taxonomy): Eukaryota > Metazoa > Chordata > Lepidosauria > Squamata > Elapidae > Bungarus > Bungarus multicinctus. Next base: position 226,349,342 of record CM042834.1, on the reverse strand, counting down.
TTTATCAGGGTTGTGCTGAAGCCAGTTCTTCCCCCATCCAGATCTGCATAACCTCCAGTCACTGGGAAAGCACTTCAACAGTATGATATAGGGTAGAAATAATGTACATGATCATGATACTTGACCCTGTATCAATAGATAAAGTTATCTAATCATTTCATGTGATAGTAAATAAGAGTGTGGAGAAAGTTGAGCTCTGCAGTACAATATAAGCAGAGACCTAGAGCTAGAACTGTTCCCCCATACACTCCAACACTGATTGGAACTGCTTTTAGAGAAACAAGAAGAACCTCTAGAGGCCAATATGACCCATTTCCAACAGTTTCAGCTGGTTCAGAAAGCTCTCCTGGTATCAAAAGCTGATGAGAGTTCAAAGAGACCAGGTTGGTCCCATCCTGAGACCAATAAAATTAATGCTACGTCTCAGCCTAATCCTTGACTGCGAGAGATCCAATTCATCTACTTCCTGCAGAATCCTTAGAGGTTGCAGGCTTACTGCTTTCTAAGTACCTTCCCCCAAAGGGAGGTTGGAGATTGGATTAAAATTGTCCAGTACAGTTAGATCTAGTTATGATCTCTTGAAGAGAGGGCTGTTTGTCATCTCTTTTAAGGCAAGTGGAACCAACCCCTTCCACATATTAATATATTACTTTCATTTCCCACTAAGCTTGCAGTGGGTTAAAACTGACTGCCTTAATCATTTTTACTCTTTTAACCTATGTTGGACAAATAAGAAAATGATTTTTTTCAGGAAAAACCCATTTACTATTATGAGCCTTAGGATTTCATTTGCTAGTTATATATTTACCATCCCATTATAATACAGATCTATACTTATGAAAAGTTCAAAAATGTTTACCTCAGGGCTGAGATGTGATAGGTTGTAATGCCTATTTTGTTACCTGACTTTTTGACAATCCAATTTGCTATCATAATTGATTGTGCCACCGCAAAACTCATTGTTCTGCAACATATAAATATGCCTACATAATATTTTACTGCATTTTTATTGTCAAATTGGCGTGTGCCAGATTGTGATGGAAGTTGATCTGTTTTTAGAATGTTAATTACAAGTTCCTCTTCCTTCAGATGAAATGTATTCCTTGGATCATAAATCTGACATTGATTTTAAAACGGCAAAAATACCAATGAAATATATTAAACTATGACAGAAAAAATAAGCAAAACATTTTGCTTTTCTGTTGTTGACTTGCATGCTTCATATTCATTAAGCTTATGTCACAAGACAGTTCTATTGAGAATTAACAGGTTTCCATTATTGGTCTAAGACAGGGGTGTCAAACTCAATTTTAATGAGGGTTGTGTTTGACTTTGGGGGGGCTGGGGTGGATGTGGCCAGAGTAGGCATGGCCAGCTTGACATCACTCATGTTGGGGTGCCTGTGGTGGTCTAAGCACTGTGCCAGTGAAAACGGGTTCCCAACCTCCATTTTTGTCTGCAACAACCTTCTGCAACCCTCTGCTAGAAAAAATGAAGCTCAAGCGGGCCATGCGGGCTGGTCCTTTACTGTTTCCAGGGCAGCCTCATGGACCAGATCTAAGCAATCTGCAGGTCAGATCCGGTCTATAGGCCTTGAGTTTGACAATCCTGTCTAAGAGATCCAAATAATTCTAGCTTTGAAGATTAGGGGAATCATTTGATGAAATGTATGGCTGGAAGATAAATAAATGTGCATGAAATGGAAAAAACTTTGCATTCAATGATGAGAGATAGAAGACATAGAACATCACAAAAATACTAAAAGGAACATTAAAGAGCACTTCGAATAGTAGCAATAATCCATATCCACGTTCTTTTTCTACCTTTTTTTCTCTTAAATATTTCAAGATGAGATACAATGATTTCCTACTGTCATTTCAACAGGATAGATTTCTGGAATGAGAAATATTATTTACTTCAAGGCCTTGCAAATGAGCTTCATAGATAAAGAAATCTTAGTTCTTTCAAAAACAAAACTCCATCCAATTTGTAGATTAAAATGGTAAAGAAAATTCATGAGTGACACAACCTTGATGAAAAAGTGCATAGGTTTTTTTTAAAGGAAGGCTTGTGTGAGTTGTTCATCTGATATTCTGACCACATTTACAATATTTCTTCTTCTCCTCTATGTCAGTGTTTCTCAAAATTGGCAACTTTATGATGTGTGGACTTCAATTCCCAGAATTCCCCAGCCAACATTGAGAAACACGGCTGTACATAGAATTGAGAGACATTCTAATTTATAAGATAAGGATGGTGATCTTATTCCTAAAAGAGTAATAAACTCATACTCTAAGGCAAAGTTTATGTCTTTCAGATGCTTTAAGCAACTATTCTCACATTCGCTTTCCATTGGTCACACTGGTAGAGATTAGAAAACATTATATTGCTACTCCTTCTCTAGAGATATACTTTTTAAGTTATTTACCCAGACTACTAAAATAGCATTAATAATGAATAAGTACTGGTGTCTCTAAGTCATTTTTCCTGAGAAGCCATATAATGTGGACTTGAAACGTCTATCTCATACATCTATACAGAGATTCTTGGGTAATCAGCATTATTTGTAACCTTAGTAATAGCTCCACAGGATGGCTTTGGTTTGTTTTCAAAGCAGTTTCCCCTTCTGAGTTTTTCAAGAGGACCAGAGGTGGCATTCAGCAGGTTCTGTCCAGTTCTGGAGAACCGGTAGCAGAAATTTTGAATAGTTCGGAGAACCGATAGCAGAATTTTGAGTAATTCGGAGAACTGGTAGCAGAAATTTGGTTGGTTGGGTCTTCTTTTGTTGCCCTGCACAGGAGAATGGAGCTGGAAAGCAGGTTAGTGGGATGGGGAGAGAATGGGGATTTTATTTTTTATTTTTATTTTTTATTTTTAATTACATTTATATGCCGCCCTTCTCCGGAGACTCAGGGAGGCTTACAATCTATGGAGCACCATGCTAGGTGCTCAGCAATAGCCTTCATTCCATTGTATATACCTGCTTATTACTAGGGCTTTTTGGCCCCCCCAAGCGGCATTTTTACAAAGTCAGCTTATTGCCCCCAACAATCTTTGGGTCCTCAATTTACCTACCCCGAGAGGATGGAAGGCTAAGTCAACCTTGAGCCTGGTGGGATTCGAACCTGCACTAATTGCAGGCAGCTTGCACTAAGTGCTAGATGATTAACAGCCTGCACCACCAAGGCCCTTGGTGTTTTTTTACAGTATCCTTCCCCTGGAATGGGGTGGGAATAGAGATTTTGCAGTATCCTTCCCCTGCCTCGCTCACCAAGTCACACCCACAGAACCAGTAGTAAAAGAATTTGAATCCCATCACTGATGAGGAGCATGCATTCACATTTTGGAATGTAGAAGACCAAATGGCTCCCACATGGAGATTTGAAGCCATTCTGGCAATGATGTTGAATCACTTGCTGAACTAATCAGGTCATTTATTCACTTATTTTCTTCTTATAATTCATGAGAGATGCTGTCCATGACATTCTGATTTGTTCCTTTACTCCTTTCTTCTATCTCAATATCCAAATATTAAAAGCTCTGTATGCTGTATTGGATAAATCTATAACCAAACAGCTCAGCATGTCTGCTTATCGGGATTGCATAAAACACAGGAAATATATTTCTGTTATAAAATGATACAGGGAAAAAAGCAGAGTAAGAGATCATCATGGATTTCAAAAGACAGATTCTTTTATATCAACTTTCAATCAAAAATAATGCTGAACTGGATTTGGTCTAATCTATGAAACTGTGACAATTATTCTAAATATACAAGCAAAAATGATGGCTTCTTGGGAATGTATTCAACAGCAACATAAATGATAGCTTTCAGCAGTATCCACAGAGCTCTTTAAGCTGTTGTCGCTTCTCTTCCTCCTCTCATTTTGCTACTATAGCCTGTATATCATGCTCTTGACTAAACATGAATGGGAACCCAAACGTGCAGTTTGGAGTCAATGTAGTACAACTATTACAACCAATCATTTTGTTATGCACTTGTTAGAATCTGACTCCGAGGGAAAGGAGGAATAGCTGACAGGGAATGGGAATGTGGCTCCAGAGGTTGTAGAGGAAACTGGGGAAGGGCACAGGTCAGCTGGGCATTCAGAGGAAGACCCAGGCCCATCCCCTCTTCATCCTAGGGCACGCAGAGTGGAGCGGATGAGGGAGAAACGTGAATAGCATGGTCTATGGGGGAGAAAAAGGCCTTCTTCCCCTTCATGGGCTGCAGCTGTGAGGACTGTTTAAAAGGACAAACTGCGCATGGGCCAGTGCTGGAAACAAAGCATGAAAATATTTCTAGTTTGTCAGTTCTTATCTGAGTTGTGGCATCCTTCCCGGTGTATGTATTTCGATATCTGTGGACGTCTTCACGCCCTTATCCTGTCTTGTCTCATTAATTGCTTCAGTGTTTTTTTTTTTTTTTTCCTATTTATCATTTATATATATATTGAGTTTGAACGGAAGTTCTTCCTTTTCACAACTGTTTGTGGGGGAGTTTTTTCTCCAGTCAATGATAATTGAACCTTTGAAGCCAAGTTGAAGGAATTAAAGGGACTTCACCTGTTTTTGTGACTTAGTTGTTTTTGTATCCCATCCTGGGTCATCACTCATTTAATGACTGTTCAAAGTTAAAACAGCACTGGAAAAAATGACTTAAAACCAGTCCTCACACTTATGACTATTGTAGCATCCCCATGATCACATGACCAAAATTCAGGTGCTTGGCAATGGGTATGTATTTATTTATGATGGCTGTAGAATCCCAGGGTCAGGTGTGATGCCTTCCCAACTGGCATGCATGACCTTCTCAACTGGCTTCCAACAAGTAAAATCAGTTGGGAAGTTGGATTTGTTTAACAACCATATCACTCACTTAACAACTGCAATGAATAGCTAAATAACCATGACAAAAAGAGTCTTAAAATTAGGCATGACTTACTTAACAGCTGACTTGCTCAGCAACAGAAATTCTAGTCCCAAATTGTAAAGAAATAAATTCTAGTCCACCTTCAGTCATGGAAGCTGACTTAGTGACTTTGAGTCAATCATTGCATTTTAGCTCAATTTATTTCATGGGGGAGTTTATTGTCAGGAAAAAAGGAGGCAAGAGTGCTATGTAAGCTACTTTGAATTAGTATGAAAAGGATAGAAATCAAATAAGTAAATACATAAATAAATACAAAATCAAAGGTTCCCTAGTATTACATATACAGGAAGCTGATTGAACACTGACAAAAATGGCAAAATGGATAAGATTTATTCAAGATATACAAGCTTTCTTTTGCTTCAAATGTTTACCTATGTTATATCATCTCTACAATAAGATCTAGTCATTGTTCTTGTCATAGAGATATTATAAATTACATTTGTATCTTTTTGAATCACAGTAAGATACTGTATCTTCAGAACTGGTCCATGCTTTCAATTAAAGTTCCAAATTGGCCAAATAAAAGTATCCTCAAAGGATATTAAATTGGCTGAGCGGTAAGTTGGTTGTCAAATAATTATTTGCATGTATCTGAAATTTCCCGAGGGGCAACTCCCTTTAATTTAGTCAATACAAGCACATATAGATTACTGGATATTAACTCACCAGCTCATTTCTTGCTAGCACTATTCCACTATTCAAGCGTAATGCCCTAGTTTTTACAAAACAAAATGGAAGTTGAAAAAGCCAATTTGAAAAAAGAAAAAAATCTCAAAGGACTTCAGTATATAAAGCCTTCATAACAAAATTGCATATCTAACATATCCATATCTAAGTAGAAAATGGGAAGTCTGTATCAGTTCTACAACTGCTGTGGATGAAAGCTGCAATAATTTTCTAGTTCATTTTGGCTGTCACATTTCTAAATGACTGGAAAAACCAAGATTTACATGAAGAGCAGAAGGCACTACTGCAAGCAACCAAACATATCAGTTTAGCAGAGTCATGGATGCAGTATTTAACCAGGTTGTTCTCATAGGTAGATCTATTATAAATCTGCTACAGACCATTCCTAATACCTTTAATAATATTCTATAACTGGACACAAGATTTGACACCACACTGACCCCAATTGGGGTGGGGGGACTTGAGAGATAAAGGTCAGAGTTAATCTATTGTATTACTTTTATAAGTTTCTATTTATATATTTGTCAGCCCTTGAACGTGGAAAAGATTTGAACACCAAAGTTATGAATTCTAAAACTCTTTTTATTTTGTTACAATAATCTTGTACAATAAACTTCAGAATCCTGTAATTCTGAATTCCCACTTCCAGCCTTTATCCTAAGGAAATTTAGGAAATCCTTACATTCCATTTCTGCTTTGGGCATTTTTATCAGATCTTTATATTTTATTCTCAAGGTTATCCTCACAGCCCATTACAATAATGTGTCAACTTTTTTTAAAAAGCATGCTAATGCAAATAAACTAATTCAGTTTCTAATCCTGTTGTGTCTGTAATATTCACTTAGCACACTAACTTGACAGGATAAAAGATTAACCCAGTTGCAGAGAAAATGGTAAACCAATTTGATCCAAAATATTAACACCAAAAAAATGGAATTACACATCAGTTTAATAAAAACAATAGTTCCTGGACCAGAATCAGGGGTGGGATTCTACCAGTTCGCAGCTATTCACTAGAACCAGTTGTTAACATTCTAAGCAGTTTGGAGAACCAGTTGTTAGAATAAATTATTGGCATCATCCTGTAAGGAAGCAGGAAGGAAACATTCTGGTGTTGCTTACAGAAACTGCCTCTCTGTTAACCCTTATTACATTCTTGGCAGGACTAGACTTCCTGTCTCAGGAACGTGTCTGGAGTTTTTTTTTTCCTCCTTTGCTGGTACTTTGCTTGTGTGGAGTGATCATTCAAAGTTACAATGGCACTGAAAAAAGTGACTTATGACCATTTTTCCCATTTACAACTATTGCAGCATCCCCACAGTCATGAGAAGCCAGGTGAGGAGATGCATGCCTCAATGTGAGTGATGTTGAGTTGGCCACACCCAGCCAATCACATTACCACCAAGCAACACCCACCAACTAAGCCACATCCATAGAACTGGTTGTTAAAAAAATTGAATTCCACCCCTGACCAGAACCAGTTGCTAAAATCTACATTCTACTTCTCTGAAATGTTCATAATTAAAATCTGGTAGAGGTGAAAACATCACCTACATTTTTGTATTTCTGTTATTTATTCTAATCAGTACTTGAAATGTTTCCTTGCTGGATCTAGATTTTAAGCAAAGTCTATAAGTGAGTAATAGTTGCAGAATTCAAACGATCCCCTTACATTGTTATACTGATAAAAGGAACCCTCTCCTGTGCATCACAAAAGGTGCATTCCATACCAAACTTATGAGATTCTCCCTATGCATATGAATTGCATAAAGTGACTGCATTTGTGGAAAAAGACTAGGAAGGGGGAAAATTTTTTGAATGATTATAAATTTCCCACTCCTAACCTAAATGAATGAAAATATTAAAAATGTAGGTTAGGAAAGGAGCCAGTATTATTGTATGTTGTACCTTGAACTCAATGGCTGAACTGAGCTCATTTTTAACTAGATACTATGCATATGGAACCAATTATGCTTATCTTTTTATATAAAGTAATAATATAACATCAACATCTTAAATATCAATTTTATTCCATTAAAAATATACATTCTAGGCAAAGGAATACATTTACGTTTTCATAGGTCAGCGATTATTCTACAAAGCAATATGAGAAAAGAAATAAAATGTAAATATTCGGTTATTCAAAAATTGTCTAAAAGGCATTATTATATTTCTAAAGAGCTGTTATTAAAAGAAAAAAATCTACTTTATCTTTCACCAAGGCATAATGCATTTGAAACAAGCCATAACAATCTCAAATAACTTTTTTTAATTTTGCAAAGTGCTTCCCTTTATTAATTAAAGAATCATTAGCCATTGAATTTAAATATTGTTTCCTCCTTTAATGGAACACGATAGAGCAGGAGTTCCAGACAGTAGAGTATCTTATTCCTTCTGTTTTATCTACAGAATATCCTTCTTTTAAAAAATGTAGGTTTTTCTCTTCAGTGCCTGAAGAGAAATCACACTGCTTTATATCCTAAAACAAATGGCAGCATCATTAAGGGCTGACTTCATGGCAGAGATCCAGCTTCCCCATCAACCCCCCAAATAATCTCTGTGAAATGGGTTGGAGCCTTGACAAGCCACAGAGTTACAAAGTTACAAAGCATTCCTGTCAGCTTCAGAAAGCTTCCTAAAGGCAGAGGCATTCTGAGGAAATGAATATATAATTGGTAAGAACAATAAGCTGTTTCATAACATACTGAGGTATCAATTATAGAGAAAGCACTAGGAGCATCTGCACAAGGGTTGAAAAAAGAACAAGATGGCAGGTGTCTATGGACTTCCTGTTTGAGTTTCTTCGGAGACAGTCAGAAATCCGTGATCGTGCACAGTTTCTGTCTGTGCTCGCCACTGGAGCGCACCGAGCCATCTGGTTTCGGGGTTAAGCCACCCCGTAGAGGTGGTAAAGAAGGGGGAGACTGCCAGCAGGGTCGAGGAGAGCCGCATCTCCTCTCCCCAGCTGATCTTTACTCCCTTTCCTGAAGGCAGTTGTAGCAATGGCTAGAAATGGCCACCTCAAAGAAGAACTTGACTGGAAAAGAATGTGCAGGAGGAAGATAAGAAGAGAAAGTTTTGGTTGACCAGGTCAAAACTGAAAAGCAACAATGTAAGGTACCCTGGAATTTGAAATATAAAAAAATAACATTGTTCCCAAAGAAGACTGAAGCAGCGAAGGAGAGAGGGAAGGGAAAGGACCTGGCTTTTTTTCTTCCCTTCCTTATACTGACAGCTAAGAAATCTAAATAAGAAATTGACAAAAATTCACTTTGACAATTATAGGCGTTTAAGCTGAAAATAAAATGTTAAAGTGATATTTTTGGATACTCAAAAATTTTTAAAAGAGGAAAGGGAGAGAAAAGGAAAGAATAAGAACAAAGAACAAAAGGGCAGGATCTGGAAAAATGGAGGAGACTGCCTAGAATTAAAAGGAACTTACAGTGAAACTTTAACAAGATTTCTAAAGATACATTCTAACTGAAACTTTGTAACAAAATAACAGAACCCCAGGAAGAGAAAGTGGGGGGGGGAAGAAGAAGCAAGAAGAAACAGCTTTGAATTATTTGGATTTCTTGGTGATTTTTGGATTTCTGGCTATTGGATTTAAATTATTAAAATCAACTGGGTGGTTGTTTAAAAGGGATTAAAATGGCATCACTTTTGGAAGAACTGAAAATGGAACTTAAAAAATACAAAAAAGAAGCACAAGAAGAAAGGTTCTTTTGGCTTTGTATTTCAATTCTTAGAAATGGAGATCTGGAACTATGAGAAACAACAAGAAACACTTGTAGAACAAGAAGGTTGGGACAAAGAAGAAGCCATCTTTAATGATCAAGTAATTTTATCTGGGGAAAAGAAAGGAAAGGGGGGAAAGATTAAGATTTGAAAAGACAACCGAAAAAAAGAATAGTCTGAAAAATAATTACGATACTGGGAAGCAACAGATGAGAGGATTACAGAAGAGAGAATTAGAAGTAGAGAGACAAGGGGGCAAAAAGAGGAGGGAGAAGAAGAGGGGGAAGAGGGAAAGGAAAAGAAGTTATAAAAGACAGAAACAAGATATAGAGAAACAGGGAAAACGTACAAGGATTGAAAGTATGTGCCTATTTAGAGACAATGGGTGAAAATTTAATTGAAAAAGGGATCTCTGCAAAGGTACATAAGATAGTATTGATATATTAGAAATAGAAATAATTTTAGAAAATATGAAATAAAGTATTATTAAAATGATGGATAAAACACTTATTGTAATGTAATGGAATGTTTATTAATAAATAAATGAAATAAAGAGAATGAGAGAATGAAATTAGGAAAGGATGGGAACATGTTGATTATTATTAATGATTTATAAAAATATATCTGAAGAGAAATATGGAAAAAAAGAATTAATTATGGAAAGTTTATAAGTGTTCTCAAGGAAGTATGATATTTAACTGAAAAGAAATGTTAAAGAAATTAAGATTGTAATTAATATCAATGATAGAATTGTATTGGAATGGAATGAATGTTTTATTTACTATATATACTATATATATATTCTAAAGAACATAGTGCGTATTTTAAGAATGTACCAAATAGAATTTGATTGAAAATTATGTATTATATTGAATGTTATAATTCTAAAGCCATAAATTGAAGCTTAAATAAGAGTTAAATGGATAAAATTAAAAGATATAAATCGTAATTGTATATATATACAATTACTAACTACAGGGGAAATTTTGTTTAATGAGAAAAGAAAATATGAAATTGAAACAGGACAGACAAAAGTATAAATATAATGATTAGAAAAATATTGATACTTTAAAACGATGTATAATTGAACTTAGATAAGAGATAATTAAAAATAAAGTTGAGAAAATTAAGGGAGGGGGAAAATTATGGAGAAAATGTTAAAATATAATGAGATATGGAACAGAGCACAAAGATGAATATGAAGTTGAATTTGTGTCTGTATGAAGAAGAGATAACCCGGGATCATGCTATTCTCAAAAAAAGATGTCTTATTTGTATGCTTTTGTGAAAACCCAAATAAAACTTATATTTTTTTAAAAATGGCATGTGTTTATGGAGATTCTCAGTCATCCAGGTCATGGTTGTCCCAAAGGTATTTTTCAATAGACAACTGTACTTTCTGGTTTTTCTTTGAAGACATTTTGCTTCTCATCCAAGAAGCTTCATCAGTTCACCACCCAGTCACAGCTGAAGAAGCTTCTTGGATGAGAAGCGAAACATCTTCAAAGAAAAACCAAAAAGTCCAGTTACCTCTTGAAAAAGCACCTTGGGAAAATGGCAGGTGCAACGGTAAAATTACAGTTCCACCCCATTCATGTCAAAAGAACTGGAGTTTTGATCAAGAAGTCGTGACCCACCATCTTGATTTTTTTAATTTCCTTCCTCCATGGGTACCTGGAAGGCACTGGTCTTACTGAACTCAACAGAAGTATTTGAGCATTTAATAGAAAACTATTTCCATAATCATTGAAGCATTTTATTAATTTAATTGGCTTTCCTATATATTTTTTATTAAAAGTTTTAAGAAAAATACTAAAAACTAGAACAAACTAAACTAGAATAGAGAAAATAAAGAAATAACAGAAAAATCTGAAAGTGTAATAAGAATATAGAAAAAGGAATAAAAAACAAGCTATAAAAATTATATAAAGGCATAAACTTCTCATATTCTTCACAGCAGTTAGAAGTAACATTATACTTTAACCTCATCATTACTCTCTTTCTCTAATCTATCCTGTCTAATCAACAAATCTATACCCTTACCTTCTTATTTTCTAAAACATACCAACTATCTACTGTCCTTAATAATAAACAACCAGTATTCACACAAAGGTCTGGCAGTTTGTCTGATTAAATTTACTATTTTCAGAAGTACTTTTGTCAGAAAAAACAATCTTGTTTTCTAAAATTATTGTTTCCTTTACCCATTTAAAACTTTCTTGAATCATAACTTGGTTAAGCTTGTTGTTTTTAATTTAAAATCCTTTAAATCAAGAGTGTTTATTCTTCACTGCCATTCTGAATAACTCCCTTAAGTTGTAAATTAATTAAATCCAATGGTGTTTAAGAAAGTGAAGCTTTTGTTGGTCATATAAAGGCTGCACAGCAGTTAAGACCACATTGATAATTTCTCAGTTCCCAAGTCATTCAATTCATAATCAACCTCAAGATACTTGATCACTGTGTTCTTCTCATAAGGAACAGCCTTCCAGAGTGCAAAGTGAGCAATGCCCCAATCTGTCCTTCCTCCATAGACATTTTAATCAGTCAGTATCTGGCTCCTGACCACAATGTTCTTATTCACAGAACTACTTGCATGGATAACTATCCTGCCATTAGTCCTCACCTCAAAGCATAATTTAAAGGTGGCTTTTCAATCCATCCTAAAAGAAAGACTCTGAGAGAAATTGACAATTTCCACCACAGACTACCAATTACTGTACTTCATTATGATGTTATATGCAAACACTTTTATGGAGGTCAGATGTGATACATTCAGAGATTGTTCTGCCTTGATTCAATTCCAAAATAAGTATTTTAGGTCCCCTTTTTATTTTGTCTGTCTAAAAAGGAACTCCTTACTTTTTTCATTCTTAGCTCCAGTTGATTAAGGTTTTATATTAAAAAAGAGGATGCTAACTACTCTACATATTTGTTCTTTAAATGATATGCAAAATTCAGTAATAGCTGAAGTATTAAAAGCATCAATATTGAAGAAGTCAAAGACTCCAAATAACTGGGAGTTACTGTTCAAAGATTATTGCTGTGAAAGAAGCAAATGAAAGCTGCTTTTGCATGAGCCCCCAAATCTGCCAAAGCAATTTTATGTTTATCATTGTGTCTGATAGTTTTAAATCTGCTTGAAACCAAGATTATGACCATTCTGTTCAAGGATCTGTTGCTTATAAAGACTTGAGCGCCTTGGAATTAGTCCCTTCCAAGGTCATTGCAGCTATTGTTTGAGTTCTTCCATGTATCACCAATATACTTTTCTGCTTAAATGCAGGTAAAATCTCTCCTCAGACTCACCTGACATTCTGCTTTATTTGGTTCTGGTTACAAATGGTCTTTATGAAGACATATTTGACTTCCCTATTCTTAAGAATACTACATATTCTCCTGACAAAAAAAGTTTGTGGATGTTAAATGTGACCTCTCAATCCCATATTTAGTTTGACTGAATTCTGATAGAGACATTGTAGAATTAAAATAGTAGATCCTTGATCCCAACTTCCAGAAAGTTTGGAATACTTGCAAAGGTGGCTTGTATAGAAGTCTCTTCTCCACTGGCAATCACTCATAAACATCCTCTCCATCCTGCACTGAATACATTCTTTATGGCATGACTTAGTGCTTTTCCTTCTTTTGTTTAGAAGTAGATATGTCCACAAACTCTTGCATGACTGTCTTTAGCCCTGCCAGAGGAGGTGACTGGACAGATCTATATGTTCCATTACACTGATTCATTCTATCAAATTTGGCACCTTGGTTGAACAATTCCCCTATTAGCCATTCATCCTTGTAGATCAAACAAGGAGAATGCAACCTTTCCATCAGCCAACTTCTCAACTGAAACTTCTAGAGAGGTTGCCAAGTTCTGTTCTCTTTCTACAGTTATAAGGAAATGTGTGGCTAGATTTGACTTCCTGGATGTACGGCTGTCCTTAGAACATCATATTGCGGCCGTCTCCAGGGGGGCGTTTTATCAGGTTCGCCTGATCTACCGGTTGCGGCCCTTCCTGGATCGGGACGCCCTGCGCACAGTCACTCACGCCCTTGTCACCTCTCGCCTGGATTACTGTAATGCTCTTTACATGGGGCTCCCTGTGAGGAGCACCCGGAGACTCCAACTGGTGCAAAATGCGGCCACGTGGGTGATTATGGGGGCGTCGCATAGCTCCCATGTGACGCCTCTCCTGCGCGAGCTGCATTGGTTGCCGGTGGCTTTCCGGGTTCGCTTTAAGGTTCTAGTTTTGACCTTTAAGGCGATCCATGGCATTGGGCCAGGTTATCTGCAGGACCGCATTCTGCCGGTGATCTCCAGCAGACCAGTGCGTTCCCATAGGGAGGGCCTTCTCCGGGTGCCGTCGGCCTCTATGTGTCGTCTGGCGGCCCCCAGGAGTAGGGCCTTCTCTTTGGGGGCCCCTGCCCTTTGGAATACTCTGCCACCTGAGATACGCACCAGCATGGACCTGAGGACCTTCAGGCGCGCGTTAAAAACCTGGCTCTTTGAGCAGGCTGGCCTGGGCTGATACAGTTTAATTGTCTCCTTTAATTTGGTTTTAACCTCAGTTTTAATATTCTTGGGGGAGGGTCGTTTTAGCTTAAACAACCATTATTTAATCTCTTTTTAACTTTTGTATTGTTTTGGGTCTGATTCGGCTGTACACCGCCCTGAGTCCCTAGGGAGAAGGGCGGTATATAAATGTTATAAATAAATAAATAAATAAATAAATAAATAAATAAATAAATAAATAAATAAATAAATGAATAAATAAATGAATAAATAAATAAATTTCTGTTACAACTCTGACTGTTTCAATAAGTCAATTAAAATGTTATGGTTGATTTATTTTATTCTACTACTGTATTAATTATATTTAACCATTAATTATAATTATATCATCATATTCTGGGCTTTCATTAAAGTGAGTATTTCATAATCACGGTTCTAGTTCCTTTCCAGTAAAACTGCATGTTGTTAAACAAAAAAATGTTTCCTTTATTCTTGCAAAACAGAACATATGGCTGGCTTTTACTACTTTGTTTGCGAATGTATCCCTTTGGAGCCAATAGATTCATTTGCAGCAGTTTTAGTTCTTCCAGCAGCATGTAGGGATTTTCTGTTCTACCTCATCAACTACTGGGTTAATGAGATTTTAAAAGTCTGCTAATTACAAATATCTCCAATAATGTTGTAATCAGAGGAACACACATTATTGATTCACATCATCTGAGACAAAATTTTAGAAAACTATTTGTTTTTTCACCAATGGTATTCTTTCTCTGAACATAATGGTTGGCGCTCAAAAATTGCATATGAAGATGTATACATAAATGAATGTTGCATGCAAACTTACATATGTTTGGGGAATATGCATGCTAAAATGTGCACGCTAAAAAAAAGATCAATTCAAATTTCAATACTTAGGGTAAGGTACTGTATATACAATATTGTACTGTATATTTTATACTATATATAGTATTTGAAAAATTACCTATGAAAATAAATAGAAATTTTCATGTTGTTTGTTTTCTCAAAAGCATAGAAAGATATAGAAATGTGTTCAGTTTAAATATGAATATGTAAAAACTTTACACAAATAAGATGGATTGATTTGTTCATTTCTAGTAATCTAATTATTCTAGTAATCCAAGATGGCTAGAATCATCTAGGTACAAAAAAGCAAAACACTAAATACACAATAAATATTGATGTCAGATATGAACATTGTAGACTCACTTATATACCCTCTCACACTAAAGCCATGATAGCAGATCTATGGCAAAAAGCCATTTGTGCCAGCATGAGAGCTGCAGCAAACCTATCTTACTCCACATCCACGTGCCTCACAGCTGACTTTCGGCTGGTTTGAGGCCTTTTTTGGCTTGAAAAAGGGCTCTACAGGCTTTTCAGGATTAATAATAGGCCCATTTCATCACTTCCTGTAATACTGGAAGTGATGAAACAGGCTTATTATTCAGCCTGCAGAGCCTGCAGAGGCTTTTTTCAAGCCTCTGGGAGGCTGAAAAAGGCCTCAAACTGCCCGAAAATCAGCTGTGAGGTGTAGTGCAGGTAAGGGGGCAGCGGTGAGTGGTGGGGGGATTGCACACGCATGCACAGGTGGTGGGGGGTGCGCATTGCCTTCTGGGTGTTGGCATGTGAGCGCAACAGTACGCACACAATTTTTGGCACAAGAGCCCAAAAAGGTTAGTCACCACTGCACTAAAGCATTCTTGTCATTATTTTCCTCAAGCATGAGTCCAGAATGCTCTCCTGAATTAGTGCTATATTTCTTTGAACCAATGCTGGATGAATGTCAGCATTTTTCCATGTGACATTGAGGCAACACATTTCCTTTCTTCCATCAATCTCTGAAGAAGACTTACTGGTCATTTTTAAGTACTCTAGCAATTGATTAGGCATAAGCAAGTTATTCTTTAATGCCTACCTCTTCTAACAAGCTGTCAGTACCCATAGGAATGTCAATTCGGAAGCAACTTTCTATCATCTGGTGCCTTTCAGTTCCAGTGAGGATGCATTTCCCTGAAATCATAGTGAGTTCAGACAAATATTAAAAACTGAACATTAGAGTCCCAAAACATCTGGAAAACACCCAGCCAAGACAACTTCACTAAGAAGTAGGTTTGCACGCCAGAATTCATGGAGAAGAAGCCCCAAATGTCTGTGAATTTAGGAGATGCTCTGGACCCACTAAAATACACATCTAAAGCATTAGATATATACTTACCAACATGGAGAGGTGGTGTAACAAATGAAAAATTTTAAAACATGTTCTCTGAGTATAAGAGGTTAAGTCCATTGCTATAACTGAGCTTGATTCACCATGTTTCATGCACAGATTGATTTTAAAAAGAGAAGAAATAAAAGGGATAAAAGAAAGAGAATGATCTAAACACAAATTCATTTAGGCAAGTCTCTCTTCTACAGATGCTTCTAATTGCCAAGCTGGTTGTATATTCCACCAGCATCTAATTAGCTGTTTAGCACTTTTACATGTGATGTAATGTTCAAGTAGATCACTTGTTAGCACTAAGCAGCTAATTATCCGGCTCTACAGAAAGATGAAGAAATATAACACAAACAGCTGATTAATACAAAAGCTGATTATTGGTAAACAATTGTTTATTACTCTTACTGATCCAGATTATCCTTTTTAGGGCTGTCTTTCATTATTACTGAACTATCTAAAGAAAAAGATGTGGCACAGCTGTTCCTACCTATTATAAATTCCTTTAAAGCAAAGTCTTTTGTTTTTCTGTAGGTAATGCACTACAATTTTTGTTGTGCTGAAGAACTGGGTAAAGGTTTATATAAAAAAATAAGCACAACTTTATTTACCATATAACCATTAAAAAATTAGAATACTCTCTATTTCAAACATCCTTAAAATTTTATGAGTTCGGATAAGATATTGTTTCTCTACAAGATAATACAGGTAGCCCTTGACTTACAACAATTTGTTTACAATGACAACATTAAGTGTTATAATAATCTAAAACATATATCTAAAAAATCTTTTAAAATATCAGTTAATGGACAATTTCCCTAAAATTGTGTTTTGTTTTTTTAATATGATTGTATGTTTTTTTTTAAAGTGCACATTATGTATAGCTGATTCTGATTAGCTCATGGGTTATGAATTAGAGCAGTTTGTTTAAAAATGTGAACTTAACAGAAATCTTTAGCATCTCAATACATCATGCATCCTCTAATGGATAAAGGCAGAGTTTCTTGCTCTAAACAATTTGTATCTCAGGACACAAATTATTTGAAACAGAAGATTTCTTGATATAGGAGTTAATGGTGTGGTGCTGAAAAGCTGTGATATAACACACTAGGGCCAAAAGAACTGAAGCAAGACCTTGGTAAACCAATGCAGGATAATGTCTCTGCAAAGCCAGGGAGGTTCCTGCTTAGCTTTGCCCATCAGCAATAATGGAATTGAATTCTGTGCTATAGATAATTGCCTCAAGTCATTCTCCAGACACAGGGAAGGTAAGATTAATAAAGAGCATTTGTTATGATTCTGCAACCAATTTATGTAATGGAACTCATAATAAATAACCATGCTGAACACAGATATTCATCACAGCCAATTTATAATGTATTTGTTCACTATGTGTTAAACGAACCATTTATATGAATAAACTTTGTTTTTACATCTGTCCTGTTCCACTGAGCGAAGCAAAAAAAGAATCATTAGTGCATGTTTGAGGGAAGGGTGAGGTCATGTTCTGTAGCAGATATTGAAGGCTGGTGGGCATCATTTCCTAGAGCATAACTTAGATCATTTGGACAGTGAAAAGCTCTTTTAAAATGAAGAGCTCATCTCCATTTCCTAGACAAACCTATATATCTCATCTAACTGGATGCAGCTGCAGGGAAAACAAAAATACAATTTACTTATTTTATTTGAAAGATTTGTATAGCCATTCATCATACATAACTCTGGACAGCTGATAACAGTGATAAAAATAAAAGTATATAGATAAAATAATACAAAGCATAAAAACCAACAAAAGGGAATATCTCCAA